>CM030361.1:25495782-26095782 GCA_017893485.1 Hemerocallis citrina | reverse complement strand
ACTCTATAAATATCAGAAGAGGTCAACTTAGAGAGAAAATCATCAGATATATCTCTGGGAAGCGACTCAATCACCAAGTTCCTGAACAAACATCGAGAGCATCACTCCATCAACATCGAAGAAGGAGAGAGAAGATCCAGCAACCAGAAGGCAGTCGACTGTGTGACAGCCAGTCGACCATATTGCCGGAATCCATTAGTTTATTTCTTCTTCTCTCTTTATTCCTTTATGTTGATCATGTATTCAAACTTGTTAAGCAATAAAGTTATTATTATGTGGAACTAATTTCATAGTTGGGTAGATCGAAACCGTAGTTATGTAATGCTATTTTCTTCTGAACTCTTCTATGTTACTTATTGATTGAATCTAATTGAATTGGTATAGGTTTATGATAGTCAAACTAGTTTTCAAGACTGAGAGCAGTCGACTGAGGTGAGAGCCAGTCGACTGACGTACAGAACTTGGGAAGCTCAAGTTTGGATATCATTTATCTGAATCTGTTATATGAGCATATTGAGAAGACCGAATCTCGTGCTCATAATTTGTAACAAAGGAATCTTTAGGGGTTCTTGGTTCAATCAACTTAGAGGATCTAGATCTGATACCAATTTCTAGAACTTTAAGTGTTTGTTCGTTTCCACTGTTCTTATGTTTTCTCTAAGTATAACTTAGTAGATACCATGCTAGATACTTACGGAAAGAAACGAATTAGAGTAGATACCATGCCTAATTCTTGGCTTAGGGAAACATTACTTTAAGGAGTAGATACCATGCCCTTGAAGTGAACAAACATGAGTAATTAGAAGTAAGTTCAGAAGGTAACTTAGCATTATTAACTATTGGTGGAGATCAACAACTCAACTATTCAAGAGATATTTGTGATTCAACACCTCTCATCTTAGTTTTAATCTTTTAGTTCTTTTAGATCTTTACAACAACCCTTATTCATTCTTATTATTAGTTTTATTGATTAGTAAGTTGAAATCTACAATCTCTGTGGGATCGACCCTTGCTATTACTACGATTCGATTCGTGCACTTGCGAGGTTTTATAATTTGTGTCTAGTTTATTTATTTAGGTAGCTAGATTAGCACAACAAGTTTTTGGCGCCGCTGCCGGGGATTGTTTAGTATTTTAACTTACAAGTCAGTAGAATTTTTTATTAGTTTTTCTTTTCTTTTATTAATAATTTTTCTTTTAGGTTACAGGACTTCGGTGAATGCACGGTAGACGATCACTTCGACCAGAGCTACTACCTATTGACGCAGAAACAGAACGAACTTTGCACAGACTAGGTAAGCTAGTTGCAGCCAACCAGTCGACTGCTGTACGGACCCAGTCGACTGCACAGAGACAGATTTCACAGGGAAGAATGGCTGAAGAAATACAAAATCGAGTACCAATGCAGGACAAATTCACTCCTAAGAATATTGAGCAACCTTCCTGCATTGCTTTTCAACCTAATGCTACAGGGAACATGCACCTATCTCCTCATTTACTTAGTATGGTTCCCCACTTTAGTGGCAAACCAGATGAAGAGCCTCATCTTCATCTGCAAGACTTTTTCGATCTCTGCAGGACACAAAGCGTCCAAGGGCTTACCGCTGAACAAATCAGGTTAATCTTGTTTCCTTTTTCTTTAAAACTTAATGCTAAGTTGTGGTATAATTCTTTGGAACCAGGATCAATTAATTCATGGGAGCAATTGGCAACGAAATTTTTGAAAGAGTTCTTTCCAGCCCAGAAAACCAAACAGCTAAAAAGGGAGATTCAACTCTTCCAGCAAAAAGATGGAGATCTATTCTTCGAAGCATGGAAGGACTTCAAGAGCAAGCTTCTCAAGTGTCCTACTCACAATCTGCCTAAGGATGATCAGGTACAAGCTTTTTATGAAGGTTTAAATGACACTAACAAAGCAATTGTTGATGCAGCTTGCAATGGAATTTTGATGAGGAAAAGTGGAGAAGAAGCCATTGAACTTTTTGAAGAACTCAGCGAGAACTCCCAACAATTCTCAACAAGAAGGGGACCTACGAAAAAACAGGGAGTTTACGAGATCTCTAATAATAATAACATTCAATTAGAAATGGCAAACATGAATAAGAAAATTGATATGCTTGTTAATGCAATGTCAACGATGGGTGGAGTTAAAAATCAAACAAATGAGATGTGTGCAATTTGTTCTCATTTAGATCACACAACTGATACATGTCCCATGTCTACTTTCACAGATCAGGAGCATGCGAATTATGTGGGTCGAGGAGTGTTTCCACCAAAGAACAATCCATACTCGAACACATATAACCCAGGATGGAGAAATCATCCAAACTTCTCATGGAGCAATAATTAAAATAATCAAGGGAATCAATTCACACAAGGACATGCACGAAACCCTCAGATGGGAAGTGGGTTTGAAAGACCAGCTCCAGAACAGAAGAAGTTGGATTTTGAATCCACTGTTCTTCAACTGCTCCAACAACAACATCAAACAAGCAACCAACAAGGGCAAGCAATTCAGAAGTTGGAAACCCAAATTGGTCAGATTGCAAAAGAGCTAAGCGAAAGAAAGGCAGGTGAACTCCCTTCACAAACCATACCAAACCCAGGAGGTCAAGAAAAACTCCAAGCAGTGACTACTTTAAGAAATGGTAAGGTAATTGATAACAAGGTTGAAACACACACAGACAAGCCAGTCAGTAAACCAGTCGACTGTTTTTACAAACCAGTCGACTGCACAGACAAACCAGATACACAACCATCAAAAGCTTTGGGTTCAAGTAAGGTAAGTGAAAAAGTAGGGACAGTTCCACCACCATTCCCTCAAAGGTTAGTCAATAAAAAGAAAGAACAACATTTATTTGACGTCTTTGAAACTCTCAAAAAGGTAGAAATTAATATTCCCCTACTTGATGCTATTAAACAAATTCCTTCGTATGCCAAATTTTTGAAAGATTGTTGTACTCACAAAAGAACATTTCAGGTTAAGGAGGATGTGGCCTTGACAGAAGAAGTGAGTGCTGTTTTATTAAGAAAATTACCACCTAAACTGAAAGATCCAGGTAGTTTCACCATTCCTTGCAAAGTTGGTGAGCACTTCTTTGAAAAAGCACTGCTAGACTTGGGGGCAAGCATCAACCTTCTTCCTTATTCTGTTTACGAAAAGCTTGGATTGGGGGAACTCAAGCCAACATCCATCACTTTGCAATTGGCTGATCGCAGCATCAAAAGACCTAGAGGTATTTTAGAAGATGTCCTAGTTCAGGTAAATGATTTTATTTTGCCTGCTGATTTTGTTGTGTTAGATATGGAGGAATCTTCAATGTCATCATCTCTACCGATCATATTAGGTAGGCCCTTTATGAGTACAGCTGATATAAAAATTTGTGTTAAAAAGGGCATTATAAGTATGAAGATAAACGGAGAAAAAGTGGAATTTAAAATGTTTGATACACTGAAATTACCACAAGATGATTATGAATGCTATAATATTGATGTGGTGCAGGAGATTGTTGATCAAACATTTCAGGTACATAGCGTTGAACCACTACAAGCCACAATCACTCAATCTCTAACCTTATTTCATGTTGAACAGGAATACGATGACTGGGAGATTGCAGAGACAGTACATCACCTTGAAACTCCACAGTCATATTCAGGTAAGCCTGCACCTTTATTTGAAAAATTGGTGTCTGATAAAAATTGTTCTTCTACAGATCAGGCGACTGATGAACAGAGTGAGTCGACTGGTGTTCTAACCAGTCGACCAAACCCAGACACCCAGAACAAGTCGACTGCTGACATGGACCAGTCGACTGTACAGAAGCGTCCCGACATAGAACTGAAGCAGCTGCCCGATCATTTGAAACATGCATTTTTGGACGAGAACCAGACACTGCCGGTGATAATTGCTGCAAACTTAAATGCACAGGAAGAAGAAAAGCTGCTGAAGGTATTGCGAGAACACAAAAATGCAATAGGATGGACCATTGCAGACATCAAAGGAATAAGTCCATCCAAGTGCATGCATAGAATACTCCTTGAGAACGATGCAAAACCTAGCAGAGAGGCACAGAGAAGGCTCAACCCCAACATGAAGGAAGTGGTAAGAGCAGAAATTTTGAAGCTACTAGATGTTGGCATCATCTATCCTATCTCAGATAGCAAATGGGTAAGTCCTATACATGTAGTTCCTAAGAAAAGTGGAGTGACAGTGATAACAAATGAAGAGAATGAACTTATCCCAACAAGAGTAACCACAGGATGGAGGGTATGCATCGACTATAGGAAGTTGAATAATGAAACCAGGAAAGATCACTTCCCTCTTCCTTTTATTGATCAAATGTTAGAAAGATTAGCAGGATATAGTCATTATTGTTTTCTAGATGGTTATAGTGGCTATAATCAAATTGCTATTGCTCCAGAAGATCAAGAAAAGACCACTTTTACATGCCCTTTTGGTACTTTTGCTTACAGGAGGATGCCTTTTGGACTGTGCAATGCTCCAGCTACATTTCAAAGATGCATGATGAGCATATTTTCAGATATGGTGGAAAGGTTTATTGAGGTATTTATGGATGACTTTAGTGTTTTTGGATCTTGTTTTGATGAATGCCTTAACCATTTGCAGCTTGTGCTTAAAAGATGTGAAGAATGCAATTTAGTGCTGAATTGGAAAAAGTGCCATTTCATGGTACAACAAGGTATTGTGTTGGGACATGTGGTGTCCAAAAGGGGAATAGAGGTGGACAAGGCAAAAATTGACATCATATCAAAGCTACCCCTTCCCACTACAGTTAAGGGTGTTAGGAGTTTTCTAGGACATGCAGGTTTTTATAGACGATTTATAAAAGACTTTTCAAAAATCTCCAAACCCCTTTGTGACTTGTTAGCTAAGGATGTTGAGTTTATATGGACAAAAGAATGTACAAATGCTTTTAATACATTAAAAAATCTTCTCATCTCTGCACCTATAGTCATGGCACCAGATTGGAGCCATCCTTTCGAGCTTATGTGTGATGCAAGTGATTATGCTTTAGGGGCTGTTTTAGGTCAACGAATCAATAAGAAACCTCATGTTATCTACTATGCTTCTCGAACTTTAAACGATGCACAGCTAAATTATTCCACTACTGAAAAAGAAATGTTAGCTGTTATTTTTGCTGTAGAGAAGTTTAGATCATACTTAATTGGTTCTAAAGTTATTGTTTTTACTGACCATGCTGCCTTGAGATATTTGTTTGCTAAAAAGGATGCTAAGCCTAGGTTAATCAGATGGGTGCTGTTGCTTCAAGAATTTGATCTTGAGATTAGAGACAAGAAAGGATGCGACAATGTTGTGGCAGATCACATGTCCAGATTACTGCACGAGGAAGAAAGAAATGTGCCCCCGCTGAATGAAAATTTCCCAGATGAACATCTATTTGAAATAAATATTCAAACTCTCGGGGCAGTCGACTGGTCCTTCAACCAGTCGACTGGACTCTCTGAACAGTTCCCCTGGTTTGCTGATATTGTCAATTTTCTAACTGCTCATGTTTTTCCTCTAGGTATGACACATCAGGAAAGGAAAAGATTGGTGGATCTGAGCAAACACTATTATTGGGATGATCCTTATTTATTCAAATTTTGCTCTGATCAAATTATAAGAAGATGTGTGGCAGACGAGGAACAAAGGAGTATTCTACAACATTGCCACCAATATGCATGTGGAGGACATTTTGGGCCAAAGAGAACAACACTTAAGGTATTGCAATCTGGTTTTTATTGGCCTAAAGTATTCAAAGATGTTTTTTCTTTTTGCAGGACTTGCGACAAATGCCAAAGGACAGGCAACATCTCTTCTAGAAACCAAATGCCACTACACAACATACAAGTAATCGAGCTTTTCGATGTTTGGGGAATCGACTTCATGGGTCCATTTCCTAACTCATTTGGTTATTTATATATACTTGTTGGTGTGGATTATGTGTCTAAATGGGTCGAGGCTGTCCCCTCACGAACTAATGATCACAAAGTTGTTGTCAAGTTTTTGCAGGAGAACATTTTCACTAGGTTTGGTACACCACGAGCAGTAATAAGTGATGGAGGGAGCCACTTCAATAACTACCCATTTGCTTCTTTGATGAAGAAATATGGGATTACACATAGAGTGGGAACTCCATATCATCCTCAAACCAGTGGGCAGGTGGAGATTAGCAACAGAGAGATCAAGAGCATCTTGGAAAAGACAGTCAACACAAGGAGGAAGGATTGGTCGCTACGCTTGAACGATGCCTTATGGGCCTACAGAACCGCTTTCAAGACACTCATTGGCATGTCACCATACCGTTTGGTCTTTGGAAAAGCATGTCATCTACCGGTAGAGTTGGAACACAAGGCGTATTGGGCCATTAAAAAGTTCAATTTTGATATGAAACAGGCAGGTGACAAAAGGCGATTGCAACTAAATGAGCTTGAAGAATTGAGGCACGATGCATATGAAAATGCCAAGCTATACAAGGAAAGGACTAAGTTATACCATGATAAACAATTAGCAAGGAAGGAGTTTTATGAAGGACAAAAGGTATTGATCTACAACTCAAGATTAAGACTCTTTCCAGGCAAGCTCAAGTCAAGATGGTATGGACCATATATTGTCACAAAAGTCTTTCCACATGGTGCATTGGAAGTTCACAGCGAAGAACGAAATCAAACATTCAAGGTGAACGGACACAGGGCGAAGCCATACATTGAGATGAGTCTAGAGCAACACGAGGAAGATGTGAATCTTCAACCCATTCAATACATTGCATGAACTCATCATGTCTAGCTGAAGACAGAAAACACAGCGCTTATTGGGAGGCAACCCAACTTTTCAGGGGAGTATTTACACTTTCCCTTTATTTTATTCATTATTATTCATTTTTATTTTTATTTTTCAGTCTCTCCTTACTAGATGGTAACACATGCCTATATCTTATGTTTTGTGCGAACATTGAGGACAATGTTCCATCTAAGTGTGGGGGTATTAGTTAGTTATATTTGGAATCTTGTGAATTTTTTTTAGGATAAACAATTTCTTATAAAGTAATAGTAAGGATACTTATTTACTTTAGGATTGTTGAGTTTCATAATTCCCTACAAAATTGTGCGAGTCATGCGATTATACATAATAAACAAATGTGATGCTTTTTCTGATAATTATTCCCTTTAGATCTAGTCCTAAATCGAGTTTAAGTAAATAGAGTGATACAATATATGTATATATTTGAATAAAGTCAGTCTACTCCAATGTTTTGAGCGCTTAGTAACTAGGGGTATTCATCACCAATGTTTACCTTTACGTCAAACAGCAACTTGAAATATGAGTATGCAAAGCACTTTAATGTTTGTGACTTGTTGAGTAACCGGGTGGATACATCACAAATGTTTCGCATTCGCGTCAAAAGACAAGTGACAACTTTAAAGAAGAGACTATATAAAAAAAAAAAAAAAAAAAAAAAAAAAAAAAAAAAAAAAAAAAAAACTCTAGTTTGCTACTGGATTTGTAGTAGAGAAAAGGGATAATCACAGACTGAGTAGATGCATACTATAACTACATTAATCGCATAACAAATATGATTAAGTTTGGGGATTATGACTGAACAATTGCACTAGAGAAAGTGGGTATGTTCAATTTTACTTTATCTGAAATTGTTTGTAGTTTTATATTTTTCATTTTGATGTCCACATAATAAGAAATCTTGATGGTTGAGTTTATTCTGATTATTACTCCCTTGTTCATAAATTCACTCTTTGCTTGAGGACAAGCAAAAGCTAAGTGTGGGGGTATTTGATGAACACATTATTATTCACTTTTTTAGAGCAATAATCTTAATATAATTAGACATTTAAAAGCTCTATATATGGTATTTAACTCTTATTTTCTCTTTTCCACAGGAAACAGCTTATAACAGCAAAACGAAGCAGATTTAGGACTTCAAAGATGATACACAGAGGAACAGTCGACTTATTCCCAAGAGCAGTCGACTGGCCTGATCAAAGATGAAATCTACAGAAGTCTCGACTCAGTCGACTGGTCCAGAGATAAGTCGACTGGTCTGCGGCGGAGTAAACAAATTAAATCTTCAAAGATACACCTGCATCTAATTTCAAATCTATTTGAATCAAGATTTTATGCAGCGAATCAAATCTAAAGACAGGGTATTTCCAAGTGGACGTGGTGAACAGATAAGGAAGGAAAGGAGAAAAGAGAAAGATATTAATCATCAAATCAAATAAAGAAGGATCTTCCTGAAAAAGTGGAAACCCTAATTCTCAGCCGTACTCTATAAATATCAGAAGAGGTCAACTTAGAGAGAAAATCATCAGATATATCTCTGGGAAGCGACTCAATCACCAAGTTCCTGAACAAACATCGAGAGCATCACTCCATCAACATCGAAGAAGGAGAGAGAAGATCCAGCAACCAGAAGGCAGTCGACTGTGTGACAGCCAGTCGACCATATTGCCGGAATCCATTAGTTTATTTCTTCTTCTCTCTTTATTCCTTTATGTTGATCATGTATTCAAACTTGTTAAGCAATAAAGTTATTATTATGTGGAACTAATTTCATAGTTGGGTAGATCGAAACCGTAGTTATGTAATGCTATTTTCTTCTGAACTCTTCTATGTTACTTATTGATTGAATCTAATTGAATTGGTATAGGTTTATGATAGTCAAACTAGTTTTCAAGACTGAGAGCAGTCGACTGAGGTGAGAGCCAGTCGACTGACGTACAGAACTTGGGAAGCTCAAGTTTGGATATCATTTATCTGAATCTGTTATATGAGCATATTGAGAAGACCGAATCTCGTGCTCATAATTTGTAACAAAGGAATCTTTAGGGGTTCTTGGTTCAATCAACTTAGAGGATCTAGATCTGATACCAATTTCTAGAACTTTAAGTGTTTGTTCGTTTCCACTGTTCTTATGTTTTCTCTAAGTATAACTTAGTAGATACCATGCTAGATACTTACGGAAAGAAACGAATTAGAGTAGATACCATGCCTAATTCTTGGCTTAGGGAAACATTACTTTAAGGAGTAGATACCATGCCCTTGAAGTGAACAAACATGAGTAATTAGAAGTAAGTTCAGAAGGTAACTTAGCATTATTAACTATTGGTGGAGATCAACAACCCAACTATTCAAGAGATATTTGTGATTCAACACCTCTCATCTTAGTTTTAATCTTTTAGTTCTTTTAGATCTTTACAACAACCCTTATTCATTCTTATTATTAGTTTTATTGATTAGTAAGTTGAAATCTACAATCTCTGTGGGATCGACCCTTGCTATTACTACGATTCGATTCGTGCACTTGCGAGGTTTTATAATTTGTGTCTAGTTTATTTATTTAGGTAGCTAGATTAGCACAACACAAACAAGCAAGTGCAGGGCAGCTCACCATTCGGAATTGCTCCTACAACTCATTAACTCTCTTAACAAGAAGTTCGGAGTCCAACACATGGTCCGACGTTGCCATAGCCGCTTGCAAATAAGCAAGTGCGGGGCAGCTCACCATTCGGAATTGCACCCACAACTGTTGAACCTCTTTTCAACAAGTTCAGAGACTCTCCTCTAGAGTTGCTCCTCAAACTTGTCTCCCAAACGGCTCTCCAAGCTCTTCCCTCCGCTCGCTCCCAGAGCGGACCTCTTCTCAACAATTTCGGAGCTAAAACTCTCCCCTAGAGTCGCTCTTCAAACTTGTCTCCCAAATGGCTTTCTCCTAGAGCCAAGCTCTTCGCCCCGCTTGCCTCCAGAACAGACCTCTTCACAATGAGTTCGGAGCACGACTCTCCCCTAGAGTTCCTCCTCAGACTAGTCTTCCAAGAACGGACTTTCCCTAGAACCATGCAAAGCTCTTCTCAACTTCGTGAAGACGAAGATGTTGCGGGACTATCTTGACCTTGAAGAAGGATGATTCTCTAACTCATTTCTGAAGAGAACTTTAGATCTTCGAGATAGCTTCGAAACAAGGGGTCACACGCCCCGATCCGACCTCCGTAGAACTGGGAACGTCGGTTACAATACAGCTGCGCCGAAGCTCTCCTAGACTTCGGCAACGTGTGTCGAGCACTCTTGCCACCGACGTCCAAATGCAATAAAAAGCTCTCCTAGACTTCGGCAATGTGTGCCGAGCACTCTTGCCACCGAGGTCCAAATGCAAGAAAAAGCTCTCCTTGACTTCGGTAACGTGTGCTGAGCACTCTTGCCACCGATGTCCAAATGCGAGAAAAGCTCTCCTAGACTTCAGCAACGTGTACCGAGCACTCTTGCCACTGACGTCCAAATGCGAGAAAAACTCTCCTGGACTTCGGCAACAAGTGCCGAGCGCTCTTTCCACGGAAGCTCAAATTGGAAAAAATATACCTCAAGATCCGCACTCAAATCAAGATCAACGGTGGTGATTAAAGAAAAAATAGAGAGTCAACGGTCAACTATTGACTGCCGCGTGTCAGGCCGCCGAAGTCCTCTCCTGGTTCGGAAATGCAATCTGAGCGCTCTTGCCACCGACCCTAAAACGAGAGAAAAATTTATCAAAAAAGTCAATGCTCAACGTTGACTGAGTCAACGGTCAACCGTTGACCGCCACGTGTCAAGTAGCCGAAGTTTTTCCTGGTTCGAAAATGCAATTCGAGCATTCTTGCCACTGGAGCTCAAATTGGAGAAAAAATTTGTTTCAAAATTCGTGCTCAAGCATGATCTGCGGCTCAGATGCGAGCAAACAAAAAGGAGGGGGGGGGGGGGGGGGGGGGGGGGTAATAGGCTACCGGGTATGAACCCTTGGCCTCCTCTTCTTCTTCCCGAATTTTCCCGCCAAAAAATCAAAATAGAAAAACCGAGCTTCTTCTTCAAACGAACCCAGCTTCTTCTTCAAAGTCAGCTCCTCCAATGTCGACCCTCCACTCACGACCGCCCAACTCCTCAACAAGCTCCAAGCTCCCACATCTCAAGCTCCTCCATTTCGAGCTCCTTCATCACCTTCGACGCTCTCCACCTATAACCCCTGTTTTCCCAAAAAATTATTTTTGTGTATTTTCTGTATTTTAAAAATTTTTGCAAATTATTTTTTTCGGTTTTCAAATTCTTTTTATCAAAATGTACTGTTGGATCTTTTATTAAAATATGTTTTCGGCCAATAATTTTATTTGTAACTATTTCTCTGATATTTTATATTGAAATACAATTCTTATTATTAGTACTCTTATTATTATTATTACTGATATTTTAATACTGTTATTATTATTATTTTATTGTTATTGTTTTTATTATTAGTAGTAGTATTTATAAACCCTATTTTTTCCTAATGGATTTTTATACCCCTTTATCTTATCCCTTATAACCCATTACCCATTAAAATCCCCTTTAACCCATTAAGTTCTATAACCAATACCCATTTATAACCAAAACCCCTTTCTACCCTATACAGACCCGGTTACTTACCCATTATCCACTTCACCCGTCACCCATTTGCATCCTAACCCTAAACCCATCCCTTTATATATACCCTGTATCCCATTCCATCATCCTCCTCTTCATCTTATCTTCTAAACGTTAGCCACCTCTTCTTCAACCTTGCCTCCCGACCCTCCCGTTCATCTTCCCAATGCAACACAGCTGCCTCTTCATCTCCCCCGTGCACCCTCACCACTCCCGTCCACCCAGTCTCCTCCAGCGCACCCTGTGCGCATCCTCCCATCGCTCCTCCGTCGCGACGCGCCCAGGCCACCGTGACTCCCTCCTCTCGTCGACCCCGACGACACATCCCTTCCTCAGGCCCTGTTGCGCAGCCAGTGCGCCGAACAACCACCCTTGCTCCGTCCTCTCAACCCTGTGCTGCACCTCCTCGCGACGACCGCTGACCACCAGTCTGCCAGCCCTTGGCCAGCCTCCCTGAGCACCGTGTCCCCTGGACACTGCCCATGGCCGCCGCCACCATCCCCCGGCAGTGTCGCAGCAACTTCTTCCCCCCGGGTGGTTCTCTTGTTGGGTTGCTGTTGTTTGGTTGTAAGCATGGGGAGTTTTGATCTTGTTCATCCAGAGCCATCCGTTTGAATCATGATCTACATCATCATCTTGGGTCTTGATCCTTGATCATGGGCCGCTGATCGTCATGATCATCATCTTTGAATCTTGGAGTCTTGATTTGCTTTGATTGTGGACCGTTGGATCTCTTGATCGTCGTGCTTGGTTTTTGTGATCACGATTGTGATCGCATGTTGGTGATTGGTTAGTTCGTTGTCCGATCATGTTCGTGTTCCGAGATCCGTATTATCGTTGTTCGTGCTGGGAATCTGTTCCGGTTATTCTCTTTCTTTCGTTGGATTCATCGTCGTCCTCCAGGCAAGTAACTTGTACTCCAATTTATTTGTTTGATACAAGTCAAAAAGTTCACCTATAGTGTAGTTGGGTCTAAAGACAACCAAAGATTGTGTTTTTCTTGATGGTTTTTATCTCTATTGTGATAATTTGGCCATAGATGACTCATGACACAAATCTTGATATGTAGTAACCTAGTAATTGCCCAATTCTTGATTCTTAGTCATGTATGTGAATAATGGTGTGAATTTGTGTTTGGATTAAGACCCATGTGAAATAATAGGTGTGGACTTGTTAATAACCCTGAATCATGATGTTTAGATGCTTGGTAGGTTGTATTTCAAGTTTGGATGTGTTTGGATCAATATTCTTGAAGTTATGATGTTCTTGATTTGAAGTGTGAAATCTATATTTACTAGATGTTCTGTTTTGATTGCTATTTTCGTCTATGCTACTGCCAGTATCTTGATTCCTGTATAAAGTATGAGTTTTAGATAATTTTGTCTATTTTCAAACCCCACTGGTTTTGCTTGATTTGGATTTCTTATGATTGAGTTATGACTGTTTTAGTACAGAGGTGTCGATCGTTTCCAGATTCTATTTTTAGTTAATTTAGTTGACAAACTATTTTCAAGAACTATGTTATACATATTATTTTGATCCAATATTTTGGTCAGTGTTTCTTTATGAATTTATGGACTATCCAGAATTTTTATGAATTTTATTGATAAGTTTTATGTGATGTTTCGTGCTCGTTTCTAAAATCTGTTCGTGTTGTATTTTACTCGCTGTTCTGTAAAGAAACCTATTTTCACTATGATTCCTTTTACTGTATGAAAATTGTTTGTGAAATGTGAAAGTTATTAAATTCTATATATTTTCCTATCCCTTTGGCGAAATTGGATTTCGTTTCACAAGTTGCGAGATATCTTAGTTTTCGTACAGCAGTGTTGGGATTGCCAGATTTGCTAAACTATGTTTTCTTGATATTTTATTATTTTTGATAACTGATCTATTTTTACTGGAATATTATGAAATTTTATATTTTGATTCTAAACATATAGGGGAATACCTCAGATTTTTTCTGAATTTATTTGAGAGGTTTTGATGCGGTTTTCCTGACTGAGAATTTGTTTTCCTGATTTCTGACTGAACATGTTTCCTGTCTTCGAACTTGTTTTGAGTTATGATGTTGTGAATTACTATATAACTTATTTATACTCGCTGGATTCGTGTGGAAGTCTAATTTCCAGATCCTTTGACGGATCCAGATTTTCATATTTGTATTAGCGGGAATCACTGTTTTAGTATAACACTGTCTTACTGTCCTGAATTAGAAAGCTAGTTGTTTTGCCTTGTTATATGATATCTTGTACCTGTACTTGTTTATCTTGCACCCTGAACCTGATACATGTTTATAACCTATTATTATTGCTTTGTTTTGCGACACATACATCCATGCCTAATTATAATAATAAAATAACCAAGCCAAGATTTAAGGGAAATATCGAATAGTGGATAATTCAGAAACGTGCACTCGGAAGGGGACCCGTGTTTTCCATTACTTGTTGCCATGTCTCATGATTACATGATTCATTCTTGATATTACTTTTTCCATATTTCATGAGTACATGATTCATGCTTGTTATACTATATGCTGCCATGTCTCATGATTGCATGATTCATGCTTGATATTACTTGTTGCCATGTTTCATGACTACATGATTCATGCTAGATATTACTTGTTGCCACGTGATCATGACTACATGACTCGTGCTTGATACTGCTTGTTGCCACGTGATCATGACTACATGACTCGTGCTTGATACTTGCTGCCACTTGTTTACGATTACGTGACTCGTGTTTGATACTTGCTACTTGACTTGTTTCTGAGTACACTGCCCTCTATGGTCCACTATGAAATCTAAAACAAAATTACTTTGACTATAGCAACCATGTAGTAAAAGGATGGATGCATGAAGTGCTACCTAGATAGTAATCACTAAAAGACTTGAACATGATATTTGAACATGATACTTGAACAGGATACATAGGATTTGATACTTGATACATGTTGCATGATTACCTGTTTACCTGTATACCTGTTACCTGATACCTGTTACATGTTGACCTGTTTACTTGTTTACTTGACTCTTGATGTATGTTTACAAGATCACTTGATTTCTTGACACTTGATTTATGACATGACCCTTGATCACATTACCATGCTAGTTGTTTACTTCGACATCATGATTATACCATGCTAGATTTGTTACTTAGATTCACCCATTTCCATGTGCTTGTATCCTACATTATTTGTGACCCGTAACTTGCAATTGACGGGTACTTGTGTTTTCTCTTTTTCTCTTTCCTGCATTCATTGAATTGCAGATTTTGAAGAACAGGTTCCAGGCGGTATTGGTGACATGATGTACTAGATGCTAGAATTTTGTTATTATTATTCTTGTTGCTTATTTTGAACAATAATGTATCTTGTACTTGAATTTATTCTTATATTTGGGCAATGTGACCCAGGATTATTTGTGTATTTTAGATCATGACTATTTGAGATTAATATATTTTATTTCAAGTATTCTTGTCGGTATTTGGTTCATATGTGCATGTGGTTGATTTTTCTGGCTTTCGACTCTGATTATATTGTGAAATATTATAAAGAATTCCTGAACAGCTTATAGATGATGAAAATCATTCGCTGGGCTTTTATTACGTACTCGTATTCCGTATTTTTGGGAAGCGGGGCGTGACACCACCGACGAGCTCCACCATGGTTTCACCGAACCCATAGCCACCGAGCCCCGAGGCCGAGCTCAAGCTCCCCATCCGTCGAGCCTCGCCATCGCCGTTCTTCTCCATTGGCGAACTCCTCCTACACTGTGTCGAGCTCCAACATCCATCAAGCCTCGCCGAGCTCGACCTCACTCGTCAATCTCCTTCAAGAGCTCTCGACGATGAGCTCCCCTCAAGCGAAGCTCCGAACCCATCGAAGCTTCTCTCCTTCCTCGACGAGCTCCCTCGAAAGAGCTCTACTCCATGCTGAACAGCCGAAGCTCATCGTCGAAGCTCGGAGCTTCGTTGAACCCGAAACTCCACGTCGTCAAGCTTGCCTCCCCCTCATCAAGCTCAAGCCACCTCCGAACCCAATGCCTCGTCGCAACTCCCCTCCGTTTTGAGCTTCCTCGACGAAGCTCCGCCAAAGTTCTGAGCTCCATGCTCACCCCTTGATGAGCTACCACCTCGCCATTACTGTGGAGCTCCAACCCCATCAACGAGCTCCGAGCTCCTCACCTCGTCGACCTCCGAAGACGAGCTCCCTCGTCGACCTCCATTTCGCGAGCACCAGCTACTGAGCTCCACCACCCACCAATGTCGAGCTCGCCATCCAACCTCCTCGCCGACACCGAGCTCGAGCCAGTTCCTCGCCATCCAACCTCCTCGCCGACGCCGAACTCGAGCCAGCTCCTCGCCATCTTCCTTTGCCGATGCCGAGCTCCACCCTTGTCAAGGCTACAACCGAGCTCCTCCTCCCGTGTAACACCCCGAATTCCAAAATACAACTGAATTCGAGATTCCACGGGATATTTACACTTTTTCGTACAATTTTATAAGGAATTTAAAACTTTTCACTTTACATCAGAGTTACAAGAAATCTTTACACTTTACATTTTACAGCGGAAGCAAATTTACAACATTTATATACAAGTACAACAACATTTGAATAATCTCTAAGCATCAGTTCTCCTTTAACCTTTATCATGTCATTTACCCTGCATACAAAACTGTGGGTATGTCAGTTTATTCAACCGACGAATATTATACACGATCATCATCTCTATGCCGGAAACAGTATAATTGATTTTCCATATTTAACAAACACAAACTTGTTCACATATCAAACTAAGGGGAATACCCTATTGATGTCGTGTTGTGATTGTGCACTTAGTCCTTAATGTAGTTGTTTATATTACATGACACTAATGCGCACTTGTTCGGATTCTATGCATCCCATACTACATAGGTCCGAGGGCAAGCCTCTTAATCGTTCTTCATCTTGTAGGTTTCAATCCCTCGTCATGACTTAATCTACTACTATAACTACGGTAAGTATCCTAGATGTCCTATGAGTATGAGCTCATGTACAAAAACACTGGAGGGGAATCCCACGTCATGTCACGACGTATCGTGAAGACTATCTATGGACAATTCAGCCTCCTTCATGGCACACGATCCTCTCGCAGTCACCAAACACCCCACAAGCGTCGCCAAGATCCCGATAATTTTGGAGTAGTGCCCACGTCATGTAACGACACATCGTGAAGACAAACTGTGAATCACACCCACATCGTAGACTCGAGGCCCTCATACTTGTGTTTTTCTCTCACTTTCATCACCTCTTCACTATGTACTAATCCTTAATTAAATGAAATTATGAATAAAATCAATCTCTTAGAGTTAGCCCTCTCACCAATACCGGTCTTATTTCTTCCATTTCACATTGACCCAAACCTGGTCTTTTCAATTTCAATAATCATATCTCATCACTTTTCATTTGCCGGTGTGAGTTTTGACTACACCCTAATTTTCAATTTTAATTCACAAATTCACAATCTGAGTTGTCATACTCAAGAACATGTCTCTTTTTCAATCACATGATCTCTAATCTTTTCATGAGTCAATAATCATACATGGAGTTCAATTATCCATCATGCATTTCGTAATCAACATTTATTTCCACATTTAAGATCATATCACAAAATATCTAGTCAAAGTGAATATTCACAAACTCACTATTGTCACACTATTCTTTAATAAGAATAACTCATATAAAAACATCACAATTATATTATCCTTCCATCAATTTTGCTTTTTAACATTTACATTAATCTCCTCATGAAAATCCACATTTTTACAAAATTATAATTATAAGAAAACAATAGTTTCGAGTACAATTTTACCTCAAATACATTTTATTTTAGTCCAATAACTCCAAATAAATTTTCATAGGTCGTACTCATCTATACTAGGCCACACGTCATAGGAATTTTCTCACAAAAGAAGGCAGATTTACTTGAAGCTTCGGGAAAGTCGACTGTCGAATATGGCCAGTCGGCTGTTCCACAATAATGCAAAATTTCGAAAATAAGGAGGTCAGGGAAGTCGACTGTCCTGCAATATTTTAAAACTCGGAATCAATGATCAGGGCAGTCGACCGTTGCACATGGCCAGTCGACTGTACTGCGGGGTTTTTCAATTCTCCAAATATAATTTAAATTTGTGTACTACTCTTTTCATAATTCGTTTGACATTTCTCGAACACAACTTGGTATAAAAATTTCCTGCATCAATTCCCTGTTTTTCCCTCTTTCATAAACCCAAAACATATTATAATTTATTCATTCTAAACAATATCACGAAAGTCTAACTAAACTCGCAAAACAAACGATTTCATCTACTAGCATTTTGTACTTAGTTTTGATATTAACATCAATTCTAATTCATATATTCCATTACTACAAAACGATCCGTATACAATTTAAGATTCATAACAAGATAACATACAATCTATCAAGCAATCAATTTAATCAACTAGCAAGTCCTTTTTCCAATTAAGCGTATTCTTATTAGTTTCTTTCATGCATTATCATTTCAATCACCCCTAACATGGTATCTAGTTAGAAATATAGAAAAACAACCCACCTTATTTGGAGAGAAAAAATTCACAACACCTCCTAAACGAAAGAGTCCTTTTCGAACTTGCCCAAACGAGTGCTCCTCCTCCTCGTCGATGTGAAACCCGAGCCTTCAAAGTGCAACCCGAGCCCTCCTAGTAGCCGGCCTCCTTGATGCAAGCACACACAAAACCCTCTCTCTCAATCTTTTATTCTCACTTCCTACTAATAACTCACTACTAATAATTGTATTCTTACTATAGATTTGGAGAATGAAGAGTGCAAGAATAACTAGGCTAGGAAGGGGGGGGGGGGTTATTTATACTAAATTTTGGGACAAATAAAGGGCTAGGATTAATCTAGGAGTTAAAGACCAAAGGCTAGGATTTAAGGGGAAGTTGTAGTAACCAACCATGATCCCAAAACTACCTCCCACAACTCCACTTCTATTTCCTTTCCCTCCCATTTAAATTCGGCCAAACAAGGGTGCACAAAACACGTGTACGTGCAATGCACGTGTATTCAATAGTCCCCCATTTTAAAAGTTGTACATTTTATTCTTTATAAAAATAATCTATAAAAATTGTCTACCTTACAAGTTGTATTTAAAAGAGAAAACAAATTCATGGGCTTTTATTTAATGGGCCAAATTAGTCTACATTTTAAAAAATAAATTAATTTGGGCTCAAAATAAAAAGAAACTTATGTTTGTTAAAAATGGGCTTTAATAAAAATAATGGAAAAGACACACACACACACACACACACACACACACACACACACACACACACACACACATATATATATATATATACATACTCATTTGTCTATGAAATGAAAATAATTATAAAATTTTATACTGCAAAATTGCACGTGCACAATACGTACAAAAATAATAATACACAATAATAATTTTCATAAATGAAAATTCGGGGTATTACATCCCGAGCCCATCACAGTCGAGCTCGACCTTCAATGCCTCCGAGTTCGAGAACTCCATCGGCAAGGCTCGCCACGTCGAGTTCAACCGCCGAGCTCCTCGTCAGACGAGGTCGGAGAGGGGGCGAGGCCTAGGTCGAGGACGGGGTGAGGTCGGAAGCCAGGGTCGAAGAGAAGTAGAAGGAGGAGGAGAGCGTCAAAGAAGAAGGACGAAGGCGGGAAAAAAAAGGTTCGGGCGTTGACCAAGTCAACGTGTGCCGACAATTCTTGCCACCGACCCTCACATTGGAGAAAAAACTAGCCTCCTCCCGATGCGTGCTCGCTTGATCGTGATCAACGCACAGGATCGCGCAATGTCATCAGGTATTAATTTATTTATTTAATTAATCAAATTAATTATTTAACAAATCTGAAAAAATATTTAAAAATCAGAAAAAATTAATTAAAAAAATCTAAAAATAATTATTAATTCAGAAATTAATTTAAAAATTCTGAAAATATAATTATTAAATTAGAATAATTAATTAATATTTTCGAAAATTAATTATTTAAATTCGAAAATTGAATAAAAAATTCGAAAATTTTCAGAAAATCTGGAAAAATCACAAAAAAATCCAGAAAAATCTAAGAATAATTTTGGGCATTTTACAAGCTCAGAAAAACATCGTTACACCTCGAGCAAGATCCCAACTCCCCCGAGAACTCCGAAAAAATTCTATAAGCCATTAAAAATGGGCGAACTACTCATCAAAGACTGTGGAACTCAGTCTCCAGGAGTGGGGGGCTCGTGATATGGCTAAAAATAGGATTAAATCGGGATCGTTCAAATCGGGCACGAATCTTAAAGCTCTCAGGGGTAAAACGGTAATTTCACCTACAAACGGGTCTGAATTAGAAACTGGGTTTTTCTTCAAAGCCCAATAACCCATAAACGGATCTGTCCTACTGGGTACGTGTCCCAACCCGTTACGAACCAGTTCAGAAGGATAAAGAAGAATTCAGATTCATAATTATCCCTAAGAGGTGGTTTTAACCAATTCTATCCATTTACACCGCAAAGTAGAGATTTGTTCTTATCTCGAAACGGATCCCTAAGGCGACTATAAATACCCCTCTCCCGCCACCATAACAAGGTAATCAATATTTTTCTACATAAAGCTCTTTCATAATCTTTTTGATTACTGACAAGAGCGTCGGAGGGTGCGTCGCCGGGATCCATCCTGGTGTATCACACTTTTTACAGGTTCGCGGCAGCGGCAAGCAATAAGTCAACACGTTGGTGAAGGTCAACAGGTTTGCCTTATTCGTTTTCTCAAGAATCCACAAATTCATCTGTTTGCTCCCACACCAAAAATAGCAGCAACAATAGTAAAACAACAATTATGTAGCTCAAGTTTGAATAGTATGACAATAATTAGTTGTAATTAAAAGTCCATATTTTCATTAGCATATGTTGAAAAATAATTATAAATGGGGGTGTAAAATCCAACTTCTTAGAATGTTGAGGGTGAATAGTGATGAAATTTAACTGTTGATGAGATATTTGCTATTTTCAATGTAACGAGCAATAAAAAAAATCTGAAAATTTACAAACCTGAAATCTAAAAATCTAAGCTGAGTTCGGTTCGTTATTTTGAAAATTTATTTTAAACATAGTCTTTGAAATATATATATATATATATATAGGGTAGCGATCCGGTGAGAACCGTTCTCACGATAAGCTTCGTGAGAACTTCACGCCTATCCATCCTATGCATAATCCGAACCGTTCACATTGTTTAACACAACTAAATTAGTCTAGAAATATAAAATGAAGTCATTTGATATTCATTTGTCCATGCATCATGTCACTATAAAAAAAACGATTTTTCAGCCACACAATTTGTAACACTTCAATGCATGGGCAAACGAATCTCAAATGACTTGATTTTTCATATATAGACTAATTGAGTCGTGTAGATCAAAATGAACGGTTCAGATCTTTCAACAAATGTCCCAAACAAAAGTTCTCACGTGGTTCTCACCAAAAGAGTTCTCACTCGATTATTTCCCTATATATATATATATATATATATATATATATATATATATATATATATATATAAAGTTGTTTTTTGTGATTTTCGAAAACAGAGTATTATTTGGTAAACTTTTTTCATAAAATAGTTTTTTTTAAATTAAAGTATAAAAGGCGTTTGGTAAACTGTATACAGTATGTATGCATATATATAATCCATATTTATGTATATATGTATATACATAAATACTCTATATTGTATACTATTATATATAATGTATGGGGTTGGTTGTCTGTATATACAGTATATATACTATGATACATACATGCTGTATACATATACATACATACATACAATATATAATAATATAAAATAATTTATTATAATAATCATATTTAATAATATACATACATATAATAATATATAATAATTATAATAACTAGTAATTTACACGTGCGATGCACGTTTTAATAATTTCAAAAAATAAAAATAAAATCTCTGACGTAGGGAGGATTTGAACTGGAAACCTCCTTTATATTAGTTATGTACATGCGTTGCACATGTTGGTAGAATGACAAAATGTCAAATGACACTAAGGCCTTCTCCCATTATAATATTAGAGATTAGAGATTAGAGATATATATGTAATAATAACATATTATAATTATATATATAACAATTTATTATAATAATAATATATATAATAATATATAATAGTAATTATTAATAATAATAACATATATAATAATATATTATATAATAATAAATATAATAATTATATATATAATAATATATTATATATTCTATAATAATTCTATATGTAATAATAATATATATAGTAAGATATATAATAATAATAATAGTAATAATAATAATATATACATACTATTATATATATTGGGAGCTGGAGATCTCAGCCATCCGATCGATCTTGATCGCGATCGGACGGCTGAGATCTATTGCCGCTTATCTTCAGATAAGGTGAGGGGTAAAAGTGGTATACTCAATCGATTGAGTATACCCCTTATCTCTTATCTTCGAGAGCTCTCTTCTCTCCCGCTCTCTATCGTTCCAAACCCTAATAAGACTGCCTCTTATCTTCTCCCGCTCTCTCTCCCGCTCTCGAAGATCGCCCCGCTCTCTTTACAACCCTAATCGCTATCTTTTCTCTTCTCACGCTCTCAGTCCCGATCTCCATCTTCGAAACCCTAATCCACCTCTCTTCGAAACCCTAATTGAAGATAGCGAAGTCGGGCTCTTCTCTCCCGCTCTCTTTCTTCGTCACCTGTGTAAACCCAACTCCACGATCGGCCGGATCTCCAGTCGCTTATCTTCAGATCTGTCGAGGGGTAAAAGGGGTATAATCGATCAGCCCCCATCGGCGATAAGGGTTTCGATTTCTCGGCTCATTGGGTTCTGCCTCTCTCAGATTCCGGAGGGAAGTGTTTGACTCTCATAAATGCTTTTATGATTTCTGTTTAATTTCTTGCATTTTCATTCGATTTTGTTTGTAGGCAATGATGAGATTGATTTTGACATAAGTTGGTTACAAAATTTTTGGGCATTGAAATTATTGTTTTCAAGGGTATTTGGTTGTGTGCCATGATAATTATTCAAAGTTGAATACACATCTGGGGTATGAGCGGGAGAGTAGATGGTGAAGAAATGAAAGTATGGTGTTTGAATGTCCAATGCCCTCAACACTTACCTTACATTTATGAGATTTGAGACTAGCTCAATTCACCAAATTTTTGGGCACCGATGACTCACAATGGTTTAGGCAGTGATGCAAAACACTTTATGATCTGAATAATTATTTCAATCCTGTTTTAAGTATTCTTGATTATATATCTATCATATCCTAGTTGGCGCGGCACTCCAATGCAGTCCTACTTATGAATAGTGTTTTCTGAGCCTACTGGTTTTTTTTAGTCTATATATATTCATGAGTAAGTCTATTATGTGTGCTTGCTCGATTGAGTGTGAGAAGATAAGAGATAGGGGTTTCTGATTTTTCCCCTTTTACCCCTTTTACCCCCAAACATTCTGAAGATAAGCGGTATCAAATATGAGTCGTTCCATCGCGATCAATCGCGAACGAATGGCTAAAAACCCCCGCTCTGGATAGGGATTTCAGGTCCCAAGCTCTTAATAGACTTACTCTATATATATAACACAGTTGATGATAAGCTCCGAACAACACAAACAGAACATGAAGTATCAAATTTTGTCAGCTCAGAACAAACACAAACAGATCATGACACTATACAAAAAACTATATATTAGGCAGTGATGCAAAACACTTTATGATCTGAATAATTATTTCAATTTGTTGTATTTATTCTTGATTATATATCTATCATATCCTAGTTGGCACGGCACCCCAATGCAGCCCTAGTTATGAATAGTGTGTTCTGAGCCTAATGGTTTAAAACCCCGGCTCATGATAAGGATTTCAGCTCCCAAACTCTTAACAGACTTACTCTATTTATATAAGACAGTTGATAATAAGCTCAAAACAACAGGAACAGAGCATGAAGTCTCAAAAATTTGTAAGCTCCAAACAATAGAAAACTAGATTTTATAGTAACTGACGTTGGATGCGTATGTGTTGGGTACTCATCTAAGCCTTTTGGTCTTTGATTCTCTCCAACTGTTTGTTGGTGTAGGCCGTGATGCAAAACACTTTATGATCTGAATAATTATTTCAAGCTTGTTGTATTTATTCTTGATTATAAATCTATCATATCCTAGTTGGCGCGGCACCCCAATGCTGCCCTAGTTATGAATAGTGTGTTCTGAGCCTACTGGTTTTATTTAAACCACATGTTCAGTGTCTGTTGTTCTGTTTGTGTTAGTTCTGAGCTTACAAATTTTGCATGCTTCATGCTCTATTTGTGTTGGTTCTGGACTGGCAAAATTGGTATACTTCAAACCTCTGTTTGTGTTAGCTCTGGACTGGCAAAATTTGATACTTCATGTTCTGTTTGTGATATTTCTGAGCATACAAATTTTTCATACTTCATGCTCTGTTTGTGTTGGTTCTGAGCTTACAAAATTTGTATACTTCATGCTATGTTTGTGTTAGTTCTGAGCTGGCAAAATTTGATACTTCATGATCTGTTTGTGTTAGTTCTGAGCTTACAAAATTTGACTGTGTTATTTATGAGCTTACAAAATTTTCATAGTTCATGCTCTGATTCCGTTGGTTCTGAGCGAGGGCAAAATTTGGCACTTCGTGATCTGTTAGTGTTAGTTCTTACCTGGCAAAATTTTCATACTTCATGATCTGTTTGTATTAGTTTTGAGCTTACAAAATTTTGATACTACATGATCTGTTTGTGTTAGTTCTGAGCGCTTGACAAAATTTGACACTTCATGATCAGTTAGTGTTAGTTCTGAGCTGGCAAAATTTGATACTTCATGCTATTTTTGTGTTGGTTCTGTAATACCCCGACTTTTTTTCTAAATACTTAAAGATTATTTCTCTTTTATAGTATGCTTGTGTAGCATGTGGCTATTACTCCATGATGAATAAATTATATTTTTCCCTATAAAATACTTACTTTAAAGCCCAATGTTAATTTGTTTATTTTCTTTTAATAAATTTATTTTGGCCCAAATCGATTTTAAGCCCATGAATTTAAACCCTCTTATTATCTTCTATAACTTGTAATGTAACATTTCTTCCTCCATTAAATTCCGGGTATATTTGTGTGTGACTTGTGCTTACACGTGCACTCAGTGTACACGTGTATTAGGCACAAATTCTTGGCCGGTTTTGGGAAGAGAAGTGGATGAAATCATGGGTATTTACCCTGAGTTGTGGGTAGTTTTTACAACCCCCAAATCAATCTCAGCCCTTAATCCTCCAACTCCCTAATAGATCTCAACCCTTCATCCTATTTACCTTCTAGTATAAATACCCCCTACTTTCCCTATCTCTTTTACACCTAAAATTTCCTGAGATTATAGAGAGTATCTGTGAGTTGTGTGAGAATTTCTGTGGAGGCAAGCAGCATTGCTGAGGAGCCGGGTGGAGCAAAGGAACAAGAAGTGCTGCGCTATATTGAAGGACTTACGGGATTTCGTTATTTTTCTTCATAAAAGGTGGGTGTTTCTCAGGACTTCTAACGTAGGAATAATACTATAATTGTCATGATTGATACCATGTTACAAAAAGTGAATTGAATGCGGTAGAAATTGCTTGAACATGCTGTTAATGTTGAGCACGAGATTGTCGGTACAGTCGACTGCCACATGAGCCAGCCGACTGGTACGAGACAATATTTCTTATAGTGTACTGATGAACATGTGTGTGAGTAGACATGATGGTGTGATTGTTAGATGTATATTTTCCCTATGACACATATGATGGAGGGAAGGCAATAAATGAATGGAAAAGAACCAATGATGAATTATAATTATCGGCACAGTCGACTGCCATATGAGTCAGCCGACTGGTACCGTATTTTGAGTACGACCTGTTTGGAAGTTTCATGAATTAAGATATTCTTTTATGTAGACTCAGCATGATAATTCGAGAGTCATATCTTTATCTTCGTACGACAGTTATGAATATGTATGAATGCATGTTTAAAATATTTTCCCTAAAGAAAGAGTATACTAGTAAAGTGAGAATTCATGTTGAGAGACTACTGAACAAAAAGAGACTCTGCTTTTGAAACATGACTTTATGCGTACTGTAAATTGACACCATGACGCAAGTGCACGTGAGAACCGTAATTAATCTCTTTTTAATTGAAAATGGATCTGTCCAGTCGACCGAATGCGTGTAGCAAGTCGACTGACCTGGACTTTGAATTGTGCTGTTTGAAATCCTGGAACAGACGACTGATAGACGAACAGTCGACTGTCATGGGGACAATATTGTGAACATGGAAGGTTGCGGGACAGGCGACTGGTTGTGTACAACAGTCGACTATCCCGAGTTGTTATGAACGATGTTATACGTGACTGTATAAGTCGACTGGTATTCTTCCAAGTCGACTGTACAGAGTGGACTTTTGATAATTTGATTCATGTTATTTACTGTTGGTAATGATGAACTTTATGCTTTTATCGATGGATTCTGGTTATGGCTGTATGAATTATGTGAAAGGAATCATAAATGAGAATTGAGAACTAAATGAATAATTATGAAAGGCTAATCATGATGAGAAAGTCGGTGAGACTCTAAAATGAATTATGAGCTGATGATGCTCCATTGGATATTGTGAATTTGAAATTGAACAAAGAGTAGCTAAGTCTCCCCGGCAGTGAATGAAATGATATTGAGAATTAGACCAGGTTGGTCAAGTGAAATGAAATGATAAGTCCGGTTGATGGAGAGGCTAACTCTAGAGCTTGATTTTTATTCATGATTCTAATGTAATTTTTAATACATAGTGTGGAGGTGATGAAGGTGAGAGAAAAACATGAGTATGAGAGCTAGGGTACGGTGCGGGTGTGTGAGCCGCAGAATGCATGCTTGATGCGTCAAGACATGGCGCGGGCACAACTCAGTAATGATCGGACTCTAGTCACGCTTGTGGGATGTTTTGGTGACTGCAAGAGGAGTGTGTTCAGGGAGGAGGCTGAATTGTCGCAGAATGCATGCTTGACGAGTCAAGACATGGCGCGAAATTCTACTCCAGGGGCCAGGATACATGCTTGTACTCATAGAATCATCTAAGATACTCATTGGAATTACAGAAGTAGAGTAAGTCATGGCGGGGGATTGAACCCTACAAAAATGAAGAACGATTAAGAGGCTTGCCCTCGAACCTATGTAGTATGGGATGCATAGAATTCGAACAAGTGCGCATTAGCGTCATGTTAATAAATTGCATTAAGGATTTAAGTGCACAATCACGACACGACATCATTAAAAGTTCCCTCTTATTTGCATGCTTATGTTGAACAAGTTTGTGATTTGTAAGAAATGAGATTCATTATACTGTTTCTGGCATAGAGAGGATGGCCATGTATAATTATCGTCGGTTGAATAAACTGACGTACCCACAGTGTTGTATGCAGGATGAATTACATGTAAGGAGGAATGGATGCATAAAGAGTTTATCATGTTGTTGTTCATTTATGTAAATATTGTATATTTTGCTTCCGCTGTGTAAATTCAATGTAATGTGTTGTAAACTCTGATGTAAAAGAAAAGTTTTAAAATTCCTTGTAAAATTGTATGTGAAGGAAGCGAAAAGATCCTGTAGAACATCTCGAATTCAGTAATGTGGGATTCGGGGCGTTACAGAGTGGTATCAGAGCCACGTTTTCTATGCTTTCACACTTGTACAAATTTATAAGGAATGACACCCTAGATGTGGACATTAGAGTGTGTGTTTAGATTTAGAGATTTAAATGTAAGTGACTTACATTTGTGTTGCTCTATGATTTATGCTTCTTCCTCTCTATTCTAAGATGGCTGATCACTTCGATCCCGCTGGAGGCGACGACTGGCACATTATTGAGGAAGAGTACCATCCTGGACAGGCTGATTCTGAGGACGAGTATCACCCTGGGCAAGCTAATTCAGATGATGAGGAGTACCCTGAATCTCGAGAGATCACCCCACTGCCGAACTCACCTGACGATTCTTCTTCTTCCGATGAAGAAAAGGGACCAGCTCTGGGTAGCGCTGTGGCTTCTCTGCAGAGGCAAGTGGATACCTTGAAGTATCGAGTTGGAGTTTTGGAGGCTCAGATGGAGAAGCGGAATGCTGACTATTCTGTTCTTAGCCATCGGATTTGGGAACTTGAGAAGAAAAAGAACCTAACTGATGTGCTGAAGGATGAGGTGGATGAACTGCGGGATGAACTTCGAGCAGCGAAGAGGACCCGTAGAGATTAGATTGTCCTAGTTTCTATCTTCTTCTATTCTGATGTTAAGAAATGTTTTAATTCGAATGTATAAACTTTGAAATTCAATGAAATGAAAGTTGATTTAAATTCTTGTTTTATACTTCGAATTTAATGGATCTTTTGCATCAGAATATGGCGAGAAGGGGAGCCAGGAATGGTGAAGGTTTGGACCTGGAGGCCGAATTTGCAAGGGTTTACCAGACGCTGAATGCAGTGGCTGCAAACCAAGGAAGGGGGCCGGTGAATCCAGTACCCGAGGCAATTAAGCTAGTGGAATCGTTCAAGAGAATGAAACCACCAGTGTTCGAGGGAAAGTCAGACCCGGATGCGGCCGATAACTGGATTCGGCAAGTGGAGACAATCTTCGAGGTGTTGGAAACACCGGAGGGCAGCAAGGTCAAGTTGGCGACTTTGCAGTTGGAGAAGGATGCGGCTGTTGGGTGGCAGTCGATGAAGAGGACTATGGGCGGCTTGTTGCTTGGCTGGGAGGAATTTCTGGAAGAATTCCGCAGCCATTATTTCCCCTCCGACGTCCAGGAGAAAAAGGCCATGGAGTTTCTGTCACTTCAGCAAGGCAGCATGTCAGTAAGGGAGTATGAGACTAAGTTTACTCAGCTCTCCAGATACGCTCCAGAACTGGTGATGGATGAGGCGAAGAAGGCTCGCAAGTTCGAGCATGGTCTGAGGCCGAGCTTGAGGTCTCGCATGATACCTCTTGGTATCAGGAGATTCGATAAGCTGGTGAAGAGGGCGGCAGCAACGGAGGTGGATATGGAGCAGTTCCATGTTGCTCAGCACCAGAAGAGCAACTGGCAGTCCGGGAAGAGGCCCGCGCCACCGGGGAGTTTCAAGGGGCAACCATCTGCACAGAAGTTCAAACCGACAGGGGCGAACGCCATCAGTGTAGCTGGAAGACCTGGAAACGATGTAGGGAGACCTTCTGCAGTCACTTGCTCTAACTGTGGTGAAGTGGGACATTACCAATCTCGATGTCTCAAACCACGGGCTGGCAATCACAATGTGCCAATACAGCAGGCTGGGAAGAGGCCGTACCAGTCAGGGCGAGTATTTGCTTTGACAGAAGTTGATGCTGAGGAGGCGGATCAGGTCATCTCTGGTACGAGGGCTGATGTTTAGTGTGGTTTCTTTTTCATTTCTTCTTCCCGTTCATAGTGTGAAACTGTTATGTAATGATGTATGTTATGTAACAGGAGAACTCTATATTAATGGAAAGGAAGCTGTGGTGTTGTTTGATACTGGATCCTCTCATACTTTTGTGTCTCCAAAGTTTGCTAAAGTGTTGGGAGTTGAACCGAAGATTTTTCCAGGCAAGATTTTAGCAGTAGCTACGCCATCAGGGGAAACTTTGACCACTGATCGGTACTATGCTGATTGCGAGATAGTGATCGGGGATCGAATCTTTGGCATTGATCTGATCGAGCTGACTATCTTGGGAGTCGATGTTATCATTGGCATTGATTGGATGTCGGTGTACAGTGCAAGCATCGAGTGTAAGACCAAGACCGTAACAGTGAAGGCTCCAGGTGGACCTGAAGTCACTTTCCAAGGGAAGCTGAAGTGTTCTAAGCTGGTGGCAACTATCCGCAAGGAAGAGACTCCTGTGGAATTGCAAGGGATTCCTGTGGTTCGGGACTATCCGACTGTGTTCTTGGAAGATTTTCCTGGGTTACCTCCGCACCGTGATGTAGAGTTCAGCATCACTGTTCAACCGGGAAGTGCACCAATCTCTAAGGCACCGTATAGGATGGCTCCAGTGGAACAGGATGAAGTGAAATGGCAGATTGAGGAACTATTGGGAAAAGGCTTTATTCAACCTAGTGCGTCACCTTGGGGAGCACCAGTGCTTTTGGTAAAGAAGAAGGATGGATCGATGAGGATGTGTATCGATTACCGGGAGCTGAATAAGGTCACTGTTCAGAATAAGTATCCGATTCCTCGAATTGATGACTTGTTCGATCGTCTACAAGGAGCAGCTGTATTCTCCAAAATAGATCTTCGATCAGGATATCACCAAGTGCGAGTGAAAGCTGAAGATGTGCATAAAACTGCATTTAGAACTCGGCATGGGCATTACGAATTCTTAGTTATGCCATTCGGAGTGACGAATGCACCCGCAATCTTCATGGACTTGATGAACAGAGTTCTGAGGCCGTTTATTGATTCTTTCGTCGTGGTGTTTATCGACGATATTCTCGTGTACTCCAAGTCTGAGGCGGAGCACACCGAGCATCTGGCAGCAGTTTTGCAGAAGTTGGAAGAGCAGAGGTTGTATGCCAAGTTATCCAAGTGTGATTTCTGGAAATCTGAAGTGGCATTCCTAGGTCACATCCTTTCTAAGGAGGGAGTGGCAACTGACCCTCAGAAGATAGAGGCAGTGAGAGATTGGGCTAGGCCTACTACAGTGAAGGAAGTCAGAAGTTTCCTTGGGATGACTGGATACTACAGGAGATTCATTCAAGGTTATGCTCAGATAGCTGTACCGCTTACAGGGCTGACCAAGAAGAATGTGAGCTTCAAGTGGACCGAGCAATGTGAGGCGAGTTTTCAGGAGTTGAAGGATAGACTGACTACTGCACCTATTTTGGCTTTGCCTAGAGCAGGAGTTGAGTATGACGTCTATAGCGATGCTTCACATCGGGGGCTTGGTTGTGTCTTAATGCAAGAGGGTAAAGTAATCGCTTATGGGTCTAGGCAACTACGACCGCATGAGAAAAATTATCCGACTCATGATCTGGAGTTGGCTGCGATTATTTTTGCTTTGAAGCAATGGAGGCACTACGTGTACGGTGAGAAGTTGAACATGTACACGGATCATAAGAGCTTGAAGTATATATATCAGCAGAGGGATCTCAATCTGAGGCAGCGGAGATGGTTGGAAGTGCTCGAGGATATGCGACCTGAGATCAAGTATCATCCCGGAAAGGCTAATGTTGTTGCTGATGCACTTAGTCGCAAGAGCAGTTTGGCCTGTTTGATTACAACTCAGAGGCATCTGATTGAAGAGTTGGACCGAGCTGGTATTGAGGTTGTCTTGCAAGGATTAGGAGCATCTTTGGCTCAGTTGAGGCTTCAGCCTACTTTGAATGCAAGGATCATTGCAAGTCAGGAAGTTGATGCTGATATCTTGGAGATGAAGGAGCAGGTTGGTGCTGGCAGGTTGCCCGGATTTCAGACCAGGGATGGAGTGCTGTGGTTCGGAGATAGGCTATGTGTTCCAGATCAGGCGGACCTGAAAGAGAGTATTCTTCAGGAGGCGCATGCTACTCTTTTGTCAGTACATCCTGGGAGTACTAAGATGTATAAAGACATAAAACAGCATTTCTGGTGGTCAGGTTTGAAGCGGGATGTGGCCGAATTTGTCGCGAGGTGTGAGGTTTGTCAGCAAGTCAAAGCCGAAAATTAGAGACCCGGAGGTCTATTATAGCCGTTACCTATTCCGGAATGGAAGTGGGATAACATCAGTATGGATTTCATCACGGGATTGCCTAAGAGTTCTAAAGGCAATGATGCTATTTGGGTTATAGTCGACCGACTTACCAAGTCCGCTCACTTTTTGGCAATGAAACTCACGGCTTCGATGGACAAGTTGGCTGAGTTGTATGTTGGTGAGATTGTCCGACTTCATGGCGTTCCTTCGACTATTGTGTCTGATCGAGATGCGCGGTTTACTTCGCATTTCTGAAGGAGTCTTCAGGCAGCTTTGGGTACCAAGACAGATTTCAGCACTGCTTTTCATCCACAGACCGACGGGCAGACCGAGAGAGTCAACCGTATTCTTGAGGATATGCTTCGGTGTTGTATACTAGACTTCAGAGGCAGTTGGGAAAGGCATTTACCTTTGGTAGAGTTTGCCTACAACAACAGTTTTCAGGCTAGCATCGGGATGGCACCGTATGAGGCTTTGTATGGCAGGAAGTGCAGAACTCCTGTGTGTTGGTATGAGGTTGGGGAGCGTCAATTGTTTGGTCCTGAACTTGTGCAGCTAACTTCTGAGAAGATTGATCTGATCAGGAAGAGGTTGGTGGAAGCTCAGAGCAGGCAGAAAAGCTATGCAGACAACCGGAGGAGGGACCTTGAGTTTGAGGTTGGTGACTTCGTCTTTCTGAAGGTATCACCCAGTAAAGGTGTGGTTCGGTTTGGCAAGGGCGGGAAGTTAGCCCCGAGATTTATAGGCCCATATAAGATATTGAAAAGGATCGGGAAAACTGCTTACCGGCTTGAATTACCGGAAGAGTTGTCTCAGGTGCACAATGTCTTTCATGTGTCTATGTTGAGAGGTTATATTCCAGACCCGAGTCATCATTTGCCAGAAGTACCGGAAGGTTTGCAGTTAGACCTGAATTACATCGAGACTCCTGTTGAGATCGTTGACCGTAGGGAGAAAGTCTTGAGGAATAAGACGATACCGATGGTCAAAGTAGTCTGGAGAAACCACTTGGTTGAAGAGGCTACTTGGGAATCTGAGGAGAAGATGTTGAAGGACTATCCTGAGCTTTTTGCTTGATTGTCTTGTGGATTGTATTTTGTATTTTGTATCTTTATATTTTTTTGTATCTCTTGTCGTTGTATTTTTCTTCTTCTCGTTCTTGGCTGTAGTTCCGGGGACGGAACTATTCTAAGGAGGGAGTGATGTAATACCCCGACTTTTTTCCTAAATACTTAAAGATTATTTCTCTTTTATAGTATGCTTGTGTAGCATGTGGCTATTACTCCATGATGAATAAATTATATTTTTCCCTATAAAATACTTACTTTAAAGCCCAATGTTAATTTGTTTATTTTCTTTTAATAAATTTATTTTGGCCCAAATCGATTTTAAGCCCATGAATTTAAACCCTCTTATTATCTTCTATAACTTGTAATGTAACATTTCTTCCTCCATTAAATTCTGGGTATATTTGTGTGTGACTTGTGCTTACACGTGCACTCAGTGTACACGTGTATTAGGCACAAATTCTTGGCCGGTTTTGGGAAGAGAAGTGGATGAAATCATGGGTAGTTACCCTGAGTTGTGGGTAGTTTTTACAACCCCCAAATCAATCTCAGCCCTTAATCCTCCAACTCCCTAATAGATCTCAACCCTTCATCCTATTTACCTTCTAGTATAAATACCCCCTACTTTCCCTATCTCTTTTACACCTAAAATTTCCTGAGATTATAGAGAGTATCTGTGAGTTGTGTGGGAATTTCTGTGGAGGCAAGCAGCATTGCTGAGGAGCCGGGTGGAGCAAAGGAACAAGAAGTGCTGCGCTATATTGAAGGACTTACGGGATTTCGTTATTTTTCTTCATAAAAGGTGGGTGTTTCTCAGGACTTCTAACGTTGGAATAATACTATAATTGTCATGATTGATACCATGTTACAAAAAGTGAATTGAATGCGGTAGAAATTGCTTGAACATGCTGTTAATGTTGAGCACGAGATTGTCGGTACAGTCGACTGCCACATGAGCCAGCCGACTGGTACGAGACAATATTTCTTATAGTGTACTGATGAACATGTGTGTGAGTAGACATGATGGTGTGATTGTTAGATGTATATTTTCCCTATGACACATATGATGGAGGGAAGGCAATAAATGAATGGAAAAGAACCAATGGTGAATTATAATTATCGGCACAGTCGACTGCCATATGAGTCAGCCGACTGGTACCGTATTTTGAGTACGACCTGTTTGGAAGTTTCATGAATTAAGATATTCTTTTATGTAGACTCAGCATGATAATTCGAGAGTCATATCTTTATCTTCGTACGACAGTTATGAATATGTATGAATGCATGTTTAAAATATTTTCCCTAAAGAAAGAGTATACTAGTAAAGTGAGAATTCATGTTGAGAGACTACTGAACAAAAAGAGACTCTGCTTTTGAAACATGACTTTATGCGTACTGTAAATTGACACCATGACGCAAGTGCACGTGAGAACCGTAATTAATCTCTTTTTAATTGAAAATGGATCTGTCCAGTCGACCGAATGCGTGTAGCAAGTCGACTGACCTGGACTTTGAATTGTGTTGTTTGAAATCCTGGAACAGACGACTGATAGACGAACAGTCGACTGTCATGGGGACAATATTGTGAACATGGAAGGTTGCGGGACAGGCGACTGGTTGTGTACAACAGTCGACTATCCCGAGTTGTTATGAACGATGTTATACGTGACTGTATAAGTCGACTGGTATTCTTCCAAGTCGACTGTACAGAGTGGACTTTTGATAATTTGATTCATGTTATTTACTGTTGGTAATGATGAACTTTATGCTTTTATCGATGGATTCTGGTTATGGCTGTATGAATTATGTGAAAGGAATCATAAATGAGAATTGAGAACTAAATGAATAATTATGAAAGGCTAATCATGATGAGAAAGTCGGTGAGACTCTAAAATGAATTATGAGCTGATGATGCTCCATTGGATATTGTGAATTTGAAATTGAACAAAGAGTAGCTAAGTCTCCCCGGCAGTGAATGAAATGATATTGAGAATTAGACCAGGTTGGTCAAGTGAAATGAAATGATAAGTCCGGTTGATGGAGAGGCTAACTCTAGAGCTTGATTTTTATTCATGATTCTAATGTAATTTTTAATACATAGTGTGGAGGTGATGAAGGTGAGAGAAAAACATGAGTATGAAAGCTAGGGTACGGTGCGGGTGTGTGAGCCGCAGAATGCATGCTTGATGCGTCAAGACATGGCGCGGGCACAACTCAGTAATGATCGGACTCTAGTCACGCTTGTGGGATGTTTTGGTGACTGCAAGAGGAGTGTGTTCAGGGAGGAGGCTGAATTGTCGCAGAATGCATGCTTGACGAGTCAAGACATGGCACGAAATTCTACTCCAGGGGCCAGGATACATGCTTGTACTCATAGAATCATCTAAGATACTCATTGGAATTACAGAAGTAGAGTAAGTCATGGCGGGGGATTGAACCCTACAAAAATGAAGAACGATTAAGAGGCTTGCCCTCGAACCTATGTAGTATGGGATGCATAGAATTCGAACAAGTGCGCATTAGCGTCATGTTAATAAATTGCATTAAGGATTTAAGTGCACAATCACGACACGACATCATTAAAAGTTCCCTCTTATTTGCATGCTTATGTTGAACAAGTTTGTGATTTGTAAGAAATGAGATTCATTATACTGTTTCTGGCATAGAGAGGATGGCCATGTATAATTATCGTCGGTTGAATAAACTGACGTACCCACAGTGTTGTATGCAGGATGAATTACATGTAAGGAGGAATGGATGCATAAAGAGTTTATCATGTTGTTGTTCATTTATGTAAATATTGTATATTTTGCTTCCGCTGTGTAAATTCAATGTAATGTGTTGTAAACTCTGATGTAAAAGAAAAGTTTTAAAATTCCTTGTAAAATTGTATGTGAAGGAAGCGAAAAGATCCTGTAGAACATCTCGAATTCAGTAATGTGGGATTCGGGGCGTTACAGGTTCTGAGTGAGGGCAAAATTTAACACTTCATGATCTGTTTGTGTTAGTTCTGAGCTTACAAACTTTGACAATTCATGCTCTGTCTCTGTTTGTTACAAGCTTACAAACATTTGATACTTCACTATCTGTTTCTATTTGCTCCCAAGCTACTTGTTTCTCAGTTTCTGTTTTTGCTGAGCCAACAAATTTTGAATTTGTCATGTTCAGCCGCTGTTTTTCTGAGCCTACCATATTTATTTCATGATTTTTTGTGTTCTGAGCCGACTATATTTTGTAATTATTTTGTATTTTCCAGGTTTAATGAGCAATGTTTAATTTTGATTTCAGGTTGATTTCAGCATGAAGTGCTTCTTGGAGCTATTGAATACTGGACTACGCGAAAAGTTGATATTTGGAGCAAACTTAAATTGTGTTTTTGTTGACACTATACAAAACAAAATATGTATTAGGAGCAACAATAAGTTGTATACTTTCAGTATTTGTAAATTTTTTCATGTACCTGTACGTTAGTAAACATTGTACTATGCTGTAAAGTATTTGTTAAGTTTCAGTTCTTTGTAAAAGTGTCAGATGTCAAGTACATTTGTTATGCTGTAAAGTTTTTGTAAAGTATTACCTTGCAATTCTATGAAGATCTAATTTCTTCCACATATTCAGTTCATTATTGTTTTGGTGTCATGATTGAAATTCTGTGATTGTTTTGGTGTATTACGCAGCATGGCGCTCCCAATTTATTTCCATGCTCAGAACTAACACAAACCGAGCATGAAGTACCAAAATTTTGTAAGCTCTGAACTAACACAAACAGAGCATGAAGTCACAAATTTTGTATGCTCAGAACTAACACAAACACAGCATGAAGTATGAAAATTTTGTATGCACAGAACCAACACAAACAGGGCATGGAGTATGAAAAACATGTAAGCTCAGAACTAACACAAACAGATCATGAAGTATCAAATTTTGACCGTCCAGAACTAACACACACAGAGCATGTAGTATACAAACCAAGAAGTATCAAATTTGTAAGCCCAGATTTAACACAAACAGACCAAGAAGTATCAAATTTTGTAAGCGCAGAACTAACACAAACAGATCATGAAGTATCAAATTTTGTCAAGCGCTCAGAACTAACACAAACAGATCATGTAGTATCAAAATTTTGTAAGCTCAAAACTAACACAAACAGATCATGAAGTATGAAAATTTTGCCAGCTCAGAACTAACACTAACAGATCACGAAGTGCCAAATTTTGCCCTCGCTCAGAACCAACGCAATCAGAGCATGAACTATGAAAATTTTGTAAGCTCATAAATAACACAATCAAATTTTGTAAGCACAGAACTAACACAAACAGATCATGAAGTATCAAATTTTGCCAGCTCAGAACTAACACAAACATAGCATGAAGTATACAAATTTTGTAAGCTCAGAACCAACACAAACAGAGCATGAAGTATGAAAAATTTGTAAGCTCAGAAATATCACAAACAGAACATGAAGTATCAAATTTTGCCAGTCCAGAGCTAACACAAACAGAGCATGAAGTATACAAATTTTGCCAGTCCAGAACCAACATAAACAGAGCATGAAGTATGCAAAATTTGTAAGCTCAGAACTAACACAAACAACTCATGAAGTATCAAATTTTGTAAGCCCAGAATTAACAGAAACAGTCCATGAATTATCAAACTTTTGTAAGCTCAGAACTATCACAGACAGATCATGAAGTATCAAATTTTGTAATCTCAGAACAAACAGAAACAGAACTTGAAGTATCCAATTTTGTTACCTCAAAAAAAGCATGATACAAACAGAGACAGCGTATGACACATCAACATCTGTTTCAACTATTTTCATCATTGCCTAAGCTACAGTGGTTACACAATAAGCCACTTCCATTTGTTGGAGAGCTACACGGAAGGTATCTCCGGTTCTTCGCTAACGACCTTCTCGTTCTTTCTCTTGAATTCCTGCACAAAATGATTCATCAAATAGAAAAAAATGCAAGTACGTATGTGGCATGTTCCTAAAGAGTGTATGTTGAACATGGTTAGAACTTGTAGGCTCAGAACAAGTGCAACAAAAAACATAAAACAGTAGACTCGGATGAAAAAATCATGCCGGCTCAGAAAAACACCACCATCAACCTCAATAATTTGTAAAACCATTGTTACAAATACATTTTCAAAATGAATTTTAAAATGGGTAAGCTCAGAACAACTTAGTTTGAACAAAAGGATGAAGTGTCAAATAATTTCAGCTTCCCGGCTCAAAACAAACCCAAAATGAACATGAAGTTGAACACCATCCAATAATCATGAAGTATCAAATCATGCATAAACTTTTCATCACTGCCGCATATTAAATCAAGTATAACTGAGTCAAATGTGGAATTTTGAATTTGTCACTAGGACTGCTTTAATAAGCCACACCGACTAGTGGTCAAGAACAAAATTCATGTATGCATAAACTTTTCATCATTGCCTACTAACTTGGAATTATAAACTATAAACCCAATTTTTTTTACCAACTTTTCGGGAACTAAATTTCTTATCGAGCATCAATTTTTTTCCATCAAAATTTTACCTGCACACAAAGCATGAAGTAAGGGTTAATTTAATAAATGTGCTGTAATGAACTAAAGAACAACAACGGCAGATATGGGTCAGATATTATTTTAATTCATGTATGACACGTACCTTGCAAAATCCACAGAAATAAACCAACAAAGTTCATGCAATATTCGGAGCCTCCTCTGTTATAGGTTCCATTGTTGAAAATGTAACTCCTGTTTTCCCGTATTTGTACTTTTATACTGTATTTTGCTCAATTGTACTCTTTCATCTATTTGAGATCCTGTATTTTATTTCAGTTCGAATAAAATCATTATTTTTGTCTCAACTCAAATTTTGGGTTCTTTTATCAAATTCAGTTGTGTGCTATTTGTATCGTTCTCATGAAAAAATGGACCTATTCTTCTCACTGTCTCTGTAATCCACATTTTAGTGCATTTTGATCATTTCTCCTGTTGGGCTCTTTTTGAAACGGACACCCAAAACCCACGAACCGCAAACCCTACTATTTAAACCCTACCCTAACCCTAATCCCAACTAATACTGTTTTAACCCCCTAAACCTCAGCCGTTAACCATCCCCCTTCCTCCTTCGTCTCCATCTCTTTCGCACGCCATCAACCCACCTCCACAACCTCCGATCACCTTCGCCCACCTTCGACCTTCGTCTCGTCGACCCCACAGCATCCGACCACCACCGTCGTCTCCACCATCAACCAAACACCCGAACCCACCCAATCTCCATCGCCATTACTCGACCTCGAAACCCAATCCGCCTTCCTAGTAGCTTCTCCGACCACCTTTCACAGTCGCCATCCCCTCGCCGTGCATCCCCCTTCATCCTCCGTAGAGCCCCACGTCGCCTCGTCGTCATCCAAGCCTCGTCGAAGCCGTTCAGCCGATGTCGTCGCTCCCCTATTTTGAAACCAGAACAGAGCCCATCGCCAGCATCGTCGCAGTCACTTCCCACCACAGTCGCGATGCCGCCAGCGTCGCGAGCCCCGCCTGGTCACCGTCGAAGCCACCGCCGTGCGTCGACGGCGCTGCTTTCCCTCTCTCTCGCGCTCTGTTCGACGAAGAAGAAAACGAAGGAAGAAGACGCTGATGGGCGGGATCGAATCTCAGCCTATGGATCGCATCAAGATTCGCGCCCATGATCGCTGTCCCGTGTTCGCCCACAGCAAATCCGGAGTCGGTGTTCCGTGTTTGGGATCAGATCCGCTGCTTTGGAAGAATTCGATTGGTTGCGTTTAGGTGTTCCCTGTTTTGCCACACCGAATCTCACTTGGGTGTACGCTGTTCTGGGCTGATCCGATGTGGGGGAAAACTTGATCTTCGATAGTTTTTCGCACGCGCTTTTTGGGGACTTCTTCCGGGATTTTTCTACCAAAATTTCTACAGCAAGTGGATCTAGTCATCGTCAAACTAAGGCAAGTATCCTTGTACATTTTATTGTTCTAGTACAAGCACCCTTGAAATACTACAAATAGTTAGATTGTGACTCCTCTTTGAAATATCGTTGTGGATCAATATTGAACCTCCAAATTGACAAATCTAAGAGTCACAAAATTTTCTTGTATTTAATTTATAATTATTGGACTCTTTTACCCTTGGACACATGAAAATATAGACATATGAATTTAGGAGCCCTAAATTTGTAGATACATGTCACATTTAATTTTTGGACGAACTTGCGACCCTATAACTTGAAAAACATTTATTATTTTGCTGTTTTGACCTCCATTATCATGTATTGATGCCACATAATAACTTAGACACCAAATAACATTTTCCCATGTAACCTACGCTAGTAAATTATTTCTACGAGTTGCTGTCCTGAATTTCCTTTCGCTGTTTCGACCCCCTTATCTTTTGAATCTGAACCTGAGCCCTGAATAGAAATTGTAGATCTGGATGTGTAGATATTGATAGACTCCGAAATTTTCGAATTTGGAGTTACGGTCTAGGAGTTATGGCAGTTATACTGCAGCTGTGTCAGTAGACACAGTTTTGCAAAACTGCTGTATACATTTACTTTGCAAATTAATTTAGCTGTGTAAACAGTGAGCGTTTGACACGAAATTTTATATGTAGCTGCTGGACACCATATAGGACATCCCCAATTTTTCCTAGAATTAAATCACAATATTTTACACATGTATGCTTGCTTGATAAGAATTAATAAAAGTAACAAGCCGGGGTTTTGGGGAAAGATTATAGAGTGGACAATATAGGTAAGTGTACTCGGAAGGGGGCCTGTGTTTCCCAAATACTTGGTTCATGAACTTGTTGTATCTTATTCGATTCATGGAGTCAGTTACTTGGCTCATGAACTTGTTTGATTCAGGAACCCACTGTACGGTTCTTGAACTTGCTTGTGGATTCGCGAACTTGCTTCGTGAACTTATTATTTATTTCCGATTCATGAACCATGGCTTGCTTGATACTTGATACCTGAGTACGCCGCCCTATAGACTCCATTACTAGGTCTAAACGTAACTAATTTGACTGTAGCAACCATGTAGTAAAAGTATGGATGCATGTCGTGCTACCTAGATAGTAATCACCACAAGACTTGAACTTGATAACTTGAACTAGACTTGAACTTGATAACTTGAACTAGACAACTTGATACTTGAACTTGACAACTTGACATTTGAGACCTGACATTTAAATAACATATGACACTAGACTAGAGATTTGGCGCTTGATATAAAAATAACCCTATAGGTGCACCTGGCATGTGTTTCACCACTAGCAGTTGTTATCCAACCTAGTTATCAAGATGTTCCCACTTGCTAGCTAGTTCTTGAATTTGTCCACTACTTCTTATAACTCTGTTACATTTTGAATTCCAATTTTTGTTTCCCATACTTGTACTTGTTTTCACTATTTGTGGCCCTAGCTTGCACTAAGGGCATCTTCTCTTGTTTTTCCCGGTTTTTCCTTTTTATATTTATTAAGCAGACTTTGGAGACGAATTGCCTGTTGGAAATGGGCGAGCAGACATTTCAGGCTTTGCTTGGAGCAAGAACTTGTTTAAATAATTGTTTTCCTTAAGGTATTTATTTCTTCTGCTGTTTAAGACTTGTTTGCGAGTTTACACTTGATCCAGACATGAGAACTATTTGAATATTATTATTTGTTTACATTGTTTTCTGTTGCTTAATAAATTATTCATGCATGCTTGGTTATATATAAATCTGGTTATATTCTTGTTATGATGCCGAGTCGATCCTACAGCTTATGGATGATGTAAAAATCATTCGCTGGGCTTCGCCACGTGCTCGGATTCCATATTTTTGGGAAGCGGGGCGTGACAGAAAATGTAGTAGAAGCTTGTGACTCATTTATAGTAGAGCTACACGATTAATATTCACAAAATGAAATTAAGATTATACTATATATAAAGAAAATAAACTATAAACTTTGTATTTAATTACTAACCTTTCCTTTAAAGGACAGGTACGACTGTCATGATTAACAAGCTTCTTGCACAAACGACACTTTCTTAGTGGTTTCGCAGCCTTCTCCAATGCTTTCTCCTTACCCCCTTTAATGCGCTTCCCACTACCTTTGGTTTTTGCAATATCCGGTACATGAATATGGACTGTTCTAGGTAGTGAAGTAGTTGTTGCTTGTTGTAATTCTTGGGGCATATCGTGTTGCAATTCTACAACAACACCAACTAGTAATGTTTTAGCCTTCTGGCGCATCTCCTTTGATGAGCGAGCGATCCTCATCACTTTGTTGATTTCATTTGACAATTCCACCATATCCAAATCTTGTGGACTACCGTAGCTACCGATGATTTCTTCACCAGCATCATCATATACAATCTCGGTAGTTACCGAAGCGGTCCACCTCTTTAAAATATAAGATTGAGGCAGAAAATCAACAAACTCATTCCTCAATACCACAAGGATGTGTCTACAAGGAATTTCTTCCACTTCAAATTTACTACAAGTGCAAGTCCCAGCATTATCCATTCCCTTGTAGAACACAACTCTTGTTTTATCAGATTGTACCGACTTTCCCATTCTCCTGACAATATAGTGTCGCACACTACCATCGTCAGCTTTCATTAAAGAGGCATAATTCAAGCTTTCAACTAGTTCAGCTTGAAATACATGAAATTTCGCTATAGTGTACAGTTCAGACATTTGGGACTCAATTTCAAAATCTGTTTGCAGCTTTGGTTTTGTATGCAGAGTGGTGTAGTCAGCTGCTAACTGATTTTGTCTTTGTTTCCTTATTGCCCTTTCAAACCTCGTCATAAATTTATGTAAAGAATTTTTGCTATTAACATATTTATCTACAAAAGCATTCATGCTTTCTGATCTCTGAGTTGTGCGAATTCCAGCAGTAAAAATATGCTTAGCATAAGCTGGTATCCACTTCTCACGAAGCAAATAAATGTCAGAAAGCCAAGGATTACCTGTTATTGTAATATGTATCAAGTACTAATAGTACAAAAAAATGTTCAAACATAACTATAATTTATTGAAACAAGTAATACCTGCAGTTTGCACATTAGCGTTCATTACGTCATTCCATCTCATCTCAAACTCTTCCGGGGTCTCTGATTCCCAGATGCAACTATGGAATGGAATGCTAAAATCACTATTCAGGCCCGGGCCACCAAGCTTATCGGGAAGCTTTTTAAGAATGTGCCACATGCAAAGCCTGTGGCTCGAACCAGGAAAACACATGCAAATTGCATTATCCATTGCAGGATCTTGATCTGTGATGATCACTTTTGGTGGAGACCCACCCATTGTTTCACCCCATTTTTGAAACAACCAAACAAAAGAGTCGGTGGTCTCTTTATTTATAAAAGCCGCACCAAAATTGACAGATTAGCCATGATGATTAACTCCAGTAAATGGAGCAAAAATCAACTTGTATTCATTGGTATCATATGTGGTATAAAAAATTAACACTTCACCAAAATGCTTGTAAGCCTTCCTGGCAATAGTATCAACCCATAACACATGAGTTAATTTGTTGTCTTCATCAACCTTGTAATGAAAACAGAAAGAAGGATTCATCTCTTTTTCCTCTTGCAAGTGCTCCAGCAATATATCAACATCATAAGCTCTCATACCATCCTTCTCTCTTTGCAACGAATTTCTAATGTCTTTTTCAGTACAATTAATATTATTAAAACCTTCATTTTCTATTTCCATGAAGGACATAAACTCTGAAGTTCTTATGTTAGCCTCTTTGAAAGAACTAAGTAAACTTTTTTGCGCTTCAGAGACAGTTCTATTACATCTTAAAAATTGTTGCTTTCTAGGTGTGACACAAATATGGGTGTGCTCTTCAACAAACCTACGGATTGACCATCTCCCGTCATCATCCCTTTGCATTCGTATTTGATCCATACACCCTTCTTTCGTCACAGCCCTTCTCCTTCTCTTGATCAAATTTGAAGAAGACGATTCTTCATTATTAGCAACATTCACAACAGTTGTATCAACCGGCTTGCCTTGCTTTGAGCAAACAAATTGTTGTGAATATCTCTCCTTTGTGGTAGTGTCAACCATCGTTGCAAACTTGCGTACTGAAAAACCAACTAATTTTGCATATGTTTTATAAAATTCATATCCGTCGTCTAATGTTGCAAATACTAAACCAACAAATGGTTTAGAAGCATCATCAACGTCCCTCCAACTGGACTGAACATCTTGGCTTAGTAATTCTTCATTTTCAACCTCCATCCTTCATAGGAGAATGAGACAACAAACATTAAAAAAAAAGCTACAACTTTAAATTAACACAAACGAAAAAATCTAACAGACTACATTCTTGATCTACAAGTAATAAAGTGTTCATACTGAGGGAATATGAAACTTAGTGTTTGAAGAATTTAAGTATGTACAGATTTTAGACAGTTAAATTTTTTTTCTTTTTGGGGAGAAACATCCATAGTTAAATAGCAAGCAACCTTCAGCTTCTTACATGGATTTTACATGGATTTTGTGTGCTTATATGCATGTGTTATGTCCTATTAGCAGTGATTGAAGCAAATCTCGAAAGAAACAAAAACTAGACTGCATATTACATGGATTTTGTGTGCTTATATGCATGTGTCATGTCCTATTAGCAGTGATTGAAGCAAATCTCGAAAGAAACAAAAACTAGACTGCATATTACATGGATTTTGTGTGCTTATATGCATGTGTCATGTCCACATCTTAAAATTCCATATACTGGTACGAATATTATTTGCTATTCTAAATGTACTAGTACGAATACTAGTGCGAATATTATCAAAGCATAATTTAAGCGCTAAAAATATAACAACAAACTAGAAGCATTTATAAAGGAAATAAAATTTGAAAATGAGCCGAGAAATCGAAACCCTTGTCGCAGTTTGGGTTTTCCGTCGGAGAGAGAGAACGAACTTGTAAGTGCTCTTCTTTGGTGCTGCGACGACAAGGCCGATGGGGGCTGATCGATTATACCTCTTTTACCCCTTGACAGATCTGAAGATAAGCGACTGGAGATCCGGTCGATCGTGGAGTTGGGTTTACATAGGTGACGAAAAAAGAGAGCGGGAAAGAAGAGCTCGACTTCGCTATCTTCGATTAGGGTTTCGAAGAGAGGTGGATTAGGGTTTCGAAGATGGAGATCGGGACTGAGAGCATGAGAAGATAAGAGATAGCGATTAGGGTTGTGAAGAGAGCGGGGCGATCTTCGAGAGCGGGAGAGAGAGCGGGAGAAGATAAGAGGCAGTCTTATTAGGGTTTGGAACGATAGAGAGCGGGAGAGAAGATAACTCTCGAAGATAAGAGATAAGGGGTATACTCAATCGATTGAGTATACCACTTTTACCCCTTACCTTATCTGAAGATAAGCGGCAATAGATCTCAGCCGTCCGATCGCGATCCAGATCGATCGGATGGCTGAGATCTCCAGCTCCCGATAAGGAGCCCAGCTTCCCAGCTCTTAATAGACTTACTCTCTCTCTCTCTCTCTCTCTCTCTCTCTCTCTCTCTCTATATATATATATATATATATATATATATATATATATATATATATATATATACATAATGTATACATGTATACATATCCATATACAGATACAGTATGTTGGTTGGGAAATGAAAAAACTTATCTCAGAAAACATGTTTTTTCTAATGTTAAAAAACTCATTTTAAACATAGGTTTTGAGTCTGAAATTTTAAAATGAGTTTTCGAAAATTTGTATCCAAACAAAATTATCTTATGTTTTGATTTTAAAAACTGAAAACTATTTTTAACCCCCGATCCAAACGCACCCGAAAATTTCTGAGTAAATGGAGAGAGAATGAGAAAGAGAGAGAGAATGAAAGAGAGAAATATGGAAAAGTGAAGAGAGAAGTGAGAGATAGTATTTCTTCAAAAAAAAAAAAGTGAGAGATAGTAATAAAGTAATGAGTTTTTTCGTTTTGGGGGGAATTTTTTTTTTTGGGGGGGGGGGGGGGGGGGGGGTGATGGATCGGAACTGCTGATTTAGTTTCAATTGAAGGAGAACCATTGGATAGTTTTTTTTTCTTCAAATTGTCTTGTGTTTTATATTATACTAGTATTTTTCACGTGCGATGTTCGTTTTTATAAGAGTTGGAGGATTGTCACGTGCAATTTACGTGTTAAGAAATAGTTTTGGAGTTGGACGTGCGTTGCACGTAATTGGTAAAATATTTTGAAGGAAAAACTACAATTTGTACGTGCAATGCACGTGTTTATAAGCAGAATTTGAGTTGCACGTGCAACATATGTGTATGTTTAGTATTAAAAAATATTGTGAAATTAATTTGCACGTGCATTGCACGTTTTAAATAGGTTGAATTTTTTTTATTTATTTATTTTTGTTGTAATTAATGAGAGAACTAGAATTGCATATGCAACCACATGCAATATACGAATTTGTATGTTGACAATACAAGTTCAATTCTCTCCTTATAATATTAGAGATCAGAGATTAGGGATACCAACGGTCATCCAAAATCTCTTCTATCTCCATGGAATATTCCACCCCCTTCATCTTCTTCGTCTCACTCTCAACCTTTCTCCTCCCCCTCCTCCTCCTCTTCTTCAACCACCACCGTCCCACATCCCCAAATCAACCACCAACCCTTCTCCCCTGCTTCCCGCTCCTCGGCCACCTCCACCTGCTCTCGCCTCCACCTCTCCACCGCTCCCTCGCACGCCTCTCCGCCCTCCACGGCCCCATCCTCCTCCTCCGCTTCGGCTCCCGCCCTACTCTCCTCATCTCCTCCCTCCCCCTCGCCCACTCCTGCTTCACCTCCAATGACGTCACCTTCGCCAACCGCCCCCGCCTCCTCGCCGGCCACATCCTCGGCTACCACTACTCCACCCTCTCGTGGGCCCCTTACGGCCCACTCTGGCGCAATCTCCGCCGTATTGCAACTCTCAATCTCTTCTCCTCGCTCCGTATCGCCGAGTTCGTTCCTGTCCGTTCCCGGATTGTCAAAACTCTAATCAAGAATCTCTTCCAAGAAACTGGCGGATACAGAGGTAAGATACCTGTCAGTAATTTTCTAAGTCTAATATTTTGCTTTAGGAAAATGATTTTTTTTTGCTGGATTTGAGTTTACGTATATGCAGTTATCTCAACTTTAAGACCTATTTGGATTTGAAGGTACAAGGTATGCACTTTGGTTATCCTATCTTTACATCCGACATAAATTTATTTTTTAATTTGGTGTTTGGCACTATGCAGATAAGTGTGGAGTTTAGATAAGTACAGTTTCCTCAACTCTCAAATAAGTTCCAGACAGTGAAATATGTCAAAGTTAGGATAATTGGAGTTTTGTGAGAGAACTCCAACTATTCTTGATTATGAATGACTCCCCATTGCAATTCTCGTGCCATATCTTTTATTTGGGGGAATCAAAATCCTGTTATACTAACTTTAACTTTGTTCCAAAACATAGCCAGCCTCAAAGTTTTAGATAAATTTAGGTATATTAGTTACCTTCAGTTACCTTGTTTCACGTCTGTATTGAAACAGGACCTAGAAAAGGAGAGGTGAAATTGAAGTCGAGGTTGTTTGATTTGACGTATGGAGTGATGATGGGGATGATAGGGGCGGAGGTGGATGAGGAGGAGGCAATGAAGTTTAAGGAGACGGTGGAGGAGGTGTTTAAGGTGAGTGGAGTGACGAATTTGGGGGATTTTGTGGGGGTAGTGAGGTGGTTTGGGTTTGGGGGAATGGCACGGAAATTGAGGAGGTTGAGGAGGAAGAGGGATGAGTTCCTGGGGAGGATGATTGAAAAGAGGAGGACGAAGGGGGTTGGCGAAGAGAAGAAGAGTGTGATTGAGGTGATGCTGGAGTTGCAGGAGGCCGAGCCGGAGTATTATACAGATGATATTATTAAAGGGATGATTGTGGTATGTTTTTCTTCTCATTTCTCTTTGAATTATGGCTCGGTTTCTTCAAATCAGACGACAATGTTCATGCTAGTTAGTTGGAGTTCCAATTTTCATAAGAGAAAATTAATAATCAACATTTAAGAAAGAAAAGAAAGGCATTATGATCTTGGTGATTTTTTTTTTAAGTTCATAGAATTTCTTTCCCTCAATTTTGGTGGGGTATCTGATTCCCTTCTTTGAAAGAGTTTTAGCTGCCTTTGAAAATATTTGAGTATATCATTGAAACAGCTATGATGACTGAACCTAATAAGATAGCAATTACGACCCAAGAAGTGATAAGTACTTGGGCATGAATTTGTAAACCTCCTATTTGCCAATATAGATGTTGGCCTACTTCTACACCTGATATATCGTATAACCCTTTAAGTGTTTTAATGGAACATGGGATAACATTCATATTGTCCTCTGACAGAAATCGAACTTCAAAAAAGTAATTATTTGGATTCAATCATCTCTTTATCAACTCATTTACTTTCATCATTAATCATTAGGATACCAAAAAATCATAAATCATAATATAATATATCATATATATAATATATAGAATATAATATCAATATCCCATTTGATCTATTTTTCAAAATTCAAGACAAGAATAGTAACCGGTCCAGAAAATCCAAATAATTAACTAAAATCTTATTATTCTTAATTATAACATAATAATAATCAACGACTTCTTATATAGCTAGAACGCCCCTCACAAATTGCAGATACTAATTTGTTAAGAATCAATCGGATTGAGGCTATAGCGTCATCATTGACTGGAATCGAAATATCTGCTCTTCCTTTTTGCGTATGGCATCGCCACTTCCTTTGGCAGCATCTACTAATTCGGAACTTAATTGGAAAGCCATATTTCGACCCGGGCGTTTTCGGAAAGATTTTTGACTATTTTTTTATGCAATAGAATGGAGCGGAACGCTCCAGCCTGTTATATATATAAATTAAAAGAGTAAGTACACAACAACAACCACAAGATAGATACAACCTCACTAAAGAAACACACAAGATAACTAAACCATCACCACCACACTATACTAAGACGAAGAACAAGAAATAGCAGCAAGCAAAAGTAGAACATCCAAATAACAGCCAGATAGAACACGAAACAAAAAATGAAGAAGCTGCATGCAAAGTCAGCAGCAACCGCAACAGCCTGCACTACAGCAACCCAGAAACAGGCAAGTAGGAACACAATCTACATCAATTTTTATAGTTTTCACTGTTGTAAAGATAATAGCGTTCCATCCTTTTATCAAAAAAAAAAGAAAAAGATATTAGCGTTCCACTATCACACATCTCATCCGAAGAATTATATTTTTGTGGTTGTATGTTGTTCATCCGCATACAGATTTATGCTTCTAAACAAATAATTGATCATATGCCCCGCTGTTGGGGTGGGGGGGATATATCCACTTGGCAAAAAATTAGTGAAATAAACGGGGCCTTTCAATCTCCTAAGAAATCATGCCTCTTGCATGATCTCTCGAGAAGATAATGTAAAGATCATGTAGGGATACAAAATTTGAGGAGATTCAAAGTCTCTACTGGCCATTTTTTTCATAGAAATTTTATGCCCAAGCGGATATCAGTCAAGTGCTATTGCTTATAAATATTGATATCCCTCTCTGATTGAACTTGTATTTGGCTAGCCACATCTCAATGGATTTGTGGGGAATAAATTTTGTTACATGACGAAATATTCACAAGACAATGCATTGCAATATGCCTTTACACTCACACAGACGAAGAAATAAGTTCTGTATTTGGAGAAAATATGGGTTACATGCGCTCTTGTACACACACACACACGCAAGAACACTTGAGCGTGAGTGTATATTGCCATTCACACACAAAAACACCTGAGCTTCAGGGTATATTGCAGAGCAAATTTATATAAGCCAAATGTAATAGATACAGTTGTTCATAATGCTCAGATAGAACTAGCTTGTACAATTCTTTTCTGAAGGGAACCTCACAATGCGCGTGATGTATTTCTCTAAGGGGGCGTTTGGTACAAGAATTTTCTTTTGGCTCCCAGGAATCATAAATCCTGGGATTTATGTTTCCTAGGATTTATGATTCCAATGAATGTTTAAAACATATTTGGTAGGTCTTAAACATCTCTAGGAATGTTAGTTGGAAACTTAATTTCCTATGTTTAGTTGAGCTACATATTTTCTGAGAATATTAATCTTATTATCCAAAATACCCCTCCCATCCTCCAATAATGAAAAATAATGCAAAACAAAACAGCAGAGCAAGATCAAGCGATCAACGGCCGAGATCAAAGATGAAGATGATCAAAGATCAAAGATCAAAATGAAGCTCTGATGTTGATGATCGGGGGTTGCTTGCTTCGGCAGCGTTCGACGGCAGCAATAGGAAGCCTCGGTTGATCGACGGAGCAATGGAGGACGGCAGGGGTGGTGAGTCGAGAGGTGGTTGTCAAAGGCAGAGGTGCAGCGAGGTCGGAGTCGACTAGCGGTTGGAGGGGTTGCGGGATGAAGGCAATGACACTCGACGGAGCAAATGGCATGCTCGATGCAGGCGGGGTGAGGGGACAAGGGATGGGCGAGGCTGATGAACAGGGATGAGGGGGTCGATCGGGGTAGGGGTGAAGAAGAGGGGGCGATGGGTTCGGCCAAGGAAGAGGATGAACAGGGATGAGGGGGTCGATCGGGAAAGACGAGGGGGCATACTTGTCTTTTAAACTAATATTTTTCCAAGTACTCGGGAATCTAAGAATCCCTCCCCATGGAAAAAATTTTGTGGGAATTGTGGCAAAAAAAATTCTAGGAATCTTAACGTGTTTGGTTAGGTTAGGGTGTTGTTTTAACGTGTTTCCAAAACCTAAAAACGTGTTTAGTTAGGGTCTTTTGTGAAAAGAGTTTTCACAAAACTCCAATTTCAGTCATTCTCTTTCTACACGAGCGCAACCTTACATTTTTAGGGTGTTGTTTTTGAAAACTCCAACTTATTTGGTTATGGTGTTTTTAGAAAACTGTTTTCAGAAAACTGTTTTCAAAACAACAAATCAAACACAATCCTAGTTTCCTGAGAATCTGAATTTAAAATTAACACATCAAACATGGAAAACTAAATTTTTAAGTTTAGATTCTCATGAAACAAAAAATAATCCCCCTACCAAACGTCCCCTAAAAGAAATCTGAAAATCATTTAGGAAGTTGCAGATCTTATATAATTATACTGTTTATGTATTATTTCTATTCTCAAGGTCTGGGCATGACACTAATCAATCCTTTCCAATTGGTGGTAAAACTGCCTATTACGGATATTACAGATGTCCTAATCTTGTATACATATATTTGTCACAGGCTATATTGTCAGCTGGAACAGACACGTCTGCAGTAACCATAGAATGGGCAATGTCACTCCTACTCAACAATCCTAACGCTCTCCAGACTGCAAAGTCAGAAATCGAAGCCAAAGTAAACCCAGGCTCTATCCTAGAAGAGACCGATCTTCCCAATCTACCATACCTGAATGCAATCATCTCAGAAACACTTCGACTGTACCCAGCTGGGCCTTTACTCGTACCCCACGAATCATCTGAGGAGTGCAATGTCGGTGGCTTCACTGTGCCACCTGGCACAATGCTGCTAGTCAATGCATGGGCTATACATAGAGATCCAAAGATATGGGAGGACCCTGAAAAGTTCATGCCCGAGAGGTTTCATGGTAGAGACGAAAGAGCAGAGAAAATGATGACAATACCTTTCGGATTGGGAAGGCGTAGGTGCCCAGGTGAGGGCTTGGCAATGAGGTTGATAGGTTTGACATTGGGAGCTCTGATTCAGTGCTTCGAATGGGAAAGGGTTGGAAGTGATTTGGTGGATATGACAGAAGGGGCAGGGCTAACTCTCCCAAAAGCAGAGCCTTTGAAGGCCATTATCAAACCTCGTGAAGCCATGCTAGATGCCCTGGCTAATCTCTGAAGACCTACTGTAAACAAGTGTCGTAGCTTTTGTGAAAGCACTAGATTTGCCCGTGGGCACGTCTTCAGAATTATACAATATATGAAAAGCCTTGTAAACAGTAAATCCACAATTATGTAGCTGAAGTTTGAATAGTATGACAATAATTAGTTGCAAATGAAAGTCCATGTTTCCATTAGTATATGGTGAAAAATAATTATAAATTTCCATATATATATATATATATATATATATATATATAAAAGAAAGGGGTATGAGCAATTTGCTCATTTAGTAAATGAGCAAGTGATGAGGTAGCATGTATGTGATTGGAAAATCCTAAAAGTTGTTAAATAATTAAATAAATAAATGAGTTGAATAAATAAATGAGTTGTTTTGAGGGGAATTTAAATTTGAGTTTTGGGGAAAAAATTTTGGGGGAAAAATGTGTTTTGTAAGATTAGATATGGGCCTTTGATTTTGAAGCAATTGAAGGAGAACCGCTTGATGGCTTTCTTTGTATTTTATTATATAGATGGTCGGCCCTTTGTATTTGAAATCTAATAGTGGAGTAATTGAAATTCATAGCGATGTAACCCAGATTTATAGAAATATAAGTTACTTCATATTGCAGGTCTATTCAATAGTTTTTTTTTTTTTTTTTGATTGATACTTTTGTAACTATTATTCGACAAATACAATCAATAAAGTTCTGATATATTTCCAGTAAACTAAATCGTGTATTACTGAAGGTTTCTAGCGAAAAATGTTAACGACTCCATTTTTTTTCTACAAACAATTTCAATTGGCTCTGGTCTGTCTGGGACAAGACAACATCCTTGAAAGCTACTCATTTAGCCTCATTTTATAGTTCCTTTGATAGTATACTCATTTCGTCCAACAATTTCAAGTTGAAGTTTATCCTTTGATTGGTCATTGTATTCGATGATTCACTTTCTTCTGTTAATTTGTGAGCCCACGATTTTTCTCATAATAAACATAGGTAGTGGATTTGCTTTTGGATGATAGCTGGGTTTGTGCACTGGATTTCTTTTTTTTTTTTTAAATTGTTAACGGTGGGTCAAAATTGGGTCGGTGGGTCAAAATTGGGTCAAAATTTTCCTGTGTTCTATTAAATAGAGTAAGGAAATATACAATAAAAAAATGGAGCATGAGGTTCATAAAACCCAATAGGTTGGATCATGATACTCATTCTTAAAAAAAAAAGTCTTATACATGAGAGTTCCCAGTCAAAAAAATAATAACAACCTACACACATATAATACAACAAATCTCTTCACCGACAGTAAGACTAATGCCACCTCTAAGCCCATTGACACGAGAGAAATCCCAGACACCAACCAGATCTGACTTGAATATATAAAAATTGAGCTCTTTTTCTCATTCCCTACCTTGTCCACCATCACCGTCATTGCAACCACAACTGCTGTCACCCCCCTATCAGTAACACAAACGCCACCTCCAAGCTCATTGATACGAGAGAAACCACAGATACCTACCAAATACGACCTGAATTGATTAAAATTGAGTTCTTTCTCTAATCACCTAACTTGACCACCCCCACCCCCCACAACCACAACCACAATTGCTATACCCTAACGGTAATACAGACGTCACCTCCAAGCCCACTGACACGAGAGAAATCTCATACACCCACCCAATCTGACCTGAATATGTTAAAATTGAGCCATTTCTCTCATCCCCTAGTTTGTCCAACGTCACCGTCATCCGCAACCACAGCTGTCGTCGCCTCTAACAATAACACAGACCCCACCACCAAGTCCATTGATACGAGAGAACCCTATACACCCACCCAATATGACCTGAATAGGTCAAAATTTAACCCTTTCTTTCAACACTTAGCTTGTTCACCGTCCACTGTCACCCCCCAATCGCAACCGCAACTGTCGTCGCCCCCAACGGTGATACAAACGCCACCTCTAAGCCCACTGATATGAGAGAAATCCCCGACACCCACCCAATCTAACATGAATATGTCAAAATTGAGCAATTTCGCTCGACTAGCTTGTCCACCATCGTTTCAGAACAAGCATGCATTGATTTTGTTGATTATTGTACGATATTGGTTGTCATTTGGATATGAGGGAAGACATTTTAGTGGGGGAAGGGATGAGCGATGAGCCAATGGCCTCCTCCCCTCCCCAAATCAGCACTTTGCAGAGGATCCAGCGGGATAGAGAGAAGGGGTTGAGTTAGGAGCGAATTCGGGTGGGAGGGGTCGGGTCAAATCTGGAGGAGGGAAGGAGGAGGGAGGAGGGGAGAGCCGGAGGGGTCGGGTCGGATCTGGAGGAGGGCAAAAGAAGGAAGAGAAGAGAGGAGGGGTTTGGGTGTGGAGGGGTCGGGCTGAGTTTGGAGGAGAGAGGAATGAGGAGGGAGGAGTGAGGAGCAGAGAAGCAGAGCGGTCGGGTCGGATCTAGAGGAGGAAGGAAAAGACTCAAAAATCTTTCGGATTTGTGCACTGAATTGTTAGAATTGGTAGAGAATATTATTGATTGAATATCAAGTAGTCACTACAGCTAGGGTTGCAAACGAATCGAGCTATTCGCGAGCTATTTGGCTCGAGCTCGGTCAAAGCTCGACTCCAGATGAGCTCGAGCTCGAAAGTCAAGCTCGATAGCTTAACGAGCCGAGCTCGAGCTTGGTTTTTTTTTTTTTTTTAATTTTAGGCTAAGCTCGCAAGCTATTCGGCTCGAATTCGGTCAAAATTCGGTCAAAGCTCGGCTCGAGCCGAACTCGAACTCAAAACTGAGCTCGATTCCTTAACGAGCCGAGCTCAAGCTTGAAAATTTTCTATTCGGCTCGGCTCGGCTCGATTGCAGCCCTAACTACAACTTAGGCAACTTTGATGTAAATTAATAAACAAGTTGTTGCTCTCGATGATGTATGAGACTACACAATGGCATAGTGGCATCTCTATCTTTGTAGTTATTTAGGGGTACGCGATTCGACAGTAGAAGTCTGGTATTTTCTAGAATTCTAAAATAAGTAAGTGGGTGGTCCAGGTGGAAGTGTAAGGAACGTGGGGAATTTCGCAAAATATAGTGTTTATTTTGAGGTAAGTTACAAAACCTCCCACTTTCTTTCATGACGTTTTGATGTCGTATCCACTCTGTTGGATCTAGAGTTTTTTACCTACATAGGCCACTTAATGAAAATATTTGCGTTTTCAAGCTAGTTTCTCAACTATAAGCACTTTTGGACTATTTTGTGCCACGTCAGCAGCGACCGCTATTTCCAATAGCGGACTCTTCATTTTCAAAGTCGCTAATGGAAATTGCAACCTATGTTTTATTTTTTTTTGAATTTTTTGTTTGCCATCGTTATTCCCACTAACGACCTTAGTACATATGAAGTCTCTAATGGGATTAGTAATCCTTAATGAGTTGTATTCTAACACTAAGTAAAATTTAGAGAGCTTTTGCTCTCAAAAATGATAATCAATTTATTTTTAAAACTAAGGTCACTATTCGGAATAGAGACATTTATTGTACTATGGTTGCTATTTCGAATAGATACCTTAGTTGTATGACTATTTTGCAAATTTTACAAAGAATAAGGAAATTGTGTTTCCTATTGAGGTCGCTATTGGGAATAGCGATCTTAGTATACTAAGGTCGCTATTCCCAATAGCGACCTCAGTTTTAAATTTTTGGGAAAAACTCTTTAGGAATTGCTAAGTGTCTCAATACATTCATTCGAGGTCGCTAATCCCATCAGCGACCTCATTATACTGAAGTCGCTAGTGGGAACAGCGACAGCAAACAAAAAATTTAAAAACATTTAAAACATAGGCTGTTATTCCCATTAGCGACATTCAAAATGAACAGGTTGCTAATGAAAATAGTGGCTGCTGCTGTCGTGACACAAGTTAGCCCTTGAGTGCTAATAGTTTCGAAATTGGCCTATAATTACAAATATTTTCAAAAAGTAGCCTATGACGGCAAAAAACTCTTGGATCTATGGGTGGATCTAAATGTTAATTATTTTATTATTTTTTAGTTATTTTCCATTGCTTTACTACACCTTTTATCAAACAAGAATTTTTTGATGAGAAATGAGCACTACTAGCTAGGTACAATCAAACATGGATTAAAAGTCCTAAAATCCTTATTTTACTTGGAATTCTTTGTTTTCCATAAACTACATCATGTTACATACAACCGAACTAGCTACGAGTGTAGAAGAAAAGATGAAAAGACTAAGAGTGCGTTTGTTTTGATATTTAGAATAGAGTTCTGAATAGAGTATTCTGAATAGAGGTATTTTGAAAATGAGTTTAAAAGCTGTTTGTTTAGACTATATTCTGAATACTGTTTATCTGAAAAAGAGAGTTTAGAAGCTGTTCTGTTATATTTCTAGCTGAAAACTGTTATCTGAAAGCTGTTTTTCTGAAAAAAACGAGTTTAAAAGCTGTTCTGTTATATTTCTTGCTGAAAACTGTTATCTTATAGCTGTTTTTCTGAAAAAGCGAGTTTAAAAGCTGTTCGGTTATATTTCTTGCTGAAAACTGTTATCTGAAAGCTGTTTTTCTAAAAAAGCGAGTTTAAAAGCTGTTCTGTTATATTTCTAGCTAAAAACTGTTATCTGAAAGCTGTTTTTCTGAAAAAGAGAGTTTAAAAGCTGTTCTGTTATATTTCTTGCTGAAAACTGTTGTCTGAAAGTTGTTTTTCTGTAAAAACGAGTTTAAAAGCTGTTCGGTTATATTCATAGGCATGCCACTATTAAGAATGGGAAACAACTGAGAGCACTACAGCTTATAGAAGTGGGCATGTTCATCTCTTTCCATCTTTTCTTTCTGCAACAAAACTTGTCAAAATCAGTTTGAAAAACTTATTGTTTTTTTTTTTTAGGAAAAGGTGGAATAAGGCCACCCTGTTTCATTAATAAGAAGTTAATAAAACAATCCCGGCGTACCGGGAAAAAACAGCAATACAAAGCAAAAGTACAATGCGGAAAGAAAATGCGAGAAAGCAAACATACACCCCCAACAAGCCCGGGGGGATGGGACAAATTACTCAAAACACCAGTCCTCTCATCCATACTGACGGCGAAACCAAGCAGACACCCACTGACATAAGCACTGTCGTAACTGGTGAAGCCAGCCCCTCAGTCCAATGTCGGGCCTATCTCCACCTCCTCATCATCAAACTCCTCTGCCTGGAAAGCTCTGGCTATCCTCCCTCTCGCCCCTGTTGCCGCGGCTGCAGCCCAAAAAGAGATAAGATGCATAATGTGAGACAGGTTACCAGAAATACTATTACATTTAGCACGAAAATAAAAATTGTTTCTGTCAAGCCATAACACCCATGTTGTTGCTGCTATAGCTATGTACCACGCCTCCTTCATATCATGGCGGGTTGTTGCAAATTTGGGGCCAACCCACAAATCCTCATATACGTGGGGGTAGTCATCTGTCCCTAAGGCTCGGAGTACCTCAACCATAGTTGCCTTACTTCTGGGGCAACGGATGAAAAGGTGATTAAGATCTTCCACTTGTGCATCGCAAAAACCACAGTTGGTCGCCACCTGTGGTTGTCTCTTGGCAAGGTTTTGCCTCGTGAGGATAGCATTATTGAGCACTAGCCATAAGAACACTCTAACTTTAAGGGGAGTTTTCGCCTTCCACAACACCTGTGCCCAGCTTGGTCTGCAGCCTCGAAAGTGGATTCGATGATACAGAGACCTCACCGTGAATGCTCCCTTGCTCTCTAGTTCCCATCTCTTCTGGTCTGGGCCTTGGGTGCACCTTGTACCTGACCGTGAAATGTGTGCTTGCATGTCAAGCAGTTGCTGTTGTAAATATGGGGTAAGCGGACCTCGGAAAGCTGGCTTCCAGTGTCCCCTTTTCCATCCTTCGGCAACGGACAAATTTGGTCGAATCGCCCTCTCGAACAATTCTGGGAACGCTTCCTTCAGTGTATGGGTTCCACACCACTTATCCCACCAGAATCTGGTGGACCGGCCATTACCGATAGTGGACGAAACCGCCGAGTTGAAGGGACCGCTAGCCTTGGCAATTCCTTTCCAGAATCGCGACACTTTCGCCCCTACTCGGAAGCCTAGATTTCTAGTGCCTTTACCCCTGAGATAAGGTTGGATGAATTCCTGCCAGCCTTCACCGCTGTTGTGGAATACCTTCCACCACCATTTTCCCAGCAGGGCAGGGTTCATATCTCTGAGGTCGATGATGCCTAACCCTCCATGCTTCTTCTTCTTCATGCAAGCTATACTCCATTTGATGAGGTGGTACCCTCCTTTGTCCGAGTCAGCCCCTTCCAAAGGAATCGTTTACGAATTCGGTCAATCCTTTGAATCACCCACCTTGGGAGTTCAAAAAACGACATATAGTAGATAGGCAGATTAGACAACACTGAGTTGATGAGAACCACTCTGCCCCCGATAGACAGCGATTTACCTTTCCAACCCGACAATCTGTCCTCCACCCTGTCAATGATAGGCAACCAGTCTGCTTTAGACAATCTCCCTGGTCTGAGCGGGAGCCCCAGGTATTTGATAGGGAAGCCACTCGTCATGCAGTTCAATATAGAAGCGAGTTCCCCTGCTTCTTCATCGGATAGGGAAATTGGAGTGAGCGCACTCTTGTTGAAATTAATTCTAAGGCCTGACCAGGCCTCAAAACAGTACAGGGTCCCTTTAAAGCAGGCAGTCTCTCGTCTCGACCCAGTACCAAAGAGCAGGGTATCATCTGCGTATTGCAAGATCGTACACCCTTTACTAGTCAGGGAACCGGCCACTGGCGTGATCCAACCTTTTTCCTGGCAATTCTCCAGCATGACCCTCAAGACATCTGCGACGATAGTGAACAGTAACGGCGATAGCGGATCCCCTTGTCTGAGGCCCTTCCTGCAAGGGAACGGCTACCCCGACCTACCATTCACTGAGATGGCCATTTTGCTAGTCTGCAGGCACTGCCTGACCCAGCAGATCCATTTATTCCCGAAGCCCCTACCCCTCAGCGCTTCCAGTAAGCACTCCCAATCGACCGAATCAGAGGCTTTCTCAAAGTCCAGCTTGAGCAGAAAACTCTTCGAATTGGTCGTATGGCAGCGGTGGATAACCTGTTCTGCTGTTGCTACACAATCTAGGATATTTCTGCCCTTAATGAAGCCCGATTGAGATTTGTTAATAAGGTTGTCCATAATATCCCCCAGTCGGATGGCTAGAATTTTTGTAATAATCTTCGCCGAACAATTTATCAGACTGATCGGTCTAAAATCTCCCACTTTCGACGCATCTTCCCGTTTGGGAATTAGGAAAACATCCGCAAAATTGAACATGCCCAATCTGAGCTTATGGTTAAAAAAGTCATCCAGTAGTGCCATATAGTCCCCTTTAATTTCTTCCCAGAAAATTTGGAAGAACATCATTGGGAAGCCGTCTGGCCCTGGCGATTTATCAGCTCCCATTTGATTGATGGCCTTTTTAACTTCCTCCGAGAACGGGTACTCCAGGTCTGCTGGCGAGGGCTTAGGCTCGTTCTGATAAGACTGCCAGAAGTCATTCCTAAGAGGGACCCGGAAGTCATTCTTCTTCCCCAGTAGTTCCTTGTAGTAACCTTGAAAGGCTGAGCAAATCAGATATTCCTCCTGTACAGTTCCCGAGCTTGATTCTAAGGATAAAATAAGATTAGACCTGCGCCTTGCGCTAGCAACACGGTGGAAGAAGGCGGTATTCGCGTCTCCCTCTTTAAGCCACGAAATTCGAGACCGCTGCTGCCATTTAATCTCTTCCATTTTATAGAGGTTGCCAATATTCTCACGGAGTTCCAGGAGTCTATTTCTGTCCTCCTGAGACAGGTCTCTCAACTCCTCTGCTCTTTCGAGATCGTTGATTTCTTCCAACATGGAGTCTTTAGCGCGCCAGACGGCCGAAAACCTAGATCGGTTCCATTTACGAAGCTGCTTTCTTAATGTGCGAATTTTTTTGCACCAACGGCCCGCCGCATCTGTGCTAGACACTGGAAGTGCCCAGTTTTCCATCACCAAGTGGTGAAACCCCTGGATCTCCAGCCAGGCCTTCTCAAATCGGAATTTCCTGAATCTTTTGACTCCCTGAATCCCAAAGTCAAGTAAGATTGGTGTGTGATCTGACGTTGGTCTAGGGATAGATCTAGCAGTTGCAAGGGGGAATTTAGATTCCCAATCCATCAATACTAGAATCCTGTCCAATTTTGCCATAATCGGGGTAGCCTGCATATTCGACCAGGTGAATAGTCTATCGTTAATTGGGATATCTATCAGTTCCAGATCCGTAATCACCCTATTGAGCTCTGCTCTATGTCTATCGCTGGAACCTCTACCCTTGTGTTCGAACGCAAATCGGGTGATATTGAAGTCTCCCCCGACGATCCACGGCCCCGGCCATCGGAGACGAACATTGTACAACTCTTGCCAAAAGGCCTCACGCTTTGAGGCCTCGTTCGGCCCATAGACAACAGTGATAAGCTGCGAAAACTTATCCGCTCTACTTTCCAGCCTAGCAGTAAGGGTGAAAGAACCCTTGTCGACCTCTAAACAAGTAAGCAGGGCAGAGTTGAAACCAATGGCAATTCCTCCAGAGGCTCCCTCAGATGGGCAAAAGACCCAATCCGTGATCCTATTCCCCCCTACTCTCTTGAGCTTGGTCCCAAGACTAAGTTTGGTCTCCTGCAGACCAACCACATCTGCTTTGGACTTCGAGATAACATCTCTAACCATATTTCTTTTCCCTTTATCCCCCAGACCCCGGACATTCCAGAAGAGTGTATTCATTGGTGAACCATGTCCTGGGAATCGTTAAGTGGGGGACTCGGGCGGGTTTCGCCCTCGGAAATCGTTATCCCCCTAGAGTTGGATCCTAGCTCCGACAGATTACTAGTTTTAGCCCTATCAGATTTCCACCCCCTCATTTTGTTATTCATTGGTGAACATGATATGCTCCGACATATCATGTTCATACAGACAACAACTGGGGGCAATGGATATTCTCATGATCAGTGCTCTCCAACGATCTACTCGATTACCTCTGCTCTGCTCTTTGTATGATCTCCTTAATTTCCTCAGAAGAATTTGTAAGGTTACCCACCTTCCTCTTGCCTAAAAATGTTATTTATTATGGAAAAAATAAATTCTGAAATTTAAAGAAAATACATCGTTTAGTTTTTATATGAAGGTTTGATGCAACCTTTTCGGCAATTTAGACATTGACAGGGTTGAGTCGCTTGACCGTCTGGACTTGCTTCTGAACCATGCTCTAGATGTTGCTTGATTGCTATATGCGCTGTGCCTCCCTTGTTTTGGTGTTGGTCTTTATTTTCCCTTTTTTTCATTGTTTTTTCCCCCCCTCTCCTTCTCTTAATGGGCAAGAGATGAAATTTCTCTAAAGATGTATGAATCTCAGTCTTTGAATCTTTGCATACTATCCAACTATTAAATTTCCTTTAATGTTAAGTAGTTGTTAGTTAAGCTTCAACAAATCACCATTAGATTTTTATTATTATACTAATAAAAACGATTTCTTTTGTTTTACTGTGTGTTAACTGGTGTGCACCAATGGCTAGTGGAGCCCTAATGATAGTGATATGATAACAAGCAGAAACATAATGTTAAAAAGGAAAAATAAAAAGTAATATGCATTATACTCTATTTAATAAGAATTGAAAGACAAGTTAGAAGAAACGTGAAAGACCAACCCAAACATTCCTTCTAAATAAAGTTTGGTTTGAATAGCAGTTTGAGGAGAGCAAGGCAAGGCCAAAACTTTACTAGATTCCACTGATAAATACTTGAACGAATTGATGAAGATAAGGCGAGGAGACAAGTCTAGGAAAAGAATGGAGCTTCAAAATCCTCTTGCTAAAAAGAAAGAAGTGGACTCAGCAGCAGCACCGACAATGATTAGAAGAAAGCCGTTGGTGAGCATCATCAAAAGCGTGACCAAGGATGAGATTGATAGGTATTGGAGGGAGAAGAAGATGGAGGAAGAGGAGCATATGCTTGCAGCTCTGAAAGCAGTAGCAAGGATCAGAGCCCGAGCTCTCTCTGTAAGCAATTCAATTCATTTCATCTTCATGCTCTGTTAAGAAAGAATTAGTTCACAATAATAAGCGATACAATTTATTTTATGTTAAACTCTGTTGAGAAAGAATTAGTTCTATCGGCAATAATATGATAAAGAAGAACCTAAAATCTATGAAGCTAATTGATCGGTTATGATGCACAGGAAGAAGATTATAGGAGATTCGAGGAATCACTGAGGGATGTGATAAAGAGAGCCAATGGAGACAAAGAGGAAAACAACAAAGAGCTGCGAGTGGGGATCAAAGATTGGTAAAGCTTTCCATCCGCTTCACAGATTCTTTCTACCCAATTTCCTCTTATTCTTTTCTCATGAGAAGCCCAGTAGGGACCTTCTAACAGTTGGTGTGAAAAAACATAGAAATGCAAAACTAGAGATGAAATTCGGCTTTAAGATTCTTCAATTTCTAATGTTCTACTAAAATTGGTATGTAAAAACAGAGACGGTTTTAAGTGTGACATTCAATAATTTCTGAAGAATGTTTCAGAAACATAATAACACACATAATCTACATACTGATTACACGCAACGGAACACACAATAATAATGGTCAGTTTCACACTCATTATTAAAGTTACAATAATTCTAAAGATAAGGATAACCTGTACTTGAAGAAGACTTAACAATAAAAATTTATGCAGAGTTGCATAGGCTAAAATTATTAAGCTCATAACATATAGTATGCCACCACCAGTATTAAAGTTACTATAATTATATAATAATGGGATTGAATATTCTCCTTTCCAACACCTTGAGTCACTTGGCAAGGCTCCATTAGTATTGGTCACTATCAGTTTAGGTACATAAGCATGTAATATTTAAGTGCAACTATGCACTTGTCATTGTCAACAATGTTTTACTACATCATTTCGTTCATGAAAACTAGTTTAGTGGATGCCAAATTGCCAATGTCTTCGCATCACAACAAAAGGTATGTCCTTTCTTTAATGACTGTTAACCAATGGTTGCAGGTCGCAATGTTTATGCCGGTTACACAAGTTATGTTACCTATTTAATAACCCTTCGTAGTTCTCTTATAATATTTCTTTTTACTGGAGAGTCCATATACATTATTGCACTATCCATCAGTGCTTTGGCATTGAGAAACAGAATCCTTGATCAATATCTCGATGAATTGGTGAAAATGTACTGAATGCCACAGTAAAAGAAATACAGCAGAACACTAGCGTCCCCAAGTAATGAACAAGCGACCTCCATCAGTAAGTTTCATGTAGTATTAACTCTTTCAAACTTTCAGAGTACAAGGATCTAGTCATTCTCTATATCAGCTAGCCTGTGCCTAAATTGAACTCATTCCGACAGAAAGGATGGGAGAAGTGTTAAAAAGTCTCTCCCTAATTTTCCATTTGATTATTCCCAAAAAAATAGTCGTTATCATAATCTGCAAGTTTCATAATCTATTTTGTCCGGAAATTAAAGATACAAGGGATGGGGGGTTACAAGAAATGGGGTACCTCATATTTATTATGGAAACTTGATTTGAAAAACAAAATTTTCTTTAAAAAATACTGTGATAGTTGCTTTCAAGCTACCAATATTATTTAGTACTACGACCAAATCCAATACGTATACAATTCTTACATCTTTCTTTCCAAAATAATTATTTAGTAGGGCCACTAGTTCCCAGTCAAATATTAGGAGCCTTAATGTTTTAGGTGTTGATCTCGTTCATAAGTTGATATCTAATCCACTCATCTCAAGTTCCTCTACGATTATGATTCAATTTTAAATCCAGAATGTGAAATCAAATTGTTGTGTATATATGATTCCGTGTTGGTTGCAGGTGGACGAAAAGCAAGTATGCATACCTGAACCAACCAGCCACCAGATCCATGGGCAATGATTCAGAAAAATCTAAGGCAAAGTCCACCACTTCGACTTCCGCATATGTTCCTCGTATGATCTGCTCCTACTCTCCAGCCCCTTCCCACTCTGTAACCGCTTCACTTGGGGTTTTCTGAACACCCTTATCGAAGCCCTATAATTAAGCAGTTTGTTGTTTGCTATAAGTTTCCCTTGTTATCAGGCATTGCAGTGTGATTGATTGTATTATGTACTTCAGTGAAGATTGCACATATAATTTATATTAATGAATGGAGCGCAGTTTGTGATTTGAAATCCTTTTTCTATCATTCATTACATCCATGAAAACCATATCGCATGCCGCATATTTACATTGTAAACATTTGATTCTTTACCACTAAGATCCCTCGTAGAATAGAACTTCCTCACACCTCAAAATATACTTCAATGATATTGATGCTGCATGAGGTATAGATTTAAGGCACACGCTAAACAATCCTTCTGTACCTTACCACACCCAAGGGCCCCCCTTCCTGAAAACAGAAAAATTATGTGGGTTCAATCCCTTTTCCAAATCTTTAATTAACTGTTAGGAAATCAGGTTGATGAACAATATTGTCCATGTGCACTGTTTTACATTCTCCATATGTTAACAGTTTACTTGTGTAAAAGTCTTATTTTCGAGGATCTACTTCATTGTTCTGATCACTTAAGGGGGTGTTAGTCCGAGAGGATTTCAAAATCGTAGTTTTCAAAGTTAGGTGTTAGTAGGTGAGGATTTTCAAGTGTGGTTTCAAAGTTAGGTATTACAGGATTTCAAAATAAGGTGATTTTAGTGAAATCCAACTCGTTTCAAAGTTACACTTTCTATAAATAAGTTCAAAACCACACCTCTTACTCTATGTTTCTGAAATCTTTGTGAGGATGCATAGCACACATAATGCACGTGATATTTCAATTGAATGGCTGATATAAATTTAACTTAGATTATAGCTTGTAAGTTTTGGTTACAACTTCTTGCAATATCATAGTAGAAAATGATGTCATTAAAAAAAATTAATATAGATGACGGTATTATAAATTTAAAATATTTTAATAGAATGCAATAAAAATATGAAACCTCAGAATTATAAAACTTAATTTTGAAAGAGGTAGTTCATAATAATAATATCATATAAAGTACAAGTTTTTTTTTTTTTGATAATAATTTTTTTTCAGCTACAACATTGTTCCATAAGATTTTTTTTAAAAACCAAATGAAGTTAATTTTGCTAGACTTCCGTTCCCACAATAAAGAAAAATTTATTATAGAACATATCATACATTGCCCGTACCAACTATTGATAATTGTGATTTTAACAATAACTAATTATACAACTATCAATATTATTTATTATGATATTCATACATAACGATAATATCAAAAAAGGTATGTGAAACCCAAGTTGACCAATTTTAAAACCATACAAGGTATTATTTGAAATCACAAAGGTTTTTGAAATCACCCTGATTTTCTTTTGAAATTACATTTGATCCTAAAATCATACACTGTTTTTGAAATGATCTCCGACTACCACCCCCCTTAATATTTGTAAAATCCAAAAGTTCAATGCACATGACAACGATAACCAAGAAGGAGCTAACTAATAAGACAATGCACAAATATAGTGTGGGTGCAGATACAGTTCCGGTGATGTTTGAAAGAACAATTCAAGATATCTTTCACTTACTGTTCACGACGCTCTACTACAAAAAATTGAATTTCAAAATTGATACTTAAGAATAATTTAAGTTAAAATAGTTTACCTTCTACATCCGATGTTTCATTTAACTGCATATATTCCTTTAAGTTTTTTTTTTGATAAAAAAGATGACATCGTCATCACTTCATTAATGAAAAATTAACGAAACAAAGTAGAACATATTACATACCCTCAAAAACCAAACTAAAGTCAAAGCGACAACTACAGTAAAAACATAGTTGAAGCTACAAAGATTGAGAAGGCAGTAACCACCCGCGTCCGCTACATCCTACTTTCCCGATGTGATCTCCTCCTCCTCCATACGGAGCCTCTTCTTCGCTCCTGCTTGCCCGGCCCAGATGCGGATATAGGAAAAAAAATTATGCATCATAACAAGAAATCTATTATTGATGTTACGGAAGCATAAATCATTACGGTCTAGCCAAAGTCCCCACATTGTAGCCGCCACAGAAATTTCTCAGGCTAACCTATCCTCTTTTCTGACTATATTTACTCTCCAAAAACCCCAAACCTCAGAGCTCGACCTAGGACAATCATAACTCCCAAACCCTAAACACACAACCTCCCAAGCTAACCTGACTTTAGGACAGATAAATAATATGTGATGTGTCTTCACTGTCGTTGTTACATCTCGAGCAACTTCCATTGATATGCATGCTTCATTTTAGGAGGTTGGCCTTAGATAAAATTGCATCGTTCACCACCAGCCAAAGGAACACTTTAACTTTCAGTGGCGCATTAATGCTCCAAATAATGTTGGTCTCCTTACATCTTGTTCCTCCATCGTTGAGCCATTTGTACATAGAATTTACAGAGAATCTGCAACTAGGATCTAAATTCCAGGATCTCTCAACCTCTAATTCATTAGTGTACAGCCCGTAGGTACGTATGAAATAGTTTAGGAATTGAAGTTGGCTAACACTCTCCTGCGACAATCGATCCGAGACCTCAATCCTCAGTCTCTCGTTATGCCAAACATCAGCAACTAACGTGTCAATATTAATTGTAGCTGCAGTTGTCTCGGGAAACAGAGAGAAGAGTATTGTTTCCACACCATTTGTCTTTCCAAAATCTGGTATCTTTTCCACTCCAATCCTACACCTTGTATTAGTATGAAAAATCTCACCCACTTTCGCCACCCCTTTCCAGAGGTAGGATGCTTTACCATTGACACTTCTCTCCCCGAATCTAAATTTCTTTCTTCTTCGATAAGCTGCAAATGATTTACACCACCAATTATTTCGCTTTCTTTTCATTTTCCACCACCACTTGCTCAATAATGCTTTGTTCATATCTCTTAGATCCATTATTCCGAGGCCCCCAAACTCGTTCCTCTTACACACCCTCCCCCATTTTACCAGATGGAACCCTTTATTTCCCTCATCCGCTCCTTTCCATAAGAATCTTCTTCTGCATTTGTCTATTTTATTGATAACCCATCTAGGAAGTTCGTAAACAGACATACGATATACCGGGATACAACTTAGCACTGAGTTAAGCAGGCTAATCCTTCCTCCCAGTGAAAGGAATCACCCCTTCCATCCGGCAATCTCTTTTCAACCTTCTCTATTAAAGGCTGCCAATCATTTCTTTGCATAGACCCCGGTCGGATGGGGATTCCTAGATAAGTAAGAGGGTACTGTCCAGTCTCGCATCCAATAACTCTTTTGATATTCTCCATAGGAATGGATAAATCTGCGCTGATAGGGATAACGCAACTCTTATTCAGATTAACTTTCATCCCAGCCCATGCCTCAAAGCATTTCAGAACCAAACTAATAGCAACAATCTCTTCATCTTTTGTTGTTCCGAACATTAATGTATCGTCTGCATATTGTAGAATTGAAATCGGTTCAGAAATGCCTTTAATCCTAATTCCACGAATAAAACCCTTTTCTCTGCCCCTCTTGATCATTTCTGCGAGTCCGTTCGCCACAATGCTAAATAAAAGGAAAGATAAAGGATCCCCCTGTCTTAGCCCCCTACGACATCTAATTTCTTTTCCCCTGCTCCCATTAACTGGAACAAAAGATTTTCCTCCTCTCACACATATTAATCCACTTTTTCCACTTAGGACCGAATCCTTTGAGTTGTAATGCCTCATGTACACACTCCCATTCTATTGAGTCGTAAGCCTTTTGAAAATCTAGTTTTAATAAGAATCCATCAGCTTTATCTTTATATCCTCTATATACAATCTCGTGTGCTGATGCAATGTTGTCCATGATATCCCTGCCTTTGACAAATCCGCTTTGTGCTTCTCCCACTACATCGTTGAGATGTGGGGCTAGCCTCTGCGCCAACACCTTAGTGATAATCTTGAATAAACCATTCAGAAAGCTAATTGGTCTAAAATCTTCTACTGTTCGAACCGCATTCTTTTTTGGGATTAGAACGATGTTCGCATAATTAAGTCTATCTAAATTAGCACTTCCATCATAGAATTCTTGAAAAATATTCATTAAATCCTTCTTGATGATTTTCCAGTAAATTCTATAAAAGAACAAAAGGAAACCATCAGGTCCTGGAGCCTTGTCCTGACCCAAGTCTTTTATGGCTAGAAGCACCTCTTCTTCTATAAACATATTCTCAATTCCATCGCTGCCGTCAATTCTTGATGAGCTCCACATATCTGGTGACAGTTTACATCTATTGCCCTTACAACTTCCCAATAAATCTTTAAATCTTCCATCTATGTGCTGTCTAATGCATCCTTCATTCTCGGTCCAAGTTCCTTCAACGAAAAGTCCTGAAATGTTGTTTCGTCACCTTCTTCCATTGGCTACTTTGTGAAAAAATTTTGTGTTTACGTCTCCCTCTTTTAACCATTGTACCCTTGATCGTTGCCTCCAGTATTGCTCCTCCATATCACCAATGAGTTAAATTTCTTGTCTATTATTTGCCAGCTCCTCAATCTCCAGGCCCTGTAAGTCTCTCTCAACCTGTAGCATTTCTAGCCCATGAACTCTGGCCCCTAATTCTTCCCTTCTTTTAATCTGTCCGAATTCTTGCTTAGCCCACTCCTTCAAACGTTTTCACAGCCTTCTCATCTTTTTAATCCATATTTCGATCGCATTATCTGATTCCGTATTTGCCACCCAAGATTCTTCTATATTCTTACGAATGTTATTGGACATGGTCCACGCCTTCTCAAACTTGAACGGATGTGGCTTCGTCCTAGCTCCTTCGCCGCAGTCTAGGAGTAACGGAATGTGATCAGAAGTGAATCTAGCAATAGATCTGACACTTGCTAACGGAAAAATCTCCTCCCAATCAGTGGATACTAAAATCCTATCCAACTTAACCAAAATCGGATCAGCCTGCATATTCGTCCAAGTATAACTCTTATCAGCTGCTTTAATTTCCATCAGTTCTAACTCATCAATAGTAGCATTGAAGTTATTTTTCTCTTGGCTACTTGCCCCTCTTCTTCTGTGCTCGTTCTGGAATCTAGTAATATTGAAGTCTCCCCCAATGACCCATGGACCTTCCCATCTACTTCTAATATCTCTTAATTCATCCCAGAGTTGACCTTGCAGTCTAGAGTAATACGGACCATACACTGAAGTAACCATGTGTTCCCAATCGTCTCTCTTACGCCTAATTCGGACGGTGACCGAGAATACTCCAATCACCTCCTCAACGATCTCAAAAAAAGTCGGGTCAACCCCTAAAGCAATACCTCCAGATAAGCCGATGGCCGATTTGAACCTCCAATCAAATGCCCCAACGTATCTAATACTTTGAAACTCTTCAATTTTAGGGTTTTCGATCCTAGTCTCTTGGAAGGCACAGATAGTGGGTTTTTTCTTATAAACTGTCTCGCTAATAAGTCTTTTCTTCGATCTTTGTCTCATCCCTCTAACATTCCAGAAAATATATAACATTAAAAAAACGTGGTAGACATGGTAGACACCGACCTCTAGTCATCTAGAAGGAACCCAAATTGCTATAGACCAACTTTATTGGTCTCCCTTCTAAGAATATTAATCTGATAAAGCTGTTCTTCTCTATTGGATCCCATGGCTAAGCCGTACAGACTTGCGTAATAGATAAGAGAGTCATCATTCAGAAAGTTCAGAATTGAGAAGTTGCTTTTAGGGATTCCTTCACCAGCAGATACGATATCTCTGTCCATCAATACCGCCTTAAATAAATCCTCTTCGCTAGGGCCTTGTGAATCCCATTTGTCCAATTGTCTTTTGCTCTTTCTTTGATGATCTATTGTTTTCATGTTTGTGCACCCGAAGCTCCTTTCTGTGCCCCCTCCTCCTGATAATTCATGTACATGCTTTTCCGAAATATCGATATCTGTAACAGAGATGTGATAATCGTCTCTAATCCCATATAATCCTACAATAATCTAGTCCTCTAAGGGAATTCCCTCTTGCAAATTCTCCCCCCTTACAATCTCTCCGCTGTTCCATGTTCCTTCGCATCTTCGTTATGAAGATCCTGTGAGTTATGCATTTCTAGCCTCCCTATTTCACCTTCTTGCTGGATGAACATTTACTCCCCCAAATCTTGTCTGGCATCACCCTCTGAGATGAATGCTTCATCATTTAATTTTTGACTTAGGCTCTCATCACACTCAGGCCCAAGTTGAAAGCCCATCTTCTTCTCATCCATTAATCTGAGCAATGTTTCCCTAACCAATGCCTCAAAATCCGCTTGTGACATTGACAACATGTCGAGTATGGAGTGACAACCATCTCCTCTTGCATCGAGTCCCGCATCATACAACATTGCTTCCGAGTCCCTGTCAATAGCCGCATAGTACCCTTTTCCTTTGTCTTGTCCAATCTTCTCTTGCCAACTGTCTTCCACTGCCTTCAGGAGCTCGGTCTCTAGCGACTCTGCCACCTCATCTAATTTTTGAATTGGACGAACCTGATTACTTTGCCTCAGATCGAGCGTTGTGGATATTTCTTTGGTGGATCTCTTTAAAATGTGGTTGGTGTCTAATCTCGCCGAATCCAACGGTCAACTAGCATCGTCAACCTCCCGATGTTGCCACTGTTCATTATCTTCCTTGGTTTCAAACACATCGACACCTAGGAAAGACACTCTTTTTCTTCTCAGTAATTATCTTCACCTCATAGGCTCTTGTTCAATCTCCACTTGGATCATCGAGGGGATCTCTTAATTCTCAACTCCATTACGAAGACGAGCATATTCCCGACGAGATTGCAGCATAGTGTTCTTATTTATGTCAATGATCCTACCAAAACCTCTCACCAAATCTTGGAAACCCGAATGCACCCAACAATGATAAGGGAAGTTGTAAGCTCTAATCCACATCGACGGTGAGGAATCTGCCTTGATAGCTCCTAAGCTTCTAGACCACCGATTGAAGGTGATATAAAAATCTAAACCCTCCAGTCCTCTCAACTGTAGCACCTCCTGAGCTCTTTCCTTAGTATGGCAGTGAACCAAAAATAAGTTTTGGCTGATTTGCTGTGCTTGCCATTTCCAATTTGGATCCACCTTTGTGGTTGCCATGAGAATGCTATCGATGTCTTCCCTCTTTGGATTTCCGGTTCGGGCATTGACAATAATGCAATTTTTGAGTTCCTTCTCAAGCTCCGGCATGAATAGATTTGGAGTAATGACAACCTTCGTCAGCTTCCTAGCTATTGCGGCAGTAACCTGATTCGTACTCTGCTCCAAGTTTAACGAAGTTGCAGGTCCGAAAAGCTCTCTAGCTGCTGATTTCGCCACCACCCTGTTCTTCGTGCACTCCGTCGAGATATGCTCGTAATTCATGCACGCGTAACAGAACCAATCCTTGGTGCAACTGCGGATTGAGTGCCCCCTTATAGCACATTTGTGATATTGATGTTGTTTCTTTTCAGCAATGGTAGAATCCGTCGAGATGAGCCTATGTCTTCTATCTGTACTTTTTTCGACACTTTTCAGTTTCCGCGGTTGCACTAAAATCCATTCACCCTCCTCATCGTCTTTCATCCTATTACTCTCCTTCTCAGTCGACTGCTCCCTACACTGAACTTTATGTTCATTGTAGGCTCTGTTTTCGTTTCTGGTGACCTCTGCGAATGATCTCCTGTTAACTTCCGATGGACGGAAAGTTGCTTTGGCAGGCTCTGGCGAGGTCCATCCTTTCCTCTCCACTTTCCTCCACTCCTCATGGACCCCAATCTCTCTCGCATGATCACTTTGATCAGTACTCGGTTCACGAGTCCTCGAGCATACTCGTCCTCTAGAGGTGTCGCCGGAGGCGACCTGCTCTCCGTAGAGCTTGTTCGGAAGTTGTCTACCTTCGACCACTCTGCTCTCCATCTTTTTAATCCTTTCTCTTTACTTTCCTCCATTCCTTAAGTTGTGATTAACTCTTACCTCTCTTTTATGCAATTAATAAACACTACCTCAGTTAATCTTCACATCTCTACCAATGCAACCAAAAGCCGAGCAAAATTAGCTTCACCAACAAGAACAACATAATGAGCTTTTCCAAAATATAGTTTTTAACAGAAAGCTGATTTCATCCTTTCTTTTGCATTACATAACACCTCCACCACTATAGCCACTCCGTCAAGAATCTAGCATCCTACCTATCCCAATTGTGTTTGCTCTGCTAGGTCTCCAAGCATTGCTTCTAAAGAATCGTAAAGCCATTCCTTACCGTTTTCAGCAATCAAACTCCCTATGCACAATTTATTCTACTCAACTGAAGCGCGCCCTCAGGCTTAAACAATGCTTCTAAAGTTATTTTCCCATTCCCCATTAAAATATTTACCTACTTGCTCTCACCAAATTTCGAATGCCACAATATAAAAAACTATACTAGAATAATTAAAAGTTTCGCAGTTGGTATATTTTGTGAAAAAAATATCCAATATTTCCTCTCATTAGTAATAGTTCAAACTTCAAACTCATATTGAACACACCATCTTTACAGTCAAACAAATATGTACAACAATTCACATAGAACAGATAATAAAGTTTTCATCGGCATAACATCAAACACAAGACAAAAATATCTTATTCAAGAAAGAACAAAGCAAGATCAAGAACCTGCTAAGACTGCGACTGTGAAACCGCCTTGATCTTGAACCTAAACCTCGGGCATCTCGGAATCACCTGACTGGGCCCCATCCCGAACTGCCCAATCCCCTGCATCAACGGCGGCCCATCGTCATAAACATAACCAACAAGAAACCCGCAGTTATCGCACTGCATCTTGGTGCGCTTCCGTTGAATTCCCCAATAGTTGATCGTTTCGAAGAAGGGTTTGATCTTGTCTTCTTTCGAGAACTTGAGCTTGGACTCGTCGACGAATGAGAAGGAGAGGGTGTTCTTGTTGCCCGCCTCGAAGTAGGCGTCGGAGGGGAAGAGGTAGGCGTCGCTCAGGTTCAGGTCGGTGCCGCAGTTGGCGCAGCGGTAGGTTGAAGCAGAAGAGGACATGGCTCTATTTTGGGATTTTTTTTTATAAAAAAAATTATTTGTTTAATATTTTGGGGGTTGATTTATAGGTTGTGGGTTTTGAAGATTTTGACTGGTCTTTGCAGGTTGAGCATTTAGACTTGTTGGGAAAGAAACGCGGTAATGAGTTTTTTGTTTGTGGAACTCGCATTAGTTAGCCGGGCTGAGTTCAGTGAGGGTCCTAAAGGATTAATGGGTACTCTTTTAGTGACCTGGGTCCGGCCTATTTAAAGGTTGGGTCAGGCTGAGTCAAATAGCAAGTAAACCTGCATGGAGTTTTTTTTTTCAATCGTTGTGTTTTTTACGTACATTGCACGTATTTTTAATACACGTGTCGATTACGTATATTTTTCGTTACGCGAAATATCCGTAACATTATTTTTCTACGTATTTGGTATTTTGACTGTTTTTCATTCTCACAAATTTTTATATTTTTGCATGTGCATTGCACGTAAAATTTATGTATTTTAGTCTCTCAAATTTTCTGAAAAACTAAGCACATTTTTATTCTCATTTTATTTGTCACAATTGTATTATTTATTTTCTAATTAGAAACTCATAGGCCTAAAGTCCATCTTAAAGGCTACTAGAAATTAATTTTAAAAGAGAAGCTCATGACTTTATTTTAAACTTTAAATGTATACGTTTTAATCCTACACACTTGTTATGTAACAAACACACAGAAATGAATTAATAACAATTGATTAAAAGAATGAGAAGTGTGTGCACGTAGGGTGCACGTGTGTGCAACCCAAGAGTTGGCCACATTAAGAAGAAAAGAAGTTGTTTTGTGTAGTGGGTAATTAATTTGGGTAAATGGGTATTTATTTTGGATAATGGGTATTTATTTTGGGTAGTGGGTATCCCTTCATTCACCCATTTAGCCCTATAAATACCTCTCTCATTCATGAACAATGTAAACTAAAAGAAACAAAAGAAAGAGAGAAAATAAAGAAAGATATGAGCTTTTAGTTTTAGCAAATTGCTATGAGGTGAAGGCTTGCTTGATTGGAGCTTTGGAACAATCCCTATAGGAGTCTATTTCATTTTTTGCATAAAACATAAGGTGGGTGATTTCTTTTGCTTTCTAGATATTGTAGTATGCATTTCTAATTGTTCTATGATTGAAAATGTGGCATGTATTTTTTAAATTTCTAATTTGATATGTTGCATAATGTTGTACTGATAACTAGAAGTGAGATATGAAAATAAATGCATGCTAGTTGAAAGATTTATTATAAAATTATCATGATTAACAAATTAAAATTTTAGATTGAGTTGTTATAATGGTATTGGGTGCATACTCGTATATTATCTTTTAGATTAAATGAATTGGGTTTAAATTCGTACACAAAGTTGTTAATCTATGCAAAGAAAGTTGTTTTAAGTTTTAGTTGCACTTCAGAAAATCATATCTAATAAACTAGATGGAATCTAGAGCTAAAATTTTTATATGAACATATCGTATATGTTAGGAATATCTCTTTAAAATTTTATAATTTTTGGATGTTGTTTACTATTTTAATAAAATCCAAACTAAGGACTGGTTGGCAGTTGACTAGTTACTGGAAATCTGTACACATTTCGGATTTTGATATTTTCAATATCTTAGATGAAGTAATACTAGAAAAGTAAAAACTAAGAACTTGAAGTATACTCGTTGACCTTTCTTTAAAGTATAAGAAATCAAATTTTCACAAAAAATTGAATTTATATTGAATTTTACAAGACTGAACAAATGACAGTATTTTAATATTTCGACCTTACTTTGGATTTCGAAGAATTCAGGGTTATCGATACAATATTTTGGAGAAACTTATAACTAAGAAATTGTAGTAGACTTGTATACATTTATTTTGTTCTAAAAAACACAAAGTTTTGTGAAATATATAATTTTCTATGATTTTTACAAGTAGCATGAACTGCAGTTTTCTGGTTTTGAACTTACTTTTTTGCAAATGAATTTAGAAGAAGTAATTAAGGATGATTCTAGGTAATTTTAACTACAAAGATATAGTAGAATCTTTTATGAAACTAATGAATCTATCTTTTGAACAGAATTGAGATTTATAATTGAAATATAGATAAATATGAAAAGGATTTACTTAATCAAAGAAACTTGTAGCTTATTAAAGTGAATTGTTGGTTGTGTGATCAACCAAAAAGTGTTTACTTCATATTTGGTAAATAAGAATGAATGAAAGGATTTGAATGAAATATAAATACATAAAATTGAGAATATGAATTATAAGGGTATGCGTACCCCATAATGTTGAACATGAAAAGATGTTAGTCTAGAGGCTAGGTGAGACCCTTAGTAACCGGTATTCGTGAATAAAGAAAATTTTGAGGAGTAACCAGTATGGATTGACTCTCTCTTGAGAAGTAGCCAGTTTGGGCTGACTTTCTCTCGTGTTGATTTAAGTCTGGTAGGGTAAGCTAGTTCTAGGTTATGATGACTTAAAATTAAAACTTAAGGACGGGCACTAAGAGGATATGTGATTATGTATGGACAAACATGAGTATGAGGGCCTTGATAGCGCGGTGGGAGGTTATCTTCATAATTATTGGGGTTGCGACTTGCAGTGAGAGATATTCCCTCAGAATTACTGGGATCAAGGCGACGCTCATATAGGGTATTTGTGTGATGAGGTACCGATAACAGCGCGATGTGGAATTCGTCTCCAGAATTATCAGAGTGTGAGGCGTGATGGTCATAAATCACTCGCGATGGGAGGACGACTCTCAAAAATTACAGGGGTCATAGCTCGTGGTGTGGGTATTCACCTCCAGAATTATCGGGGTGTGAGGCAGTGTGTCCAAAATCACTTGCGGCGGGAGTGCGATACTCAAGAATTATCAGGGTGGTACTAGATATTCACATGATATCTAAAACATACATTAGTCACCGTAGTAGTAATTCATAGAGAGGAATTAAACCCTACATTGAGGAGTATGTAGGTGCTTGCCCTCGAACCTATGTAGAATGGGATGCATAGAATCCGAACAAGCATATATTAGTGTCATTATAGTATAACATCTACATTAGGCATTAAGTCATATCATACATTGACATATTTAGGATAGTCACTCTTTTACACTTTAATATACATACAAGTTTGTGGTTGCTAAAGTAAGAGAATTGTTATACTACAGCATAGCGAGGATCGTTGTTTTATAATATTGTGTCGGTTGTAAGCAACTGATGTGCCCACTGTTTTTCAGTGCAGTGCTTGGATAGACAAAAAGACATAAAGATGAATTGAAGTAGATGATTATTTCCAAGTTGAAGTGTTAAAAATTGTATATAGATCATGCTGTATTCTTTTTAATTTTTGTTGTGTTGTTGTAAAGAACTTATTGTAAATGAAAAGTTTTAATTTCCTTGTAAAATTGTACGAAGTTGAAGTAAAAGATCCTGTTGAACTACGAATTACATGTAAATGGAATTTGGGGTGTTACACCAAGTGTGTCACACGTGATGTAATACCCTGATTTTTCAATTATTTTATTTTTCACGTAGTGTGCACGTGCAATATTTTGGTTGAATTAAATCTTATAATTATTTTTATTGTGATGTGTATAAATAATTAAATGTGTGTTTTTCAAAAGTCCTTTTCTTTAAATAGATAGAAAGCCTTATTTTAAAGCCTTTTTCTTAAAGCCCAACATGTAATTCATTTATTTTATTTTAAAAATAACTATTTTGGCCCATAAATTAAAGCCCATGGATAATCTATATTTTTTTTACACAACTTGTCATGTAGAATACAATTTAAAAGACTATTTTATTTTTATACAAAATTAAATGTACAATTTTGGTCCTAGTTGCATGCACGTGCACTCCACGTACACGTGCAATATGCACATTCTTCCCTAGGCCGGGAATACTTCTTTTGGAGGGAGATTCAAAAATTATAATGGAGATCATGGTGGTGGTTATTTAGATGTGGGTAGTTATTGCAACTCCTACTTCCATCTTAGCCCTCCATCTTGCAACCAACTAATTAATCCTAGCCCTCCATTCTATTTGATTTTTAGTATAAATACCCCCTCCCACGACTAGTTATTTTGTGCTTAATATCCTTTCCAAATCTATAGTCTAATAGCATTATCTAGTAGTAGTTTGTGAGTTAAAAAGATTGAGTTGTGAGTGGGATTGTGCTTGCATTCTACCAAGTAGAAGGAGAGGCTGGCTATTCAAGGAGGAGCTTTCGGTGTGGAGCTTTTGGAGCTTGTGTGCGCGCGTCTAGGAGGAGGTGCACTCGTTTGCGAAGGACTTTTGTTGTTATTGTGTTTGTCTCTCCATACAAGGTGGGTAAATTTTCCGTATTTCTAATTAGGAATACATGCTAGATTGAATTAAATGAATGATGCATGAAAAATATTAATAAGAGTACACTCTCAATTGGAGAATTGACCTATGAATTGATTGGAATGTGGGTGTACAATTGTATGTGATTTGATTAGTAAAAACCTAAGTTGGTATGGATTAATTATAACTATGGATTGTTAAAGAAAGTCTCATTATTCTACATCACAAATTATGCACACAAAGTTAGTAGATTGGCATTGCTACTCCATGTGATTAAATGGGTCTTTGTGTTATATTGAAATGAATAAATTGAGATTTGTATGTTGGTAAAAGGTTTAAAACAGAGAACTAATGTGTGGTTTGCTAATAAAGAGATTAGTGGCATTAATTGTTGAGAAATGTCAAAAAAGAATTCCCTGGTAAGTCGACTTAGGACCCCTTAAGTCGACTTATGCCCTCTTTTCAGTCGACTCATGCTTTTATAAGTCAACTTATGTTATTTTCTTGAAATCATGAATATTTTCCCTCTGGACAGTCGACTTACTACAGTATAAGTCGACTGGTACTGATGAATTTTTATAAACTTGAATGTTCTATTTTTCTAAAAACACATGGGACTTTATAAAAATGATTTGGGAATAGTATGAAAAATATGAATTGTGAATATTCGTTAGTGAGGTAAAGTATTTCTCATTTTGAGAATAATGTGACAACTATGAAATGTGAATTATTCTCGTTGGAGAATAGTGCGACAAATTATGGTGTGAATAGAAGGAAGGATTCCTTAATTTGAGATTTTAACCTGTTCAGTCGACCGAATGTGTGTGACAGTCGACTGTATTGAACTTGAGAAATTACATAATTGCACTCTGCAGAACAGCCGACTGGGTTGAACGACAGGCGACTGCCCTGTACATGATAATTGAGATTTTGAATGCTGCGGAACAGCCGACTGACCACATGCAGCAGTCGACTCTTCCGAGCGATTATTGAAGAGCTTTATTTGACTGAACAAGTCGACTGGGTGAGCTCCAAGTCGATTGTTCAGAGTACTTTTGACATCTCTGAAATTTTATGAATTGTTTTATGATAAAGATTGTGATTTTTATGTGAATATTGGTCGTGACAGTAAACTCTATCATCTTTGCATGAACTCTTTTATACAAGAAATGAAGTGAATCATTATTTGAATTATGAAAGTTATATAATTGTGGAACTATGGACATGAAAAAGAAAAGGTATAGTGATTATGAAAAATGGACTCATGAGCTGGAAGTGCTCAGATTATTTTAGTAATTGTGAATTGAAATTGAAATGAAAGAGTAGCTAAGTCTCCCCCGGCAATTGAAAAGAAATTGAAATGAATTATTGAAATGAAAGATCAAGGTTGGTCATGTTGAAATGAATGAATAAGTCCGGTTTGGTGGAGAGGCTAACTCTAAAGCTTTGATTTGGTTCATGATTCTAATAAAACTAAGGACTAGTACATAGTGAAGATGTGATGAAAGTAAGAGAAAAACATTGAGTATGAGGGCCATTGGATAGCGGCGAGAGCGTATCCCAGGAATTCCCATGATGAGTCTGGGTGAGGATACTGCTCCAGAGTACCGTCCCGGTGGCGACGCTCGTGGGATGTTTGAAGACTACGGGTGGTGTCATGTCTATGGTGAGAGCTGAATTACCACAGGATGTCTGCATGATGAGTCATGTCAGCGATAGGATTCCCTCCAGAGTGCCTAGACATGAGCTCGTAGGTCAGAAAACATCTAGGATACTTACCGTAGTTACAGTAGTAGATTAAGTCATAACGAGGGATTGAACCCTACAAAGATGAAGAACGGTTAAGGGCTTGCCCTCGGACCTATGTAGTATGGGATGCATAGAATCCGAACAAGTGTGCATTAGTATCATGTAATATAAATAAATGCATTAAGGACTAAGTGCACAATCATAACACGACATTAATAGGGTAGTCCCTTTAGTTTGGTATGTGGCAAGTTTGTGTTTGCTAAATATGGAAAATAAGTTATACTATTTCCGGCATAGAGAGGATGGCTGTGTATAATGATCGTCGGTTGAATAAACTGACGTACCCACAGTCTTATATGCAGGTAAATGGCTTGATACAGATTAAAGAGGAACAAATGCTTAAAGATGATACAATGTTGTTGTATATATGTTTCATTATTGTAAATTTTACTTCCGCTGTGCAATATAAATGTAATATTGATGTAAACTCTGATGTAAAGTGAAAAGTTTAAATTTCCTTGTAAAATTGTACTAAAGGAAGCGAAAAGATCCTGTAGAACATCTCGAATTCAGTGTATTTGGGATTCGGGGCGTTACACGTGATATGTAAAATTACCTAAATACCCACGATATAATATATTTTAGCAAATGCCCTCAATCAGAATGTGTAAACTAGCATATACCTCCACTATTTAAAAAAATAATATTTAGGATATTTCAGCAAATGCCCTCATTCAAAATGCGTAAACTAACATATACCCCCACTATTTCAGTGTTAGGTGTTGTGAAAAATGTGAGTGTTATGAGTTGTTACTCAGTCTGAACAACTTTCTTCCTGTGCTGATGATAGCAATGTAATGGAAAGATGTTCTACGTCAGATTTTGACCCCAAAAAATACAAAAACCATCATTTATTACAACAGATTGTAGCGCATCATCACTAGCTTGTGTACTATCATCTATTACAACAAATTGTGTTGTCTCTTGTTCCACTTTAGATTGTACATCATCATTTTCATCATCTTCATTCACAATAGGTTCAATATTAGCTTGTGTATTACCCATAGTCACAAATTTGCCGTTTGTAAATAATTCGACAAGATTAATATTCGGATATCAACAAAATCTGGCAAATTCGGAAGAAAAAATTGGCAAAATTTCGGGAAGAAAGAAATACAAAATTTAATGCATCTAAGTAGTTAGTACTCATCTCCTAAGTAAAAATATATATAAAATCATAAATATTTCTTGTATAATTCGCTAAATTTGCAAATTATTCTTGAAACATTCGTTTAATTCGTGATTTTCGTGAATAATTTGCAAACTGCGGGAATTAAAGGCACCTGTAAATAATTCCCGAATCTGTTCGGCAAACTATTTCTCATGATTAATTTGCGAATTCAATGAATTATTCACGAACTTTGTTAATATGGTATTACCTACTGTTACACTAGGTTGTGCATCATCTTCAATAACACCCAAGTTGAGATGTGGAAACAAAGCATTGATGCGGGCATTGATTTTTTTTTGGGTCAAAACAACAAACACATATTATATACTATTCAAAATCCTAAAATTGTTCCGTCCAAACTGACAGTATTTCCTTTTTTATTATTATTAAAAAAATAGTAGGGCTATATGATAGTATCTAGGGGTGGGCATCGGTCGGTATTCGATCTAATATGGACCATCCACAACTGATCCAAAGAAGATCGGTTTTTTAATTTTCTCATCTGCAATCAATCCGAGCCTTAATTGGATTGGTTTTCATCCAAACCGATTATGCTCGGTTTGGATTGAATTGGATGGTCGGTTTTGCGTGTTACTTTTTACCTCCAACATCATTCACAATTTTGTTGAAATTTAAAAGATCAACTTCAATCAAACTTAAGAAACAACCTGTTATTTGTTGTTCATAAATGAATTTAAAATAAAGATTCATAAAACCACAAGTTGCTAATGAATTTTACATTAATTGATTGAGATGATGACGTTTAAATGGGTGAGATACACTGCTTTTTCAAATGCATACTTCTGTAATCTTAATTTATTCTCATAAAAGGAACATCAATAACCATAGCTAATTGAATTTCACGTACAATAAAAAAGATTTAGAAAATAATTTCTGCTTAACTTGATTAAAGTAATTATTAAATGTTATATCAACTTTATGATTCTATTAAGCTGGGCCACACTGTAAATCAAGCATTTCTCAACAACATAACACACAAGATTATGAATAATCAAAACACAGGTAGAACAACTGCTCAGTTTGTACTAAAGAAATTAAAGGAGAATCTTTGTATCTCCAAGAAAATGAGAATGACTGTTTGTATATTCAAGAAATTAAAGGAGAACTATATTTTTTGGACTAATGCATAGAGGTACGGTCGGTTCGGTTTCATCGGTTATTTGAATGTCCCATCCAACAACCGAACCGGTCCAGTTGGTTATTGAAGATCAAGAACTGGACCAATCCAAATTCCCAATTGGTTCGGTTAAAAATCGGTTGGTTCGGGTTGGATTGGTTTGGATTTGTCGGTTTAGATAATAGTTGTCCACCCCTAATAGTTTCCGCATTTTGAATGAGTGCATTTGCTCAAATATCTTTTTTTTTTAAAATAGTTGAGGTATATGCTAGTTTCCACATTCTGAATAGGGGCATTTGCTACAATACATTGTATCATGGGTATTTAGGTCATTTTACATATCACGTGTGATGCACGTGAGTTCACTTAACGGAGATGTTAATGGTTTCGTCCAAACTTGGGGTTTTCTTAGTTTTTTAAAATAGTGGGGGTATATGTTAATTGCTATATTTTGAATGGGGGCATTTGCTAAATCATCCCCTTTTTTAATCATAAGATTATTTTTTTCCTCAATAAATTAAAGGGTAATGTTACACCTATTACCAAATCTATTACTTTTTTCTTTACTACATTAGGTGGTACACTATTAGTGAAGGTTATTGTAGAGTAGGTGATAGAAACATCCAATAGTAATGTGCCACCTAAGATAGTAAAGATAAATGTAGTAGTTTTGGTAGCGTGTGTAGCATTATCCTAAATTAAACTATCATTGAGGTAGTGTTAGTGGATGCTTGATTTGTGGACCATTTACTAGAGTTAAAAACAAAAGTACCCTACTAAACAAATAAAAAAACTAAGCCTATTTTTAAGAGGTTGTCCAAATATTGTTATGAAAGTTACTAGTTTGAATTATAAAATGTCTCAAATTGCAGCAGTCAGCTAGTTGGGAAAGGCGCATAACTATCAATCCATTACCACTCTTATACCTCACCGGGTAAGTCGAAAATTTTGGCAAACCGAAACTTCCATGACTACATCCCACTCTCGGGTGTCATCTGGGTTTCTGAAATGGTCAAAGTTTATTTTACTGTATTAGTTTTGATGAGATTTGAATAAAGAATTGATGACAGATTCTGGCGAGATTTTAACTACATATTTGTCAAGTTGTTTTTTTTTTTATATAAAAAAAAGTGACCATCATCTGTTTTATTAATAAAAAGTTAACAAAACATAAAGTGATAAATATTACAAATCTAATTTACTCCAGATCAGTATAAAAAGTACAATCAAAAGACAGTATCCCCACTCTGTCATACAAAGAGAACAGAAGTACAGGCCCAAAATAATGTACAACTCCTGCTCGAAATGCCCAAACCATAGGTCTGCTATCCCTATAGTTGTCCTCCCTCAGTCCACTACAGTGCTTCCTCCATATGTTGATTTGTCAAGATGTTTTTTTTTTTTTGAGAAAAAAGGTGACCTCGTCACCACTTCATTAATAGGAAATTAACGATGCAAGTAGTACAGAAATGTTACATCTATCTGTTCCTAAACGGAACGGTGGAGAACAATTACAAAGCTAAGCCTACATCCCTAACTAGTCTCTCCCTAGCTAAACTTGCAGACGCTGCTTCTGTACCTTGTTCTCCCACCTATCACTCCCAATAGTAATAAGGATTCCCCACAAGTTTGATGTGGGATTCAAAAAACCTTATAGAAATCACTCCACCCCCGAAACTCCCTCCACATTTCCCCAAACGTCCACATTGGCAATAACCACATCCACCATCTCTAGCTAGCATACTAAATCCTCTCCCCCACGACGTTGCTGTCGTGTATCCGCCAATCCAACCTCAACGCGAAGCCGTCTTTCGATTGCGTCAAATCCAGCTCTCAACAGTAGTCATTGTTCTCAATCGAAACTGAGCCGCTTGAACTTGCCGAGCACTCCACAAAAAGTAATTTGAATTTCAACCGAACTAGTTTGAACTTCATATTGCCCCAGAACAATCTCCTCACACTCCTTGCCTGAAATTTGAATTTCAAAAATCTACATTAAAATTCAAAAATCAAGGAATCTCCCCTTCCTCCACTCCTCCAATTCAAATTTGAATTTCGAACCCTAACTCTAAATTCAAATTTAAGCATCACAATCATAATTCGAAATTCAAAATTTGAATTTCAAAATATGTCTTTCCGCTTCCACCATTGTTGATTTCGTGTTCACCTCCACTCCTCCAAGAATTCTCGTCGTACGCATCCCGTCGTCAGCTCTGCCGTATCTTCAATGATGCCACTCTTGACATCACCGAAATGCGCCTCCTGACACAGCGACGCTCTCTACGCCCTATGTCCAACCAGGCCCGACTCCGTACCTTATTGAGCCCAACTCTATTTGGGAACTCAATAAGCAAAAGCATAACCTCCGGCTAGCTACGTGATTGCACCACTCCGACGAACCCTAGAACGAGCCTCGATGCGCTCTATCCTGACAATATTCTCTCACCATTCTCCTAAAATATTTGAATTTCAAAAATCTAAATTGAAATTCATACATGATCCAAATGTCCCCCTTAACTCATCCCCAAATATAATTTGAATTTCAAACCCTAATTTGAAATTCAAATTTTCACAAATCAATCAATCAATCAATCTCACATTTGTCCCCTTTTCCTTAGTCACTTCTCCGGCCAAACCTGACCATCCCGGCCAGCCTAGCCACCGTCGTCCATCACCACGTCATCCCCCTTCTTGACGCCACCGTCTACCTCCTCTCCAGCTGACGACCCCAGCAGAAGCTTGAAGCCCCCTCGATCCCACCTACGGCCATCCATCCACTCCGCCAATCAGACGTCTAATCTCCCCCTTCAGCCTCGTCGCCGCCCCACCATCATCGCAACCCTATCTCAGCCGCAGCTTGACGTTGCCGACACACTTCCGACGCCAAACGTTCCACTTCCCACTGTCGATAGACACACCACTTCCCCTCCACCTTCACCTCCCCGACGGCGTAGCCCAGCCCTCGACATCAGCCATCCTGACGACGTACATTCTCGCTGTGCCGACATCATCTAAGTATCACATCTCCAAAAAAACCCACATCAAACCCTACATCGGTTATCCCGACGAACTCACCACTGCTCTGGGTGGGGGGGGGGGGGGGGGGGGGGGGGGGGGGGGGGGGGCTAGGGAGTCCTCCCCCCTCCCCGATCGGAGATTCTCTCTTTGTCTTCTTTGTTTTTTGGGTTTTTTTTTTTAGCTTCTCTCTCTAGAAAATCTAGAGAGAAAAACTCTTTTTATTTGTCAAGATGTTGCTAAAACATTAACCGACTTTTTAATTAGTTTTAGTAAATCTTAAATTATTATGTAAAATTCTTTCTTTCTTTCTTTCTTTCTTTCTGTTTTTTTTTTTTTTTTTTGGCAAGATTTAAGAGAATGTCGTTTTAAAGCAAGATATGAAGCAACATCTTAAAATAAAAGAGGGAGGGAGAGAGAGATGAAGTAACTCTTTTTCCAGCAAGTTCTGAATCTATTTACCTATTTAAGGGTTCTCAAAGTTTATTTTATATCAATTTTTACTATTCGATCAGAAATAAAGAGGGGTCACTCTTCTCCTTTTGTTATTCTTGTGAATTAAAAGACCTGCATGCTTGAATGAAATCAAGCCCGTACTCTCTTTCATCCTGCTCAAATTATATATATATATATATTCGAAAGTAAGAGCGTGATTATAGTACAAGTATTGGTATATTTATACCAATATATATACACAGAGCCGGTCCTGAAAAGTTGACTTTTCGGGGCCCAGGGGAACTCCCGAAATGGGTTCCCCATACGCTAAAAAAAAATATGCATACAAAAAAAATTGCACATTGTTGAAAGCAAAATAGGCAAAATATACAAATTTATTTTAAATTATCCAAATTTAAAATCCCAAATTCAATTCAAGTCTTTAAATCTAAATCCAAATAATTTTTTAAAAAAAGCTTAAATAATTATTTTGGAAAGTCCCTAATAACAGTATTTTTTACACGCAAAATATGTGTCTATAGTTACAAGAGAATTACAAATTTAGAGGCCCCTAAAATCACAAAAACGCTGGGGCATGAGACTGGCGTCTCACCCACCTCAAGGTGCATATTTTTTGGCAATTGGCAGTTTAAGAAAAGTGTAGGCAATTAAGAAATAACCTTGCCGGACTTAAAATTGACATACCTGGTTTGAGACCGATCTTTATGTTCACATCGGTGGGTATCCACAACTATAGCCAAGAAATGTTTGATCCACTCATTATAAATTTATAATTATGGATATTCTTTTTTAGTTCCCCTTAAGATATATACATCTTTATTCAACATCGTTTTTTGTCCCAGATTGTTCATTCGTACTGCTAAATTTTTTGTTTTTTGTTGGAGGAAATGCTGCTAAATTTGTTACAGGTACAATACATGAACTACATTAATTTATTAACATTCCATGAATGGAGACAAATCTTTACTAATTCTTTACGGATTGGAAAGATCGGTCAACATATATTCAGAATAGACCATTTGATAATGTTCTCACGACAACTACAATAGGCCTATCTTATCATAACAGCTACAATAAAAGGAGTGATCACTAGCTAGCTCAACCACAGTAATACTGTCTTTTTTAAATCTCTCTCGTCCTTCGTTATATCATCAAATTTATTATATATTTTGCAAATATTTTTCATTATACTGTAAAAGATAATTCATAGCTATGCATTTATCATTTGTATTTTTGTCGGCATTTGCACATGAAAGATACTGTTTAGTTAAGTTGTGATCCTGCATGTTTTTTTCTGTAGGAGCAACTAAATAATGAGTTCTATAGAGGATGGAGACACTACAATAAAGGATGTTTACTTCGGCATTTCTACTCCGACGTTTTGGTAGGAACCAATAGTTGAGGGAACCAAAAAAATTCAATTATTCACCGGTGTTCTATAAAAACGCCGGTGTATGTAGGGATACTCCGGCGTTTTTGCATGAAAACGCCGGGGAATCGAACCGATAAGTTATCCCCCCTCCCCCCCCCCCCCCCCCCCCCCCCCCCTCTCATTTTACTTTCCCCCAAATTTTTGCCTCTCCCCTTTCTCCATCGATGTTCCCCTCCCCCGCCGGCGCCCCTTCCGCCATCGCTGTCCCCCTTCCCCGCCGTCGCCCCTTCCCCCATCACCGTCACCTGCCCCTTTCGCCCGCCCCCCGTCCCCGGTCACCGTCCCCCCTCCCCCAATCTCCTTTCTCTCTCCCTTTCACCCAACCACTGCACCTCCGTCGTCATCGTCCCCCGCCCTCCGTCCCTCATCACTGTCCCCCCGCCGCCCCCCTCCCCCTCCCCCAATTACTCTCTCCCTTTCACAACCCCCCCCCCCCCCCCCCCCCAATCACTCTCTCCCTTTCACAAACCGCCGCCCCCCCCTCCCCCAATCAAATCAAGTAAGGAATTTCAAACCCTAAAGTTTATTCTAGTATCAATTTGAGAATATGACAATAGTTAATTTGTGAATAATTAGGCTCTCCTTGTGTTCTACACCGGCATTTATAAACGCCGGGGAAGCCAATAAAAAACGCCGGAGAAGACGATCCATGTTGTAATTAGAATTAATGTCTTTCTTATCTTCATAACTATGCTTCTCATAGACAAAGAATTCACTACAAAAGAAACCAGATTTACCGGCGAATATTCCCCGGCGTTTTACTAGTAACGCCGGTGTAGGTAGCGATTAGGATGGGGCCACCAGCTGCGATGGTTATATACTGGCGGCCGAATTAAAACGCCGGTGAATCCGATTATTCACCGGCGTTTTATTTAAAAACGCCGGTGAAGTTTATGATTCACCGGCGTGTCTAATTAAAACGCCGGTGAAAAGCTGCGATAAATCCCATCTGCCTAACCTTTCGCTCGCCATTACCCTAAACCCCAAAAAAGTAAAAAAGAAAAAGGCACTTCGTTTTCCCTCCTTCCTCGCTCTCCTTCCCGCGCGTTTGCCTCCGCCGCTTCGTCCTCTTCGACGGGCTTCGAACATTCGTCATCGTCCCCTCTTCCCTTCGCCATTTTCGATTTCCCTCCTCCCTATCCCGATTTGGAGGTGAATCGGCGAACGGAAAACGATCGTGTCGCCCCGCTCTCTCTCTATCTTCCCCCCCCGCGCTCGTCGCCCCGCTCTCTCTCTCTCTTCGGTATCATCTATTGATTCCCCTAATTTTTGATACTTAGCATTTTTTTCTGATAGATGCATGTTGAAATTTTCATGTTCTTATAATGTTAATGAAGCTGATTTCATGCATCTGATTGTCTTCTTGGCATGTTTGTTTGATATAAAATGGGTTCACTGTGAACCGACGATGCACAACAATAGGGTTTTAGATTGGGTTGGGCACAACCATTAGTGGAGCAACATATATGCTCAGATAATGTAAATTTTCATTTCAAGAAACTGTTAAAGTTACCTGCAGATTGCCCTCTTTGGCATGATTTTTTAACCAAAAATGGGTTCACTTCCAAACTAAGTATGCTGCGAGAAATTTCATATACTTTCTTATTGTTAAATAAGCTTAGTTTGGAAATTTCATCTTGGCATGTTTTTTTAACCAAAATGGGTTCACTGTGAACTGAGGATGTTATAGCTACGGATGCCAAAATCCTCCGGATATGCTGAACAATTGGGTTTTAGATTTAGTTAGGCTAAAGAATTAGTAGATCAACATATATGCTCAGATAATGAAAATGTTCATTTAAAGATACTGTTAAAGTAACCTGTTTGCCATCTTTGGCATGATTTTTTAACAAAAAATGGGTTCACTTCCTAACTAAGTATGCTGCTAGAATTTTCATCTTCTTTCACTGTTAATGAAGCTTATTTCATGCATCTGATTGCCTTCTTGGCATGTTTTTTTGGTATTAAATGGGTTCACTGTGAACTGAGGATGCTATAGTTGTATGCCAAAATCCTCCACATATGCACAACAATTGGGTTTTAGATTTAGTTGGGCTCAAGAATTAGTAGAGCAACATATAAGATCGGATAATGGAAATTTTAAATTGGCCATACTGTTAAAGTAACCTGATTGCCCTCTTTGGCATGATTTTTTAACCAAATAATGGGTTCACTTCCAAACTAAGTATGCTGCTAGCATAGGCCTCATCTTCTTTCACAGTTAATGAAGCTGATTTCATGCATCTGATTGTCTTCTTGGCATGTGTGTATTTGAATCCTTGACAGGTACAACATGCCGAGGCGTTTAAAGAGGACAACTATAAATGATGGCAACGAGAGCCATGGGGATGAGCAGCCACTACAGAATAGTGGCAGTCAAACCGAAGAGGGTGAGGGTAGCACGCCGCCCACTGTCAAAAAACATCGTGGGCGGACGAAGATGACGAATGTTTGGAGGCTTCAGAATGATGAAAGGATCGAGGTGGAGGCGAACGATGTTGGGCAACCAGTTGGCGACAACGCCAGCAAATTTTCCTCCTTCATTGGTGTCATAGCAAGGAACCCCCGCATACTTCCTCTGTCATACGAGAGTTGGCCGAAGGTGCCAACCACCACAAAAGCCACCGCTATTACGACCGTCAAGGTATTTCTCATCTAAAATACATAATTGGTCGGCGAAAAATTATTATTGAAATATGTATTATTAGTGATGGGTAATGAATTTTGCAGCAATACTTCTCGTTCGCCGACTCCCTTACTCCTTGGGTTGAAAAGTCACTCTCGAAGAAGTGGAGGGACTACAAGAGTGAATTGAAGTCGAAGTTTTATAACAAAGAGCTTTCAGAGGAGGAGAATGCAGTGAATGTGCCAGAAAATGTGGAGCCTTCGGATTGGCAATTTCTTGTGCACTACTGGTTCGGTGATCGGTCAGGTATTTACATTAAACACACAAAAATCTAATGAGTATGTGGTTGTATGGCGGCTATAATGAATTTCTCTGTTAACTTCATTGTGGCATGTACAGAAAAGGACGGAGGTGGGAGCTACCAGTCGGTCAAAGCAGCTAGTGCTGCACACCGCTGGTACACAGAGCTTCGCTCTGGTTCGAGAAGAATTGGTAGGCGCAATAGTACTAATGTAAATTTTTTACTTACAGTTATTTGTTTATAACCATTTCATCTTACTAATATATAGGCAGAAGATTTGGGGGGGCCTACGGAGTTTGGGGACATTGACTTTTTTGATGCCACCCACAAATCAAAGGATGGGACGTATGCGAGCCCTGAGGCAGCACGGATTCTGGTAATTTGTGAACTAATATCTAATGAGGAGTCGAAATCTCATCTGCTTTTAACTCTGATTGTTATGTCCTTTTACAGACTAATGCTCGGAAAAGGTATGATGAAATCTCCTCTGCTTCAGATTCGGACCCTACGGCGCCATGCCCAGATTGGCGTACCCGGCAGAGAGTTGCCTTGACCGATGTTAGGGGAAAGGAGAGGCATGGACGTGTCCGTGGTATGGGCCTGGGACCAACCCCCTCGCGGCTATTTGGACAGAGTTCATCTAGTTCAAGTGGCAATCAAGACGAGGAGATGACTGCCTTAAAGGCACAAGTTGCACTCCTCCAAGAACAAATGGCCAATTTAATAGGGCAGCAGTCCCAAGTCCCACCCAGGGTAAGTATTTAAATTGGTTTTTTTAAAGAGATTATGGTCTTGAATGCATGAAAGACACGTACTAGTGTTTGTGAGTGTGCATTGTGGTTGTCGTCTATAAGTATATCGTATATGTTTCTTAAGTGGGCTGTGATTAGAAAGAAAGGGCTGGAGTGGAGATCTGGAAACCCAAATAGAGACATCTCGTTTATTATAATCTATACTTTTTGTTGGACCAATCCCCTCTTGTTGTTGTTGCTGATGTCTCTATGTGTCCGTGTGTTGAAGGGAAAGAAGGGATGAGGGGAGAGATGAGGAAAATGCCGCTATGTTAGCCTGGTGTATCCAAAGTCTCTACCATCCTTCTTTTTGGCTCCATATATGGCTTATATATTAAATGGGTTTCCTTCCACGATGACAGTCCGTAATACTATACTTGATATGAGCCCTGTTCATAGCTGCATCCTATTGCATACTCACAAACAACTAATACGTGTCATTCATGCATTGTATTACCAATCCCACTTTGGCACATAACATGCTTAGATGACATAGTATGACCTGCTGATAAGGTTTGTTCAGCCGCGCTGTTGTACTGATTTGGAGGATTTTGGTATGCTAGCAGCATACTTAGTTTCACAGTGAACCCATTTTTTGTTACAAAATCATGCCAAAGATGGCAATCTGTAGGTTACTTTAACAGTACCTGAGCTTATATGTTGCTCTACTAATTCTTGAGCCCAACTAAATCTAATTTTCTTAAGTGGGCTGTGATTAGAAAGAAAGGGCTGGAGTGGAGATCTGAAAACCCAAATAGAGACATCTCTTTTATTATAATCTATACTTTTTGTTGGACCAATCCCCTCTTGTTGTTGTTGCTGATGTCTCTATGTGTCCGTGTGTTGAAGGGAAAGAAGGGATGAGAGAGAGATGAGGAAAATGCCGCTATGTTAGCCGGGTGTATCCTCATTCTCTACCATCCCCTCTTGTTATATATTAAATCAGTTTCCTTCCACGATGACAGTCCGTAATATTATACTTGATATGAGCCCTGTTCATCGCTGCACTAAATCTAATACCCAATTGCTGTGCATATCCGGAGGATTTTGGCATACGTACCTATAGCATCCTCAGTTCACAGTGAACCCATTTTGTTACAAAAAACATGCCAAGATGACAATCAGATGCATAAGATAAGCTTCATTAACAGTAAAAGAAGGTGAGGATGGCAATCATGCCAAAGATGGCAATCAGGTTACTTTAAAAGTATCTTAAAATGAAAATTTCCATTATCTGAGCATATATGTTTCTTTAAAAGTGACTGTGACCAATTGTTCTTAATTGGGCTGTGATTAGAAAGAGACGAGTTGGAGTGGAGATCTGGAAACCCATATAGAGACATCTCGTTCATAATAATTTATTATTATTGTTGTTCTTGTCATTCTTGCTGTTGTTGCCGATGTCTCTATGTGTCCGTGTGTTGAAGGGAAAGAAGGGATGAGAGAGGGATGAGGAAAATGCCGCTATGTTAGCCTGGTGTATCCTCATTCTCTACCATTCCTCTTTCTGGCTTCTATATTTGGTTTCCTTCCACGATGACGATTTCAGTTAAAACTACACTTGCTATGAGCCCTATTTGTCATTTTCGATTTCCCTCCTCCGCTCTCTCTCTCGCTCTCTTCGGTATCATCTCTTGATTTCCCTTATTTTCCAAACTTAGCATATTTTTCAGATAGATGCATCTTGATTTCCTTAACTTGAATGGTTTAGTTGGGATGAAGAATTAATATAAAAATAAATGCTTAGATACTGGAAATTTTCATGGTCTTTCACTGTTAATGAAGCTCATTTCATGCATCTGCTTGTCTTCTTGGCATGTTTTTTTCATACTAAATGGGCTTAGTGTGAACTGAGGATGCTATATCTATGTACGCCAAAATGGTCTGTGATTTGCACAACAAGTTGGTTTTAGATTTAGTTGGGCACAACAACTACTGGAGCAACATATACTTAAGCTCAGTTAATGTAAATTTTCAATTTAAGGTACCGTTAAGGTATCCTGCAGATTGCCCTATTTTGCATGATTTTTTGATCAAATAATGGGTTCACCACCAGACTGTTAGTATGCTGTTAGCATCCCCATCCTCTTTCACTGTTAATGAAGCTCATTTCATGCATCTGCTTGTCTTCTTGCCATGTTTGTTTGATAATAAATGGGTTTACTGTGAAGTGAGGCATTAATAGAAATTTTCATTTCAAGATACTGTTAAAGTAACCTGTTTGCCATCTTTGGCATGATTTTTTAGCCAAAAAAGGGTTCACTTCCAATCTGAGTTTGCTGAAGGCATCCCCATCTTCTTTTACTACTACTGAAGCTTATTTCATTAAGATCCAGGATGGCCAATTTGGATTGGGCTGTGATTGGATTGTTCAGTGGCTGTTGTCCATGTTCTTAGTTGGGCTGTGATTAGAACGAGAGGGCTCGAGTGGAGATCTGGAAACCCATATAGAGACATCTTCTTCATAATGATTTATTATTATTGTTGTTCTTGTCGCTCTTGTTGTTGTTGCCGATGTCTCTATGTGTCCGTGTGTTGAAGGGAAAGAAGGGATGAGAGAGGGATGAGGAAAATGCCGCTATGTTAGCCTGGTGTATCCTCATTCTCTACCATTCCTCTTTCTGGCTTATATATATGGTTTCCTTCCACGATGACGATTCCAGTTAAAACTACACTTGCTATGAGCCCTATTCGTATTTTTCTTCTATGAAGAATTGATCTATGACTACAATCTCCATTCAAAACCCAATTGTTCTATATTTGGTTCCCTCTTGCTGTTGTTGCTGTTGTTGAAGTGAACCCATTTTGTTTTATTGTTAGTGAAGCTTATTTTCATGCATCTGATTGTCATCTTGGCAATTGAATTTGACCAAATAATGGGTTCACTGTGAACTGAGGATGGTATATAGGTACGTATAGTTGGGGAGCAACATATAAGCTCAGATAGTGGAGAAATTTTCATTTTCAGATACTGTTAATGTAACCTGATTGCAATCTTAGCCAAAAATATTTTTCTTACCACAAAATGGGTTCATTTCCAAACTGAGTATGCTGCATAGCATCCCCAGTTTCTTTCACTGTTGGTGAAGCTTATTTCACAAACCTGATGGTCTTCTAAGGCTAATTTTTTGGTCCTATTTTCACTTAACTGTTAGTGAAGCTCATATCATGCACCTGATTGTCTTCTTGGCATGTTTGTTTTGATACCAAATAATGGGTTCACTGTGAACTGAGGATGGTATATAGGTACGTATAGTTGGGGAGCAACATATAAGCTCAGATAGTGGAGAAATTTTCATTTTCAGATACTGTTAATGTAACCTGATTGCAATCTTAGCCGAAAATATTTTTCTTACCACAAAATGGGTTCATTTCCAAACTGAGTATGCTGCATAGCATCCCCAGTTTCTTTCACTGTTGGTGAAGCTTATTTCACAAACCTGATGGTCTTCTAAGGCTAATTTTTTGGTCCTATTTTCACTTAACTGTTAGTGAAGCTCATATCATGCACCTGATTGTCTTCTTGGCATGTTTGTTTTGATACCAAATAATGGGTTCACTGTGAACTGAGGATGGTATATAGGTACGTATAGTTGGGGAGCAACATATAAGCTCAGATAGTGGAGAAATTTTCATTTTCAGATACTGTTAATGTAACCTGATTGCAATCTTAGCCGAAAATATTTTTCTTACCACAAAATGGGTTCATTTCCAAACTGAGTATGCTGCATAGCATCCCCAGTTTCTTTCACTGTTGGTGAAGCTTATTTCACAAACCTGATGGTCTTCTAAGGCTGATTTTTTGGTCCTATTTTCACTTAACTGTTAGTGAAGCTCATATCATGCACCTGATTGTCTTCTTGGCATGTTTGTTTTGATACCAAATAATGGGTTCACTGTGAACTGAGGATGGTATATAGGTACGTATAGTTGGGGAGCAACATATAAGCTTAGATAGTGGAGAAATTTTCATTTTCAGATACTGTTAATGTAACCTGATTGCAATCTTAGCCGAAAATATTTTTCTTACCACAAAATGGGTTCATTTCCAAACTGAGTATGCTGCATAGCATCCCCAGTTTCTTTCACTGTTGGTGAAGCTTATTTCACAAACCTGATGGTCTTCTAAGGCTAATTTTTTGGTCCTATTTTCACTTAACTGTTAGTGAAGCTCATATCATGCACCTGATTGTCTTCTTGGCATGTTTGTTTTGATACCAAATAATGGGTTCACTGTGAACTGAGGATGGTATATAGGTACGTATAGTTGGGGAGCAACATATAAGCTCAGATAGTGGAGAAATTTTCATTTTCAGATACTGTTAATGTAACCTGATTGCAATCTTAGCCGAAAATATTTTTCTTACCACAAAATGGGTTCATTTCCAAACTAAGTATGCTGCATAGCATCCCCAGTTTCTTTCACTGTTGGTGAAGCTTATTTCACAAACCTGATGGTCTTCTAAGGCTAATTTTTTGGTCCTATTTTCGCTTAACTGTTAGTGAAGCTCATATCATGCACCTGATTGTCTTCTTGGCATGTTTGTTTTGATACCAAATAATGGGTTCACTGTGAACTGAGGATGGTATATAGGTACGTATAGTTGGGGAGCAACATATAAGCTCAGATAGTGGAGAAATTTTCATTTTCAGATACTGTTAATGTAACCTGATTGCAATCTTAGCCGAAAATATTTTTCTTACCACAAAATGGGTTCATTTCCAAACTGAGTATGCTGCATAGCATCCCCAGTTTCTTTCACTGTTGGTGAAGCTTATTTCACAAACCTGATGGTCTTCTAAGGCTAATTTTTTGGTCCTATTTTCGCTTAACTGTTAGTGAAGCTCATATCATGCACCTGATTGTCTTCTTGGCATGTTTGTTTTGATACCAAGAATGGGTTCACTTTGAACTGAGGATGGTATATAGGTACGTATGCCACAATCCTCCGGCCGGATATGCACAACACCTGGGTTTTGCGATATAGTTGGAGAGCAACATATAAGCTCAGATAGTGGAGAAATTTTCATTTTCAGATACTGTTAATGTAACCTGATTGCAATATTCGGCATGGTTTTTTTATCTGGGCTATGATTGGATCTAGGATGGCAAATTTTGACTGGGCTATGATTGGATTGTTTAGTGGATGTTGTCTATGTTCTTAATTGGGCTGTGATTAGAAAGAGTGGGCTCGAGTGGAGATCTGGAAACCCATATAGAGACATCTTGTTCATAATAATTTATTATTATTGTCGTTCTTGTCGCTCTTGCTGTTGTTGCTGATGTCTCTTTGTGTTCATGTGCTGAAGGGAAACAAGGGATGAGAGAGAGATGAGGAAAATGCCGCTATGTTAGCCTGGTGTATCCAAAGTCTCTACCTTTCTCCTTTATGTTTCCATTTCTGGCTTCTATATATATTTGGTTTCCTTCCACGATGACAGTTCCCTAAAAATACACTTGATATGAGCCCTATCTTATTTTTCTTATTTTTCTTATATTTGGTTTCCGTCCACGATGACAGTTTCATGGATTGTCTGGACAATCCATGAAAGAGATGCTTAGATACTGAATTTTTATTTGTTTTACTGTTTTAGGTAGTGGATATTCCCAATCAAGGGAGATAATATAGAGTTTTCGAGTTAGATACTGAATTTTCATTTGTTTTGTTATTTTAGATATATTTAAAAAACAAAATTAAGTACCGGATTTTTAGCATTGCAATGTAATTATTTTACCTCTCTATATATCATCAACAATCTCATTTGCAATTGGCACTTTGATCTTATAATTTAAGATACAGTTAGATATTTTTTGCAAGTTCAAAAAATATGTATATTCTGTATTGTGGTATACTGTTGAACTAAACTATTGTTTTTTTTTTGTTCACAGAGCGGTCGCCCAGATGAAGAAAATTCTGATGATCAGAACTGAAGCTCCTCGAGGGTATGAATCTGTGGTCCTCCTTGCTGTCCTCCTTGCTGTTCTTGTGTCCTTGCTGTATGATTGTTCTTATGTCCTCCTTGCTGTTATGTCAGACTGTTTTTTTTGGATGAGAGTTGTGTCAGGCGGTTTAGTTGGGATATTTGTCAGACTTGAGATATTTGGGATGTTCGTCGGTCTGTTAATTTGGTTGTGATTATGACTGTTAATTTTGCGATGAATTTGGTTGTGACTATGACACTGGTAATTACTTTGTTGAGATATTTGGATATGACACGTGTTAAACTTTATTATATTTCTTGTGTTTGGTTGTCATTTGCGCATTAATATGAAATGAAATTGGTTGAATCAGTAGTTATGAATTAGTTTATGGGTTTTGTAAAAGAAATTGTGAATTGAAATCGAACGGAAAACGGAGAAAGGAATACAAACGGGCATAGCTAGACCGGCGGTCTATCTATTGAATTAGTTGCAGAGTGTGATAGACCGGCGGCCACACAAACACCGGTGTATGCCGCTAGACGCCGGTGAATAGCGTCAGTTGAAACGGCAAAAAGGAACACCGGCGTTTTATAAAACGCCGGTGTAGTTCTGTTTACCGGCGTTTTTGGTCACGCCGGGGCTTGTCAGTTGGGAAAAGAGGGCAGCTATAAACGGACGTACACCGGCGGCCATAGAATGCCGGTGAACGTTCACTCTACACCGGCGTTTAAAGCAACGCCGGTAAATTGATGAACACCGGCGGTTTACAGCCGCCGGTGAATGTATATCTGAGGTAAAAGACGGCAATCAGAGGGCCCAATACACCGGCGTTTTTGAGCCGCCGGTGTAGGTTTCACATTTACCGGCGCCCAGTAAAACCGCCGGTGTAGACCCCTACCTTTCAGCGACGCTCGATTCGGCGACACTCGGACCGGCGCTATTGTAAACGCCGGTGAATGTTTTCACCGGCGTAAAAAAACGCCGGCGAATAGGTCAAAAAGCGCCGGGAAATCTACTTTCTTTTGTAGTGATTAATAGAATTACTTCTATTATTGATAACAATGATCTTTAACTGATTTTCATTCTTTATTCGCTTCTTTTTATAAAAGTCTGATGGGTACCCCTAATTCTCAGTCCTTTATAATTTAGATTGAGATTTATTGTATGGTGAAGATAGTCATGATCTTTCTTGTCTTGATATTCCTTTTACTGTGGAAGAAAATAAGGAGGCTGTATTTGCTATGAAAAGTGACTCTTCACCTGGGCCTGATGGATTTCCTTCATTTTTTTCCCAAAAATTTTGGGATTTTCTGAAAAATGATATGTTTGAGATGTTCTCTAATCTTTATGATCGTAATTTTTCTTTTGACAGAATTAATTATGCTAACATTATTCTGATTCCAAAATATTTAGGTGCTAATACTGTGTCTTCTTTTAGACCTATGAGTTTGCTTAATATTCTTTTTAAAATTGTAATGAAGGCTCTTGCTAATAGATTAAGTGTTGTTATTCCTTCTCTTATTGTTTCCTCTCAATCTGATTTTATTAAGATATATTTATTCTTAACAGTGTTGTCTGTGCTCAAGAGATTATCTCTGGGTGTCATAAGAGCAAATCTGAGGGAATTTTACTTAAAATTGATTTTGAAAAAACATATGATAAAGTTGAATGGAATTTTCTGTTTAATATCTTTCTTAAAAGAGGATTTGGTCTTTGTTGGATTTCTTAGATTAAATCTAGCCTTTATGCTGTAGCGTCCCAAATTTCCAATATAATAAACTCAGAAATACGTGGCACAATTCCCAGCATCTACCTTAATGTAATAGTAAACATAGTCAAATACAAAAAAAAAACCAACTTTTATTATATCAATTCTTTACAAAGCACAGCGAAAAACAAACACCTTGAATTATAATTTCTTTCTTTTAGAACACATTCTTTTACAAATTGCATAAGTCATATTATCATTCTACAACATGCATCCAAATTCCAAGTTATATATACCTACATGTAAAACATAAGGCTAGAGATAACCTTAACCCCCAAAACTACAGGGGTCAGCCATAACGGTGTGATTGACATCAAAAGAAATACAATATAAATGAAACATAAAGAATAAAGTCATAATCAACATATACCAACAGTAATGAAATATGAAATAACAATAAATAAAATATGAAAATATCAAATGAAACTAGACTAAGTGTGAAGTGTAGGAAAACAGAAAACTAACATGTATAAAGCCAAGTCAAGAAAACACAAATGCAGGATGATGACTCTCTAATGCATACTTATCGGATTTTATACATTTCATACTACATAGGTCCGGTGCAAGCCCTTATTGTTCTCCACTTTATAGGGTTCGATCCCACATTATACAACTAATCCTACTACGGTGATAGAAACAAGATCTAGAATACTCTGCAAATAGGCCTAACAACCATCGACACGCAAGCATCATGTAAGCATAGCTCAAAAACCAGTGAATCACCTCCCTGCCTTGTACCCCATGAATAAGCCTACCGACCCTCTACGTGCAGATACACAGTACATCCCGTGAATAGGCATGCCGACCCTCGACACGTGAATGCACCGTATGCTCCGTGAATAGGCATGCCAATCTTCGACACGCGAACTACCTATTGTCCTCTCGAGACACAATAACACACAGTCCTGTAACACATCCGTTGGACTAACCTCTAGAGCATATACTTACATTTCCCAAGTTTTATCACATCTCTACTAGTACATGTCCTTAAGTTGGTTATTATTAAAACACAAATCCCCCCCCCCCCCCTATTAGAGTTAGTGTACCCTGTCGGACTTAATTCCAACAAAACAACCCCAAGACTCAACTAGTCAAAATCCGCAAAATCTCATCTGCCGGTTTACAGGAATCCCACTCAACTTCTAGAGAATCACAATTCGAATATCAACACAAATCTTTCAATAAAACTCTTAATTCCATCATCAAAATGTTATTATTAAGAAAACTTCTTTAATCAACAAAATCCAAATTCATCTAATATCCTCACAATTTTCAGAACTGAAATAAAATATTAAATCCACTAAATAACTGAGTTTCGTATTTTGAAGTTGTAGAAAATCACAAAACATCAATTCCTTCGAAAACCTTATATATTTCACTTTATAAGGTCATAGAAATACGATTTAAATTCTATTATAATGAAAATATAACTTTCTGTAAAATACAATAATCTGTAGCAAAAATTTCATCTAAATAGTAGATCAATAATCCATAAGTTCGAAGAAATAATCGTTCAAGAAAAAATGACGAAAAACTCAACAAAAAACTCAACACAGCAGCTGTCGGTCGACTGTCAAAATAGTTCAAAAGACGGCGGTCGACCGCCATACTAAAATTCCAAAACTTCGCAATTGACAGTCGACCGTTGATCCCAGTATTGTACTTGGGCGATCGACTGTCATGTTCAAAACTCACAGCTTTAATATTCGTGCACTTTTAACTGATACTTGGATTTAATCTTTTAAAAGCATGAAATTGTAAAAACAAAAATCCTGAGATGATCAATTACAACTTGTTCAATATACTCAAGTTTATAAAACAAATCAGATATTCAACAATTTATAAAAGATCAAATTCTCATCAAGTTTCTTCAAAACAAGAATAAAGAAGTGTATATGTACATATGTGTTTATATATCAGTTTAAAACTTCAAGAGACATTGTATAGGAGTAGTATAAAATTTATTTCGATCTCAACATCAATACAAAATCAAGATTCAATCGAAAACTTCACAAAAAACACAAAACCCCAATTTCGGCTAAACACAATCAGACTCGAAAATATACTCATGTTCAAATCATTCAAAACTTGTTCTTTTTTAATTCAAAAATCATTCTTGCAACTTGATTAAACGCAACTAAAACTAGTTACATTAGTTTGTCCATGATTAGGCATCTACAACATTTATTCATCAAGTTTTACTCATCAAAAACTCTCAACAGATCATATATATATGAAACCAGCAGTAAACATTCATCTTTATTCATCTATATGACTTATTCATCATACAATTCATTATACTCAATCAAATCAGCATGAATATGAAAGAAAGCAACATACCCATGATTTCTATTAGATTCTTAACACTCTTAAGTCATCTAAATAGAATTTTAATCATCAATTCACGGTTTTCATGAAAAGTTCAATCTTTATTCATCCATCCATCAATAATTCATTATACCATCTTCTATCATGCATTCTAATAGAAAAATCATCACATACAACATGCATAGAACAGTAAGAAAGCAAACATATGCCATTCACCTTATTAAAGAATCAAATGAAATATTAAAGAGAATAAGAAAAGCTCATCCTTTCGCAAAAATTCAAGATTCTCGCTTCGAAACTCCAAGAAATTAATAAATAAAAAAACCCTTTGTTTTAGTGCAGCAAAGAGACGATTGCTACGTCTCTTATAACAGGCCAAAATCTGGGTATAGGGTTTTGAGAAGATTTTGCAAAATATTCCTTTAGAATATATCTTTACATATATATATCTTTATACTATGAAATTAGATTAACCAATTTAATTGAGATTTAAAATAAAAAAATGACCACCCAGATCTGGCCAGCATTGGTTTCAAGCCCAGAAAAACAAATTTTGTAACTTTTGCCTCTAAGTGGCAATTTTGGAAAAAGATCATTCTTTAACAAATTTGCGAAATAAACAAAATCTATTAAAATAAAGAAAAAACTCTTTACCTCTGAGTTGGCTAACCATCATTCTCAGCCGAGAAAAATGAAATTCTAGAGTTTTCATTCCAAGTGGTAAATTTGCTCAAAAGCCCCTATTTTTGTAATATTTGCAAATATGCCAAAGAAATACCAGAAAAATCTAGAAAACTCATAAATAATACCTACTAATAAATATTAGGTTTTTCCATAATAATTTCTGACTTTGAACTTTCTAAAAAAATATTTGCACGTGTTTTGCACATGCAAAAAGATAAATTTCAGAAGTATATTTATTAAATCACCAAAAATCACATTAATTCATTTATTAATCTCAAAAAATTATTTTAAAAGTATAGGGTGTTACATATGCTTATACTTCTTCTATCATTATTAATGGAGTTGAGGGTAATAAGTTCAAATGCAAAATAGGACTTAGGCAAGGTGATCCTATTTTCTCACTTTTATTTGTGTTAGTTACTGATGTTTTTAGTAAGATGCTATCTAAAGCATGGAATACCAATATTATTAAAGGTTAGGTGGTTTTAATGGTTTTAGAGGAGTTTTAAACCTTCAGTATGCGGATGATACTATTGTTTTTGCAAAACCCAATGGTACTACTCTTCGTAATCTGAAACTTCTTTTATATTTTTTTCTGAAAATATTTGAGGCATGTCATTAATTTTAATAAGACTTCTGTGATTTGGTTAGGTGGTTCTAATAGCAGACATATTGAAATTGCTAATTTCTTTAATTGTAAATCTGCTTCTTTTCCTATCACTTATTTGGGTATACCTTTGAAATGGGGTAAACTTCACAAAAAAGATTGGTTACCTATGATTGGTAAAGTTGAATCTTGTTTAAATTCTTGGACTGGCCGTTAGCTTTCAAGAGGTGGTCGTTTAACATAAGTTAACTCTATTCTTTCCTCCATCACTTTATATATGATGTCTTATTTTTATGTTCCTTCTTGGGGTATTAAAAGTATTGATAAGATTAGAAGGAAATTTTTCTGGTCTGGCTTTGCACCCACTTCCTTAAGTAAACATCTTCGTAATTGGAAAAGACTTTGCAAATCTAAAATGGAAGGTGGTCTTGGTATTATTAATCTCAGAAATTAGAATATTGCTCTTTTTGGCAAATGAATTTGGAAAGTTCTTAAATATGATGATCTTTCATGGATTAAACTTGTAGAAATAAATATCATAAAAACAAGAAGGTTTACATTCCAAGCTTTCTATTAATGCTCTTCCTTTTGGAGAGGTATCTGGAAAGCTACTGAACCTTTAAATGTGCTTTACAGAAGATTTGTGGTAATTACTCTACTGTTAGATTCTAGACTGATTTATGGATCAGTAATAACAAATTGTTGGTGCTTTTTCCATCTCTTTACATTAATGCTTCTTATCCTAATGCCAATGTCTCTTCCTCATTTTCTATTAACAATTATAATTAAAGAGTTTGGCATATCAGTTTTAGAAGAAACTTGTCTTTTGATCTTAATTTAGAGTACATTCGATGAAGATGGTTATCATTGGCAAGCAATAGATGATATTGGATGATATTGGATGAAGATGGTCCAATACTGGTACTTATACTGTCAAGTCTTTTTAAACTTTTCTTAATTGCAATGGTGTTATTTCACATTTTTATAAACATATTTGGCAAAATATTATTCCTCTGAAATCTAGAATTCTTGTTTGGTTAGTTGTTCATAATAAGTTACTGGCTGTTGAGAATTTAAATAAACGTAATCTTGCTCATGGTTAGTTATGTATTTTTTGCAATTCTCATGAAGAAAATACCAGTCATCTTTTTATTCATTGCCCTTTTATTAAACCTTTGTGGTTTATTTGTAAGAATGCTTGGAAAGTTAATGGTAAGCTTATGATCTCTTGGTGGAGTACTTAGAGAAAAAGAAGAGTTAAGAAATTTTTTAGACTTTCCTAGAATTTGACTATGATTGCTTTGATTTGGATTGTCTCGAATAAACGTAATAATAGAATTTTTGTCAAGAAATTTAAATCTATTGATAATTTGATTGAGGATCTTCTTTTTTCCATTCATCATTTGTCTAATATTATTCCTGTTAAGAGAAAAGCTGATCTTAAACTTCATGAACTACATAATGTGCTTCAAGATTTGATTCGTTGAGGTGGGTTTAGTGGATTATTTTGTTTTAACTTGACTTATATTAATTTTTTTAGTTTCTTGATGCAGATCTGATTGTCATTGAAGACTGAATACTGCTGCTACGTTCATGAGATGATCTGGTTATGTTTTAGTGTTCTCTGGACTTCTTTGCTTTTGTGACCCTCTTTGCAATTGTCTACGAGTCTACTCATTCATCAGTTTAGCTTCATTTCTGGATATCTGTTGATGTTTTTCCACTCAGATAGAATGCTGCTACTCTTCTATTTCTTTTCAGTTTTTCTGTTTCCTCTCTATCTCTTTTGTTTCCTTGCCAGTTTATTCAGTTGTTCTCAGTTTGGTGCCATAATATCTTTATACTCTATTTTGTTTACTAGTATGTCACTATTGTAAGATATCTTGTATTCCAGCTGTACTGGATTTATTATTTTGCTTTTAATATATATATATATATATATATATATATATATATATATATATATATGAGAAAAGGGGGTATGAGCAACTTGCTCATTTAGTAAATAAGCAATTGATGATGTGGCATGCATGTGATTGAAAAATCCTTAAAAGGGTTTGTAGCGCCCCGAATTTCTAATATAATAACTTAGAAAATACGTGGCACAATCCCAGCATCAACTTCAATGTAACATTAAACACAACCAACACCAATAAAATTTTCAACTTTTATTACAACAATCTCTTACATAGCACAGCGGAATACAAAACAACTCAAATCATAATTTTCTTTTATTCACAACACAGTCTTTTTACAACACTGCTTTACAAATTTACACAAAACTCTATTAAATCAATTTATCTCAAAACTATCTCAAGCATCCAAACCTCCAAACTCTAAGCAACAACCTGCAATACATGAGGCTAGAGATGATCCCTAACCCCCAAAACTAAAGGGGTCAGCCATAAATGGTGTGAGTGACATAAAACAAACAAACAACATAAATAATCATTAAGCAAGGATTCTTAAACAACATGTAGTAAACCAAAATACATAAAATATGAAGTAGCAAGAAATGTAAACGACAAGTGAGACTAAACCAAGTGTCATGTGTAGAAAACAGGATACCACATGCATAAAACCAAGTCAGGAAAACACAATTCCCATATGCGGACTCTCTAATGCGTACTTGTCGAAGTCTATGCATCCCACTCTACATAGGTTCGGTGCAAGCCCTTAATGTCTTCACTTCATAGGGTTCAATCCCCCGCTATGCAACTAATCCTAACACGATGACTACTACGAGATAAAGATAAACTATGGATAGTATCCCATGCCAGATAATTCCGGAGATAGATCCCACACCCAAGATATTTTACCTGGATAATTCCGGAGATCATCCCACATCGAAATATTGACACATCACCACACGAATACCACATGTGCTTCGCCTCGACTCCGATAATTCCGGAGATTAAATCCCACACCGAAAGCAACTCCTTGGATAATTCCGGAGATATATCTCACACCCAAAGTAAAATACTTGGATAATTCTGGAGATAGATCCCACATCCAAAGTAAGATACTTCGATAATTCCGGAGATTAAATCCCACACCGAAAGCCATACTGAGGTACTTGACCCATGTTCTCGTTCATCATATCACCACTAGTGTCTGTCCTTATTATTTTGGGTCACTTAATTACTCAACGAATCTCCTAGAGTGGTGTACCCTACCGGACTTAACTCAAAACTGAATAATTGAAATGCCTCAACAGGCCTCAACAAAATAACTCAACACCGGTATACTAGGGTCACACACATCCTCTAGAGACTCAAACTCAAAAAGTCTAAACCAACTTTTCACTAAACAAAATAGCTCAACTGAATATCTTAAAATCATATGCTCAACTCAATATCTCAAATTCATATGCTCAACTGAATATCTCAAATTCATATACTCAACTGAAGACAAAGTATAATCTCAAAATATCTGAAGACTAACCATTCGAAAGAACATTCAAGTTTACGAAAACTCATCAGTACCAGTCGACTTATACTGTAGTAAGCCGACTGTCCTGGGGACAAATATCCATGATTTTAAGAAAATAGACTAAGTCATATAAGTCGACTTAAGAAGTCATCGGTCGCCTTACCCGAGACAAATTCCAATAATTTTCACAAAAATATTCTAAGTACCAACAGTCGACTTAAGGAGTTATAGGTCGACTGTCCAGAGAAGAAACTGTAATAACTTTACAAAATATTTTCTAAGTATACCAGTCGACTGAATGATGGTCTAGTCGACTGTCCAGAACGGATTTTCAAAAGAACTGAAGATACAACAGCAGGGTCGTACTAGTCGACTGAATAGTAGACCAGTCGACTGTTGGCCTACAGTCTGCATAGTTTAGGTCTGTATACAATAATCATAACTGGAGTTTTTCTAAAGATTCATTGTTTATGAAAATAATTCGTGTTCAGGTAAAATGACAGATCTCAATAAATCTTCATTATGGATACATTACTCAATCATCCAATCTTTCAAAACTCAATTCTCGTGTTCTAAATTCCTAATTCTTCCATTAGGGTTTCTCAATCCTAAATTTCTTTCTCAACTCATAACCAAAATCTGATTTAAAATCACAAGATCCAGATGTTCATCCATCCGATCATAACCATACTCAAATCTTAAACATGCCTTCTAGCAATACAATTTTATAAACCAAGATCTACTAGTCATTCATATATTTCACATAGATGGTACAAACAACAACCTTTGCATCGTTCTCATGCAAAAATACTAAATGACATACATGCCAAACCAACAATACAACAATCGATCACATTAATCAAACCACAATACAAGATTCATATCATTCACAACATCAAAACAAAACAAAACATTGTCACTCACCTTTGAATTGAAAAGATCCAAAGAAAAGCCTTTCTTTTTGCGAGATCCAAATCTTTCTCTTGCTCCACCAAAACAAATCACAAAATTCTGTATATTGCAGCAAATGATGGCTGCGAAAATCCTTTTAAATATCCGGATAAGAAGTTTAGGGTTTTCCAAACACTTTTGCAAAATGATCCCTTCAAAATACAACTTTATATATATAGCTCTATTCTTGGAAATTCAATAAAATTCATTTAAATTAGGATTTAAAAGTAAAATACAATCCTAAATCTCAACCGGTGCTGTTCAAAACGTCCAGAAAGTACATTTTACATTTTAACCCCTAAAAATGACAAATTTGCAAAAATGTCATTCTTTTCTCGAAATTTGCAAATAGTTTCAATTAATTTCAGAAAAATCTGGAAAAATACTAAATAAATCCCAAATATTAAATAATAATTTTTCATGAAGAAAACTTGACTTTCAAACTTCTCAAGAAAGTATTTGTACGTGTAAAAAGATAAATTTTTTTTGAAAATATTCATAAATTCTCCAAAAATCATTTTAGTCATTTATAAACCTTTAAAAATAATATTTTAAAAATACGGGATTCTACAGGGTTAGTTGTCCAATATATCACATGCATGCCACATAATCACTTGCTCATTTACTAAATGAGCAAGTTGCTTATATCCCTTTTACTCCATATATATATATATATATATATATATATATATATATATATATATATATGGCTGGAGCTTTTAAGCTCTATCCTTATTATCAAAAAAAATATAGGATGGAGAAGGCTTAGATCCTCACTTGTTGATCAAATTTAATGAGAGACTGATATTTGTGGTTGACTTTGGATTTGGTGGCTGAGATATAGCAGGAAAACCTGCAAGAAAGTCTGAACCACAAAGAGTTTTCTCGGAGGACGATCAAGTTAGTAACTCATAGTATTAATTGGGTTTTAGTGGAAAAAAGTCGATTACCTGGTAATGGTGAAGAGGGGGGGAAGGGGGGCTTGTATTTATGGGCCTGAGATGGAGTGGTTTTAGGAAGAATTTCTGATAGATTTGAGATTCTGTAATTAAGGAATCAAGTTAGTTATTATCTTCTTATTTTAGAGAATCTGATTGTCAGCCATAATTGGCTGATAAATTCCCCTTGTTTGGGTTGCAAATAAGCCTCAGTCACTGGCTGAACTAAGATAACGAGCCTGCGAATAACCTATGTTCTCGCTGTGGGCCTGCCACAATTATGAAGTTACCATTTTTCCTTTAGGAACTCTGAGATTCGTGCTGGAATCGTACAACTCCGATCAACTGTAATTTTTACCCAAATGATAAGCCCTCCACTTCTTGGGGCGGTTATTATCTTCCTATTTTAGCAAATATGATTGTCAGCCATAATTGGCTGATAAATCCCCCTTGTCTGGGCAGTGCATCAGCCTCAGTCACGGGCTATATAAGATGTCAGGTCTGCGAATAACCTATGTTCTCATTGTAGGCCTTCCACTATGATGAAGTTACCGTTTTGCCTTTAGGAACTTTAAGAATCGTGCTGGAATCGTACAACTCCGATCAGCTGTAATTTTTACCCAAATGATAAGCTCGCCACTTCTGGAGGTTGGGTGTAGCAGCATTTGAGAAGTAGCTCTCTCTGTAACAACCCGTATTAAAATTTTAAGTAAGAATACAAATTTTTTAACACGTGCAATGCACGTGCAATTTCATCTCATTATTTTCATTCTAAAATTTATTTTGAGTTATGCATAATTTCCTTTCATTTATTTTATTTTTTGTTGTCTATTAGAACCTAAAGGCCAAATCGAAGACTTTAAGCCCATTAAAATAAATAAATAAAAATGAACCAAGCTCACAAGAGAAAGCCCACTAGAAATTCATTCAAAAGAAGAAGCCCATTAAGTTATTCTACTTTAAATAATTACTTTTAAATCCTACACTTGTCATGTAACAAGTATATACATTTAGGCTATAAACAAATAATTAAACAAATGAATGAGAGAGTGTGCACATGTGGAAAATCCAAGGGTTGGCCAATTCACGAAGGAATGAGAAGAGGTGGGGGTTTGTGTAGTAATAGTGAGTGGGTGATTAATTTTGTTAATGACTATTTATTTTTTAGTAGTGAGTGTCTCTTCATTTACCCATTTAACCCTATAAATACCACCCCTTTCTTCATAATCTTTGCACCAAAGATCAAAAGAAACAAAAGATAAGAAAGAGAGGAAAAATAGAGAGAGTTGTTTGAGTTCTTGCTTGGAAGAATGAGAGCTTGCTAGGAGGAGAAGAAAGTCCCATTTATGGAGCTAGGAGCAACTTCTAGGAATCTTCTTCTACATTAGAATCTTCATTGAGGTGAGTGTCTTCTTGAACTTTCTAAATTATAGTATCATGCATGTCTAGGTAAATTGATATATAAAATTGATATGCATATGAATAGTGATTAAATTCTAATAATGATATTTAGAATGAAAATGCATGCTAATTGAAAAATTGTCATGAAAATAAGTTGATTGATATTGTTTGATTGCATGATAGTACATCATCATTAGATTAAATAATATGAATATAGATTTGTACACGAAGTTACTAATTCATGCCAAGAAAAGTTACTGTTTTGAATTTTGTTTGCACATTAGAAAATCGTATCTAATAAAATAGTTGGAATCTAGAACTAAATTTTTTGGGGGGAGCATCTTATATGTGTCAGGAATATCCCTTTAAAATTTCATAAGATTTGGAGGTCATTTACTATTTTAATAAAGTCTAAACTCAAAACTGGTTAGTAGTTGACTGGTTGCTAGAAATCTGCACATCTTTCGATTTTTGATCAATTCATCATTGTAAATGAAATAACTTGAGAAAAATCAGAACTAAGAAGTTGTAGTAGACTCGTTAACCTTTCTAAAAATTCTAAGAAATCAAATTTTCATAAAGAACTGAATTTTATATGAATTTTTATAAGACTGTACAGTGGCAGTATTTCAGTATTTCGACCCTACTGTATATTTCGAAGAATTCAAGGTTATAGATACAGTGTTTTGAGGAAACTTATAACTAAGAAATTTTAGTAGACTTGTACATCTTTACTTTGATACAAATAACGCAAAGTTTCATAAAGTATATGATTTTCTATGATTTTTACAAATAACATGAAATACAGTTTCTGACTTTGAATTTACTGTTTTGCAAATGATACTTAAACGAGGTGATTGAAAATATATTCTCGCTGTTTTAAGTTATATTTTCGGAAAATAAAGATCATATTTATGCTTAGATGAGATGTGAACCCAAGAAATATATATATATATATATGTGTGTGTGTGTGTGTGTGTGTGTGTGTGTGTGTGTGTGTGTGTGTGTGTGTGTGTGTGTGTGTGTGTGTGTGTGTGTGTGTGTGTGTGTTAATGATGTTAGGAATTGGTATAAAATAAATAAAAAGAAAATGATGAGATGAGTTTTCAATGATGAATTTTAAGAGATTATGTTTTAATCTTCATTAACTTGTATTGAGAAGGTTTTCATGAATATGAAAATTGTATTGTGAAAATGAATAGGTCGAGATTGTACTTGTTGATGAATAAATAAGAATGAATGGAACAATTTGAATGAATTATGCATGAACATGAGTTATAAGGGTATGAGTACCCCAAGTTGTTAAACATGAAAAGATGTTGATTCTAAAGGCTTAATGAGACCCAGGTATCGGCAAGTGTTGAAAATGAATAATTGATTTTAGAAGTGGCCAATATGGGCTGTCATTCTCGGTATATTTTTGTGTAAGACCGGTAGGAGGGTAAGCTAGCTCTAGTAGTATAATTTATTCATGTTCAAACTTAAGAATTAGGCACTAAGTGAAGATATAGTAAACTTGGGCAAACGTAAGTAGAAGACCTCTATATAGTCGGACGGTGGATTCCGGAACTATAGACCCAGTCAGGCGGTGGATTCCGGGGCTGTGGTTGCTTGCGATGGAGGCGAGCCTTAATTAAATTCGGAATTATGATTGATCGGGCGGTGGATTCCGGGATCATGATTAGTCAAGCGGTTACTAGGTCATACTCCAGTGTATATGCGTATACCGGGGCTAGAGGGACACTTGCGGGATGTTCGCACGATGAGAATTCTGTATAGTCGGGCGGTGGATCTCCAGGATGGAATCTGTACTTGTGGAATGTCTAAACTTTGTTTTATTACTGGGTAGTTATCATGGCGAGGGATTAAACCCTATAATGTGGAGTACGTAGGTACTTGCTCTCGGATCTATGTAGTATGAAATGCATAGAATCCGAACAAGTATGTATTAGTGTCATTGTAGTATAACATCTGCATTAGGCATTAAGTCATATCATACACTAGCATGTTTAGGATAATCACTCTTTATACTTTTATATGCATTCAAGTTTGTGATTGTTAAAGTAAGAGATTTTATTATAATACAGCATAGAGAGGATCGTTGTTTATAATATTGTGTCAGTTGTAAGCAACTGACGTGCCCACAGTTTCATATGCAGGTCTTGGAACTTACAGGAAGATGTAAAGATGGATTTGATACTGATGCTTACTTACATGGAAAAATTGTTAAAATTATATATTTTTCCTGTTATACTTCATTTATTTTCCGCTGCATTATTGTTGTAAAAGAACAATGTTGTAATAAAAAAAAGTTTTAAATTTCTTGTAAAATTGTACGAAGTGAAGTGTAGATCCTGTTGAGCTACGAATTACCGTATTTTGGTATTGGGGGCGTTACACTGTTCAAGGGACATTTGAGATTACATCTGGAGTTCTTGATGGTCGTTATCATCTCATGGAGTTCACGAATGACTCCCTTTGATTTTCAGGGGTCCTGGAACCAGATCTTCTAGAATCGTAGTTATTTTTTTGAACTTTTAATTTTTCTAACTAACTTTTCCAAATTTATAACTACTTTCTAGAATTTTAATCCTCCTATCTCGTGGACACGAATTCTCAATTGAACCAAGGGTCCTCATGTTGCTTCGTGTCTCGACGTGGTTCGGCAACCCGAGACATGAAAGCTCGGATGACGCGTTGAGGGACGAGCCCTGACAGGGTTCAATGATCCGAGGCAAGAAAGCTCAGATTACTCGATCGATGAGGGACAAGCCTATGGTTCGGCGACCCAAGGCATGGAGGCTCGGATGACTCGCCGAGGACCGAACCATACGAAATTCCAGTTTTTCACAAGTGGTTTCGATGGCGCGCCTAGTAATTAATATTTGCAAAAGGAGAAATAAATCTCAAGAAGCAATTATATTTATAAGAAGAAAAGAAAATGTATCAAGATAATTGTTGAAAATAGACCATAACAAGAATCAGAGATAAAATGCTACAATTACCAAAAAGATTTATTACATCCACACAGAGGAAAACAAAAAACAGAAACGGAAGAACTCTAAAATCGTTCTTCAAATAATCAAATCCATAACGATTGCTCTGAGTCCTCCACAAATTCATAAATGGTCAGAAACTTCAAAATTCTTCAGGAATACTCTGAAGTGCAGGTTGCCAATTCTCAGCCCTATTCATCTGCTTCTTCCTCAAAACATGCAACATTTGCTCCAATGCAGCTCTGTGATTACTGTTACTAGTACTGCTCTTTTCTAACCCCATCGATGCCACCATTTGTTTCAGCTCTTTTTTCGTCATCACGATCTTCACTAGAACACCGCCATTGTTACTTTTGTTGCTGTCAGTGGACACTATGCTTCTGCCTCGAGCTTGGGTAATTGTCTGTATTGCTGCTGTCGCCGTGCACAGATTCCTGAGGTTGGAACTCCTCGACAGCGGCAACCGCCGGTCTCTCTTGAACATAGTGCCTGAGAAATCTTCCATTACTTGAGCCATACGTACGTATCTGTCCTTTTGCTAAGTTCGGTTGTCTGTGTTTTTGTTATTGTTTTGTGATTGGTTGTGTGCTATGGGGTTTATATACTAGTAGGAATACAGAGACAGCTAATATTGGAAGTGAATCTTTGTGCCTATGAGGGTATGACTTGTTGAGGAAAGAGTAGGATGGTTCCCACCTCACATGCAGGTTTTAGGTAAAGTCAAATTTAGGGTTTGCTCAACGGTTTGTTGTCGGTATGGTTTATTTTTATTTTCATCAGGTTTGTTGGTATGGTTAAATTCATTATACTCAAGACTTCTTGAAAAGAACATTAATAGTCGAAAGTTTAGAGGAGCTTGGAAGCAAAACTATATATATACAATGAACTGTGAGTTCAATTCAATGAGTTTAGAGTACTCTAAACTGTACTATTGAAGGATAAGTACAATCGAAAGGATTGGCTTTTAACCCACATGGTTTTAATATATAAAAAAAAACAATCTAAAAGATTTAGCCATAAATTGTATATTTTATTGTACTTTGGCTACAAGTTCTCTTAATTTTTTTTATTAATGAACACGGGTTTTTTAATCCACAGTTTTAATGAAAAAGATAACATTAGAAAAGTAATGTTCTTAGTGTATATGGTTGATAGTTCAGAGGTTTGAATTGCTATGATTTGGGTGAAATGCTTTAAGATTAGTGCTAGTTTTGATCATGATCGTTGGATTTTTGAAGATGATGGAGGCAAATGGATGATTAGTTGAGTTGCCTCTCAAGGCGGTGGGAAAGTACCTCGTTCAAAGCTTCAAGGAAAGTCTTGATTGGGATGTATGGTTTAGGTTAACAAGGCACAAATAAGAAGGAAAAGAGTTATACTTGTCAATTGAAATTGCTTTCTGCTTCTTGTTCCCATGCAGAGAGCGACAGTTCTTGGAAACCTCCAATATCACGAATTTTTTTCATAAATGACCTTTTTTATGAAAGTTTTTCTACAAACTACCTGTTTTTTATAAAAATTTCATAAACGACCCACTCACTTTTTGAAAAAGCGAGTGTGGTATAATCACCCATGCTTTTTCAAAAAGCGAGTCTTAAGGTTCAGAAAATTAGAAACCTAAGACTCGCTTTTTGAAAAAGCGAGTGTGGTATAATCACCCACGGTTTTTCAAAAAGCGAGTCTTAGTGTTCAGAAAATAAGAAACCTAAGACTCGCTTTTTGAAAAAGCGAGTGTGGTATAATCACCCACGCTTTTTCAAAAAGCGAGTCTTAGTGTTCAGAAAATAAGAAACCTAAGACTCGCTTTTTGAAAAACCGTGGGTAATTATGCCACACTCGCTTTTTCAAAAAGCGAGTTTTGGCCTTCTTTGCCCAGCAACACTCGCTTTCTTAGATGCAATCATGTTAGTATTCATTCTTGTTCAACTCTCCCATTCTCCAAGACTCGCTTTTCCAAAAACCGAGTCTTATACAGAGCATTTCGCTTTCTCAGAAAGCGAGTCTTCCGCCAGATTTTTTTCAACAAGCCACAGACTCGCTTTTTCAGAAAGCGAGTTTGGTATAAATAAGCGCGGTGTTTGGAAAAGCGAGTCTTGAATCTGTTGATAACTAATGAGTCTGCTAGCAAAAATAATACAGACCCAAGACTCGCTTTTTGAAAAAGCGAGTCTAGGTCTGAACACCGCGCTTTTTCAAAAAGCGAGTCTTAGGTTTCTAATTTTCTGAATCCTAAGACTCGCTTTTTGAAAAAGCGTGGGTGATTATACCACACTCGCTTTTTCAAAAAACGAGTGGGTCGTTTATGAAATTTTTATAAAAAACAGATCGTTTGTGGAAAAACTTTTATAAAAAGGATCATTTAGGGAAAAAATTCCAATATCACACCAACAGTTGATGAAACGAAATGGTATCGGACCTGGTCAGTAGTATATATCAAATTTGGGGTATTTAGCATATAGAAATAGGAATTTTAGGTTTCAGCTTTAGTTGTTTAAACTCAAGTTCTGGGTTTTCATTTAAAAAACAACCGACGATAGATGATGTCTTGTTCCAAAAAAAAAAAAAAAACATTTCAAAAAATGTGTCAGACGATGAATTATTTTCCGACTGAGATTTTTTTTTAAAGATCAACTCCGTCCAAAAAAAATTTTCCCAAATTAATTCCTAATTAACTCTTAAAATATCCTAATTAAATCTTAAATAATTTTCAATTAAAACCTAATATATACCCATAATAATATGTATAGGCCTAGTTCTTTAAAAACTTTCTGTTAAAATTGGTTTGGACGAGAGATCATCTCCCATCCGAGATTTTTTTATAATTTTATTTTTATCAACGGACGAAAAATGATTTACCATCAGTTCATTTTTTTTTAAATTATCGGACGGGATATGATTTACCGTCTGATATATTATAAATATATATATTTGAAGCGACGAAAGATGAAAGATGAAATTTCGTCAGCGCACGTGTTGACAAAATGACCCACTCTGGTAAATATTTTCGAAAGTGGACCATTTTGGTAAATATTTTCTGAAGTGAATCAGTTTGGAAATTATTTTCCTTTTTTGTCTTTTTTCCTTCTTCCTCCGCGTGCACGTGCGAAAGTGGACCAGTTTGGTAAATATTTTCGACAGTGGATCAGTTTGGAAATTATTTTCCTTTTTTTTTTATCTTTTTCTTTCTTCCCCACGTGCATCGCACGTGCATGATACTAGTATATTTGAAGCGACGAAAGATGAAAGATGAAATTTCGTCCGATTAATTTTTTTAAAATGAACGGACTAGCTATATTTTGCAAATTCCTATATCAAACAAACTTAAAATTTGGATATATAGCCAGCTATTACAGCACTTTTTCCCCTACTTTTGAAATATTTGGCATTTTAGCCAACCGAACCACATGCTCTAAGTAACATGAGATGGGGGAAAAGCGATGTAGCCATTAGCCAATGAGAGTTACAGAAAAATCTATCAAGTTTAGTTACAATTAATCCTATCTCCACCGGTTTGAAGATTTCACCAACTGCACTTTGCACCAGAGTTTTTAATCTCTAATCTCTAATATTATAATAGAAGAATTAGTGTTGTCATATGTAGACAAGCAAATTAGTGGCCAGATTACACTAAAATTTTTAATTTTAAAAAAATATATATTTACCCGACCCGCAGCAAGCCCAGTTGTAGCTCTAAACGGACCATTACTTTAAAACACAGAAAGTCTCCTTGTCTTACTCCTTGTATTGTAAAATGAGATTTTATATGATACTCTTTATTTATTGCACGTAAGGTTCTATCCGTCTTTCAAAAAATAATAAAATAATAAAATATACATATATATATGAGTAATATGAGCCTCATATTTGTATAAGGAAATTTTTCTCATACAAAGTGATTATACTCACTTGATGGGGCCCTTATGGAAGATCCAGTCTGTCCATCATTTTTATCATGCTAATAGATGTATGTGTAGAAAAAATCAAGTGGTATGGAGGTCATTCACCCATGCATCATGTTGGTCCAATTTGTGGTTCGATTTGTATTACTGTTGAAATCGTTCATTTTTCAACCACATGATGCATGAGTGAATGACCTCCAAATCACTTGATTTTTTCTACACATACATCTATTAGTATGATAAACATGATGGACAGAGTGGATCTTCCATAAGGGCCCCACCAAGTGAGTATAATCACTTTGTATGAGATAAATTTCCTCATACTCTATATGAGTCTCACCTCTCTCTCTCTCTCTCTCTCTCTCTCTCTCTCTCTCTCTCTCTTTATATATATATATATATATATATATATATATATAAAAGGGGTATGAGCAACTTGCTCATTTAGTAAATAAGTAATTGATGATGTGGCATACATATTATTGGAAAAGAGTAATGCTTCAGCCACTACCAATTTCACTACCATTCTCTTCACTACCTTAGGTGGCATACTCCTATTGGAGAGTTCTCCCACCTACTCTATCTTCCTCTACCTATTGGAGTGTGCCACCTAAGGTAGTGAAGAGAAATGTAGTGAAATTGGTAGTGGCTCTAGCAATAAAATGGTTAGTTGTCCAATATATCACATGCATGCCACATAATCAGTTGCTCATTTACTAAATGAGCAAGTTGCTCATATCCCTTTTACCCTATATAATTGTTCGTGAGGGAGGAGGGCGGTAGCCTTCGTGAGGGAGCGGCGAGGGAGGAGGGCGGCAAGGCAGGCGGCGTGGGAGGCGATCGTGAGGGAGGAGGGCGGCGGCGTGGGAGGAGGGATGCGGCGTTGGTTGTGAGGGAGGAGGGATGCGGCATGGGTTAGAGGAGGAGGGAGGATGCGTGGGTTAGAGGAGAAGGGAGAAATACGTGAGAAAGAGGAAAGCGTGGATTGAAAATCAGATCAATTAATTAAGGAAATTAACAAATAATTGTCAATTTTATTTTTGCAAATGAGCCCTTTGATTAAAACAATGATCTAAGGGCTCTTATTTTGCCACATCACTTTGTATGAGGAAATTTCCTCATACAAATATGAGGCTCACTTTTCTCTCTATATATATACCCAAGAAATTAATCAATCATGAGAAGGCCGTTAGAACTGCGCCCAGTTGGTCTCTCGAAAAAGGTCTTCCCAAATGGAAGGTTTGCGATGGCCGCAAAATCCCCTTCTGCACCGCCCTCACGGAGGAGATTGCCCGTATCAGAAATTGAATCACCCAAATTGTATATGGCCAGCTTTGTAGTGGCCAATGGCAGATGGAGGATGAAATAATAAGCTGAAGGAGATGATGAACAAGGTTGATACCATCGTTGACGATGCCATATATATTTTCAATCTTAAAGACTTTTTTCGCTTTCGGATGTTGCAGGTTAGTACCATATAAAAGAGTAGAAGTCAGTTTTTATTTGCATTAAAAATTTAGGCTAGGAGCGGAGTATCTAATAACAGAGATTCTAGGAATTGTACTTCTACTCTTTAATGAATTTTAAATTTACCATTTCAGTTCAGATAATTGATTTAAATCTAGTACTTATATTGAGTTTATCAAAATCTTGATTGGAATGTTCTAATTGACAACTCAAAACACTTCATTTCCTTCGTAGATGATTATCCAGTAACTATCGGAAGAAAAAATAATTTAAAAAAGATTAGTTTCAATTATTCAAAAGCTTAACCCAAAAGCTTAAAAGAGGGTAAAAAACAATAAGAAAAAATTGACCCTAATTCATGACCTATAGAACAGTAGCCCAGTCGGGTCCTTAATTGGGCCTAGCTACCAATATAACAGGATCCATTGATTGCTAGTGAGTAAAAAGAGCCCAAATAGTTGAAAGTTCAAATTCCGCTTGCACCAAAAATCACAAATTAATATATATTTATGAGTAATGTGTGGATATGTATGGTTACATGTCTACGAAATATCTCCACTCAGCTCTATTAATGAACTTGTATCTTGGAAGGTAATACAAAATTTATTAAGGACCATCTCCTTTCACTAAATTAATACACATGGAGGCATGGAGGACAATTATCAATCTTGGTTACGTGTGTCTAAACCATAAAATTACCGTAATCGAAAGTTATCACACATTATATTTAATTATAGAAATCTGTACTATTTTTATATGCAATCATTTCTTATTTTGTGTCTTAATATGTTTTTTCACGTCCACCTTAGAATCATTATTTCGGCTACACTTAATGTTTGAGCATGTTCCTTAATTGCCCAAATACTCTAATCCCTAATACAGATCATTCAGAATATTTCAAAATCAAACTCTTCACTATTGATGAACGATTACTACTAGACCAGAAAACAGAGCACATCCATAGCCATCTCTTTTATTGTTTGCAAAAAAAACAAAAAGGGTGGGGGAGAAGGATATAATCACATACTAACATTTTATACATCGATTGATTCAAATCATGTAATTCCACTGTGGAAACATGGAAAGTTCCATGCTTCAGTTTTCATCAGATGTAGAGTAGAAACATGGATATAAACCTTTACATAAATTTCTCAAAATCTAGATGCACAAGCTAATAACTATTTCTTTGTAATGTACAAATTTCAGGATAACTGAAGATATAAAGATACAAACTGAATATAAAAAGTAAAAAGATTATTAGTATTTATTTACTCATCTTGAACAAATTATGATACTGTTAGCTACTAAATTAATTACACATCATAAACATATATCTGTAATTATCCAAAACCTTAATCCTTTAGAAATCTAATCAATCACTCCAAAAAAGATAAAAGACAAAAATCTTCTAAGGGAAAAAAGAAAAGAAAAGAAAAAAATCAAACAAAGTATTCACCACAAAATCATGAGTTCTCTACTTCATCTTTTCCAGTATCCCACAGTAACAAAATAACAAAGCAAATGACAAAATGGAAGAGAAATGCTGTCTAAATGTTTATCTAATTAACCATACAAATTAATCAGAAAAAATAAAATAAAATAAAGGAAAAACAGAGGAATCAATCAATGGTGAGTCGAAGGGGCTTTGTGATGGTGAATAGGGTTAGGGCCTGTTGGAACCTCCCTTGCCGATACCTCCATCTCCGATTGCTTCCCTTCTTTCTCCCCTCCTTCAATAACCTATTCCAACATTAACAACATCCATATTACTACTACTAATAAAACTCAAACTCTATTCAAAGTGGAAATAATGTAAACTCACTTCACCTTCTTTTTTGGGCTGCTTATCATAGACTTGTTATGAGCATTCACCATCTCCATGTTCACATCTTGTAGACCTGTCATATGAAACATCAAAGATTAGGTTTTTAGATGTTCAGAAAAATGAAAGATTATTTATGGAGAGAGAGAGAGAGAGAGATTAACTGATCGACCTGGGTTTGAACGAGAAGCAGAGGAGAGAAAAGGGTACTGAAGAAAAGCCATTGATAACAAAAGGGATGAAACTAGTAAGAACCACCATCTTCTACTATTTGCCATGAATAAATGATGAAGAAGCAGCAGCAGAGGAAGAAGAAAATGAGGGTTTGGGTATGGTTTTTTTTGCCCTATAAAAACCAAAACCAAAATCAAATCAACCAAGCCCTCTTCCTTTGCGAGCTGGCGGGAGAGGCTTTGTAGCTGTATGGACACGTGGCGTATTGTTAGAGCCTTCGTTATTTGGATGCTAGTGCCGTTCTGATCCAACGCTTATGTTTGTTTACTTATGTGCCCTTGTGGATTTTGAAAGTAGATCGTGGTTTTGATGGAGTTTTGTTAGAAGGTTAGGGGTAGATTGGTCAGAGAGTAAATGGTTGATTCGTTTGGATGGGATCAGAGCCGTCAGGTGCTTTCGGCCTTTTGCAGAAACGGCTAACATGGGGATATACGTGGTAAATTGTCGGCCGTCCGTCTTAAGGTCGTAGTATTTGCCTTTTAATCTACACCCTTCGATATGTTTGAATTAGATACGATCAGCACCCCCAATTTTTTTTTTTTTAGAAAAACAATTTATTAGAAATGATTTTGCTGAGTATATCTCCAACAAAGACGATATTAGGGATGGAAAAGAAAATTCATATAAAACTATGGAATTTCCAAACCTAGATGTCTGAAGTTAGCTCAGGAAGTAAAGCCTCCCAGTGAACCATGTTCAGCAAAATCCTATGGAATCAAAATGGGTTGGCAATCAACCTTTGATTTACATGGGACATAGTTTCTCGGTTTTGGCATGTTTGTACCACGAAGCCCAGAAAACCAACTTGAGACACCTGAACCATAGTAGCGAGAATGCAAGAAACAAGATTCGGAAGTGTCAAAGTCTTGTCCCATAGACGAGCTTCATATCAACAATGACAACTACTCTCACATTAGGGAAGGTTAAGTACTACATGTTGAAGGGAGTCAACATTTGCTTCCTCCATCATTTGCTCCATGTTTCACTCCATATTGTTCTCCACAAAACACTCCACCTTGTCCTCCACTCCACTATTCACTTCACCAATCTCTTACTTGTCCTCCAAGAGAATGTATAAATAGATGTGGATTTCATATGTTGTAACTAAGAAAGAGTGAAGAACAAAAGTGTCCATTGTATTCATTCTTCTCTTCTATCAAATACAAATTCTATATTTTAACTTGATACCAAAACAAAAATCTGTAAAGACTTTGTCTCTTTCTTAGATCAGTTTCTGATCAAGAGCATTTTACACCCAGAGTTTTGGATTTCAATGGTTCTTTTCATCACTGAACTTTCAACGTGCAGCTGCAGAAAAACTATTTTTTCCAGAGCTACAGAACTCGGTTCGTGGAGTTTCACCGCTCGTTTCGACGGCGACTGGACGACTTAAAACTTTCATTCAGAGCTCGGGTCCAGATTCTTTCATCCTCCGAATCAAAACAGCCCTCCAAGTTTCTGACTGAGTGCTTTTGTTACTACTTTTTTTGGGTTCGTCGAATTTTGTTTATTTCGTTGTTTCCGCTGCAATTTCTTCAACACGAGGTCAGATGGATATGACCTTACATATTTCTAGCTTTGTTGGTTCTGATAGTTGGATTATTGATTCGGGTGCCTCGGACCATATGACTTAGGACAAATCTTATTTAACGAATTTGTCTCCTCCACCAGTATCTATTGTTACTAATGCTAATGGTGAAGCTTTCCCAATATTAGAAACAGGGTCGATTTGTATTACTCCTACCTTAGAACCCCATAATGTTTTATATGATCCTGATCTGTCTCACCATTTAATATTTGTTTCACAATTGAATATTGAATCTCAGTGCTCTGTAACCTTGTATCCTATGTTTGTCACTTTTCAGGATCTTCTAACCAGGGAGATAATCGGTCGGAGGTATCTGAGGGGAAGGTTGTTCCATCTGGATCAGATGTATGCGGGAGAAAAATTGAGAGCACAGTCATGCGCTGTCTTGACTTCGAGTTCTGACAAGCTGAAAAATGTATGGTTGTGGCATCGTCGTTTAGGACATCCATCTCTTAGTGTTATGAAAAAATCCATGCCTACTTTGTTTATTGGGGTAGATGAGTCTGTTTTCCATTGCGAGACATGTATTTTGGCCAAAAACCATCATGCTACTAAATCTGTGTTGGATTCCGATAGGCGAGGGATATGTGAATCATGTTTTTAGAGAGTTCTTCCAAACACATGAGATTGTCCACAAACACCAGGAAAAAAAATGGGGTGTATGAAAGAAAAAATCAGCATATTCTTGATATGACTCGTTCCATTCTTTTTAGTGCTCACATGCCTAAGTATCTCTGGGGGGTGATGTACAAGCTTCCGCCCATCTAATCATTCGTCGCCCATCTAGTGTTCTCTAGGGTAAATTTTCTTTTTAGGTCCTTGCGTCTCATGTTTCCGTACCATCCTTCCATACTCTTCCTACCCGTGTCTTTTGTTGTGTTATTTTTGTCCATGTACCTAAGAACGAGAGATCTAAATTGGATGTCCGGACGATTAAGTGTGTTTTTGTTGGCTATGGTGACTATCAGAAGAGGTACAAATGCTTCCATCCACCAACCCGAAAATATTATGTCACTATGGACGTGACATTCTATTTTTCATCCATTGACACTACTCTTCAGGAGGAGAATTCATTTTTTGAAGAGTTGTATCATGGTGAAGATGATGCAGTATAGGCAGAAGAGGATGAAGTGAAGAGTTGTATCATGGTGAAGATGATGCAGTATAAGCAGAAGAAGATGAAGTGCAGGCAGAAGATGGAGGAATACGTACAGAAAGTATTTCAACGGGTCGGATGGAAGTTCTCGCCATATCACACTGAAACACAGAAGCCGCAGGTGTCTAGACTCCAAATTCAGTTACAATTGAAAATGAAGAAAAACAGACCAGTCAAATTGCTAGTCTCGACCAGTCGACTGTGGCGGCCAAAGATACTCTTGCCCCCTCATCCATCACTCACATTCCTACCCTTGACTCCCAGCTCCCTGATACTAAAGATCATCCCTCTGAGGTATGTACACACATTGATGATAGCAAGTCTAGGGTTGAAAAACATGTATTACCTAGCAGGCCTACTCGTGGTCAACCAGCCAAAAAGTATGAACTCACTGTTCATGCAAAGTCAAAATATCCAGTAGCTAACTATTTGTCTACCCAGAGATTGTTTAAGTCATATGAATTATTTGTGAACCAAATATCAGTTATATCAATATCTAACAAAGTGCATAATGCATTAGGAAATCCGAAGTGGTCAAAGACGATGGAGGAAGAGATGGAGGCATTGCAAAAGAGTAATACTTGGGAACTCCTCTTCCTTGGGGGAAGAAAGTAGTTGGTTGTTGTTAGGTGTTTACAGTGAAACATAATGCAGACAGTTCGGTTAACAGGTATAAGGCACGTTGTCACGCCCCGCTTCCAGTTATACGGGAATACGGGAACGTAACTGAGGCCCAGCAAATAATATAAGTATGTCAACTCATTTCATCCATAAGCTACAATACTAGTAAGCTCATCAATACAATAAGAATTACATAAACAAGAATATAATATAATAACCAATATCTGGGATATAAGAACTTACAAAAAGTAGTCCGAAAATATACAATGCAATAACAATTCGCCAAGATCCTTCATTATCTCATCATTTGTACCTGTATAATATTAACTCAAGAGAAAGATGGAGGGTACCCGTTAGAGCAAGCTACGGGCTGCAAGTAGTACAAGCAAAATGAGAACAAGAATAAGGATATAATAAGGAACAAGGAATCATGTATGCAGGAAACGTGTCATGTAACGGAATAGAAATGCAACCTATAAACGAGGATCATGTAAACTTGACTTATAAGCAGGAATCATGTAACTTGTAAACTGAAACATGAGACACGTAAACAGGACTTCAATGTACAATCAATCGATAACAAGGAATCATGTAACGGGAACATGTCATGTAAACAAAAATCATGTATACTTGTAACAGGAATCATGTAAACTTGTAAACAGAAATCATGTAACTTGTAAACAGGAACATGCACGTGCTCAGTGTTAATCTTAAGTCTATCAATCATTTATCAATCATATCTAATGCACGCAATTCTGCATCTCATACCACAAGTTCGAGTGTATACAATCAAGTAACGTTAGACTCTAGTGGTGAATTCTATAGGGTTATGTACTCGGAAAATCATGTAAACAGGAATCATGTAGTCAAGTGGTGGATTCTGGAGGTGGCTCCGGTAATTTCTAGAGGTGGCCTCCATCATCCCACGACGTGGCACTTAATTCTGCGTGACGCTTATTACCATGTAACTTATAAACATATAACATATAAAAGAACGTGTAATCAAGTAATGGATTCTAGATGTGGCCCCCGTCATCCCACGACATGGCACTTAGTCTTACGGGATACTTAGTTTCATATAACATGTAACAGAAATCACTATTTTGGGAAACATGGGCCCCCTTCTGAATACAATCTCTTATATCGCCCACTACTAGGTCTTACCCTTATTACCCTTGCTTGTTATTCTTTTTACAATAATCAAACGTGAACATGCAACAACGAGAATGGTATCAGGACAGAAACATGGAGGTATCAAGGGTTATGCAATGCATACAGTATATTTCACTTTATATAATGCAAAAAAAACAACTTATTTATATCTAAAAACATGGAGGTACGAATACTGGACAGCAAAACGTTGTTGTACAAAAACTAACTTTCCCATTGTTACAGGAAAGCAAATTCAGTTCCGTCAAGAGTTCCAGAAACTAGACTCTCTGCCAGTTCCGATGCATATTCACACAATACATTATAGATACAATAGCTAGGTCAACAAGACATTTCTCTACTGGAATACTGTTCAGGCAGCAGCTTAGTGCAAGGTTCTTATATATATAAATTAACTGTAAACTCATTTAAAAATCTTATAAAAAATTAAAGTGACTCATAATCATGTCTGGTAACATTCTGATAAATATCAGGTTTTTATTCTACTGTTTTCATAACAAGATCATTATTTCTACGACATTAAACATAAAATTAATATTTATATTATTAATTTATTATATCATGATATGATCAAATAGCGTCAATTCTTATTTATATTATTATATTGTGATATGATCAAATAGCGTCAATTCTTAATATGTATTCATATACTATGTATCTTTATCATGTGTCTGTGTAATGCATGTAATAACGAGGAATATTCAAGATCATATTACAAGTATCAGATTAACAAGAATCAAATAAGCTAATATATATACTAGTGGATCACGATCAATCAACACGTGAATGGAAGGAACGAGATTATAACACGACAAATCAACTAGGACTACTTGCAGGATTCAAAGTAAAGCTTGTACATGACAGAGATACTTGCCTTTAAATGCCGATTACGAATATGGTGAGAACCACGGGAAGAAACGAAGCGACGTCGCTTCCATGGGCAGCGAGTAGCAAGGAGAAGGTGAGCTATAAGGTTGTGGGTGCAGCCAAGGAGAGCTCGGGGTGTTGTCAACGGTGGCTGTGGTGTTCTGCGGCGAGGGAGGACCACAGGGTGTTGCGAGGATGGAAGAGGAGCTCGGGAAGATGAGTGGCTGTCGGGTTGGTCGGGTGGTCGGGCTAGGGATGGCGAACGGGTCGTTCGGGCCGGGCCGGGCCCAACCCGTACGGGTTGGCACGAATACGTCGCCGGTCCGGGCCGGGTTGCACCCTTATACGGGCCGGGCTGGGCCGGGCTACGTTTTCGTTTGGGTGGCCCGCCCAACCCGTGAACCCTTTAGGGTTCAACCCGGGTTGGGCCGGGTCGACCCGCGGGTTGGCCTGTTTAATAATATATATATATATATATATATTTTGGTAGCTTAAATTAAAATAATAATAATAATAATTTTACAAATGATGTATACAAATAACCATATCTTTGTTTGATGAATACTACAATTCTTCAAAAATTATAATACTAAGTAATAATACTAATAAGTAATAATACTACAATTCTTCAAATATCCCCAAATGATGTTTAATTATAATACTAAGTATGTAATTCAGTAATAATACTAATAAGTAATAATACTACAATTCTTCAAATATCCCCAAATGATGTTTAATTATAATACTAAGTAAGTAATAATACTAATAAACAAAAAAAATCGTAATAATAATAATAAGATTGAAAGAGTGAAATTGACAACAAATTTTGAAATTTTATTCATATGAATTTAAGTTATACAATTTGAACAATTTATAACGAAATGAAGAATTCAATTCACAAATAAGTTTTATACAATAACATATTTGTTATATACAATTTTAAAATGAGTACAAGTTTTCTAATTTGACATAACAAGCAAAGCTGTTGTTGTTGTTGTTGTTGTTGTTGTTGTTGTTGTTGTTGTTGTTCTTCGGGCGAGTTACTCCCACTTGTGGAACTTGATAGTGCTTTCCCTTGCGTCCTATCTTCAGCCTTCAGCCAGTCTTCTGTGCAAACGAGCATCTCCAACGCCTCGGGCTTCAACCGATTCCTGTAATCAGATAGAACCCTGCCACTTGTAGAAAATGCACTCTCAGAAGAAACTGTAGAGACAAGAGGAGTTAGCAAATCTTTAGCCATAATTGACAGAATACTAAAAGTGTGTTCATGTTCTTTCCACCATTGTAAAATATTTAGTGGAGAAAGAGTAGGCTCAGTATCCTGTTGGTTATACCAATTTAATTCATTTGGTTGATTAGTCCTAGGTTTTTTAGATTTAATTTGTTCAAGTAAACTAAATGTTCTATCACCAATTCTACTTTTACCCTTACCTTTAGAACTTCCAGAAGAAGAACTAACTACAGAAGTTGTACTACTAGAAGCAAAACGTTTATCATAATAATCATACAAGTTATTTAAAGTAGATTCAAACTGAACTAAAAAAGTAGCGCAATCAATTGTTAATTCTACATTGTCCTCTAAATATCCAAAAAACATTTGTATCAAATTCTTCGTACCTTCTAATTTGATACGGGGATCCATAACAGTAGCAACACAAATCAACATAGGAGGAGGAAAATAATACTTCAAAATTTTTTGAAATGCAAGTATTACAATGTCACTAATATAGGGATCATTTAACATTTCGTTAAATATTTGCATCATGCTAACTAATTCAATAAAAATGCTACTAGAAGTAGATTCATATGTTTTTGAAAACTTTAAAGTTGCGGTTTTAAAAGGTTCTAAAAATTTCAACAAAGATTCGGCAAAAAACCAATCGTTGGGAGTCATTTCAAAATTGTGCATATTTTTTGCGATACAAAAATCATTTACAACTGCTTTATAATCGGTGACAACATTTAGTAAATCAAAAGTAGAATTCCATCGGTGTCGAACATCCTTTGGAAATTTTCTAAAAGGAACATTTCTAACCCTACACCAAGCTTTCCATTCTTGTAAAATGCTTGGACTTAATGCAATGAAATGTACACAATTTCTAATTTTATGTATATATGGATCAGCTATTTTTAATGCATCTTGAACACATAAATTTATAATATGACATGCACATCTAATATGAAAAATATTGTCAGATGGAGGGTTTAATACAGATTTTAAAGTAGTAATTGCTACATTGTTGTTAGATGCATTATCAAAACTAATAGCCATAATTTTATCGCGAATATGAAAAACATCACAAATTTCTATAATACGGTTTGCTATTTCAGCGCCACTATGGGGATACGGCAACGACGCAAGTGATATGATTCTTTTATAAAGAATCCAATCATTGTCGATCCAATGACAGGTTATTCCCATCGTTGGAATATTGTTGACACCCGTCCAATAATCCGAAGTTAAACTAACCCTACAAGTTAAACTCCATAAAATTGCAATCAAAGCATCCTTCATTTCCATGCACACCTTAAAACAATCTGATTTGCAAGTATTTCTCGGAATTCTTTTAAAATGAGGGTTTAAGGCCGTTTGATTAAAATTTTCCAAGTTCCTACTCTCGGGATAGGAAAATGGCAACTCTTCCTTAATGACTAATCGGGCCATTTCCCGACGAACAAGTTCGAGATCATAAGGGTGGCTATCTACTTGACCGGTCCTAGGGTTGATTTTTTGTTGGCCTTGTATTTTATCAAGAAGTTCTTTATGATTATGTTGTATGTGCCTACTAATTGTACCGGTGCCGTCACCCCTCTTGAATTTGTATGTTTTACTACATGTTTTACACACTTTCAAACCTATACCCGGAGTATGTTCGTCCGGGATATACTCATAAAACTTATGCCAATAGCTAGTTTCTCCTCTACTTTTCCTACTACTACGGGGTTGTGTGGTTTCGGGTTGTTGTTGTTGTTGTTCTTCTTCTTCTAATTGAATGTCACCTACAACATCCATGTCGTGTGTACCCCATTGTTCCATAGTAGGATCAATGTAATCTTGGGCGGGCTCACTAGTTGGGACAATTGGTGGCCTACGTGAAGAGGAGGAGGAATCTTGTCCGCTACGACCGCTACCGCGTGATTTAGACATAATGTGGTAATGTGCTAAAGTATGTAAAAAAAAACTACAATGTAGGAGCGGTGAATTATACAAAAAAATCTAAAAAACAAGAGGGTTGAGATAGAGAAGTTCAAAAAACGAACAATAATTTTAACTACAACGCAAAAAAAAATTTAACAAGAGAGATAGAGATATTTTGATACCGTTCACCATAGAATACGCGTATGTAAAAAAACCGTGAAAATAAGAATATAATAGAAAAGATGGAGGAGCGCTTTGCAGATTCCGCAATTGAAGAGTTGAGAAGAGGTTGAAGTAGATTTAACGAGGGTTGAAGAGAGTTGAAGACGTTGAAGACGTTGAATTTTGTTTCCGATACGACCGAAATTTGATCGTGTATATGCCTCCTTGTACAATTATTTGATAAATACTACAATTGTTCAAAAATTCTTTAAAATGATGTATAATAGTAGAGAGAGTAAGAGAGTGAGGTGTGATTTTTTTGAGATTTTTGGGGGATATTTATAGGCTAAACAAGTGGGGAAAAAAAAAAAAAACACACAAACGGCTCTTAGAGCCGTTTACAACGACTCTGTCCAGACCAGAGCGGCAGAGCGCAGCAAACGGGATTTTCGACCGTTTGACCCGCGGGTCAACGATTGACCCGTCACGGGTCAAACGATCGACCCGTACGGGTCGAACGGGTTGAAAACCGCGGGTCGACCCGCGGGTTAACGGGTCCAACTCGTGAATTGGGCCGGGTTCGTGGGCCGGGTTTCACGAATTTAATTCGCGTAAATTGCGACCCGGGTCGACCCGGTAATGTTCACCGGGTTCGACCCGAACCCGCGAAGCGATTAAACGGGCCGGGTTGGTGGGCCGGGTCGCGGGTGGGTCGCCGGTTGACCCGACCCAGTTGCCATCCCTAGGTCGGGCTGCAGGCGGCGAGCGGCGAGGTGAAGGAAGACTCGCGGGAGAGGAGACAGGTTGGTGGTTGATGGTGACGATGAGGGAGCTGTGAGGAGAAGGTGGTGGCGATGGTGCCGACGGGGATTTGGTTGCGCGCGCGCGATAGGGCGGTCGCATGTCAGTGGAGGTGGGCTTCGACGGAGGGAGAGATGGCATCAAGGGCAATGGCGAGGAGACGGGTCGTGGTGGTCGAGGCAGCAACGACGTGCGCGGTGGTCGCGTAAGGGGACTGCAGGCGGTGGTGGGTGTTCGGCTGTGCAGTGGTGGGGCTGACGGAAGAGGCTGCCGGTGTGGTGGCGGTGGGTGTTGCGGGATGCAGTAAGAGAAGAAGATGGAAAGTTGGGGGAGTTTTTAATAATATAATAATAGGGTGATTAATTAAGGGAGTTAGGATTAGTGAAAATATGGAGAAATTTGTGACGAATTAATGAGATAGCATTTATAGAAGAGAGTGGGGGTGGAAATTTGACTGTTGTTTTGTTTGTTTGGTTTAAATAAGGGTATGGGCTTGGGATTAGGATTTGTATTGGACTAGAATTTGGGCTTCACAATATAACAAATAACAAATAGGAAAACAAATAAAATTATAGATTGAGATAAGATTTGAGTTTACGCAATAAATAACCAAATTATAGAATAGATTAGGAGTTTGGGTTTTGACCAAATAATTGAAAACGAATGCAATTGAATTCAAAAGAGTACAAAGATTTATAGAAAAGTTTGAAATACAAGGATACGAGGAAGAAGAAAAATAAAATCTGTACAATCGGAAACGGAGGTTATACACGCCTTGTGGCAAAGGAATTCACTCAAACGTATGACATAGACTATGATGAGACATTTGCACCAGTAGCCAAGATGAAGACTAAACGTGTCTTTCTTTCCTTTGCTGCTAATCTTAGTTGGCCTCTCTGAAAATTTGATGTGAAGAATGCCTTCCTTCATGGCGAGTTGAATGAAGAGGTGTACATGAGCCTTCCTCCTAGGTATGTAGCTGCTTCCTCTAGTGATTTTGTGTGTAGATTGCACAAATCATTGTATGGTCTTAAGCAGTCACATCGTGCCTGATTTGGGAGGTTTACACAATCCATGCACAAGTTCGGGTATAAACAGAGTAACTCATATCATACTCTGTTTCTTAAGCATCAACAACGGAAGCTAGTATTCTGATTATCTATGTTGATGATATGGTGATTACTGGCAATGATACTGTTGAGATTGGCAATCTACAATTACAATTAGCTTCTGAGTTTGAGATGAAAGACTTGGGTGACCTCAATACTTATTAGGAATTGAGGTAGCCAGGGGGAGAGAATGAATCTTCTTGTGTCAACGAAAGTACATACTTGATCTACTGACTGAAACATGTATGTTGGACTGCAAGCATGTTGATACTCCTATTAAGCAAAATCATCACCTAGCAGAATACCCAGATCAGGTTCCTACTAATCGAGATCGTTATCAGAAATCAGTCGGGTGTTTGATTTATTTAGCTCATACTGGACCAAATATTGCTTATACAGTACGTGTAGTCAGTCAATTTATGCATAATCCTAGTACATGTCATATGGATGTTGTTGTGAGAATTTTGAGATATTTAAAGTCAACCCCAAGAAGGGGAGTAATATTTTCTAGGCACAATAATATCCTAGAGGTGCATGGTCTTACAAATACAGATTGGACTGGTTGTATCACAGATAGAATATCAACATCTGGTTATTTCACCTTTGTATGAGGTAATCTTGTGACATAGAAGAGTAAAAAGCAGAAGGTTGCAGCAAGGTCAAGTGCTGAGGCTAAGTACAGAGGTATGGCTCATGGGGTTTGTGAACTTTTGTGGTTAAAAAATCTCTTACAAGATTTGGGATTTGAACTTTAAAATGTAATGCAGTTATACTGTGACAATCAAGCAGCTATTAAGATATCACAGAATCCAGTGCAACATGATCGAACTAAGCATGTGGAGGTTGATCGTCATTTCATAAGGAAAAAACTAGATGCACAACTTATTAGCTTTCTTTTTGTTCTTACAAAAGGTGTATCAAAGAAAGTCTTCTATAACTTACTGGGCAAATTGGGCATGAACGATGTTTATGCTCCAACTTGAGGGGGCGTATTGAAGCGAGTCAACATTTGCTTGCTCCACCCTTTGCTCCATATTTCACTCTACATTGTTCTCCAGAAAACACTCCACCATTTCCTCCTCCACCTTGTCCTCCACTCCATTCACTCCACTAATCTCTCCATCATTTCCTCTACCTTGGAGGGGTCCTCCAAGAGAATGTATAAATAGATGTAGATTGCATATGTTGTAACTAAGAAAGAGTGAAGAACAAAAGTTTCCATTGTATTCATTCTACTCTTCTATCAAATACAAATTCTATATTTTAACTTGACTACAGAAAGCTGATACATTTTGGCGTTTCACTAGTAGAAGCAATACAACAGAGAGCTGATACATTTAGCTAATTGAAGCAATATACAACCAAGAACTAGGATCTGTCCAAGCTTTACTTCTCAGAAGCAAAGCCTTCCATCTATCTATTGATTTCTACAGGTTTATCATTATAGCTAGCACAATAGTCTTTCGAAGCGAAAGAGTTCTATACTTTTCTTTTGCTTATATACATGAGATAGTGAAACTCCTTAGATATAGGAGAGAAAAAAACACTTGGGCTGAACCACGTTGTAGAGAGATCTAGACCTGCAGTTGTCTGTTAATATGGGCACTCTTGCTTAAAACTGGAAGAGCATCCCTCATGGTTATACTTAGTGTGAAGGCTGCAAGCTGCATACGATAAGACAGTGAAACATTAATAGAAAAAATAATTCAGCTGGATATGCCAAATCGTTATATAGCATAATAGCATATCCATGTGCTCACCGATGCAAATCCACAGCACATTATACTGAAGCCTTTAAAATCAAATGGTGCTTCTTCTGACAGGAACAAGGCTGATAAAAAAACGTAAACACGTATTTTCAAGGCATCGGTTGTTTTGATTTACAGATACAACTGTTGGATATAATAGGAAAAAACTAAATACCGGTAAGAGGGGTGAAGACAAAAGGAGATATGATGCTAGCAAATGAACTTATGGCCGTGATGCACCCTTGAGCCATTCCCTGAAATGTGAATTGTTCTTTAGGTATTAAAGTACATTAATCAATCAATAGTGAATGTCTCCCAAGGTTTAAAAACTTATCTGGTAGCAAGAACAGAATAAATTATCAAATAAGATCTAAAGTTGCAACAGGATTTGGTACTTAATTTTTTGTCAATAGTATAGTAGAAAACAATTCAATCAAGTGCAAAAACTCAACATAAGAGAAAGATCATTTACATAAGTTTGGAGAACATATGCATGTTGATACAATGCCAGTCGACGGTGATACAATTCAAGTGACAATGCCAGTTGACCGTCAACTTGTTGAAGATAATGTTGCATCACATTTGAGCAGACCCAACCGAGTGCACAACAGACCCAAGCGTTATACTGACTTTGAGCTGCAATCATCACACATTGGGGAAGATCCGATCACAGAGCCTAGAGGCGGATAGAGGAGAGACACATGGCAACATGGGATTGGCAGAGTACTCAGTATAAAGGGGAATGTATGAGCTGTAATAAAGCATTAAAAAAATCTGGATTGTTCTTCTACTTTTTATCTGTAATTTCTATCTTTACCTGCAAGCAGTGTTCTAAAAAGCGGTCTAGGCAGCGCCTAGGCGCTAGGCGGCCCTCCAACGCCTCGACTAGGGGCTAGGCGTTTAAGAAAATCGGAAATATGTTCTAGGCGGATAAAAACGGATCTAGGCGGCTATTAATCGGCTTAAGCGGGTCTAGGCGGACTAGACCCACCTAGACCCGCTTAGGACTTAAATATTAAAAAAAAAAGACCCGATCCACTCTTCTCTTTCTCCTCTTAATCAGTAAATCCCCGTTACAAAAAACCCAAATCAATTTCGACCTCCAAATCAATAAAAAAACCCCAAATCGCCTCGTCCGCCTCCCTCCTCCTTCGCAGCTCGCAGATCGCAGTCGCAGCTCGCAGCGCCTTCAATTTCTACCTCCTCTGCCTCCTTCCTCCTTCGCCTCCCTCCGACGTCAACACTACGTCCCCCATCCCCCGACTCAAGCCGCCCACTTTCCCACACTATATACTTTAAATGATGGATTAGCATTATATTTCTTAGATGTACTTTAAGACAGACAAGATGCAACTCATGATACATTATACACTCTGTGCAAGTTCTGTTATTGAAGGAGTTTAGAGCTGTAATCTTGGATGGATATGGATAGTCCTCATGTTCACTGATACAATAATACACCGATTCGACTATGTGAAGCCCATCCTACACTTTGGCTACGATCGCTACCGTGTGATTTAGACATAATGTAGTAATGTATGTAAAAAAAAACTACACAATATAGGAGCGATGAGCTATAAAAAAAAAATCTAGAAAACAAGAGGGTTGAGATAGAGAAAATCAAAAAACCAACAAAAATTATAACTACAACAAAAATTAAATAAGAAGAGAGGTATGAAATTTTGATACCGTTCACTGTGAATACGCGTATATAAAAAAATCCGTAAAAATAAGAATAGAAGAAGTAGAAATAAGCGATTCCGGAATTGAAGTGTTGAGGAGAGCTTGAAGGAGAGTTGAAGACTTGATCACTTGGAATTGGACGAGAGTTGAAGAGTTAAAGACGTTGAATTTTGATTTCGATACGATCGAAATTAGATCGTGTATATGTCTTCAAGGCTTGCTTGTTCAATACTTCAATTGTTAACAAATTACTTAGAAATGAGTTATAATAGTAGAGAGAGTAAGAGAGATTTTTGTGAATTTTTTAATGGGGTTTTAGGGGATATTTATAGGGTTAAAAAAAACAAAAAAACCCAAAAAAACCAAAAAAACGGCCATTAGAGCAGCTCAGAATGGCTCTCTGTTCAACAGTGTCGTTGGACAAGTTTTGCAACTTGTTGGACCCGTGGGTCAACGGTCGACCCGTGGCAGGTCGAACGTTTGACCCGTTCGGGTCTAACGGTTCGCGACCCGCGGGTTGGCGAGCGGGTTGGGTTTTTTAACTGGGTTCGTGGGCCGGGTTGGGCAGGTTGGATCCGCTATTTCGGTGATCCGGATCGACCCGTTACTGTTCACGGGTTCGACCCGAACCCGAACCGCCGTTTCGCGGACCGGGTCATACGGCCGGGTCGCAGGCGGGTCGGCGGTTGACCCGGCCCACTTGCCATCCCTATTCACCTGCAAGTAATCAAAAATCTTATTCTCTTCTCTTCTATTTCCATCCATCTACTTCTACATTGTATCACATGTAAATGTGATACAGTAAACGGCTTGGTGTTCAGAGGCTTCCGGAACGGTCATCAGAGTTGTCCTCATTATTTAGCCAATAGAGTAGAATCTAAGCACATCTTTGATAAAAGACGTATATAGTACATCAAGGTGATGTATATGTCATTGATACTATATGTATTTGGGAAAAAAAATTAAGGATGGGTCAGTGGCGTTAGTGAGTTTATATCTATCTCTGTGTGCACAAGCATCCGCACATGTGTCCAGCTGTAATGTCCAATCTATATGAAAATGTTATTGTTATTAATATGAAGAAATGGAGAAGGATGTTCCTAGAGGAGTTAAGTGGATCAGAGGATGGATGTATCCAATTTGAATTGTAGCAGGGAGTTTCATAGAAATAGAAATCTAGGACGAAATTAGGAACAACCAAAATCTATTCACCAGAGAAAGAATGTATGAGCCAGATAATCTTTCAGAACTTGTACAACTAATACCTGCTCAGTAGGTCCCACTTTTTTGGAAACCGTGCTTCTTATCTGTAGAGGATAGAAATATTACTTGTCAAGCTAATGTCTTATTATATGTTTATAACAAAATGGAGGAAATCAGTTGAAACAAAAACTGCTCACACATGGGTGCACGGAGACACTCATGACTACGAACAATGAAGCAAGATATGGAACCTGCAATTACAAAGCAAGTAATAAAACTAAATTTCAATTTGATGGGAATGACAAATTCATTCATCGATTGGAGCATCCACTATTGTTTGCTATTTGTCCAAAAAATGCATTTTTTGGTAAAAAAAAGTCCCACTTTGCAAAATATGCATATTTAGCAAACAAAGTGATCAGTGAACATCTAAATATAGCAATCTGCTTTAGCAATCGCTAAATATAGAGGACGGAGGATGATCATCGGTCTATTATTGTTTTATTTTTTTAAGAGGGACGGATGGAAGAACATCTTCCGTCCGTCAACTTTCTTCAGAAAATTTTTTCAAAATTACAAAAATGCCATTGAATATTTACGAAAATGCCATTATAGGAAAAAAAAAATTAAATCTCGGATGGATGATCTTCCGTCCGATAACTTTCTTAGAAACTTGTATTTCCAAATTTACAAAAATGCCATTAAATATTTACGAAAATGTCATTTTCAAAAAAAATTTTAAAAAATTGGTAGACGGAAGATGATCTTCCATCTCTTCTGAATTTAGCTTTAACGACTGCAGCGTTCTCCTTCAAATGGTATATATGCTGTTGCCGCTGAATCTGGTGCGGGGGCAATAGATAGAATTTGCAGATTCTTGAGAAAACGAACGAGGCAAACCTGTTGACCTTCACCAAATTGTTGACCAGTTTCTTGCTGCTGTCGCGAACCTGCAAAATGTGCGATACACCGAGATGGATCCCGGCGACGCACCCTCCGACGCTCTTGTCAGTAATCAAAATGATTAAGAAAGAGCTTTAACAGGAAAAAGATTGATTACCTTCTTATGGTGGGGGAGAGGGATTTTTATAGTCGCCTTAAGAATCCGTTTCGAGATAAGAACATATCTCTACTTTCCGGTGTGAATGGATAGAAGCAGTTAAGACCACTTATTAGGGATAATTATGAATCTGAATTCTTCTTTATCCTTCTGAACTGATTTGTAACGGGTTGGAACCCGTACCCAGTAAGACAGATCCGTTTATGGGTTATTGGACTTTGAAGAAAAACCCAGTCCCCATTTCAGACTCGTTTGTAGGTGAAATTACCGTTTTACTCCTGAGCTTTAAGATTTGCGTCCGATTTGAATGGTCCCGATTTAATCCCATTTTTAGCCATATCACGAGCCTCCCACTCCTAGAGATTGAGTTCTACAGTCTTTAAGGAGTAGTTTTGTTGTTCTAATGGCGGACGAGATTTTATCGGTGTTCTTAAGAGATGTTCGGATCTTGCTCGAGGTGTAACGGTGTTATTATGAGCTTGTAAAATGCCCAAAAATATTCTCATATTTTTTGAATTTTTTGTGATTTTTCCAGATTTTTCTAAATTTTTTCTCATTTCTTTTGAATTTTTTAATCATTTTCCGAATTAAATAATTAATTATCGAAAATATTAATTAATTATTCTAATTTAATAATTATATTTTTCAGAATTTTAAAATTATTTTCTGAATTAATAATTATTTTTAGAATTTATTAATTAATTTTTCGGATTTTTTAAATAATTAATTCAAATAAATAAATTAATTAATTAAATATTACCTAGACACGTGGCGCTAATCTGTGCGTTGATCACGATCAGATGGCGCGCATCACAAAGCGGAACATTTTCTGGACACGTGGCGTGTTTCTGGACGTTGATCACGATCAGATGGCACGCATCACAAAGCGGAGCATTTTGCTGAACACGTGGCGCTAATCTGTGCGTTGATCAGGTCGTGTCATGAATTTTGGGATTATCTAACGGCTCGTGTGGCTCGGCAGCATTTTTCTCCACATGTGCAGTCGGTACCTCGGTAGTTCGGCACGCGACGCCGACCCACCAGGTGTCGCCACGTGGCACGGTCAATGCTGGCGTTGACCGCCACATGGCACCCTGGCGTTGACCGCCACATGGCACCCCTTTTTTTCTTATCTTTTTCTGCTCTTTCTCTTCTTATTCATTCCGCTCTGTTCTCTGCTCTTTATTTTCTCCTCCGCTCCAGCTTCGATTCTCGTCCCCTTCCTTCGGCGCCACCTCAACAGCGAGAGAAGCTCGCATCGGAGAGGAGATCAGCGAACAGAGAGCAGAGTTCTTCGGCACGGGGTGTAGCTCGATGGGTTCCTCGAACAGGAGTGGGAGCTCGAAGGAACCATGGGAGGCGGAGTTCGGTGAGGTTGGAGCATGGCGCGGAGACGTTAGAGCTCGGCGGATGTCGACGAGGGAGCTCGGAAGCGGTGGTGTCGAGTTTGCGCTCGACGGAGAGCTTGAGTGGGACTTGGTGGTGTCTCGACGAAGCTTCGAGCGTCGGTGTGTTGTGGAGGTGGAGCTTAAGAGCTCGACGAAAGAGACGTTGGAGCTCGAGCTCCGCCGTCGCGAGGGGTCGGCAAGGAGAACTTGAGCTTCGGCGATGGAGGAGAGCTCGAAGCTTGGTGTCGGCGAGGAGCTTAGTAGTGGCGGAGCTTGGAGAGAGAGAGCTCGGTTTTTGGTGCTCGTGACTGCGGAGGTGGAACTCATCAAGCGGCTTCGGCGAGTTGGCGAAGAGCTTGGAGCTCGGTGGAAGATGATCTCGACGTTGTGGTTTTCTCGAGCTCGATGAGGACCCGTCGATGGTGCTGACGTGCCTCAGCTGTCGTGCGAGCTGAGCTGGAGGTCGGGAGCTCGACGAAGGGGGGGTTAGGTGAGCTCGATTTTTGGTTTGGAGGTTGAAGAAGCTCCGAGTTTTTGGCGGGAAAAGCTGAAAGAGAAGATGAGGAGAGGGTCGTGGTTGTGGGCCTCTAACAGGTCCGAACCCGACACGTTAACCCTTCAGCTCCTTTCTCCCTTTAGTTGTTTGTTCTTGGGCGAATCTGAGTTGTTGATCACGATTGAGCACGAATTTTGAGGTGAAATTTTTGCCATTTTGCAGTTCGGTAGCTCAGTAACTCGAATTTCAGATCCGAGCTACATTGCTCCATCTGGACGGTTGATCACGATCACGATCATGGCACGAATCACGAGGCACGAAGGCGTGGATCACGAGAAAAAGTAATTTTGTCGTTTTGTGGACATGGCAAAATCTGAGCCATCCATCAGCCGTTGGCCCGAACATCTGGACGATCTGACGGTCCAAGAAGCTCGGAGGTGTTTTTTCCCTAATACGGAGGTCGGTGCCCCGGTAGCTCGGGGGCGTCTTTCTCCGAATGGGCACCTCGGTAGCTCGGCAGAGCTGTGTTGCGATCCATTTCCCGGTGCTACGAAGGTCCAATCGGGGCGTGCGACCCCTCGTTTCGAACCTAACTCGAAGATCTACAACTTCTCTTTAGGAGTGGGTTGAAGAATCACCCTTCTTCATGGTCAAAATAGCCCTGCAACATCTTGTCTTCATGAAGTTGAGTGTTTTGGTCCTCAGAATCTTCGAAGAGGAGCTCCACTCCTAGGGGCGAGGAAGATGGGCTAGGAAGATCCTCGTAACAGCCATGGGAAGATCCATTCTTGGAGGTGAGTGCAAGGAGCAACTTTAAAGGAGAGTTTTCAGCTTCGAACTTGCTTAGAAGAGGCCCACTCGGGAGGCGAATGGGATGAAGGTCTTGGCTCTAGAAGGAGCCATTTGGGAGACAAGTTTGAGGAGCAACTCTAGGAGAGAGTTGTGCTCCGAACTCGTTGAGAAGAGGTCCGCTTTGAAGGCGAGCGGAGTGAAGAACATCACAAGGCTCTAGGAGAGAGCCATTCGGGAGACGAGTTTGTGGAGTGACTATAGGAGAGAGTTTTGAGCTCCGAACTCGCTTAGAAGAGGCCCACTTTGGAGGCGAGCGGAGCGAAGAGCTTGGCTCTAGAAGAGAGCCATTTGGGAGACAAGTTTGAGGAGCAACTCTAGAAGAGAGCTGTGCTCCGAACTCGTTGAGAAGAGGTCCGCTTTGGAGGCAAACGGAGCGAAGAGCTTGGCTCTAGGAGAGAGCCGTTTGGGAGACAAGTTTGAGGAGCAACTCTAGGGGAGAGTTAAACCCCGAACTCATTGAAAAGAGGTCCGCTTTGGAAGCGAGCGGAGCGAAGAGCTTGGCTCTAGGAGAGAGCTATTTGGGAGACAAGTTTGAGGAGCAACTCTAGGAAAGAGTTGAGCTCCGAACTCGTTGAGAAGAGGTCCGCTTTGGAGGCGAGCGGAGCGAAGAGCTTGGCTCTAGGAGAAAGCCATTTGGGAGATGAATTTGAGGAGCAACTCTAGGGGAGAGTTTTGAGCTCCGAACTCGCTTAGAAGAGGCCCACTCGGGAGGCGAGTGGGACGAAGGGCTTGGCTCTAGGAGAGACCATATGGGAGACAAGTTTGAGGAGCAACTCTAGGGGAGAGTTGAGCTCCGAACTCGTTGAGAAGATGTCCGCTTTGGAGGCGAGCGGAGCGAAGAGCTTGGCTCTAGGAGAGAGTCATTTGGGAAACGAGTTTGATGAGCAACTCTAGTGGAGAGTTTTGAGCTCCGAACTCGCTTAGAAGAGGCCCACTCGGGGGGCGAGTGGGACGAAGTGCTTGGCTCTAGGAGAGAGCCATTTGGGAGACAAGTTTGAGGAGCAACTCTAGGAGAGAGTTGAGCTCCGAACTTTTTGTTTAAGTGAGACTCAACAGTTGTGGGAGCAATTCCGAATGGCGAACCACTTCTTACTCACTTATAAGCAAGTAGTGAATCAAGCCAAGTTTTAGACTCTGAACTTGCCGTTTAAAGAGATTCAACAGTTGTGGGAGCAATTCCGAATGGCGAACCACTTCTTACTCGCTTGTAAGCGAGTAGTTGAAGAGGAATCGAGCCAAGTTTTGGACTCCGAACTTGTCGTTTAAAAAGATTCAACAGTTGTGGGAGCAATTCCGAATGGCGAACCACTTCTTACTCGCTTGTATGCGAGTAGTTGAAGAGGAATCGAGCCAAGTTTTGGACTCCAAACTTGTTGTTAAAAGGGGTTAACGAGTTGTAAGAGCAATTCCGAATGGTGAGCTGCCCCGCTCTTGCTAAGCGGCTAAAGCAACGTCGAACCAAGTGTTGGACTCCAAGCTCGTTTTTTGAGCTTAGTAAGTTGTGGGAGCAGCCATGTAGGAGAAGCTGGACTCTGAACTCACCATTTAATGAGTCGTAGATGTGACTCGGAGAGATAGAGATGAAGCAAGAGTAATAATTTTCAATGAAAAAAAGCTAAGTTTTATTGAGACAAACTAAGTGGCCGCCTCAATAGGACGAGCCATTATTACATGGTTCTTGGTCGTGTTACAAGCATCGGCTTTATTGAAAACCGAGATCCTACTTCTACGATAAGGTGAAGGCCTCTTGTGAGGAGTTTGGTTCTCCCCCCATTGGACCTCCTCGGATGAGGTGAAGGACAGCCCCAGGTTCGGAATCTTGGAACTCGGCGGACCTCTCTATTCGTTTGTAGGCTCCTCAGGGTGGAAGTTCGGCCCCATTTTTTTGGACGAACTTGGTCAGGTGTCCCCGCTGTATGAGTTCTTTGATCTCCTCCTTGAGAGCCCGACAATCATCCGTGTCGTGGCCGTAGTCCCTGTGAAAGCGGCACCACTTATCCCTGTTCCTCCTCTTGCCAGGGATATTCATTCTAGGGGGAGCGCAGAGTGGCTCTTCCTTATCCACCTCCATAAGAAATTCTGATATATTAGCAATGAGGGGGGTGAACTTCTCAAAACGAGGAGCTAGGCGGCGTTGGCCATTGCCGTCCCTCTGAGATTTTTGGGACCCATCTTCGCTCGTATTCTTCCGTTTGTTCCCGAAAGATGATTCCTCAAGAGTATGGGGGTTGAGAGCCTCTTCCACTCGAATGTACTTCTCACTCCTAAGCAGGAGTTCTGAGAAGTTTCGAGGAGGCTTCTTGGCGAGGGACGCCTTTGTTAGGGTTATATACTGAAAGCATCACTTTTGTATTAACTTTATTTCCTTATTTTTTTTGAATGAGAATCATATGGGCATATGTTTGCATATTGTGTTTATTATAATATTAATGCAAGTATCTGATATTCTATAAGGTTGATAATATGGTGTGAGGTGACACACAGAAGATCATATTATCAGTTCCCTATGGAATATATAAATAGTTCACAACCTAGACGGACTTGGATAATCCACTGGAAAGGTTGTAGTGTAATCTGGTATTAGTCTATCTTGACTATAGGTTTACACTAGTACACTTTGTGTGTATTGAACAGGACCACTTGAGATTGTTCTCTTTGTACTGACTACAAAAGAGAACAAACACCTCTGTTATTATGGATGCTTATGCTCTTAATCCAGATATAATAACAGACATGTATATGCAGTGTGCATTACTTTGACTCATAAAAGAGTGAGATTCATTATGGATCAACAACCTCTATGAATTGGGTAATAGCAGTGTATGTATGATGGGCTGTTGATTGTAAAAGGAATCCATGTCCCGATACGTCGGGTTGATGATGTCCCCTTAAGGAGCTCATAAGGATTGTCATGTAAACCCTGCAGGTGGATTACATCCGACATGACAAATAAAGTTGAGTGGTACTACTTAAGGATAAAAGATGTTGATCAATATAGTTGTCAGTAACTTAATTTGATCGATGGACATTCGATATCTTAACATGGGGAGCTCAATGAGCATATAATAAAAGGAGCCCATAAATATAATTTGGGATTAGGAAGGTAGTGCAACAATAGCTCTTTAGTGGACCGAGCTATTGTTAATGGGCCTGGGTTGTGTGTTCGGGCTGAACACGGGATACCCAGATTCGTTAGGAGACCTAACCCTAATTTCTCCTCATGGTCCCTGCCGTAGCCTTATATATATCCTCTATTCTCTGGCCGTCATGATAATCTAAAATATAAGATTTTTTTCTCAAAATTCGTGATTCACGTAAGGAGAGAAAAAGAGGTCAGCCAAGGAGAAGAAAGGTTGGGAGATCGTCGCCCACACGACGTCCAACCCGAGGAAGGAATACGTGCAGAAGATCTTGGGGTCGCTGTCGTCTTCTTCTCATCGCAGGTATAATCGTGAACCCTAGATTCCGCTATATAGGGTTAGATCACGTATTTAATCTGTTAAATTTTTAACAATCGATACGCACACCAATCCGTAGTCCTGGGAATCATCTCAGTTCCATCAGCCTTGAGGTCGGCGTTAGTGACGTTGCGCTCGAATGCGGCAGAGGCTACTGATTGGTTGAGGGAGGGAATGGACCGGGCTTCGGCAGTGAACTACCGAACGTAATCTCTTAGGCGTTCACCCTTTCTTTGGTTGAGGGTCACCAAAGATACACTTGTTTTCTCGACCCGACGGCTACTCACGAAATAAGTAAGGAAGAGCCCTTCGAACTAATCGAATGAGGAGATGGATGCCGGGGCGAGTCGAGAGTACCATTCTCTCACAAGCCCCTTCAGCGTGGCAGGGAAGATCTTGCAAAGAAGGGCGTCTGAAGCATGGTGGATCATCATGAGAGTTTTGAAACCCTCTATGTGATCCACGGGATCCGACTCCCAGGTATACGGCTCAAAGTGAGGCGGCTTAAAGTTTTCTGGGACGGGGGCCTCCATGATAGTGCGGGAGAATGGAGGCCTGCTCGGGTGGAGGTTTATCGCCTGTTGCTCTTCTTCCCTGTCAATTCGGCCGAGGCACCTCTCCATCTCGTGGAGACGGCGGTAAACCGAGTCTTCTCTTTGATCATATCTTGCCGAGCCCGGGACTCATCTTCGTACGAGGGTGGACTGGGACTGCGGTGATGGTAGCTTGGAGATAGACGAGGACTGGGAGTGTGAAGGCGGTGGCTCCTAGCTGGCTCAGGAGTAGGTGGCCTCTGGTCGTTATTTGGGGCGACATTGAGGGCCCGCAAGATTGGCGCTTGGAAGTCTTGAAGCTCTGCCCTTGTAACTGGTGCCTCTCCAGCTTGGCGGTCCCTATATGTGGCTCGGTTTACTGGAGAATGTGTTCTCCGCCGATGACGTTGAGGGGACTCTCTTCGCCTCCTCGGGGGAGGGGATCTTCTGGTCCTCGATCGGCGGGGGGTCCGAACTCTTGAGACCCCTGGGTACTCAGGTAGATGGACTCCCCCAAGGGCTCGCCATCCATTCAGGCGAGTTCGGAGGTCGATCCCCCTTTTGGCGATCGGCGATCTCTTGACGGAGATCCCGCTCGGGAGGGCTTTGAGAAGTCATAGAGTCAACTGGAGGATTGTGGACTGCGACATGGTCCTGAGGTGGATGTTGCTTTGGACGACTCCTACAAAAGCCCCCTGGGCAGCCCCCCGAGATCCAGGAAGGGCCTGTTGAGGAGAAGCACCTTGAGTTGGAGGAGGGAGAGGAGGAAGAGAAGTGGTTCTTCGGTTGGAGACCGCTGTCTTCCCCTTCTCTTTTGGATGCATGGCTTGAAACTAGTCTCGCTGATGAAGTTAGGTCGGATTGCTTTTTTCGGTTCCCACAGACGGCGCCAACATGTTACCGTTAAATCTGGTATGGGGACAATAGATAGAATTTGTGAATTCTTGAGAAAACGAACGAGGCAAACTTGTTGACATGTTGACCTTCACCAAATTGTTGACCAGTTTCTTGCTGCTACCGCGAACCTGCAAAATGTGCGATACACCGGGATGGATCCCGGCGATGCACCATCCGACGCTCTTATCAGTAATCAGAATGATTAAGATAGAGCTTTAACTAGAAAAAGATTGATTACCTTCTTATGGTGGGGAGAGGGATTTTTATAGTCACCTTAGAGATCCGTTTCGAGATAAGAATATATCTCTACTTCCCGGTGTGAATGGATAGAAGCGGTTAAGACCACTTCTTAGGGATAATTATGAATCTGAATTCTTCTTTATCCTTCTGAACTGGTTTGTAACGGGTTAGGACCCTTACCCAGTAAGACAGATCCGTTTATGGGTTATTGGGCTTTGAAGAAAGACTCAGTCCCCATTTCAGACCCATTTGTAGGTGAAATTACCGTTTTACCCTTGAGCTTTAAGATTCGCGTCTGATTTGAACGATCCCGATTTAATCCCATTTTTACCCATATCATATGCATATTTTAGCATCAACGATGGTGGATGCTATTAGTACACTTAAAATCTTCACCAAGCTTTAGACTTTCGAGATAAATTTTTGGCTTGCATTAATAAAAATGCGAGAAAAAAAGGAATATAACAAAATAATAGTAATAAAAAGTAACAGAATTGTTAAAATGATTGCAAAGATGGGTCTATTTTTGAATATTCTGCAGAATTTATCACAGCCAATATCGTTAAATATATGATTCTCTGTTATACAAAAAAGTTCTCTGACCTCGTTACCTTCATATACCTATTAATTTGATTGTTTCTGTAGCGATGTACCTTTCAGTGCTTAAAATCAAAGATATGGCAATTGTTATCATAAGAGATGCATGCCAAGCACGTTTAAGGAAACTTCACCTAGAAAGAATATTAGGTATCAGCATGTTTTACTGTCGACCGTTTTCATGAATAAGATTACCAATTTCCATTTGAAGAATGTGACACAAGCCGAATTAGTCGCTCTAAGAGCATCCATAGTCGTTTGCTATTCTCATTGCTAAAGATAGCATTTAGAAATAGCAATAGAAGTAGGACACTGCAGTCGTCCAAATCTTAAAATTAAAAACAACGGATGAACATCATCCGTTTTGTAAAATTTTTTTTTTTTTAATAGTTATTCGGTGATTTTAAAATTTTTTAAAAAAATCAAAAAAAAGTCAAAACCATACCAAACCGTTTGGTTAGCTTTGACAATTTTTTTAATTATTTTTTTTGGGTTTAAAATTATAAAAAAATCAAAAAAAATAATAAAAAATAAAAAAGTCAGAAACTGACCTCTTCATCCGTTTGGTATGGTTTTGACTTTTTTTAAAAAAAAAATTTTTTAATCAAAAAAAAATCAAAAAAATTAAAATAAAACACCAAACAGATGAACATCATCCGTTTGGGTTTTTTTCAGTGATTTTTTTTTTTTTTGAAAAAATTGTTTTCGACGACAGACGGAGTATCTTCACCCGTCTATCGTTTTTTTATTTTTTTATTTTCCTAGACGGATGATCTTCATCCATCGCTACCCTCAAACGGATAAACATCCTCCGTCCCCTATATTTAGCAATCGTCTAAAACGGCTCCTAACTTTAGCAATCTACTGTACATTCCTATTCTAAATTTTGAATTTTTAGCGAACGACTACATGGCATTTTCCTAAAGCTATTTCTAATTTTTGAGTATTTAGCAAACGACTGTGGATGCTCTAATTCAAGCGATCAGGAACAACTTAACAAACTTAAACCTACAAAAATACGAGGTTCTTTTTCTTGTTAACCAGGGTAAAGATTTAGATTCTTGCTTCCAGACATGGTGAGCTCCAAAATTTATTGCACATTCAAAAAGGGTAATAAATTCCATGAAACATTGGATCAGTTAAATAAATAACCACTGACATTTCATATTTGCTTTATGGTCAAATTTGTGCCAGAGGTGTAGTTACTAAGAGTGTACTCAGGGTACAAAAATCTGATTTTCGAACAATGAAATGTTTCCTAGATACTGAGTACAAAGTTGAATTATCATATTAGAATGAAATCTTCCCAATGGCATTTCTAAGAGAGCACATAGATGAGATATGCAATGAGAAACTAATAAATATGACAGCACAAAGAAAGAGAAAGTACATAATATGTTAAACTCATGTAATTGACTCATTCTCAGTTCATTATGCAAAAGAAGAAGGATAGTTTAAAAAGTACCCAAGAGGCCCACGAGATGCTGTAAAGAAATACCTGCAAATTTCAAAGAATTTGCTAACTATGTCAGCTTGTTGATATAAATTTAGAGGGGAAAACATAAGTATCACAGAAGGGTAGGTACATGTGCGCAGCTCGCTAGAAGCCCAATACTAAGTAATTTTTCCTCCCCAAGAAAAGGTGCTAATGCAGGCATCAGAAACAGCTGGATGTCAAATGTTCTCAGTTGCAATAAACTCATAATAATCCAATATATTAGTAGGTATCCATACACTAAACAGAAGGGTACCTGTGAGAAGGCGCCAGCAATGCCAACTATCAGCAACAAATCAGCAAACTGGTCCTTGTTGAATTGGAATTTTGCTTTCAAAAAGTACTGCATCAATATTTCAAATGAAAAGGTTAGAGACAATCACTACATCTAAATAAGAGCTTAACTAATCTGAAGATGCAGAAGTATCCGATTTCTAAAGCTAATCTCAAGCTGAAAATAGACTGAATACTTGCATGACAAAAAAAATCGTTTGAGCTTAAAAAATGGGTTTCCGTAATTAATATTTACATTAACTCTACACTTCTTATATCAAACTGGATATTCACTCCTTTTTGCCTTCTCTATTTAGATGATGATTCCTTACAAGAAATTCCAACTTGTTTCAGGGAATGGTTTAGAAGCATTCATAGTGTTTTCTTTAGTAGTAGAGGGTTTGGAGTTGTATAGTCAAGTCCTACACAAATATGTTGATGAACTATGGCTAGAAAATTGGACTCCATCTTATTGTGTATAAGTATATAATATTTAAAAAAACCTATTAACGAATCTTTTGCAGTGTAAACATGTATAGTTACTATTCATGTACAATGTGCATTAATTTGGCCAAATAGGAGATGACTTGAGAGGAAGAGAGCTACGAAATGAAGTTCACTAGAATTACCTACAAAGTATGTTCACTGCTATTTTGTAGCCTAGTCGTGTTTGACACGTAAATCTGACAAGGAACTAGCTATTTTAGTGTAGTTTTTCAGAATTTTACTTGATTTTATGCACATAGGATGCATCGGTTAATTCATTTCTCCAATACAAAATCTTTGTTAAAAGCTTGTAAATCAATTCATACAAGCCAAAGGTATTTCAACTATTCTACAAAGTTAGCATAATTCATAAAACAATAAAATCAACAGAGTAATAAGCGTACCAACAATGCAGCCTGAACGCCACTATCACCAACACTGACAAAGAATGTCACAAACGCAGCTCGCGACAGCGTCAAACTGCACAACAATAAACTCCTTTCTCACATACATGCATCCAGTAATCGAAACTAATTCAAACACAACATAGAGCAAAATTAGAAAAATTAATTATGTCTTGGAAGTGATTTTGTTCACCTGCTTCTGAGAAGGAAGACCATGTCGTGTATCGAAGGAACCTTCCTGACTGGAAGTAGCTTTGGAGAAGTGGAATTGGCATCGTCTTGATTAGGGTTTGGGCAAAGGGGCTGCGAGCATTCGTCGGTTACGAGATGGGAAGCGCCGCCGTCGGTTTCGGTGAGGAAGAATCGCATGTACAGCGCTGCGATTATCGCCACTGTTGCCGAAACCTGAGAGAAGGAAGAAGACGATGATGAGGAGAGAGAGAAAGGGAATGGAATGGAAGGGAAAGGAATACCTGGAAGGTGTAGGAGGTTGGGAGGATGCGGGCGGTGAGAGTGCCGGAGACGAAACCAGCGGCAGAAACGCCGGCGAGGACGCCGAACGCCGCCGCCCGGGGACCCTCCCCCACTTTGTCAGTCTGTAATTAATTTAGGTTGAGGTATTATTCTTACTTTATTAGGAGTAAATTGCATATTGTACTGTGGATAGTTTTGGAATGGGTAATGCTCTACTATCAAATTTATTACATTTTTCTTTACAATCTTAGGTGGCACACTATTAGTGAAGGTTATTGTAGTGTAGTTTGTACAAATATCTAATAATAGTGTGCCATCTAAGGTATTAAAGAAAAATGTAATAGATTTGGTAGTAGGTGTAGCATTATCCTTTTGGAATTTGGTTCCTTAAGGTTATTTGCACTTCGATCTCTCAGATCACTCCATTTGCAAGTGTCTATTAATCTTGGAGTTTAAAAATGAAACTATGCTTAATTGATGCAAAGATGAGTAAATATTGGAGGGGTTGTGCAATTTTTGTTGTTACGAGAAGTATGAGTATACAAAATTGTTATTGCACAAGTGAACAAATTATTAGATGTTCCAATGGAATTGGAAAGATTTCGATAGTTTACCACATAAGTAAGTGAAAGACATTGCATGCTGCCTTCGCAAAACATGCCGGTGAACATCTTGACTCCATAGTATGCATAGAAGAATGGTCTTGACTGATCATAAGCCAATATAACTACATTAAATGATCAATGAGTTTGTTAGGGAAAAAAGAATAATCGGTGAGCAATATTAGTAGGGTATGAATGCAAGAACCTATTTCGGATTTAATTTCGACAACACACTAAAACCTAACTAAAATATACAACTACATATTCATGTAAAAGGCCAAATAACATAGGCCAAATCTCACTACAACTACCTGCATGAATTTACTAAAATTTACAACTACATATTCATATGAAATACTTGAATTTCATTACCTTCAATAACCATAGCCAAGATGTCCATTTCGGATTTAATTTCGACAAAAACTTTAATTATCATTTTTCAAACCAAAATTATCAACAGCAACAACATCTTTTCCCAACATTATCAACAGCAACAACAGAAAAAAAAAACAAAAAAAAGGGGGAAAAAAAAGGTAAAATATCAACAGCAACAACATCATTTCCCAACATTATCAACAGCAACAACAGAAAAAAAACAAAAAAAAAAACAGGGAAAAAAAAGGGATTACCTTCAGTAACGAAGAGGAATGTGAGAGAAAGAGATGAGAATAATGAAATGAGCTTCCAGATCTTGCTCGAGGAGGAGATGAGAACTGTCGATGGGTTCCGATCGTTGGAGGAGGAAGGAGACGATCTTGGGGCTAGGATTTTGTTTTCTAAAATCGAAAAGGAGGAAGGAGATGAGAGATTGAGAAGTGGCCAGATGTATGTTGGGGGGGGGGGGGGTGTGAAATTTCCGATCGATCGTTCGTCAAGGAAGGAGTCGATTTTGGGGGTAGGGTTTTTTTTCGTTTTCTAAAATCGAAAAGGAGGAGAAGAGAGATTGAGAGAGATTGAGAAGTACGCAGATGAATGTTTTGGGGGGGGGGTGAAATTCCGATTATACCCCCCCTCATTAACAGATGAGCGGGAGGGGATCTGATCCCTTGGATCTGGATCAATCAGATCGGACGGTCTACACACAGTGCGCACCTCGTTGCACACTGGCCTGGTGTGCAACGGAAAGTTTCCCTATATATATATATATATATATATATATATATATATATATATATATAAGAGATAATTAAATAAATAAATGAGTTGTTGGGGGGGGGGGGGGGGGGGTTGGAATTGGAATTTGAGTTTTGGGGGATAACTTTTGAGGAGAAAATGTGTTTTGTAAGATTAGATCTGGGTCTTTGATTCTGGGGGATTGAAGGAGAGCCACTTGATAGTTTTTTTTTGTGTTTTATTATATACTAGGTTTGCCCGTTGACACGTGCCTACGGCACGTCTTCGGAACGGTGCACATTGTTTGATCATATAAAATAGTTTTGGCGTTCCAGCAAATTAATTGAAGTAGCAAACATATTATATGAGAAACTTTTGGGGGTCCAGCAAAAAAACATATTATATGATTTTTTTTGAGTTTTTTGAATTATTTTTAAAGTTTTTAAATTTTTAATTTTTTTAGTTTTTTAATTTTATTTTCTTAATTTTTTGAATAGAAGAGGGAGGGAAAGAGAGAGAGAAAAAATTAAATAAATATAGGAGTTGTTTTGGGTGGGGAATTTGAATTTGAGTTTTGGGGGAAAACTTTTGGGGGGAAAAATATGTTTTGTGAGGTTAGATCTGGACCTTTGATTTTTGAGGAGATTGAAGGAGAGCCACTTGATAGCTTTCTTTGTGTTTTATTATTATACTAGGTTTACCCGTCGACACGTGCCTACGGCACGTCTTTGGAACGATGCACCTTATTTGATCATATAAAATAGTTTTGGAGGTCGAGCAAATTAATCGAAGTAGCAAACATATTATATGAGAAACTTTTGGGGTCCAGCAAAAAACATATTATATGATTTTTTTGATTTTTTTGAACTATTTTTAAAGCTTTTAAATTTTTAATTTTTTTAGTTTTTAAATTTTTTATTTTTTTAAATTTTAAAAAAAATTATTTTCTTAATTTTTTGAATAGAAGAGGGAGGGAGAGAAAGAGAGAAATTTTTTTTATAACAAATATAGGAGTTGTTTTGGGTGGAGGATTAGAATTTGAGTTTTTGAGAAAACTTTTGGGGGAAAAATATGTTTTGTAAGGTTAGATCTAGGCCTTTGATTTTTTAGGAGATTGAAGGAGAACCACCTGATAGCTTTCTCTGTGTTTTATTATATAGATAGATATATATATAGAATGAAAGAGAGAGAGAGAGAGAGAATTAAATAAATAAATTAGTTGTTTTGGGGAGGAGGGATTTGATTGAGTTTTGGAGGGTAATGTGTTTTGTAAGTTAGATCTGGTCTTTGATTTTGGGGGATTGAAGGAGAGCCACTTGATTTTAGGGGATTGGTCGGTTCGGATAATAGTTGTCGACCCCTACTTGATAGCTTTCTTTGTGTTTTATTATATAGATGCCTAGTTTTGAGGGTTTTTTTGTGTGTGTGTGTGTGTGTGTGTGAGGGGGGGGGGGGGGGGGGGGGGGGGGGGGGGGGGGGGGGGGGGTTGGTTGGTTGATAGTTTTTTTGTGTTTTATTATATAGATGCCTGGTCCTTTATTTATTATTTTTTATTTTTTTTTTGGGTTGGAGATATATGCCTAGTCGACCAAAGCGAAAACGTTTGGAACGATTGCAAAGCCATCTCTTAATTCGTCACCTTCCCTTTCAATAACGATCACATGTCGGTGAGTAATTTACGATAACCACCATATCCCTTCTCTCCATTTTTTCCTCTGCTGTCTTCATCATCATATCACTTGGATTGAATAGTCAAAAAGAAAGGATTTAGCGTGTCTACCTCCATATCCACTGTGATGCTATGAGATATGAGCAGAGTAAATTTACATGTAAGAAAAGCATATATACAATTTTGGCCGGCAATAAAATGCTACTCCTTTCCTCTTGTTTTCCCTGTTTTTCTTTCGGATGATCTCATTAGACAAAGCATGCAATGTTGTGATGCAACTAAGTGACACACTTGACTACCTGAGTACTACTATGTGTAATTAATGTACCTTAGCGATATGTTCATCATTACGATAGAAACAATATAAACATGGTTTCATTCTTTCAATTTGCATGCTTCTGCAAGAAGTATGTACATGGAAATTATAGTACATCATTCAGTCATACCTGCAACTTTCAATAAAGTTAATGTATGTTGTATCTCTATTTGTCCTGAGTGTTTCGGCTAAAGTACTTTCTCTAATGTTAATTTTCATATCATGGTCAAAACCCTTTCGTTAGGTCTTTAAATTATATGCACTGAACTCTCAATGTAATTAGGAAAGTGAAATCGGTTAATGGAAGATCGGTCTGAATTTTAAAAGGTACAAATCACTAGCTATAATGAACAGGATAAATTAAAATAGATGAACTGATTTGTCTGTAGGATACGGTGTAATTAATCAGGTTATTAGGAATCAGTCGATATTATACTTACGTAGGGGAATGATTCCAACGGTCATAGGGAGAGTGAGCAAGGCCTTTCGACCATATTTGTCCGACAAATTCCCTACCAAGGGTGTCACCATCAGCGTACCCAGCCCTGTCATCTATATTTATACATGCAACATGATCAGTATTAATTAGATAGAATAAATTAGGTCTACATCTTATATAAAAATGCACGATCTAAACAAAAATTAGTCAAATTTTAATCAAACAAAAATTAATTTGTTAATGACATACTAAGCATCTAGACATCTTTCATCAATCTAATGGTAGCTAGTGGTCCTAGTGTACACTCCACTGGGTCTGTAATGGCATGCATGTAATAGAATGCAGAACATCGGAAGGCGATCAATCTTTATACTAATATAAAGCAAACAATTCTAAAGTCGGAATCTCATCTAATAAGTGTATGAAAACAATCAATAGTATAGTATACATTGTGCATAACGCATACAATTAGAATGTAACGATGGAATAAGCATGATATTGGATGCATATATATGCATTGTAGCATCACAGAAACTACAAAAATGCGCCTTCACTGATCTCCTTAATTTGTCTGATTTATTTGTTTTCTGGTCTAAACTACAGTTCAGAGACTTGTACGATATACTTGTACATTTGAATTTTGGGTCAATTCCACACGGGTTACTAACAAATGTGGAAATTTTATATACTTCACTCACAAATTGATATTTCCATATAACTCACTAACTTGCTATTCTCACTCTTTTTATGTAAAATTTTACTACGAGTTTAAAAATAACTATTTTGCCCGCTTTTAAAATTAAGGGTTAAGGTTTAGGGTTATGGCTATTTTTAAAATTAAGAGTTAAAAATAACTATTTTATTTTGTCCTCTTATAAAACCCTAACCCTAACATAAACCTAACCCTGAACTCTAAACCCGAGGATCTGACATAAGCATAAAATTCCTAACTCTAAAAGAAGGGCAAAATAGTTATTTTTAAATTCATGGTAAGATTTAACATAAATAGAGTGACAATAATCAAAAAAATATTTTTTTTTATTGGTCAATACTGCAAGTGAGTTATATAAAAATATCAATTTTTGTGTGAGATATATGAAATTTTCATATTTGTTAGTCACTCACATGGGAAAAAAACCTTGAATTTTATGTATATGTAAATAAGTACAAAATTAGGAGAAAAAAAAATATGTACAAAAGTAGAAAAGAAGAAACGGAGTAGGCAAGGGTTAATCAATCATGCTTTACATACTAGAGATTCCAGTACCTGAACCTTCCACAAACTAGTGACACCTAAGAGCATCTCCAATGGGGGTCTTTATTTCTCATCTCTATAATAAAATATTCCTGGGAATATTCTATTATAGAGATGATAAAATAAAGGGGCACTCCAACCATGCCCCTCTATAATTTATACAATATAAATTTTTCGAAAAAAAGAAGTTTTTGATTAGTTTTATTGTAAATAATTTTACATTAAATTGCTTATATTAATAATCTATTTGGGAAAAAAAATTATGCTGTTGGAAATGTCTCACCGAAAGCTTTAAAACGAGCCTAATATTAGTACTTTTGGAACTAATTTTAAATTATGAACTTTTTACTACTAGTTTGTGATGTCAATGAAACTGAGCAATTCCAACGATTCCTTGCTCGACACAAGCAACTCAAAGATAAAAATGCTCATATTGCACTTAGAAATGCACTGATAGAGCATTTGTGGGCAAGACACGGCAATGAAATGGATTAAAAGTTGGGGATTATTAATGTTATAATTTTAATGCTTTTTTATCATTCAGTTCTATGTATTTCAATGTCCAACGTTTGTAATTCCAATTAATGATTCTATGTATTTGTCGTTTATCTATTTCCAATTAATGATCACATTGTATGAGTGTGTAGTCTTTTTAAAATATGTTAAGCTAATACAAAATAACTAAATAATCTCGACTATAAATATTGTATCAATTATTTTTTCCAAACAATAAAAAAATATTCAAAATTGGTCTTATTTTAAAGGTATCGTCGAGACATTTCCAACTGTACCAAAATAATAAAATTTGGTTTAATATTTTATAAGATACATTCACAAAATATATAGTACACATTTTAATTAAAGGATATGGAAGGAATTCTTAAAAAAATATTAAGGTAAAAAATGGTAAAATGGAAAATGCTAATAGTGAATAGTGATTTGAAGATGCTCCAAAAAGTCTCCAAATTTGGAGATTTTTTTGAAGCATCTCCATTTTGAAGACAAATTTAGAGCCCGGTTGGGGCTTCATTTCTTCAAAATGAAGCCCCATTGGAGATGCTCTAATCAATTCATCTCTACTGATCTATGATGTCGAATAAAAATATTTTTGACGGACTTTCCATTAATTATTACTCAAAAAACGACACAGAAAAAGGAACAAAACACCCATTCTTTTTGGAAAGAGTTGGGTTGGCAACTAGATGAACGCGTATATATAACTTGTTCAGCTGTACCGTATCGATAATGCTTTGTGTTTATTCAATCTGCATGGTTTTCCCTCTTCTCTTGATTAATTTCCTCTAATATTTTCTTTGTTACTGTCTCTTACTGACTACCTATTTCTTTTTGCGTTTCTTTGGCTTACTACTTATGTACTATTCTCTTCTTCTTGCGCAGATATAAAGTTGGGATCGCCTTACTGTTTTATGGTGGTTATTAGCCTGCTTTTTGGCTTGGGGCTTCAGGTTGCGTCCTGTCATCTATGTTTTTTATGCTCTTTCTGCAGCATCCGCTCTTTTGTTTGCAGGTTGTAGTGGGTCGGCTTTTTGCTGCCTGGTGGCTGTCCTGCGGGGCTGTTTTAATTTTGCGGGCTGTTAATTTTAGGGATGTCTAACTCTTTTTTTTCTGAGTTTTGTGTTTCATTCTCTCCCTGTCGTGGTAGTGGTGGCCTTCTCTAGCCCCACTTCCGGCATGTGTGGGAGCTCCTATATCTCCTTGTCTTTTATTCTTTTTCTCGCTGCTGTTGTGGATGTGCTTGCTGTTTGGTTTTGTTGTTCTGGTCCTATTGCGTTTGTGGTTGTTTGCTGCGGTTCAGTGTGGCGTTTCCTTGTGGCTGCTGTATTTCTTTTGTTGTGCTGGTCCGGCGTTCCCCCCACTCACTTCGTGGGATGTCTGGAGGGCCTATGCCTGCTCTTGTTTTCTGAATTTTGTTCTGTGTTTCTGTTTTTTTCTATGCGCTGTGCAGGTTGGATGGTCGGTGGAATGCTCGATGGGCTGTGATTTCTTTTTGGCCCTTCAGTGTTGTTGTTTTCTTTTGTTGTGCTCCAGGTCTTTGGTCCATCGCTGTGGCGGCTTGATTGTGGTGACGTTTGGGAGGTTTTTGATCTTTGACTTATGACCTTTTCTGAAGATACTACCTCAGTATCTCAGAGTTTTGTTAATTTTATCGTCGAGTTTGTATGTTGGCAGTCAGTTTCTGCATTGTAAACTGCCTGTTTTTTTTTCCACCTATTTGTGGCTTTTGTACTATGGACTTTGTATCTTTCTGTGTTTAATTTATTTAAGGGCCGGAGTCGTCCGACTCTATACTGTTCTTATCAAAAAGTATATATAACTAGTTCTTTAATTTCTTAGCTAATACTGTCACTCTCGCTTATGCTGCATCCATTAATGGGGTTTAGTGTCTAAGATATCTACTAATTTGACGGGATCAGAGGCTCTGAATGAGTGAATGGTTGTCGTCAACATTGACAGATAACATCTTCTACTTTTTCAACACTTGGACAGGTCAAGCAACCAGGAAAAGACTGCGTATGGATGAGGAATAGTGTCTGGATAAGACTTTTGATCAGGGCGGAGTTCGTGATGTTCCAAGGTGATCGGAGATGTCCATCTTCTTTCTTTGTATTTTCATTTGCTATTTTAGATGTGGCTTATTTTGATGTTGTCGTTTAGACTCTGTTGTGGTCGTTTAGACTTTTCTTGTTTAAACTTTGTAATAGCTATCTACTTGTTTCATTAATTACACATTAATGAAGCGATGACAGAGTCATCTTTTTATCCCCAAAAAAAAAAAACATTTACAGATATCTTAGAAGATTCCGGGATAATAGGATTTGTCTAAGTTGGGAAGGCTTATGTGGAAAGCCTAGAATAGGCTACCCCAATAATGTTATTGGGCTATAGCTGTTACGGAAGCGTCGTGGAATATTATGATCCAAATTTAGTCTCACATCGGTTATATGGAAAATCAATATTGGGTAATTATAAACTTGAGTTTCCTTTCTTTAACAACTAGCTTTTAAGGATGGGTTCTCCTGGGTTCGTAACATAGTCAGGGCCGGCCTTACCCTTGAGGCATGTGAGGCGGCCGCCTCAGGCCCCCGGCGTTTTTGCGATTTGAGTTAATGCTACATCCACTACAAATTTCACTACCTTATGTGACACACTCCAATAGGTGGGGAAAGTGAGAGTAGGTGGAGAAACTCTCCAACAGGAGTGTGCCACCTAAGGTAGTGAAGAGAATGATAGTGAAATTGGTAGTAGATGAAGCATTACTCTTGCGATTTTAAGGGCCCCAAATTTGTAATTTCTTTGTAAATATAGGCACGTATTTTGCGCGTAAAAGGAAAATACTGTTATTAGGGGCCCAAAAATAATTATTTGAGCCTTTAAAAAAAATTAAAAGTTATTTTGGTTTAGGGTTGAAGACTTGAATTGAATTTGAGACTTTAAATTTGAGTAATTTAAAACAAATTTATATATTTTGCATATTTTGCTTTCAACAATGTGCAAATTTTTTGTATACATGTTTTTTTTTTTTGTATGAGGTCTCAATTCGGGAGTTCGCCTCAGACTCCGGGAACTCAGGATCGGCCCTGAACACAATGGATATACGTTATGAATTTGTAACTTGACCAACACTAGCACTTCAGTCACCGTAATAGAGCTAGTGTTCGAGTTGAATGCCCTCACTTCCATATTGGTGTAGTGTATGATCATGTCACTGCAATAACTTAAAGCACTCTTTTATATATATATATATATATATTAGTCATGTGTACGTCCCCTTTTTTAGCTCTTACGATTTTTTCAAACTCTTTTTTTTTAAAGTTAAGACTACAACGTGTAGTATGGCTTCAAACCTAAGGACCAAGGTTCCCTTTACCCACTACAAGTCTACAACTCAGTAAATATTAGTCATCTGCACGTACAATGTATGTCGCTTTTTTTTAAGCTCTTACGTTTTTTCAGGCTCTTTTCTAAAAATAAAAACTACGACCTGTAAAATGGCTTCAAACCTAAGTTGTTATTTACAAATTATCTATAATGGTTCAAACCGTTTATTTTATATGAATAACATTTTTATAAATAATTATGCCGTAAATAAATTTGAACTTTAAGTGTATTACGGTAACTGACAATAATTGAATAAATGACTAGTTAACATAACTCCTACTAAAATATGTGTGGTTGAGGTTAGATCAATCAAGTTGTTTTGTCTACAAATTACACAATCCCAACTCTTCCATTATACTATTAGAGATTAAAGATTAGAGATTAGAGATATTTGTAGATGGAAATGTTAGTTGTGTTATAGAGAATTACAATAAAAATCTTATATTTTGCATGACTTTATATGAGAGAAGTTTTTATAATCATTAAATTTCTTACTATATCCGAAGTACCAACTTCCTTTCGGTTGCTTAGAGCATCTGTAGTCGTTTGCCAAATATGCATAATATGCATACTTCGTCAAAAATAGCATTGCAGTCGTTGGGTATATATGCATATTATGCATATTTCGCTACAGTGTACTGCTATATATGAGAATCGAAACAGCAATTATGCATATATTAAAGGATGACACTCGAAGTGCCGTCGCACAATTTTTTTTTTTAATTGGTCGGCCGACACTTGAAGTGCCGTCCCTCCAAAAAAACATGATTTTTTTAATTAATTTTTTTTTAGAAAAAAAGCCCATTAAAAAACCACTCCGTACCTTACTTAAATTTTTTTTAAAAAAATCCCTTTTTTTTCCTCCGACTGCACTTCATGTGCCGTCCCACCTTTTTTTTTTCCGCTCTGACGGAAGATCAAGTGCCGTCCCACTTATTTTAATTTTTTTTCCTCGAACGTAATGTGAAGCACCGTCTCTATATTATTTTAATTTAAATTGGTAAAATATAGCATTTCACGACTGCAGCGAAATGAAAAATTGTCCTATGCATTTATCCATTTACGCATATTTTAACGGTAACGACCGTGGAAGCTCTTAATAGTTAATAAATAGTATAATTGTAAAGTAAGAAATTATATTTTTAGATTACAGGACTTCTAATATTTTTGGATGGTAAATTGGTAATGTGTACAGAAGAAAGTCAAACCATCTAACTTAAAATTCACATTCAAACGACGGGCCTAAAACTACTCCTTTTGTATGCGAGTATCTAGATCCAAATGCACTTTTTAAGTTGTTTATTCAGTGATTAGATGTTGAGGATGAACATAGCACAAATCTCAAAGTTCATGCGTACTAAACTCTCCGTCATAAATAACCAGTAATCTGCATTTGTAATGCGCACTCCCTTTTTTTTAACTCCAACTTTTCATAAATTATCTCCAAAACCGATTTTAATTTTATATGAATTGAACTTTTGTAAATAATTATTTCTTAAATAAATTTGAAGTTTGAGTACATTAATTAGAAATTGATAGTTAATAAATCTCTTACTTTAAAATGTATGGTTGAGATTAGATTAATTATGTTGGTTTGTGTGCAAATTACACAACTCCAACTCTTTGAGTTATATTTTATTTTTGCTATTTCCTGTTTTTACCGCATGTAAAAATTATTTTGTACTGTTTCTTGGTTCTATTAATATATTTGGCCGGAGTCGTAAGACTCTATCCTCGTTATTAAAAAATCAAAAAAAAACTCTTTTGAGTTATGGTGATAGAGATATGGAAAGATATGGAAAGTTGAACGCCAGATAATATCATCATTTATGACGAACTGTAATTATGCACACTAGTATCATGCACGTGCGATGCACGTGGAGGGGAATGAAAAGGACTACAAAAAAAAAAAACTATAACTCACGTGCGATGCACGTGCAGGGGAACGAAAAGGGAAAAAAAAAGACCAACACGTGCGGTGCACGTGGAGGGGAATAAAAAGGACAAAAAAAAAAAATAATGCACGCGCGATGCACGTGGAGGGGAACGAAAAGGACTTTAAAAAAAAAAAACTAAAACTGCCAACACGTGCGCTGCACGTGTTGACAAAATGAAAGAAAAAAAAAAAACGGTGACAAATGACACTAAACCCTTCTCCCATTATAATAGTAGAGATATGAGAGCGTAGAAGATGAAGTGTATTGACTCGATATATTCTAAAATTGCATGCAGAGACATATTAACTATTTTTCTCTGAAAATACAAGTCATGAAACTGAAACATGGAAGGAAAAAATGACATACTCTACTGCAGGTGAATCAAAGTTATGTACCGCTTGATGGAACCCGGAGAGATAAATGGCGAGGGAGCACTGGTCTCTCCCTGGACAGAGCACTTCCATGGTGATATCGGTAATGGCCGGAATGACAATGAAAGACGAGAAGTTGAAGAGGAAGACACATGCAAACAGGTGGCTCAATCCCCCTAAATCCTTCATATCTTACTCCACCACTTCACTATACTCTGTAGCGAGTTAATTCAAATAAGCTAAATAGCAGAATGAAACTGGGGAAAAGACAGAGGTCTACTTTTTTGACAAGAATAAAGGAGTGGAGTGTGAGACCTTTATCTCTTTTGCTTTGGGGAGTTGCTCTCAGTTGGCTGTAATTAAATGGGAGGGAAGAGAAGGGAGGTAGATATATCTGAGGATTTCGGGGGTAATTAAGTATATTTTTTTAAAAAGTCTTTGTGGTAGGTTTTATACTATGTTATAGCTACGCATGTCGACATGGTTTTTTCAACGGGTTAGTTCTAGTGGCAGTTGCAACGTTGTTACCCTTCCCTGCTTTAGGGAAATTGAGGGTATGCAAAGTGCCAAAATCGCACCCAAAATTCAGCTCGATTTTGCGGAAAGGGACTTGTAAGAGCATCCACTATCGCCTGCTATAAATCTAAAAAATAAAAATTTTGAGAAAAAATTCGCCATTATTGTCTGCTATAAACATATTTTATAGCCGACTCGTGAACAGTACTCTGTCATATATAGCAGAGTAAAATAGCATATGCAAAATATAGAAGATGATAAATGATCATCCGTCTGTTAAAAATTTGGAATTGTTTGGAATATAAAATTCTAATAGACGAAAGAAAATCTTCCGTCTGTAGTATTTTGACCGGTCAAAATTTGAAAGACGGAATAAGATCTTCCGTCTCTCTCTTATTTTATTTTTTTTTAAAATAAAAATGAAGGGACGGAAGATCTCTCCCGCTCTTTTATATTTTTTTCCGTCATTTTTTAAATGGGAAAGAGGCATTTATAAGAGAGGGTTATTTTTTTCCTTTTCCCATTAACCTTTTCGTCCTTATCTTTAAAAAAAAGAATTCAAAAAAATAAATAAAATAAAAAATTATATGCCCGGACGGAAGAAGATCTTCCGGCTGGCATAATTTTTATTTAAAAATAAAAAATCCCCCAGACGGAAGATCTTTATCCGTCCGGGTATTTTTTTAAAATTTTTTTTAATTCCATGCGCGACCAGACGTCTGGCTAAAAGAAATAAAAATAATTATTGTCAAACGGAACATGATCTTCCGTCTATTCAATTTGGGGTATTAAAAAATTTGGTTTTTTATTAGACGGAGAATGTTATTCCGTCTACCCAAATTTTAGATTCAACAATAGTGACACAACTCATTTATTTTTAAAAGTCAAATGTTAAAAATCTAAAATATAGCACCAAGGATAGTGGATGCTCTAAGTAGACCTATCCATCACACTATTCATACACATGAGTCCAATCTTTTTCAGAGCATGGACATTCAGTGTTGAAAAGATATCAGGAACCAAGATGGGCGGATAGTGAATTATTCTACGACATTTCGGGTTGATCATAAAAGAGGGCACAAATTTTAATGCAACATGTGTGGCTAGATGGAGGGACCAGACCTCTCAAGGATTCAAATCCGTTTCTATCACTTTCTTTTTTTCTTGCCTTGGACAAAATGTAGGGTTTTTAACACATCTACCAATAACAAATAATCTAATATGATATATACTCCTCACAAATGAATATTATCATGTGTTGCTCCTAACAAAGTGAGCATTAATCATATATATCCCTTAATTTGGAAGATAATTGGGATTGGGATTGAGATTTGAAGTTTATGAAGGAGTTGGTGGTGTGCCTATGAGGTTTTGATATTTTTGTGGAGGTGGCTTCGGTCTGAGGTGGTGGTTGGGCGGCATAAATAGAGTGGGGTTCGGTTGCCAATAGAAATTGGTAATTGTTAGAGAAGTAGAGGAAACAGTAAGAAAAAAATTTGCAACCAATGGTCGAAACCGAAAAACATCCATGCACCAGCACCCTATAATCGAATCCGACACAACGAAATACTACAATCGCATGCAGAATTCTAACCGAGTGACAACTTAAGATGAATCTCAGATTGTCAGTGGGCCAGTGGCAAATGTGATAATATTCATTTGTAAGGGATATATATAGTATATTAGCTTAATTGTTAGGGGTACACGTCTTTAAAAAAACCTAAAACATATCAGCTCTCTGTTTCGTCTTAAAGAGAAACTAAGTGAAGACGCATTGTGGTTGTACGCAGTAAATTGAAGGAAGTTAATGCGGTATATAGCCCCTCTTTAACAACAAAAAGAGTCCTAATCCCAAAATTAATTTTGGATTTACTACATAAATCATTTTCCTCCGTTCAATAATTTTGAGCAGTACCTCCTCATTTTCAGTATATTGAGAAACTCTGTAAAATTAACAAATTTTAAATTCTTATTATTAAAAGCTTTTTAACCTGATGTATGTTTAGTTTACTGCTACTACTCTAACTTTTATCCAATCAAAAATTTTTGCGGAGGTGAAATTGACTTTTATTGCATGTCTTCAAATCACCTTAATCGGAGATCTCTTCGCTTCGAGATTTCTAACAGAGTCAGTGCCTCGTAGGTCCTCTTGAAAGCGAAATTAAAGTTTTAGGATGCTTACTTCATCAATGTGGGAGTGCTCACTTCATCAATGTGGTAGTCATCTGCCATTAGTAAGAAATTTAGGGAGTTCAGTGTAATTTATCCCTTTTTAGTTTTCAGTCGTTGAGATAGGGCCCACGTATTTTTGTGTTTCTGGTGCGGCCGAGTGCCAACAAAAGATTTAGTTCAGGGGAGTTGGGCTTATATACTGGACTCTAGAATGGGCCTGAATGAATTACCTATTATTGAGACTATCCAATGGAATGGGCCTGGCTGTAGTAAGTATTGTGGTTTTTCTATCATTGTAGTTTAAGTGTGTTGCAACTAGCACCATCTCATTTACCCGTTACCCGGATCCAACCTAGACCCGGCCCAGGCCCGACATTGAATAAAAACCGATCCGATCTATATGGGTCGGGTTTAGGTCCTAAAATAAGACTTGATGCATTTCCGGATCCAGGCCCACTCAAAATAGAACTGACCCGGACCCGTTAAAAAATACCCCAAAAATATGGAATTTGAATAATAGGGTTGTAGAGATATACATGTAAATAGTAATTGTTGAAGATATATGCGTAAATATAATACTTATTCATGTACTTAAGTGTAAAAATTATTGGAACCGTAGGATATCGGGTGCAAAATACATAAACGTAAATATTTATTTCACGCTAACGGACTGGACGTGTATATTTTTATAAGTAGGACCCGGACCCGGACCCGGTTCTCGCAAGTCCGAGTCCGGGGTTCAATTTTTGGACCCGTGAGTTAACGCCCCTACCTCAAGCTCAAAAAATTTATACAATTTATCCGATAAATTATTTATAGTATAGTACAACTGTACACCATAGGTTGCCTCTCAAAAGGTGGTTAACCGGATTGGTCACTCTTAATCATAGGCATTATTATTTTAATATTATTTTTTCTTGTGCAATTTTCGATATGGGACAATTTCACTCACCTCTCTCCTCTTTTTTCTTGTGAGCACAGAGCCCAACAGTGGACCCCATGCCCACGTCAGCAAGAGGCAGAGCACAGCAGAGACCCAGACCGGGTGGGACCCCTATCCCGCTGACGTCATCACACACCAGCAGGCAAACAGCAAAGCTGTTTCCTCACACCTCGTGGGCCCCCCTCTCATCTCTTTATTTACATCTTTGTCATCCTCTTATATATATATCTCTACTATTTTAATGAGAGAGTTGGGGTTTGTAACCAAACAAACCCTAACTTTGTAACTAAACAAACATGTGCAATATACGTTCAAACTATATCTAACAAATATAAACGTGCACCGCACATGTAGCCCAAATCAAAACATTCAAATATAAACTATTTTTTTCTTATTCAATATATATTCATTTAATTTGATCACTATACTTTTCGTAGACATGCATCGAACGTACATTATACTAGTATATATATAGAGAGAGAGTTGGTTTATTAAGAGCTGGGAAGCTGAGCTTCTTATCATGAGCTGAAGATCTCAGCCGTTGGATCACGATCCGATGGCTGAGATCTGATCCGCCCATCTTAACTGTGATAAGAGAATAGTTAGGGGCAAAAGTGGAATTTCCCCTACTCCTTATCATCAGTTATTCCCTTTCTTTGATCTCTATCTCCTATCTCCTCTCTCTCTCTCCCTCATCGCTCCCGAACTTTCTCTCTCTCTCATCGCTCTCGAACCCACAACGCAGCCCCCAAATCAAATCATAGCCCCCAAACCCTAGCTTCGAAATCTATCTCCACCTTACTTCAGGAGCAAACCCTAAAATCCTATCCCCCAAACCATAGCTCAAATCCCAAATCGAACAACCCCGACGCTCCCCCTACCCCCCGCACAGACGCTCCTCCATGACACTCCCCCCACCCACCCACAACCCCCGACTAAACCTCCAGCCCCCTGACTTCCGCCCCGACCCCAAATTCTGACATCCCCAAACCCGACCATTCTCCATATCCTCCATCTCTACCTCAAATACCGTTCAAAATCCTCCCCGGATTCCCAAGTCGACGGCGACCCCGAAATCCAAGCTACTGCTTCCATCCAAGACACTATCAGGTATTGAATCCTAACCCTAGTTTTTGTGGCTGGATTTTGAATGCTTGCTGAGTTTTTTACAAGGTTCTTTGAAATGGTCTATTTGGCTATATTAATTTAGGAGTCATATGAAGATGTTTTGTAACTGGTAAATTGCTACAATTTTTAAAAAAATAGTAAAATGAGGGTTGATTGGGTCTCACAGTAACTTTTTCTATTGAAATTGATTTGGATGAAGATTCATGCCTTCATTTTGGAGTTCATGGAGTTAAAGACACATGTAGTCAAAATCCAAATCACTCGAATTGAAACTTGGATCATAAAGTTTCATGATCAGACTCCAAAACACTCAAATTCAGACTCTGACTCTCCTCCCCGCCGTAAACCCATCTCGAATTCAAACAACCAAACAACCAACAACACAAAAGGAAGTAAGATTCTCTTGATGGCTTGAAGTTTACTATCAAACGGAGAACAATTATAGATCCTCTTTCCCTCGGTGATACTATTAATTTCATTGCCAATCTCTGTAAGGATTTTTTTTAAGAAAAAACATTTTCGAGATTAGTAGGCAATTCGGGATAATTTTGTGATTGTGAAGATGATCACTTTCTCTAATTTTTTGAGGCATAAATAGGGCCATGTCATATGCTTGGAGATATCAGTTATCAGTTACATTGTCTATATACTGACAACTATTTCAGTTTAATTATTACAACTGACTTGAATGCTAAAATTGTTCAATCTTTTTGAACTATTTCAACCATTCCAATATCAAGAAAAATGTTTTGTTTTAAAACTCCTTTTAAACTTTGTTAACACTGTAAAATTAAGCTTAACCTAACTCTTTAGAGTTAGTCCTGACAAGACTCTTTAGTTTTTCTCATCTTATCATCACCTAATCAACCAAATCCGACATTTTATAAAAATCTAACCTTTCCTTTACTCAAATGTGCCAAAGTAATTACAACTAGAGTTCAACCTACATTTGAGAGAGAAAGAGAGAGATTAATGGCTGCTTCTCTTCTTTCTTCTCTCTTCTAAAGTCTCCATTACTTCTGTTCTCCTAGTCTTTTGTTTTGTGTTTACGTTGCCAGAGTTATCATCAGCAATCACAAGACACTACAAGTTTGATGTAGGTTATTTAACCTTGGCTAACTCAATTTTTTGTGTACTAGTCATGTATCTAACAAACACACTTATAAGACTACTTCAATTCATGATTTTTGAGTTTGCATTGTGGGAAAGGGATTTGTGTTGAAAGGGAAACTGAGACAAGGAAATTTGGGCATAGAGTTCCATGTCCATTTTAGTGTTGTCCTGAGCCTACTTTGTACATTTTCTCTACACTGAAATGATTTATTGTTTAATTTTTTCCAGGGGATGAGTACATGATGCCTCTATAGGAGAGGATGAGTCATTGTTGCTGATGATTCAATGTTCATTCAGTAATGGGTTTTTTTGTGATAAAATCATGAGATAGATGCATGTACTTTGGTCTCCAGATGTATGCATAAATGGAGATAATTTTGCTTTATTTGATTATGTTTACAAGTTCATGATATAATTTGTGTCGATTTTATAATTGAGTTTGAGAAGTTAAGGAACTCAAATTATAAGCTGTGTTTGGTCTCCAGAGCTACTTTCCTGAAGATTGATGTATGATCAACCAACTAGTTATCATCATATTTATTGTTTATGCATATTTATTGTTTATGCAATTGTATTTGATACATCTACTTGTAGTCTTGTACTATGATGAATCGACTAGCCCATGATTTCTTGAAATCAGAGACCTAGCGTATGGTTTAGCAATGTGAAGTAGCAAATCTTTGCAGAATTTTGTGAAGTATTTCTGAGAATGTTTCTGAGAATGTTACTGAGTAGGTATTTTCACATATTCTTAATTAAGTACTCATAGTTCTTCCTTTATATTGTATTATATATACATACTCTAATTCAATACACATATACTTGTCATCCATTTGATGTTCTTTTCTGCTGAACCAAGTAATGCCATTCTAAACCAAAGAGTACTGAGATTAATACAGCAAGTAAAAGTGCTAAATCACCTTTCCAACCAAAAAAAAAAGGGAAAGGAAAAGCAAATTCAACGATCCTTTACAAAAACAAAGGAGGTCATAATTTGATCATAATTTGATTCTCATTTTCTTTTTTGTTCATTATCAACAAACATATAATCACTACAGATTACATAAACATATTTTATCTAGAACATATCTTATCCAGGACCAAAGCACTGATAAGATATTCGCAGAGATCATGCCTTAATTTAGCAGGTAACGTCATGCTTAAAGATTTCTTCTACTCCTAGTTCACCCTCTGCCCTTGCTGCATATATGTCCTCTCATATTGCTATCAACCTACAGAAAACACACAAACAGGAACAAATAATTATATAAGTTTGAAGGGAAGGGCGAAATCTTTCTTTCTCCAGACATTTATCTTACATCTGTTTTACGTGTTCCTACGTTTCCTAATAGCTTATTATCAGTTCTTAAAATTTGTAAGGATTTAAACTGTTCAATAATATTTTTTCATTCTCATTGTGTGTTTCAGGATATTACGATGAGGAAGGTGATTGGTACCGGTCGTGAACAACGTGGGATGTACAACTTTAATTCTCATGTTTCGACTTTTATTTCTTATACTGATCCCGTATTGTGGCACCGACGACTGGATCATCCATCTTTTACTACTCTCAAGCACATAGTTTTTGGTTGTTTGTCTTCTTTTCAGTTATCTTGTGAGTCTTGTGAGTTAGGAAAACATCATCGTGTTTCCTACCCAGAATTCGTCAATAAACGCAGTAAACATTTATTTGATTTAGTGCATTATGATGTTTTGAGACCTATTGGTTTTTTCGCGTTTAATAAATATCGTTAGTTTGTTACGTTTATTGATGATCTTTCTCGCATGACATGGTTGTTTCTCTTAAAGATCGTTCTGAAGTGTTTAAAGTTTTTCAAGAATTTTTCTTTAAGATACGAACACAATTTTACACCATTCTGAATTGTTTTTGTTCTGATAATGCTAACGAATATGTGAGTTCTGATTTACAACAATTTTTTTCTCAATATGGAATAATACACCAAACCCTGTACTTAACAAAATAAAGCGGCAGAACGCAAAAATCAACATTTACTTAGCACTACTCGCGTTCTGATATTTGAAATGAATGTTCCAAAATTTTATTAGAGTTTTAAGGTTCTCATTGCCTGTTTTCTTATTAACCGTATGCCTACTCATATTCTTCTAAATCAATCACCTTTCAAACTAGTATTTCCATCAAACGATCATTTTTCACTATCAGCTCGTGTTATTGATTGCACGTGTTTTGTTCAAAATCGCCACTCAGGCACTGATAAACTTGACATGCATGCTATTAAATGTGTGTTTTTTGGATATGCGCATTTTTTGAAAGATTATCTTTGCTATTGCCCTTCACGAAAAAATATTTACCTCAGTGAATGTTTCGTTTTTTGAACAAACTCCTTTTAATCTAGGAAGCACAGGGTACTTCCAAAGGCCCTACGTATCCGTGTTGGGTGCGTATCGGGTGCCGATACTCCTTGGGTACTCCCGGGTGCGTGCCCAAGGAATATCCAATTTTTTCATATATTTTTGCAACTTTTAGATACAATTATGTTTAGATAAATGTTTGGAGCCCTAGTGTAATTTCAAAAACATTATATTTTAAGTTAAGCTCATACACAAAATAAGCATACCTAATGTTTTGATAGTTAGATTATGATTTTTTTCTCAAAAAATGCTCATAATTATAATGTATTATTATAATTCTATGAAACAGTTCAAATATTTACATTTTTAACAAAATAAATAATTATTTTCTTATATGTATAATATAAAATATATTATACTTAACGTATCCACCAACGCACCCGTATCCTAGTTTTTTCTAAAATCACGTATCCTCATACCCGTGTCGTATCGTACACGCACCCGGTACCCATATCTGTGCTTCATAGCTTTTAAGACTCCCGATTTTCCGAGAGCTATTGTTGAGTCTTAATTTCCCACCACTAACACCACTTCCACCAACAACAACACCACCACCACTACCATCACCACACCACCCCCGCCACTTTGGATTTATGTAAGGAAACAAAAGCTGCAGTCAGACTCGACCATTCAAGATGTAGCCTCTGTTGTTCAATCGGGGTCAACCACTTCTGTCGGTAATATCCTTAATATAGATGATTTACCTATCGGTCAACGTAAGACTCAACGTTCTTGTGCTCACTCTGATATTGCCAAGTTTGTTTCTTCTTCTAAACTGACCAGGTCTTTCCGAGCATTTATCTCTTCCTTGGATTTCATCTCTATTCCTAAAAATATTCAGGAAGTACTCAGACACCCTGGTTGGACAGCAGCCATGAAAGATGAAATGCAAATTCTTCATCAGAATGGTACTTTGCAGTTGGTTCGCCTCCCTGTAGATGGTAAGACTGTTGGAATTAATTTTTGCAGTTTTTCGGGCCGGATTCCGGCAGGCTCCGGCCACCGGCGATGCCGGAAAATAAGTGGATTGCGATCCTCTCGATGAGTACTATTCCGTAGTGTACTCACTTGCCAAAAACGAATTCCGTATGAATGAGAAATGATGATCCAAAGTTGGGTACTTGAAAGGTACTAACTTGGCAAATGGATAGTCCTATATCGAAAATTGGAAAGGATTTTTTCTAGTATATATACTAGAAAACTGGACTAAAGGGCGTGGCCCGGGGGTTACCACTAATGTGTAGTGGAGAGAGGACTTAGATAAAATGACAAACACACATTTTGGCCTCGACTTCGGCTTCGGCTCGGCTCGGTTCGGTTCAGTTCGGTTCGGCTCGGCTCGGCTCGGCTCGGCTCGGCTCGGCTCGGCTTGGTCTGGTCTGGTTTGGCTTAAAAAAAACTTTTCAGATTCAGTAACTGGTACCCATTACTCTATAACAGCAGAGTAATGGCTCACCAGTTATGAATCTGAAGAGTCTCCATTACTCTGCTGTTACAGAGTAATGGCATCTGATCATTCTCCAATTTCCTCTATAAATCCAGACAGAGTCTTCTATACAGATAGAGAATTATTTCGTGTTTTATTCTTCTTCTTCTTCTCCTCTGCGTCAGTGTCAACTGAGAGTACAACACAGACAACAGTTCGTTGTCTCTGAAGCAAGGATGCTGCGTTCTTCAGAGAAGGTACAGTTGTATTCTGGGAAGCAATTCGCCGGTAACCGTCACACTACGGGGCGAATTCTGCTTTAAGGACATATTATCAATCTCGACTCTGTGCAATTTCTTTTACTTACTGTTTTCTTTCCTGTATTTGATTTCTTTGCAATTTCTGTTGGGGTTTTCTATTATTCTATATTCAGGTTCTAACAATCTTAAAGCAGAATTTTTTCCTCACATATTCTAACAGTTTTGTGAAGTCTGTTTACAGGTGCTGTTCGAAAAAAAAACCAACTAACAGTTTCTGTTTCGAACAATTTCAGAAAAAATAAGAACATGGAGAACACACCAACTGACATTGCTAATGGGCTTCTCAGTACCGAAACACCGGTGACCCAAAATGTGACTGCACAATTGGTTGCGGCACATTCGGTCGTTCTGCCCACGCACATAACTGTGGGAGAAAAACCGGAGAAGTTCAATGGAATTGGATTCAAAAAGTGGCAAGAGAAGATGCAGTTCTACCTGACCACATTGAAGCTGGACAGATTCCTCACTGAATCTGCCCCGATGCTGGCGCCAATGGATGCACACTCTGTTGCTGCAGTTGATGCGTGGAATCAGGGCGACTACCTCTGCAGGAACTACATCCTGAATGGTTTGGTAGACTCCCTGTATAACGTCTACTGTGTCTTCAAGACGTCCAAAATCCTGTGGGGTCCCTGGTAAAGAAGTACAAAACAGAAGACGCCGGGTCCAAGAAATTTGTTGTCGGTAAATTTCTGGACTACAAGATGATTGACTCCAAAACTGTGGTGAGTCAAGTCCAAGAACTGCAGGTTATAATGCACGACATTGCTGCAGAGAATATGACGCTGTGCGAGCCATTCCAGGTTACAGCGTTCATTGAAAAACTTCTACCTGGGTGGAAAGACTTCAAGAACTACCTCAAACACAAGCGAAAGGAGATGTCTCTTGAAGATCTAATTGTCAGGTTGCGAATCGAAGAAGAGAATCGCAAGGCTGACAGGTCCTATGAAAATCAGTCCATAGAAAAGGCCAATGTGGTGGAGCACGAACAGAAGGGCAAGAAGAGGAAGTTTCTGCTACAGGCCTCAAACAAAAAACCTCTTGCAAAGAGGTTTGCTGGGAAATGCCACAAGTGTGGTAAGCTGGGGCACAAAATTTCTGAGTGCCGCAGTAAGGACAGTAACCGTTCAGGAACAGGACATGTAAAAGGGAATGAAAAATCCCACGCACACATAGCTGAGAACTTGTCCACTGGTCTCTCTGACCTGGACCTCTGTGCTGTAGTATCAGAGGTAAATCTTGTGGGGAGCAATCCGTGTGAATGGTGGTACGATACTGGGGCTACCAAGCATATCTGCTCGGACAAGGAAATGTTCACCTCCTACCAGAAGTGCAACAAAGATGAACAACTGTTCATGGGAAACTCTTCCACCTCCAAAATTGAAGGAACAGGGAAGATAGTGCTGAAAATGACTTCAGGCAAAGAGCTAACACTCACAAATGTGCTGCATGTTCCAGACATTAGAAAGAACTTGATATCAGGTTCTTTACTAAGCAAGAATGGGTTTAAGGTTGTTCTTGTTTCTGATAATTTTGTACTGTCTAAGAATGGGGTATACTTGGGTAAAGGATATGTAAAGGATGGACTGTTCAAGTTTAATGTAATGACAGTCATCCCTAAAACTATTGTTCCTGCTGTAACTCCTATTGCCTATGTTGTTGAGTCTTCCTCTGTTTGGCATGAAAGACTAGGTCATGTTAATGTAAATTCTATGCGTAGATTAGTTAACATGAATTTGCTACTAAAATTTAAGGTAGATAACTCAGAAAAATGTGAAGTTTGCACGGAGGCCAAACTCACTAAAACTCCATCACGTTCTGTAGAAAGAAACACAGAAACTCTAGGTATAATTCACACGGATCTATATGACTTAAAATATGTGCAAACCAGAGGTGGCAAAAAGTACTTTGTGACTTTCATAGACGATTGCACAAAATTCTGTTATGTATATTTGTTACATAGCAAAAATGAGACTTTGGATAAATTCAAAGAATATAAACTTGAGGTTAAGAATCAACTTGGCAAAACGATTAAAATCGTTAGAAGTGATAGAGGAGGAGAATATGATGCACCATTTAACATGTTCTGTTCGGAACATGGAATAGTTCATCAGACAACTGCTCCCTACTCACCCTAATCAAACAGTACTGCCGAGCGCAAAAACCAAACTCTAAAGGAGATGATGAATGCGTTGTTGTTGAATTATGGCTTACCCCAAAATATGTGGGGGAAAGCGTTACTGACTGCCAACTACATTCTTAATAAAATACCTCACAAGAAAACCGGCAAGATACCATATGAACTGTGGAAAGGTAACTTACCTTCGTATAAATACCTCAAAGTGTGGGGGTGTCTAGCAAAAGTGGCAGTACCTAACCCGAAACAGGTCACCATCGGACCTAAGACGATTGATTGCATATTCATAGGCTATGCACACAACAGTAGTGCTTATCGGTTCTTGGTATACAAATCGGATATACCGGATATCCATGTGAATACAATAATGGAATCAAGGAATGCTTCCTTCTTTGAACACGTGTTTCCGTGCAAGGATACTACGTACCCCAAACGTACACATGAACAAGGGAATGCAAGCACTTCAGTTGATGAACCAGAACATGATAATGATGAGCCTAGACGAAGTAAACGGGCTAGAACATCAAAATCATTTGGTCCTGACTTTGTGACGGTCTTTCTGTTAGAGAATGAGTCCAGAAATTTCAAGGAAGCCATGTCTATGCCTGATGCTCCTATGTGGAAGGAAGCAATCAAAAGTGAAATAGACTCCATTATGCAAAATCATACATGGGAGTTAGTCGACTTGCCTTCTGGATGTAAAGCTCTAGGATGCAAATGGATTTTCAAACAAAAATTGAAACCAGATGGTTCAATAGAGAAGCATAAGGCTAGACTTGTGGTACAAGGATTTAGGCAAAAAGAAGGCCTAGATTTCTTCGATACATATTCCCCAGTTACAAGAATAATATCCATAAGAATGTTGATAGCTATTGCAGCTCTACGTAACCTAAAAATACACCGAATTGATGTTAAAACTGCATTTCTAAATGGGGACTTAGAAGAAGAAATATACATGAAACAACTTGAGGGTTACGTAGTTCCTGGACTGGAAAATAAGGTGTGCAGGCTTGTAAAATCACTGTACGGCCTGAAACAAGCTCCAAAGCAGTGGCATGAAAAATTTGACAATGTTATGATGTCAAATGGTTTCAAAATAAATGAATGCGATAAATGTATCTACATCAAAGATACTCCAAATGGATACATTCTGGTCTGTCTATACGTAGACGACATGCTCATTATTGGAAGCAATAACGACATTATCAAACAAACTAAGAGCATGCTTAGTGGCAAGTTTGACATGAAAGATTTGGGAGTTGCAGATGTCATACTGGGAATCAAAGTTTCCAGGACATCTGAGGGAATTACTTTGTCTCAAGCTCATTATGCTGAGAAAGTACTTGAAAGATTTAAGAATTACTCCAATGGGACAGCAAAAAGTCCCATCGATTCAAGTCTTCACTTGTTCAAAAACACAGGCGAAAGCATATCACAACTAGAATATACACGTGTAATCGGTAGTCTGATGTACCTAACAAATTGTACAAGATCGGACCTAGAACATTCGGTAAATGTACTAAGCCGATACACGAGTAATCCAGGACGAAGTCACTGGAAAGGAATAACTAGAGTATTGAACTACTTGCGACATACTCAGAGTTATGCGCTGCATTATACCAGATATCCAGCTGTACTGGAAGGCTACAGTGATGCCAACTGGATATCGAACTCCAAGAACTCAAAATCTACAAGTGGATATGTTTTCACACTTGGTGGTGCAGCTGTGTCATGGAAATCCTCTAAACAAACGCTATTGGCCAGATTCACCATGGAATCTGAGTTTATTGCTTTAGACAAAGCGGCAGAGGAAGCAGAATGGCTTCGAAACTTCTTAGAGGATATTCCAATGTGGGAAAAACCAGTGCCTGCCTTATGTGTACACTGTGACAGCCAATCGGCTATAGCACGAGCACTGAGTTGTATGTATAATGGTAAGTTTCGTCATATCAGAAGGCGACACAAAACCATTAGACAACTGCTCTCAAATGGAGTAATCTCTATAGAATATATAAAATCGGCCGACAACCTAGTGGATCCATTTACTAAAGGTCTGTCGTGAGAGCAGGTTGTGAGATCATCAAGATGAATGGGTTTAAAGCCTACGACGAAAGAGGATACTTGATGGAAACCCTACCTAGGAATTGGAGATCCCAAGATCTAGGTTCAAAGGGACAACTGAATCTTGTTGAATCGACAGAAGCACTGAGAGATTAAAATCTCATACCCACTCTTAAGATGATAAAACAGTGCTGCCTGCAAAGAGTTAGGATAAGCTTGGCTTTTAATGATTCTCATAGCTTTGAAATAAAAGTGGGGTATAGCAGGATACTCTTTATGGGCAATCACCTTGTGAGTGTGAAATGGGGCCATTTCTAGGAGAATGAAGAGAGGCTACATTCTCCAAGTTCACTCACGATTAACCAGGAATGTTTAAGGCCAAAATGAACACAACAAGAGAACTTAGTTCTGTGAAGAGATGAAACTGTGTGATAGTTATTGTCTAGGTTCACATCAAAGTCCGGGTAGTTCAAGACATCATGATCACTACCTGGTCAAGTGAATCCGATAGCTAATTACTAAGGATGGTTCAAAGTTGAAAAATTACTACCATTCCTGATGCAGTGATTTTTTGAATTGTACTCCCAGAGTCTTTCTGTCATGTTTTTTGTTTTTCTGTCGTGTCTGGATTACATGGTCTGGTAATTTCCATTCACGTGGGGGATTGTTGGAATTAATTTTTGCAATTTTCGGGCCGGATTCCGGCAGGCTCCGGCCACCGGCGACGCCGGAAAATAAGTGGATTGCGATCCTCTCGACGAGTACTATTCCGTAGTATACTCACTTGCCAAAAACGAATTCCGTATGAATGAGAAATGTTGATCCAAAGATGGGTACTTGAAAGGTACTAACTTGGCAAATGGATAGTCCCATATCGGAAATTGGAAAGGATTTTTTCTAGTATATATACTAGAAAACTGGACTAAAGGGCGTGGCCCGGGGGTTACCACTAACGTGTAGTGGAGAGAGGACTTAGCCAAAATGACAAATACACACACACGCGCGCCCGCGCCCGGCCCGGCTTCGGCTTCGGCTTCGGCTCGGTTCGGTTCGGCTTGGCTTGGCTTGGTCTGGTCTGGCTTAAATTTTTTTTTGCCCAGACAAAAACTCTTCCCCTACTGAACTGAAAAAACTTTTCAGATTCAGTAACTGGTACCCATTACTCTGTAACAGCAGAGTAATGGCTCACTAGTTATGAATCTGAAGAGTCTCCATTACTCTGCTGTTACAGAGTAATGACATCTGATCAGTCTCCAATTTCCTCTATAAATCCAGACAGAGTCTTCTATACAGATAGAGAATTATTTCGTGTTTTATTCTTCTTCTTCTTCTTCTCCTCTGCGTCAGTGTCAACTGAGAGTACAACACAGACAACAGTTCGTTGTCTCTGAAGCAAGGGTGCTGCGTTCTTCAGAGAAGGTACAGTTGTATCCTGGGAAGCAATTTGCCGGTAACCGTCACACTACGGGGCGAATTCTGCTTTAAGGACAGAGATTATCAATCTCGACTCTGTGCAATTTCTTTTACTTACTGTTTTCTTCCCTGTATTTGATTTCTTCACAATTTCTGTTGGGGTTTTCTATTATTCTATATTCAGGTTCTAACAAAGACAATTGGTTGTAAGTGGGTATTCACAGTCAAACACAATACCGATGGCACAGTTGAATGACTCAAAGATCGTCTTGTTGCTAAGCGATATACACATGAATTTGGGGTCGATTATGCAGTCTTTTTCTCTAGTTGCAAAACCCACGTCTATTTAGGTTCTTATGTCTCTTGCATCAAATTGTTCTTGGCGCCAATGACACACCTATGGATCCCAATATTAAGCTTTCCTTATTCTCCAATGATGCATTGTTCTTTGATCCAGGACAATATCGCAGGCTGGTTGGCAAACTCATATTTCTCTCAGTGACTAGGCATGATATTGTCTTTGCAATTGGTCGAGTTAGTAAGTTTATGCACCAACCATCACTTATTGAGTTCTTCGCTATTTTAAGAAAGTTCCAGGGTAAGGACTTCTCGTCAAGCTTGGTAATTATCTTTCTTTACGAGGTTATTTTGATGCTAACTGGATAGAATCGGTTGATAATAGACACTCAACTAGTGGGTACTTTGTATTCTTTGGAGGAAATCTCGTATTTTAAAAAAGTAAGAAACTACCTGTTGTAGTCAAATCAAGTGCAGAGTTTGAATACAGAATCATTGGGCATTTGGTCTCTGAAGTTTTATGACTCAAATATCTTCTTCGAGACTTGACCATCCCATAGTTATCTCCAGTTCCTTTCTACTGTGACAATAAGGTTGCTATGCATATTTATGAAAATTCGGTGTTTCATGAGCGCACAAAACATATCAAAGTTGATTGTCATTTCGTTCGAGATTAGTGGAAGAAGAAGGTGATTTCATTCTCATATGTTTGGTTCGGTGAACAACTTACTGATATCCTAACTAAAGCAATACCTCCTAAGTTTTTTCAAACTTTCTTGAGCAAGTTTGGCTTCGACAATATCCACGTACTAACATGAGGCAGTGTTAGTTTAGTCCCACATCGGAATTAGATTATATTACTCTTTGTACTCTCTTATATATAGGAGCCAGTATATTCGGTTATTAGTATTTAATAAAGTATTATTTTCTATCTTTATACTATCAATTGACATGGTATCAAAGCTAGAAAGTATACAAATTTTTTTTATATACTTTTGCAATTAATTAGTGGGCATTGTAGGATGGGCCTTATAGTATATGGTATATATAATTGTAGCATTTGTATGCTGTGAATGGTGGAGAAGTTTAGCCCCACATTAGTAGTGAGAAGTGAATTTGAATGGTTTAAATAGAATTTACCAATCATCCTAAAATACCTCTTAAGCTAGCCTTATTAGTGAGGCTAAGCCCCAGCTAATTTGTTCTAATGCTAGTTACTACATGTACATTAGCGGCTAGCTATTTACCTTTTTTTAAACCACCACATAGTCTCCCGCCGGACAATTCCAAAATACCTTTTTTATATCAACAAAATTATATGAAGATATATATTTCTTCTCTTTATTTATTTTCATCTATCGCCTAATGCTATCAATATTTGTATACATATTGATCAAAATACAGTTACTGAATTGGTTCAGTTAGGATTGCATCCATTTACTTCTAACTTGCATATTGCATTTTGTAACGTTATATTTACATATAAATATCAATATTGCTGTTTTCATCAGATTATTAACATCTTCATAACAGTTTACATATTGTAATTGCTGGCAGAATTTGCTTCATTATAATGTTTCTAGGAAGCACCGATGCGGGTGCGGGGATGCGGCAATTTTCAAAAACAGTGGGATGCGAGTGCGGCTGGAATTCGGCTAATATTTAAATAATTATTTTATATTTTATATATGAGATATGCTCCATTGAAAACGGGTCTATTTTCACAGACTATTGAAAACAGACCCCTTTTTGGTTGTATGAGCCTAGGCCATTGTTTGAAACAACGACCTAGGTAATAAAAAATTGAATGAACCTAGGCCATTGTTTGGAACAACGGCCTTTTATAACTTAGTTTGTTTGAAACAACGAAATTTTATAACCTAGGCTGTTGTTTATAAAAGGTCGTTGTTCCAAACAACGACCTAAGTTTATTCATTTTTTTATAACCTAGGCCGTTGTTTCAAACAACGACCTAGGTTCATTCAACTTTTTAGATCGAATGAGGCGAAGAGTTATTTGGGACAAAATTCCCAAATTACCCCTTCGCCCCTTAAGTGAGATAGGTGATGGGCGGGCTCGATCTGATCCGTTGATCACGATCAAGAGCGATCCAACAGCTAGAATCACTGTTTTCACAGGTCTGTGAAAATAGACCCGTTTTCAATGGAGCATTCTCTTTATATATGTTATATATTAAAATTGATATTTTTGTATAAAAAACCAAAATCATTGTCAATAATCATTCATGATTAACCAAGCGATTCAAAGTAATAATATAGCACAATATAGTTATAATAGTCTTAAAATATTATACTATTATAATCTTCAATGTATCATCCACTACCCAAAATGATAACAATACATAAACAAAAACCACTAAACAAGTGATCATTCTCCAAGCGATATAACATCATTATCATCATCCCCAACTTCATTCTCTACAAAAAGCGTGGCCTCCATTTCCGGCTCATCAAGAGAGGCTTGCAACTTCATGCTCCCCGGCACCATCAAGAGGATGAAAAACATCTTCACTAACATCCCACATCTTGGTTTATCCTTTCACATATGCTCTACTATTTCTTGAAAGGCGAAGATTGGTGTGCACAAATACTAAGTCTTCGGCACGTTGTGGATGAATTCTATTCCTTTTCATTAAGTGAATGAAAAGAGTACGTGCTCCAATTACGCTCACAACAAGAAGAGGATCGAGGTTGCCCAAAAAGTTTCAATGCTACACTTTGTAGCAAAGGGAGGAAGACCGTAACATAACCACCAATCTTTTGGATCCAATTCCGATCTATCACTCAAAGAGTGAGTAGTGCTAAACTCACTAGAAGCTCTGGAATATTTGGCAAACTTGACCAGTACTTTTTTTCAATCTTCATTATTATTGAAGTACTTTCTCAACCGTTTGTTTCTCTCTTCCGAAATCTCCAAATCTTTATGCGAAGGAACACGATTAGGAGCACCATCAAGCCATGATTTGTTATAATCCCTAAATTTTAAAAAAACACCTTTAACACTTTAATGTTAAAAAGACAATCTTTAAATTTGTATCTTATAAACATTTCTAACTTTAGAATTACCTTGGATTTATAGAATGCGCCAAACAATGAAGTGATGTGCTACTTTTGTTTCACCTATCAACTAGTAAGCATGCACAACTTCATAGAAGCTTGAAAATTCATTATCTTGCTTGCCTTCATGCCTATATATTACTTTCTTCACATTGTCAATCATTGTGTCCCACATATCATGTATAAGATGCAAAGCGGGCTTGTGGTGTCAGCAAATCGAAGCATGTCATAAATGAGATTTGTGAATGAAAGAATATAGCCGATCTTGTCCCACCAAAGATTCGTTAAGAATGAGCTCATTCACAAATTGAGCCTCCCAACATCATCCTTCCTATAAGAAGACCACTTCTCACTAATGACCATCGCTTGGAGACCTTGTTTGATCAATCTAAATTTCTTCAATATAATGATAGTTGAAGCAAACATTGTCTCCGCCACTGAAAGCTATTTAAATTTACAAACTCATTATAGAGACCCATTGTAACATCTATTTTTTTTAATTCCTCAATTATTTGATTTAAATTATTTTTAAATCTGTTTCTGAGTATATTTACCCATATTAATTGATTTTATTAGCATTAGAATGATTAAATTGATATTTTGGGGTAAACGTGAAAAATTGAAAATATAAGAGTTTTGAGATGAGTTTTCTCGGAGGAGACGAATCCGATTTGACCCAAAATTTTTCTGGGGCGTTTGTGCATTATAGGGGGTCAGTAAAATACTAGAATTTTTAGTTTGTGGCTTTTGGTTGTAAACTTCTCAAAATCGAGCTGAAATAACCTATTTTGGGTCATTTTCTTAAGTAATTGGGCCTAAAGCCCATAACCCCAAACCCAAACCTTATTAAAAACCCAAAAATTGCAAAAATGCCATTCTGCTAATCTTTCTCTCCCTCCTCCTTGCCTGGCCGATCAGAACACCTTCCCCCCCTTTTGAAACCCAACTAGGGTTTTTTTGAAATCCACCCGATCTCCACCTCCAAACTTTAATTTTTTGGGGTTTCTAGGAGAACTTTGAGTGCTCTTCCACGTGGTGGTATCGGTTTTTCCAGAGGATTCCAATAAGGTATAAGAAAGTGTTTAGGTTATTAAATTGTATGCTTTTCATTTCTTTTACTAGAAATTGATGTAGGGAGATGTAGAGAGCATATAGAACATGTTAGGAGTTAGAAATTATGCATATCATGGTGAAAATGTGGAGTGGTGATTTTGGCATAAACTCGGATTTTAGGGTTTATGAAATCGGGTAGGAAACTCGATCCTAATAATTGTAGAAAATGCATATGAGGGTGTAGAATATTATGAAAGTATTAATATGAATTTAGGATGATTTTTATAGGCTTAAGCTCAATTAAATTGAGTGAAATAGACTATGGGTGAAAAGTGCACGCCGGGTGTTCGGTGAAATGCCCGAGCGAGATTTAGGAGAGAATTTGTTAGATCCGGAGGTGTCATTGAGTTTTATTACTACTATTTAACCCTAATTTGAGAAATTAGGAGAATTGGATGAAAGCAAGTAGATATTTAGGGATTTCCCTTAAAGGGTTCCTCCGATCGATGAGTAAGTTTTTGTATTGGGACCCGACTTCGAAATCTATCGATGTAGCTCACCTACTTATGTCATTTGTGACGTGTGGTTGAAGACGGATTCAAATTTAGAGGTCTGTAGGTCGAGTTTTGAGTTTTATGCTAATCGGTCCTATAATTTTCCATTTAGGTGGAAAAAGTTGAACTTCGACTAGCTACCGAGCGGACGTGGGACATCGTTTGCTCGATCCGTCAGGTGAGTATGTTGTATCTATAAATATTTTATATTGTGGCCAAATTTCGTGGCTTTCTGATATATTTTGTAGAAGTTATGCCAAAAATTGATTTTCAATGAACGGATTTTTATGGGCCCGAAAATGGATTTTTGTGATATTTGGTGAAATTAACCATTTTAAGCATATAAAACCTATATTATGGGTTAATGTGACCTGTTGAAGTATAAAAATTAAATATATTAAATGGTTTATGCATATTTTTACCTCGTGCATGTTTCGTGCATGTTTTTGGATATATAGGTCGATATAGGTAATTTGGCATATGTGGAGCCTTATGTATGGACTAGCATGCTATGGATGGATGTTATAAGATGTAATTAGACGAAATTAGTGATTGTGATCATATTTTGGAAATCCGTGTATTTATAGTGTATGTTTTGTGCATGTTTTAGGACATATAGGCCCTTATAGGTGATTTTACTTACATGGAACATGGTGTATGAACCAGTATGCTATAATTGGATATTATGAGATTAATTAGAGAAAATAAATGATTTTGGCCCCTTTTTCTTGAAAACCCGCATGTGTGGTGTATGTTTGTGATATATATATTATGATATTGACTCGTGATGTGATAATTGATGAAATTAGTAAGTGGGTATATGTTTACATTATAATTATGTTAGAAGTGAATTAATGAGCAATAGTATGATATTATAATGTGATGAATTATACATTTTGATACTCTTACGATATGGAATAACATAATGTAGTTCTTTCATTAATGTTATAACTTGGCGTATGCCTATATATGGTACAATGAGGTAATGAATAATATGGTATTCTTAATGTGGGATGTTATGACAAAATAAATATCTTGGTGCATTAATATGATATGATGGGTTTATATGTTGAATGACAGGGTGTATGCATAATGTGGTATAATGGTATGATGATTAATATTGTGGACAACGGATATGCATCAAATGGTAAGATAAAAGATAAGATGGTACATGCTAATAAAATGTGTTACTAATTCACGTGGTTAAAGTCAAAGACATGACTCATTGTAAATAAAAAGTGAAATGCTTGTGTGATAAAGTAAGCTGAAAAGATGAAATGATTAATACTAATAACAGATGGTTTTGTTGATCAGTACCTACAGCAATCCTGGGGGTTTGGACTAGACCTCCTAATACCCAAGGACCGGCTTCGGTTGCGAAGTTTTTCCCTCCTGGCTTCGGCTGGGAGGAAGTACCCAGTTTATCTGGGGCACGGAGTTTTATCGCCCAAGCTATCGGCTTGGGGCCCGGTTTTTCCTCGATGACAGCTGTCGCGAGGAAGTAACCAGTTTACCTGGGTGCGGAGTTTTTCCCTCCTGACTTCGTCTGGGAGGAAGTACCTAGTTTACTTGGGGTGCGGAGTTTTTTCCTCCTGGCTTCGGCTGGGAGGAAGTACCCAGTTTATCTGGGGTGCGGAGTTCCCTTGCTGGCATAGGCTGGGAGGAAGACGTAGCCTCGGACGAGTAAGACTCTGTGTGAGCATCGGTCCGCGTGTTTTACTGGGCTATCGGCTTTCAGTATATTGGGATACTGTGGCTCACTGGTCGACAAACTAATAAAATAAATAAGTGCAAATAAGAATGTGTAAGTAAAGAAATTGAATTGTGAGTATGAAAGAAAGTGGTTGTGAATGAAATGAATATGAAGGAATACGAGTTATGAGTTTGTGTATGAAAAGAAATAATAAATGCAGCTTGTGGTTAATTTAAAATGAAAAAGTAAAAGTGACGTGTGTTAATATGAATAGTATGAAGTAATTGTGTAATGAGAATGATTATTAAAGTGAAATACATGATGATTTGAGTTGATACACCTTGGAATTGTGTCGAGGAACTACTCGCCCACTATTTCTGTGGAAAATGGTGGGAACTACCTGCCTTGGAATAATTCGCAGGGTGAGTGGCATGATATCGGTAATGAATAATGGAAATGAAGAATAAAGTAATTGAAGTAAATTAATAACCAAGCTATCGGCTTGAGATATGATGTGATATTATCTAGACTATATGTTTGGGGTGCGGTGATTATTACCCAAGCTATCGGCTTTGGGGTGTAATATATTATTGCCCAAACTATGTTTGGGATATGAAGTATAAATTGATGAGAATAAAAATGAAATTAATGGTAACTTGGGATATAAGTAAAAATGAAAGTAAGTTTAATTCTCAATAAGATTGAGTAGTAACTAAGTGATAAAACGGGATGAGAATGAATTATAAAGCATGCTTTTGATGTGATAAGAATGAGTATTCAGTAAGTGATATGTTAATGATGTGATGAAATGCGAGTAAATTGCAATGTGTAATGAGATTTTATATTTGTGTCACAAGACATGAATGAATGTGGTATTATGAGAATAGGTGCATATGTTTATGAGGTGAAACGTGATACAATACAAGTAAATGAAGTGTATGGCTAATAAAGATGAAGAAAAGATGTAGTAACATCATGTGTGTACAGGGGCGGATGGAGTGAAGGCCCAGGGGGAGCAGCCGCTCCTCTTGAATTTCGTCAGCTCTTTAAAAAGCTCAGTACTTAAAAAATTCTGCTCCCCCTCACTCAGCCCAAATCGCTCCCCTTCCTGGCCCAATGCCCCAAACCCACGCTCCTCTCATTCACTTAAAGAACTGCACCATGGACGGCCTCTCCGAAAACTGGAGCTCGGGGCAAAACCTACTAGTATTTTTCACGTGCGATGTATACTAGTATTTTTCACGTGCGAATCCTAGGTATACTAGTATTTTTCACGTACGATGCACGTTTTCATAAGAGTTGGAGGATTTTCACATGCGATGTACGTGTGAAGAAATAATTTTAGAGTTGAACATGCGTTGCACGTAATTGGAAAAAATATTTTTGAAGAAAAAACTACAATTTGTACTTGCAATTCACGTTTTTATAAGTAAAATTTGAGTTGTACGTGTAACATATGTGTATGTTTAGTGCTAAAAACTAGGGGTGTCAAAAAATACCATATTACCGTACCATACCGTACCATACCATTACCATACCAAACATTACCGAAAACTTGGTAATACCGTACCGAAATCTCGGTATTGTACCATACCGAAATTATATGGTATGGTACTGGTACCCAATATTGATACCATGGTATACCGTACCGTACCAAGTATATTTATTATATATTTAATTTAAAAACCCAAGCCTAGACCTAGGTCCAGGCCCGGTCCCAGTCCCATGCCTATTTCTTATTTCTTTTTCAATTTTTGACCATAGTATGGTATACCTCTTCTTTTGTTCTTCTTCCTTTTTTTCTTCTTTGAATCTAGGGTTCACGCTCTGACGCACCCCGCTGCCACCTGCCTTCTTCAACACCATCGGCCCTCAAAAATGATAGCCAACTTCTAAAGCTCTAGCGAAGGTAAAGATCAATTTCTTGAAATCACACTTATATTTTTGGAGGAAACTTTTCGACGAATTAGGGATATTTAGGGTTTTGTTGGTGTATTAATATAAAATCCATTTTCTTATTGTTCTTGTTGAGTTTTCTTGAGATCTTGGGTATTGTAAATTGCTAATTATATTATTTACAAGTAATTAATAATTTGAGATGTACAATATCTTCTAATTTGATTTTCCATGTGGGTTGAGATGGAGTGGTAATGAGTATTGATTCTATTGAAGGGTTTGTTCACATTGCCGTAAAGTTTTGAGCTATATGGTAGACTCAAATGTATGTCTGTAGAGAGAGTACAAGTGCGACTGAGAGAAGGATACTTATAAAATAGATGTATCTTTTATCGTATTATACACTTGTTAAAAATTTCTGAGAGTTGCTTGTTATCTTAAATGAGGTTGAGAAAGCCAATTTAATTTGTATTTTGGTATGATCTATGAATTATTTGTTTCTCGGTCAAAAAATATTAGAAATTTAGAATAAAGATGACTTAGCAGTCAAAAAATGTGAACAATGAAGACACTTATCTGGTAAATCTTTGTTTTATTTATTTTTCACAAGCATAATTTCATCTAAGTTGGTAAAATTCTTGATTATAACTTATTTTATGCCTTATGTTGGACATTGTAAATGTTTCTTAATTGGTTTTTAATTGCTATCAACTATATTTAGGCTCTAAACTGAATCTATCTTGTTGACATTATGGAAACTGTAGAAACATGTTATTTTCTCCAATTTATGTGCATAAACTGGTTGCCTAATGTATTCTGATTTGCATGGAGATAAATTTAGGGGATGACTCTGGAGGAAGACATGCTGTCGCAGCTGTTGCCCCGCCAACTCATTTTCCTACAACTTATCAACACCTCGGGTGTAGTCGAGCATTAGTCTCACCCTTAACTTCAGATCAGATTAAATGTAACTAACTGTACATGAAATCCTAAATGACATCGTACAAGTTCTTGCATATTGTATAATTTTGTTCAAACTTTCCTTCACTTGATTAACAGGTATGGATATCAGTAGAAGTGGCAGTGCCAATAGAATAGGAATTCAGGTCATCTCCATGGAAAGTGAAGGTGTCTTTTATAATGACCCACAACTGAGTTGGGAGGAGAGATCAAATAACAAACTAACGAACGTAATAAAGAACAGTAATGAGACAGTGATTCTGTATAAATGAAGATAGAGAACGGAAGAGGCTGCGATATGGTGAAAGCCCTAATGGTGAAGAGCATACTAGTACTAGTTATGGGGAAGAAGATTTAATAGCAAGGTTGTCTGCAAAAGTTCATCCTCTATTTCCTAGCTTCTTAAGTGATCAGCATAGAGATTCCAAGGAATAAGTCAATCTTAAACTCTAGATGGTTTGATGATCAGGTAATTTCCTATTTCATAGTATCTCTAACACCCACTTCTTTCGTTATTTCTATATCTATTAATTTTGATATGCTTGTAGTGATTCTAAATTTCTAATAGCAATGAGTTCTCTATGTTGACAGTATAAACTCTGTGTATACTAAAACTTCTTCATATATATATATATATATATATATATATATATATATATATATATATTTATTTATTTATTTATTTATTTATTTATTTATGTTGAGCTTATTTGTTCTTATTTTTTCATTTATTTGTCTTTTATGTTAATGTTAATTTTTGGACCTAATTGATGTCCGGTACTACCATGGTATTACCATTACCATACCGACATTTCGGTATTACCGAACTCGGTAGTACCAAAATCTTGGCACGGTAATGGTAGAAAAATTTGTGTATCAAGTACTCCTGTATGGTAGACGGTAGAGCGATGATGGTACGGTACGGTACGGTATACCACCCCTACTAAAAACATATTATAAAATTGTTTTGCACGTGCAATGCACAGGTTTGTATGTTGACAAATGACAAATCCAACTCTCCCATTATAATATTAGAGATTGTGATGTGGATGTTTAAAGACTATTATAAATTTGTGATTTTTATAATTTCGCTCCCGCTGGATTAAAATCCTGGCTCCGCCACTGTGTGTGTATATATATATATAAAGAAATGCTTTTGTGACGATAATTGTGGAAGGATGAATATTTGTGTTAGGGAATTCAAATTGAAAAGTAATGGATTGTTTCTGAATTCGTGTTATGCGACTGTAAAATAAGGATATATACGAGGTTGATGTGAAGCATATAGTGAAATATGTGAAGTTATGGATAATTATATAGTTGAATACAGAAAGGAAGAGTATTTTGATATAACATCATATTGGTGATGTTTTTATGTTCAGATTACAGGTTGCATCTTCTTATCTTGATGTTTGTAAGTTTAATTTATTTTCGTTATACAATTTAATGATTTATTAGATTAATAATTATACTCACAACAGAAATGGCTAACCCCTGATGTTTTCTGGGGGTTAGGGGGGTCCCTCCCTGAGGGTGGACAACCCTAATTCTCCTGCAGGTTGCTAGCAGCATGGTGAGGTAGTATAAAGGAAGATTTTGTACTTTTGTTGGAGCTGATCTAGTATCTATGTACTTAGTATTTGTAGAAAGGTGAATAGTTGATGTATTATTTTGTATTAAGGTAAAAGTACATATACATAGTACTGTGATGAAGTAAGAAAGTCCGTACCCGTCTCGTTGTGAAGTATTGGGTTCTGTGGTTGGCTTTTAAAAAGGTTTTCCTAAATCTTTACAAAAATCTTATATGTTTTCAAAGAAATTTATGGTTTTTATTTGATATTTGATATTCTATTATGAGTTTGGCCCCCAGAGCATATTATTTATTTGCTTGTATGATTCTGCTCATTTTGGCCTGGGGAGCGCTTGATAATATTGTTTGTGTTGTGAGCTACGGAATTTCGAGCAGAATTCCGTAAGCTTTTTGTGTTTTAGGACAGAAATTTCAGGGGAGACTCTGCCGAAATTTTATTTGAAATATACCTATCGTAGTTTATGTTTAAAGTGATATAGAAATTGAAAGAATTGAATTTAGAGGTTTAGTTTTCAAAAAAAAAATAAAAAAATAAAAAAATAAAATGGGGTGTTACACCCATCTCATGGAATGGTTTGTAATGAAAACCTTTATAGCCAATGCATCTTCGACTATATCGGTGATCTAATGACACTCATCCTAAACTCGAACATTCCTTTCGGTGTTCTTTGCGACGCATATATTTGTAAGAGCAAAATTTATTGTATGTACTACACAAGGAGTCCAAAAGATGTGAGAGAATTGACTCTCAATAATACTTTCTGCCGCTTTACACACCAGTGCATTATCTTTTATCACATGCACACCATTTTGATGGTCGACTTCATTGATCACATTTTTCAACAATTGTGCAATGTATAACTTATCATTGTATTCACCCTTACAATTGATAGCTTTCAAGAACATGGGCCCATTTTTTGACACCGCCATAACGTTAATGAGAGGCCCTTTTGGAGAATTCGACCATCCATCACTAACAATAGCCACTCCGGTTTTACCCAAGTTTCTTTTATCAGAGCCAATAATTTTTTTATATTTGTCCTCTCCCTTTGAAATAGTGTAGTCCTCAAAGCATTGTAGCCCGATGGAACAAACCCAAAAATGTTGTTGTTCGCCACAAAAGAAAATGACTTCATATAATGTGGATTCCTTGCAAGATGAAATGGTAAGCCACCGGAGTAGAATATCCTTGCAATCTCACTTCTTAATTGCTCTCGAGCTTTCATGTTGAATGCTTTCTCAATGGGGCTCTTCACACGCTCTCTTTTTTCCATCAACCCCTGGCATGCGGAGTGAGTTAAATGAGAAACCCGTTCTTGAACTTCCAATTAAAGTCCTAGAAGAGAAAATGACTTCACATAATGTGGATTCCTTGCAAGATGAAATGGTAAGCCACTGGAGTAGAACATCCTTGTAATCTCACTTTTTAATTGCTCCTGAGCTTTCATGTTGAATGCTTTCTCTATGGGGCTCACCGCACGCTTTCTCTTTTTTCCATCAACCCCTGTCATGCAGAGTGAGTCAAATGAGAAACCCGTTCTTGAACCACCAATTGAAGTCCTAGAAGTAGGTGGGAGAGGAACTTCAATTGGTTTCAACCTCTGTCCAGCTTCTTGCATAACTCTTCGCATCTCAGCTATATTTTGGGGAGTTACCGCCAAACAAGGTTTTACTCCAATGCCACTGAGTTCTCGAGTATGATCCCATAACCTTCTTCAAGCAAAAATTGCACGACCACCTCCAATTTTCACCATTGTCTCCAATCATTGCTTCTTTCGTCACATAGCTCTATAAGAGGAAAATAATCGTCTTGAGTAAGATTAGATGCAGTAGGAGCCAGTGGAACTCATACTTCCTGTATTCATTTAACTAACCTATAAGACGACGATGAAGAAACACAACAACTACGTAGCATGGACTGTTAATTATCTTTTATCAATGTTAACATGAAGGAAAATACACTAAAGTACTCACTTCATAGTCTCTTATTCAATAAGTTTTAGCTATTAATTAGTTTTTCTTTCTTTTATTTTTTGTCAGGAATGCCAGGGCATACTCGATTGGAAGAAGAAGCGAAAGCACCAAGCATCAAGAACCAAACATTAAGCAAAATTCATCAAGCATCAAAGTCAAGCATTCATCATCGAGCATCAAAGTTATTAAAAAAAACTGCAAGCATCAAATATATCAGGAAGCATAAAAAACATCAAGCATTAAAAAAATAGCAGTCAAATATATTTCATTTTTGCACTCAAGCATGTAAATTTCATTTTTGATGCTTGATGTTTTTTTTATGCTTGCTGTTTTTTATGCTTGCTGATATATTTGATGCTTGCTGTTTTTTAAAAATAACTTTGATGCTTGATGATGAATGCTTGATGAATTTTGCTTGATGCTTGATGCTTGATGCTTATTGCTTTCGCTTCTTCATCCAGTCGAGTATGCACGAGCATTCCTGACAAAAAATAGAAGAAAGAAAATTGATTAATAGTTGAAACTTCTTGAATAAGAGAGACTATGAATTGGGTACTTTTTTGCTTCATGTTATGTTAACATCGATAAAAGATAATTAACAGTCCATGCTACATAGTTGTCATCTTTCTTCTTCTTCGTATTATAGGTCAGTTAAATGAATGTAGGAAGTATGAGTTCCACTGGCTCCTACCGCATCTAATCATACTCAAGAAGATCATTTTCCTCTTTGGAGCTATGTGACGAAAGAAGCAAGGATTGGAGACAAGGGTGGAAATCGGAGGTGGTCGTGCAATTTTTGCTTGAAGAAGGTTACGAGATCATACCCGAGAATAAAGGCTTATCTTCTGAAACTCGGTGGCGTTGGAGTAAAACCTTGTTTGGCGGTAACTCCCCAAAATATAGCTGAGATGCGAAGAGTTATGCAAGAAGTTGAACAGAGGTTGTGACCAATTGAAGTTCCTCTCCCACATACTTCTAGGAATTCAATTGGTAGTTCAAGAACGAATTTCTCATTTGACTCACTCTGCATGCCGGGGGTTGATGGAAAGAAGAGAAAAAGTGTGGAGAGCCCCATAGAGAAAGCATTCAACATAGAAGATCGAGAGCAATTAAGAAGTGAGATTGTGACTCCTGTGGCTTACCATTTCATCTTGTAAAGAATCCACATTATGTGATGTCATTTTCTTTTGCGGCGAACAACAACATTTCCGGGTTTGTTCCATCGGGTTATAATGCTTTGAGGACTACACTACTTCAAAGGGAGAAGACAAATATAGAGAAATTATTGGCTCTGATAAAAGAAACTTGGGTAGAAACTGGAGTGGCTATTGTTAGTGAAGGATGGTTGGATTATTAAAGAAGGCCTATCATTAACTTTATAGTGGTGTCAGAAAGTGGGGCCCATGTTCTTGAAAACTATCAATTGTGAGGGTGAATACAAGGATAAGTTCTATATTTCACAATTGTTGAAAGATGTGATCAATGAAGTCGGCCCTCAAAATGTTGTGCATGTGATAACGCATAATGCACCCGTGTGTAAAGCGGTAGTAAGATTTTTGAGAGTCAATTCTCTCACATATTTTGGACTCCTTGTGTAGTTCATGTTTAAAATTGATTTGGAGAAATAATTATTATTCTTGTTATTTTATTCTTTACAGTATACATCTATATATAGAGATTACAGACTTAGAGGAGAAGAAAGGAGATTGAGAGAAGATTGAGGGGTGAGAGATTTGGAAAATCTGTTTCCTATAAATTAGAAAATAGAATATACATATTAATCCTTACTATATTTCAACACTCCCCCTCAAGTTGGTACATAGATATGGAACATGTCCAACTAATCAACAAATTTCAAGAAGAGCTGACTTGAAACTGCCTTGGTCAAGATATCTGCGAGCTGATCTTCTGACTTCACTTTAGATATCTCAGTGACTTTCTCATCCAATTTCTCCTTGATGAAGAATCTATCCACCTCTACATGTTTCGTCCTATCATGTTGAACTGGATTGGTGGCAATATCACATGCTGCTTGACTATCGCAATACACCTTCATAGGTTTATTTGGACCACAGCCTAAGTTCTGCAACAAGAGTTTCAGTCATAAAGCTTCCGCTATACATAGAGCTACTCCGCGATATTCAGCCTCTGTACTAGAGCGTGCAACAACATTCTGCTTCTTGCTTCTCCATGTAACTATATTTCCCCTAACAAAGGTGAAGTATCCTGAAGTAGAGCGCCTATCAATTATAGATCCTGTCCAATCAGCATCAGTATATGCCTCAACCTTCAAGTGACCATATTTCGCAAATAGGACTTCTTTTCCTGGAGCAGACTTAATATATCTCAGAATTCTCATCACTGTATCTATGTGATGTTCCTGAGGTGCATGCATAAACTGACTTATCACATTTAAAGTATATGATAAATCTGGCTGTGTATGCGCAAGATACATCATTCGGCCAACCAATCTCTGATATCTTTCCTAATCACAAGGTACATGATCAGATTCGTTGCAAAATTTCACTCATTCTTCTAATGGTGTACTAATCGGCTGACAAGCAGACATTCCAGTTTCCTTCAATAAATCGAGAGCATACTTTCTTTGAGACAGAAATATACCATTTCTCGAGCGAGAAACTTCAATACCAAGAAAATATCTCAAAGAGCCAAGATCCTTCATTTCGAACTCTTGTGACAAGTAGCTCTTCAATGCCATTCTTTCCTCAGGATCATTTCCAGTTACTATCATATCATCCACATATATAATGAGAGTAGTAATCTTACCTTCTTTCCTTTTCAGGAATAAGGTATGATCTGAATTACTCTGACAATATCCGAATGTCCTCATTGCCTTTGTAAACCTCCCGAACCAAGCTCTTGGCGACTGCTTAAGTCCATACAATGCTTTCTTCAAACGACATACTTTATTGCTGTGTTGGACTGGTCTGTTCGATCCTGGTGGAAGATTCATATAAACCTCTTCTGTCAATTTTCCATGTAAAAGAGCATTTTTCACATCAAATTACTCCAACGGCCAGTCAAGATTTACAACAAGTAACAGTAGGACTCGAACAGTATTGAATTTTGCCACAGGTGCGAATGTATCTTCATAATTAATTCCATACGTTTGAGTGTATCCTTTGGCAATCAGCCTGGCTTTGTATTGCTCTATTGAACCATCGGACATATACTTCACCGTATAAATTTATCTGCATCATACTTTCTTCTTTCCTGCTAGCAGCTCGACTATCTCCCAAGTCTCATTCTTTTTCAAGGACTTCATCTCCTCATCCATAGCTGTTTTCCACCTTGGATCAGTAAGGGCTTCCTGCACACTGTTAGGAATAGACTCAGTAGATAATTGATTTATAAATGACTTATTTGATTCCGACAAGCGGTGAGTGGATACATAATTACTCATAGGATATTTGACGTTACTAGTAGGATCAGGTTCTTAAGTGGGTTTTGGAATACCTCTATTAGTATAGTGTGGGAGTTCTCTTCTAGAAGCTTCGGACAACGATGACGATTGGCTTTGGGATTCTGACGGTTCACTCTCACTGAGATTTGGTACTGGTTGCAATTCTTCAAGAGGGTCTTCTTCGAGAGGGGCTTCTTTCCTTGGTTGCACTTCTTCGTGAGGGTCTTCCTCCCTGACTAGATCTTCATTCAAGTGTTCGTCATTATTTGTATCCAGTTATTCGTTCTGACTGGTAATTACTTCATCATACCTAAGAGTCGGAACTTCACTACCCCTTCATCATACCTAAGAGTCTGAACTTCACTTCGGTACCCCCCCTGAAGTTCAGTCGTAGAAGAAGAAAAATACATCTCATCTTTATGGAACACAACATCCATAGTCACAAATATCCTTTGAGTTGTTGGGTGATAGCACCGGTACCCTTTCTTATCTTGTGCATATCCCACGAAAACACAGCGGACAACTCGAGGAGTTAACTTATTGCATTCATGTTTATGAAGATAAACAAATGCTACACACCTAAACACACGAGGTGATAAGTTGACGACTTTTGGTGCATTCACAGCTTCAGTTAATACTTGAAATGGTGTGAGGAAGTTTAGGATACTAGAGGAAACTCGGTTGATTAAGTATGCAGTAGAAGTAAGGGGCGTTCCCCCAATAAATGAGTGGCATATTTCCATGAATAAGAGAAGCACGGACCACCTCGAGCAAGTGTCTATTTTTTCTTTCTGCAATCCCATTCTGTTGAGGTGTATATGAGCATGTAGTCTGGTGAACAATGCCGTGTTTCACCAAATATTGTTGCAGATTCGAACTCAGGTACTCTTCGCCATTATCACTCCTAAGAACTTGAATCTGTGATTTATACTGAACAATAACATGCTTGTGAAATTTTTGAAACAAGCCACTAACTTCACATTTCGACTTCATAAAATAAATTCAGGTCATATGAGTACAGTCATCAATAAATGTCACAAACCATTTTGCACCTCTAAATGTAGTGGTTTTGGATGGACCCCAAACATCAGAATGGATACTCATAAATGGAAGAGAGTTTGTACTTGGACTTGGAGGAAAAGAGACACGGTGACTTTTTGCGAGTTCACACACATCACATCGAAAGATAGAAATATCTAACTTCAAAAATAAACTTGGAAATAATTTCTTCAAATAACCAAAAGAAGCATGCCCTAGACGTCGATGCTATAGCCAAATATCTAATTTCTTCTTCTCACCTTCGGATTCTTCCACACTTAGAGCTTGAGTCAACTTCATTAAACTTTCAGATTCTAGATCCAGGTAATAGAGCTTTCCGGGTCTAACCCCATAACCAATCATCTTGCGAGTCCGAATATCCTTAAACACACAATGTGAAGGCCAAAAGACTACAATACAATGTAAGGTAGTAGTTATTTGAGCAACAGATAATAGATTAAAATTCAAGGATGACACAACTAGGCCAGTGTCTAAGGTTGGGTTGTTTGTGAGAGGTATGATACCCTCGTCAGTAACAGTGGCAGGATCACCATTGTCAGTGGACATATATAGTTGATTTGGTGGAAGGTTAAAAATTTTGAACTTATCTAGAATCAAAAGTCATATGATCGGTAGCACCCGAATTAATTATCCATGCATTATTCATAACAGAGCCAGAAATATTAAAAACTTTATCATCATTATCTGCAATAGCATGATCAGCAACTCCACCTGTGATAGTGGGTTGATTGCAAGTGTTCTCCCTAATATCCTTGCTATGATCCCAGATCCCCGAATAGCCGATAATCTTATAACAATGAGCTTTCGTGTGGCCGATCTTGCCACAATGAGTACACTTCCTTGACTCATACGGATATTGTCCCATAGCAACACAACAAACAGCAGAGCAAACAGAACCAAGGATCCAAAAACCAAACAACAGACGGGATAAAAAACAGCAAACAGCACTCAAAGAGACTACAACAACAGCAGCCAGAGAACAAGTGAGACCAGCAATGGCAGAGGGTACAGTAATGTCAGCAACCAAGGGGCTGACGGCGAACGGCGACCAGCGGGTGGTCGACCGACGAGGTCGCGACGGTGTTCAGGGGGAGCGACAACTGGGTGTGGAGTTGTCGACGGAGCAAGACAGCTGCGTTAGAGTGGAATTCGGCTGCTGTGCTTGGGTGGAAATCAAAGGAGGAGGTGCTGGGAGGTCGCCGGAGGAGGGGTGGACGAAGGGGGCGCTGGAGATGGTTGAGGACTCGTCGAAGAAGATGAACAGTGATGGGTTTCAGGGATTTAGGCACCGGCGATCGGGAACAGGAATGAGGGGTTAGAGTTTTGGACGAGAACAGTTAGGGAGAGAAACGGTGAGGAGAGAGAACAGTTGGGGTGCTGACTATGATGGAAACTTCGATGGGTTCGGAGGCAGTTGTCAATGGCTGCGGGGTCGAGACGGTGATGGCAGCAGCGTCGACGGGATCGAGGTGGAAGAGTTCGGGGATGAAGTTCGTCGGGATCGGGATCGGTGGTGATCAGAGAACAAGAAAGAGAAGAAGAACAAGTTCGGATCTCTTTTCCTTGCTCTCCACCAAGCCTAGATCTTGTTATGCTCTGATACCATGTTTAAAACTGATTTGGGAAATAATTATTATTCTTGTTATTTTATTCTTTACAGTATACATCTATATATAGGGATTACATACTTGGAGGAGAAAAGAGATTGAGATAAGATTGAGGGGTGAGAGATTTGGAGAATCTGTTTCCTATAAATTAGAAAATAGAATATACATATTAGTCCTTTCCACATTTCAACAGTACATACAATAAATCTTGCTCTTAAAATATATGCGTCGCAAAGAACACCGAAAGGAATGATCAAGTTTAGGATGAGTGTCATTGGATCACCGAAATAACCGGAGATGCATTGGCTATAAAAGTTCTATTCCATAAGATTGGCTATCTACAATGAGTTTGTAAATAAAAATTGCATTCGGTGGCGGAGACGAAGTTTGCTTCAACTATCATTATGTTGAAGAGATTTTGATTGATCAAACAAGGTCTCCAAGCGATGGTCATTAGTGAGAAGTTGTCTTCTTATAGGGAGGATGATGTTGGGAAGGCTCAATTTGTGAAAGAGCTCATTCTTAACGATCTTTGGTGGAGCAAAGATCGACTAGATTCTTTCATTCACAAATCTTATTTATGACATGCTTCGATTTGCCGACACCGACAATACCACTTTGCGTCTTATATATGATTTGTGAGATACAATGATTGAGAATGTGAAGAAAGCAATATATAGGGATGAAGGCAAGCAAGATAATAAATTTTCAAGCTTCTATGAAGTTTAGCATGCAATACTAGTTGATAGGAACAAAAGTAGCACACCACTTCATTGTTTGGTGCATTCACAAATCCTATTCTCTGAAGTTAGAAGTGTTTATAAGATACAAATTTAAAGTTTGTCTTTTTAATATTAGAGTGTTGATGTGTTTTTTAATAAAAAATTAGGTATTATAGCAAATCATGGTTTGATGGTGCGCCTAATCGTGTTCTTCCACATAGAGATTTGGAGATTTCGGAAGAGAGATTCAAAAGCTTGAGAAGGTACTTTCCAAATAATGAAAATAAAAAAAAGTGCTTGTCGAGTTTGCCAAATTTTCCGGAGCTTCTAGTGAGTTTAACAATACTCACTCTTTGAGTGATAGATCAGAATTGGATCCAAAAGATTGGTGGTTATGTTATGGTGCTTCCTCCCCTTTGCTACAAAGTGTAGCATTGAAACTTCTTGGGCAACCTTGCTCCTTTTCTTGTTTTGAGCGTAATTGGAGCTCGTACTCATTCATTCAGTCAATGAGAAGGAATAGAATTACGTGCCGAAGACCTAGTATTTGTACACACCAAGCTTCTCCTCCTTTCAAGAAAGAGTGAAGCATATGTGAAAGGACAAACCAAGATGTGGAATGTTGATGGAGATGCTTTTGATCCTCTTGATAGTGCGGGAGAGCTTGAAGTTGCAAACCTCTCTTGATGAGCCGGAAATGGAGGCCATGCTTTTTGTAGAGAATGAAGTTGGGGATGATGATAATGATGTTATCTCGCTTTGAGAATGATCACTTGTTTAGTTTTTGTTTATGTATTGTTATTATTTGGTAGTGGATGATACATTGAAGGTTATATTGTAATATTTTAAGACTATCATAACTGTATTGTGCTAGATTATCATTTTGGATCTCTTGATTAATGAATGATTATTGCAATGATTTTGGTTTTTTATACAAAAATATAAATATAAATATATAATATATAAAATAATTATTTAAATATTAGCCGAATCCCAACCACACTCGCATTCCACTGTTTTTGGAAATCGCCGCATTCCCCGCACTCGCATCCCCGCACCCGAATTGGTGCTTCCTAGCTTATGAAATTCCTAAAACTCTGATATACCTGTTGCTTATCCTGGAGGGTGGAGAACTAGAGATCTTAATGCAAGCATAGTTAATTCATTGTTGAAAAATATCCCATCATGAATTAAGCTATATTTTAAAGGTGAACTGAAGACCATCACTGTTATCCTTTGATGAGTTGGCCTGTGCTTGACAAAATTATTCAATGTAACCAATTATGTTTTTAGTCCTTGGTTCTTTGAGTGGCATGTTTGGCTGTAACAGGCATTGCCAATATAATTGTTGGCCAAGGACATTGTAGCTCCACTGTTAATCAGTTTCTATATGCGTAAAAGCACTTTGTAAGTGATCATCAGGCTTTTGGTTGGATCATTTTGGGTGGCAGGCTGCCGCCGTGACTGCTATGCTGGTTTCTACTCTTGCTATCTTGAAGTAGGCGGAGTTTGGCTTTGGCTAGGTTTCAGAGTTTTTGAGTGTTGCAGTTGTCTTGTTCAGTTTCTATGTACTCTGTCTATTCCTTCTCTCTTTTGTTCTTATCTTAATCTAAATGTGTTTCCTCGTCTGGGCTGGTAGTTGTTTTCTCAGCCATTTTTTGGGTGTCTGGCTGGCTACTGTGTGTCTGGCTGGCTACTGTATTTCTCGCTTTGTACTTTCTTTATATATATATATATATAATCTCTCGGGCTGGAGCTTTGCTCCATCCTATTACATATAAAATAGAAAGAAAAAAAAGTGATCATCATTAATTGGACCTAGCCTTGAATCTCTAGTTCCTAAATGGGGTTGTGGCTGGTCAAGCACGAAACTTGTATACATTTGCTTTATTAACTTTTAACACATTTTTCAATGTTTCTAAAGTGGGTGCCTTCATCTGTCTACTCAACCTAACCAGACAAATAACAGTCATACATTTAAACATTGCATGGACAAAAACTAAAGCAGTTATTTTTCGCAGGTTGCACTATTGGAACATGATAATGAAGTGTCTACAAACATAACGAAGATTCTGAAGAGATCGAGGGAGAAGGATCCTTCCACCTATCAGCTATGCCATTTTGTGAGGTAAGGTGAACAACCCAGAGAGGGTATCTTGCTTCTCACTAGGCTTGTTGAGGACCAGACTGGAACCATCAACTACTTGGATTGGATTCGATCTGCAAGTACACCGCCAATGTCAAAGCTCTTGAAGTTGAGAAAAATTGATTACTTGCTTCAGATTGGTTCAGTTTGTGTAGATTGAAGAGGTTAGATCCCTTTAGCAACAAAATCTCGCTGTTACTCTTATTTTTAGTCTCCCTTTCTTGAATGTTGACCTTTGATATGGGTCAGGAATAAAGCGTGGCTCACCCTGAGCCACCAGATCTCCTCAGGATACGCGTCCTTCCTGATCCTTCAGATCAGCCACGTCAGCACCGGAAAACCGCCCGGAGATCTGCCACGTCAGCCCGGAAACCACTCCGGCGCCTGCCACGTCAGCCCTATACCGCCCGACTTTCCACCGTTCGGCCAATCGGGTAACCGGGTCCGGCCCAGCCTCAAACGGGTCTAGACCCGATTAGAATCTCCTATAAATACCAGGCCCTCTCCTTTCTAAAGAGGTAATCAATCTTTTCACCCCTAAACCATAGTTACTGTTGCTCTTATCTTAAAGTAACTGACTAGATCGTCGGAGGGTCTGCCACCGGGACCAACCCTGGTGTTTCGAGACCGTCTGCAGGTACACCAGACCTCGGATCCGAGCCGCCTGATCCGAGCCCAGACATCCACCTCACTCCAGCCTGTCACAGGTACCGCTCGGCCAGCCGAGGGTCGCCTCTGAAGAAGCTTTCTCCTTCAATACAAATCGAGTAAGAACTCACACCTGGTGCATCCACACGTCTCCCAGAAACAAACCGCATCAGGTTGGCGCCGTCTGTGGGAAAGCGACTTCGGAACCCGATCCGAGTACTACCGCCGAGGTACCTCGATCACCGAACTCCTATGGCTTCCAAAGGCAAGGGGGCTGCGTCCTCCGTCAACCGACGAGACACACTCCCATCAAATACCAACGCCGGGCCGCGCACATCAAAGCATAGGGCCTCCCGACAGGGGTCCCAGCGGGCCCCCACTCCTCCAACCCAACCTGACCTTCGAAGGGTAATCTCCAGTCGGCAGGCTGACCGCAGTAGGGAAAGGGCCGCTTCCAACTCGGCCCTGAACCGTCCTAGGCCACCGCCGGAAGAACGAAGGTCAGCACTCAGCCGAGTCGGGAGGCAACCTCCGGTCCAACCAGCCCGAGCTGAGGGAGCTCCTGTTACTCAGCAGGAGTTCCAGGATTTCCGAAGGGAGATCCTTGGGGCTCTCCAACGGGCCCCCAGGGAGGAAGCACGCCGTTCCCAAACCAGGTTAGACGCTGAGGCCAGCGTCTCTCGCTCCTCAACAATCCAGCCCGAAGCCGAGGGCATGCTCCTGAGGCGCCTCCACGAAATGGAGGACCGAATCGATCATATGGGCGACGGTGTCGGAGCCGGTCAGGGGTACAAACTTGTCTGACCCCCCTTTTCCGCCCTCATTATCCAAGCAGAAATTCCCCGGAACTTCCGACCCCCACAGTTCGAGACCTATAACGGCGAAGGGGATCCTGCTGATCACATGGAGGGTTTCAAAACCCTCATGATGATTCACAGCGCATCGGATCCTCTGCTGTGCCGAGCTTTTCCTGCCACCCTTCGGGGTCCGGCTCGTGAGTGGTTCTCAAAACTCGCCCCCGGCTCCATTTACTCCTTTGATCAACTGGAAGGCAATTTCCTCGCCCACTTTGTAACCAGCCGGAAGGCCGAAAGAACGAGCGCCTCCTTACTTGGGCTCAGGCAGGAAGGGGGGGAATCACTCAGGGCGTTTGTCCGGAGATTCACGGCGGAAGCAAGGTCGGTCTCCTCTCTCGATCCGGGCGTCGCCTCCGCGGCATTTCGGCACAACGTCCGTCATGGACAGCTGAAAGCTTCTCTGGCAAAGAAGCCCCCGATCGATTTTCCCAACCTCCTCAACCGAGTCGAGAAGTACATCAGGGCAGAGGAAGCCCTAAACCCCGACGAATCCAGGGAAGCACTCGGGAAAGGGAAACGGAAGGCCGAGGAAATCGAGCCTTCGAAAAAGGCTCCAAAGGACGGGGGCACCCGAAGAAGGTACCACCGGTTCCTCGCTTCGAAAGATATACCCCACTCACACAAAATGTGTCCTCTATACTCCTGGCGATCGAGGACAGAGACCTCGTTCAGTACCCCCCTCGACCGTCCAACAACACTAGCAAGAAAAGGGATCAACGGTTCTACTGCCGCTTCCACCGAGACAACGGGCACGACACAGATCACTGCCGTGCCCTGAAAGATGAAATCGAGGCCTTGATTCAGCGAGGATACCTCCGGGAGTATAAGAGGGATGATGCTCGGGCGCAAAGGGACACGAGGAACAGGAGAACCTCACCTCCTCCTCGAGCTCCCCTACAGCTCCCCAGGCAAGAGCAGGAGCTGGAAGAACCGGACGACCAACCCATACTGCACTGCATCCACGGAGGGCCCATGGGAGGGGATTCTAACACCTCCCGTAAGGCATTCATCCGGGACGTTAACGCCGTCCAAGGACCTCTCACTCCTCAAATCCAATCACTCCCCGTCTCCTTCTCGGGTGACGACCTGGAGGGGGTTCGGCTCCCACATTGCGACGCCCTCGTAATCAATCTCAGCATGGCAAACTTTGATGCTCGGCGGATCCTGGTAGACAACGGGAGCTCGGTCAACATTCTGTTCCTCGATGCTTTCGAGAACCTAAAGCTCCCTCGAAGCAGACTTAAACCGGCAGGATACACCCTGCACGGATTTTCTGGAGTTCCGGTGACAATCGAGGGGATCGTCACGCTGGATGTCACAGCGGGCACGGCCCCGAATCGGAGAACCGAGTCGATGGACTTCATGGTTGTCAACATCAAGGCAGCCTATAATGCCATACTCGGCCGACCGGGCCTCTGCTCCCTCCAGGCTGTCCCCTCGGCCTACCACCAGAAGATGAAGTTCCCTACCAGTACCGGGGTAGGAGTGGTCCGAGGGAACCAAGAAGCCGCTCGCTCCTGCTATATGACAGCAATAGGAAGCGGAGTGCTTCCCCTCGACGCCGTGGAAATGCAGCCCCAAAGGACCCAGCCAGAGCCGGAATCGGCAGACGAGCTGGAGGATATCTCCTTCGAGGCAGAGGATTCATCGAAACAATTTCGAATAAGTCGCTCCCTCGCACCTCGCCTCAAGTCCGACCTCATCACCTGCATCCGGCGCAATGTCGATCTGTTTGCCTGGAAGCCCTCTGACATGCCGGGAATTTCCGAGGAACTCATCATGCATAAACTCAGCGTGATCCCCGGCTCGAAACCAGTAGTACAGAAGCGACGCAAGTTCGCGCCAGAGCGACAACAGGCAGTTAATGCAGAAGTCGATAAACTCCTTGCCGCGCGCTTCATTCAGGAGGTCAGCTATCCCGAGTGGCTGGCAAACGTCATCATGGTGAAGAAGGCGAGCGGGAGCTGGAGGATCTGCATTGATTTTACGGATCTCAACAAGGCATGCCCGAAGGACCCATTCCCCCTTCCCAGGATCGATGCTCTCGTCGATGCAACATCGGGTCACGAGCTCCTATCCTTCATGGACGCATTTTCAGGCTACAACCAGATCCGCATGTTCCCTCCCGACATCGCCAAGACGTCCTTCGTCACGGACCAGGGGCTCTATTGCTACAGAGTCATGCCCTTCGGGCTGAAGAACGCCGGGGCCACATACCAGAGGCTCGTCAACCGGGTCTTCAAGGAACAGATCGGGCGCAATATAGAAGTGTATGTGGATGACACACTCGTCAAGAGCCGGCGGGGAGAGGATCACGTAGCCGATCTGGAGGAGGCCTTTGGGGTACTTCGGACCCATAACATGAGGCTTAACCCGAGCAAATGCGCCTTCGGCGTCTCCGCGGGAAAGTTTCTCGGGTTCATTATCAGCCAAAGGGGAATCGAAGCGAACCCCGAAAAGATCCAAGCAATCCTGGACATGGCCCCTCCGAGGAACATCAAAGAAGTCCAACGGCTGACTGGGAGACTGGCGGCCATCGGCCGTTTCCTCTCCAAGTCCGGAGAGAAGTCTCTTCCCTTCTTCAAAGCCCTGCGAGGCACCGACGGGTTCGAATGGGGGGTCCAACAGCAAGAGGCCTTCGCCCAGTTGAAGGAATACCTCGCGAACCCCCCTCTTCTCAGCAAGCCCGAACCAGGAGAGCCACTCTGGCTCTACCTATCAGCCTCTGAGAAGGTGCTCAGCGCCGTTCTCGTTCGGGAGGAACAGCTCAGCCAGTATGACATTGGCTATCAGCCCAGAACAGCCATCAAGGGGCAGGCGCTCGCGGAGTTCATTACGGAGTGCACTATATCCGAGCACCCTGCAAACACGGAAAACGACCAGACGTAGGAAGTTTACGTCGATGGTTCCTCCTGCGAGGCAGGCAGCGGAGCGGGCATCATCCTGTGGGGCCCAGACGGTTTTCTTCTGCAGTATTGCCTCCGCCTCAACTTCCCGGCCTCTAACAACGAGGCCGAATACGAGGCAATGATCGCTGGGCTCACCCTGGCCCATCAAGCCGGTGCCAGACAGATCAGGGCTTTCAGCGACTCCCAGCTCGTGGTCAACCAGATCACCGGGGAGTACGAGGCCCGAGACGATCGCATGGTTCGTTACCGAGCTGTAGTTCAACGCCTACTCTCGTCCTTCGACGAGTCGGCTGTTTTGAGGATCCCTCGGGAACAGAACGTCCAGGCTGACGCTCTGTCAAAATTGGCATCCTCTTCCTTCGAAGGTCTCGACCGCACGGTCCTGATCGAGATCATGCTAAAACCCAGTATCGACATCCCGGAGGTCCTGTGCCTCGAAGAGGGAGCGCCCCCCGAAGACTGGACAACTCCAATTAGGCGATTTCTCGTCAAGGGAGAGCTCCCGGAAGACCGAGCCGAAGCAAGAAGGGTCCGGGCCCGAGCGGAAAGGTTCACAATGATCGACTCAACACTCTTCAAAAGGTCCTACACGACCTCGGATGGACGGCCTTATCTCCGCTGCCTCACTCCCGATGAAGCCGAATATGCTCTCAAAGAATTACACGAGGGGATCGGCGGGTGTCACATGGGAAGCCGTTCGCTCGCGCGAAAGGCTTTGAACCACGGGCACTACTGGCCCACCATGCTGCAGGACGCTCTAAATCTCGTCAAGAAATGTGGCCCCTGTCAAAGATTCACCCCCCATCAAGAGGGTTCCTCAAGCAAACCTACGATCCATGACCAGTCCAACCCCCTTTGCAATGTGGGGGATGGATCTGGTAGGCCCTTTTCCCAAGGCGACGGGGCAACGAAAGTTCCTTATAGTTGCCATCGACTACTTCACCAAATGGATCGAGGTGGAGCCACTAGTTACGATCACCGAGCAGCAGACTCAACAATTCTTCTGGAAGCACATTATCTGTCGGTTCGGGATCCCCCAAGTGCTCGTTACGGATAACGGGACCCAGTTTGCAGGCAAGCATTTCCGCAAGTTCTGCGAAGGCCTCGGTATCCAGCAGCGATTCTCCTCGGTATGCCATCCCCAATCCAACGGACAGGCAGAGAACGCGAACCGTCAGATCCTCGATGGACTCAAGAAGCGACTCGATAATTCCTCCAAGGGACTATGGGTCGACGAGCTGCCGAGTGTTCTCTGGGCCTATCGAACAACAAAAAGAATCCCGACAGGGGAGTCACCCTTCAACTTAACGTACGGTGCTGAGGCCGTCATCCCCTTGGAAATAGGTATCCCCTCTCCCCGAATTATGGCTTATGACGAAGCAAGCAACTCCATGCAACTGCGAGCAGACCTAGACCTCATTGACGAGGTCAGGGAGAAGTCATCCATCAGAAGGAGCATCTACCAGCAAAGAATCGAGGGGTTCTATAACAAGAAGGTGCGCCCAACAAACATTGCTCTCGGAGATCTTGTCCTCCGGAAACTGGCGGTTTCCAATCCCGGCCAGAAGAGGAAGTTGGCACCAAACTGGGAGGGCCCTTATAAGGTTTCAGAGGTCGTGCGACCGGGTACCTATCGCCTGACCGACACCGATGGCAAGCTTGTCAAGAGGCCCTGGAATGCGGAACACTTGATCAAGTTCTTAGGTGAATAGCCTCCCTGTAACAATTCTAAAAACGGCATGTTGGGCCTAGTCTTTTGTAAAGTCCTGTAAACGGCACGTCGTGCCTAGACTTGTCTGTAACAAGCATATATTGTAAGCACCAGCTTTCTTAGAAGCAAGTTTATGACTTCAATTCTTATAAACAGAGGAAGGTCCCCTCACAAGCGAGGGGCTCGTCCCTCGGATGAAATCGCGAGTCCAAACGCGCTTCTCTTACAAGCGTGCGTCTCGTCCCTCGGATGAAATCGCGAGCCCAAACGCGCTTCTCTTACAAGCGTGGGGCTCGTCACTCGGATGAAATCGCGAGTCCAAATGCGCTTCTCTCACAAGCATGGGGCTCGTCCCTCGGATGAAATCGCGAGTCCAAACACGCTTCTTTCACAAGCATGGGGCTCGTTACTCGGATGAAATCGCGAGCCCAAGCCCGCTTCTCCTACAAGCGTAGGGCTCGTCACTCGGATGAAATCGCGAGTCCAACCACGCTTCTCTTACAAGCGTGCGTCTCGTCCCTCGGATGAAATCGCGAGCCCAAACGCGCTTCTCTTACAAGCGTGGGGCTCGTCACTCGGATGAAATCGCGAGTCCAAACGCGCTTCTCTCACAAGCATGGGGCTCGTCCCTCGGATGAAATCGCGAGTCCAAACACGCTTCTTTCACAAGCATGGGGCTCGTTACTCGGATGAAATCGCGAGCCCAAGCCCGCTTCTCCTACAAGCGTAGGGCTCGTCACTCGGATGAAATCGCGAGTCCAACCACGCTTCTCTTACAAGCATAGGGCTCAAAACGCCTTTCCATGAGAACATGTGCAGGAGCTCGACTCCGACCCCGAGCGGGGCGGGAGCCCCCTCCGGGGGCTCACGACATAATAGCTCGGCGGCGGGGCTGCGCTACGCCTGCAGTTGCCTTTCTCACCGTTGTGGGGGCTCGGCATCCGTCCCTCGCTCGGTTTGACCTCCTCGGAGGCCACCAACCGAGACTCGAGTCAACATTCGCCAGCCACTCCCGCACCGTCTTTCCACGAGAACAAGCGCAGCATCTCGGCACCGACCCCGAGCAAGGCGGACGTCCCCTCCGGGGCATCGCGACCTAAAACACTCGGCGGCGGGGCTACTACGCCTGCGGTTGCCTTTGTCACTGTTGTGGGGGCTCGGCACCCGTCCCTCGCTCGGTTTGACCTCCTCGAAGGCCACCAACCGAGACTCGAGTCGACATTCGCCAGCCACTCCCGCACCGTCTCTCCACGAGAACAAGCGCAGCATCTCGGCACCGACCCCGAGCAAGGCGGGTGTCCCCTCCGGGGGCACCGCGACCTAAAACACTCGGCGGCGGGGCCACTACGCCTGCGGTTGCCTTTCTCACCGTTGTGGGGGCTCGGCACCCGTCCCTCGCTCGGTTTGACCCCCTCGGAGGCCATCAACCGAGACTCGAGGCGACATTCGCCAGCCACTCCCGCACCGTCACTCCATTAATGATGCCTAAGAAGGCGAAACGTCGCCATTATTGACATAGTCACACCAACTACACTCGGCACCCGAGGCAATCGAGGCTCCGAAGAACAAGTGATCTTATTCATTACTCATCGCTTACAACTCAATGAATAAAAACGCAAATACAATGAAGGCTCTCAACTCACTCACTCAGCCGGGAACTCGAATTCAGGGCTCCTGTGACGCTCGGCTATCCCAACCAAGGAAGACGTACCCGCCACCGAGCTCTCCGCGTCATCTGGCTGTGTCACAACCGGCGAAGGCGCCGGCAACCTCCCCGGAGTGGAGTTACTTGCCTCTTCAACAAGACCGGCACCCAGTATGAGCTTCAACTGGCGAATCTCCAATTCTTTCTCTATGACGGCCTCACGAAGAGAAGACTCGGAGGCCGACCGCCCGCTAGAAGTATCCGAGACCGCCCAGTCCTTCTCAATGATCCACCAGTCCCGGTCGGCTACAATCTTTCTCAAACGAGCCACCTCTAGACCGAGCTCTCTAGACTTGTCCAAAAAGTAATTCTTGGCAGCCTCTCGGTCCCGAGCCAACTTTCGTTGGCGAGCTAGCCTCTATCAAAAAGAAAATACAAGAATCACAAAATGCAAGTGTTGTAGAGTCGGCCCAAAAAATTTTATATTTCATTTCATCTCAAAAAGATACAAAATTTGCGGTGGCCAGTCCGCTGAGGGCATTTACAACAGGGAGAGAAATAAAAACAAAAAACATCTAGTCTTGAGGGTCGAGGTGCACCTCTTCTTCGTGGTGGCCGCCGTCGTCACCATCACCCCCCGGGGTCGGAGGCAAGTATGGCTTCCACCCGAAGCCGAGGTGGTCAACATTGCACTCCGGATAGATGTACTTGAAGTGAGACTTGGCCTGCTCGTAAGCCTCGTCTTGCGCCGTCATCAGCGTATCCCCCAAGGCCGCCTCCAAGTCCGCCAGGGCCTTCTTCGCCTTCTCCTTCTCCGCCGTCTCGGCCGCGATCTTCTTCAGCAGGTCCTCTCGGTCCTGCTTGTGGATCTTGTCCAGAGACTCTATCTGGGCCTCGTGCACCACCACCATGTCCCGAGCCTCCTTGAAGTCCTCCGTCGCCTTGGTCAATTCCCGAAGGAACTTCTCCTTCTGCTTCCGCTCGTATGTTATCTCCTTCTCCAGACACTTGTGGAAGTGCTGACCGTGGGGCATCGACTGTCAAGAAAAATCAAACTTAGCAACAATTACAAGTCTACAAGCCTATTAACCGGGTGGGCTTCGGACGACTTACCGAGAGGTTGGCTTGGGCCCAGCGCATGTAGGCCTGATCGGCCGTCTGCGCTGCCAAGGCCATTCCGTCCCGATCGGTGATGGCCTTCGAGACGAACTCCATCGATACGGGTCCGTCGAGGATGGAGTCGCCCTTCAAGATCGACCAATCAGGGGCGAAGGGCATCGTCGCCATCCTTCCCACCAACTCCGCCGTACTCGGACGTACGGGGGGAAGCTGTTGTGCCGGGGCTTCAACTGTTTTCCCCGACCCTCCCGCTGGGTCTCTAGCCGATCGCGAAGAATGGTGGTGCTTCTTCTGCTTCTTCGGTAAAGGCTGTTCCTCGGGCACCGGGGGAGGCACGGTGGAAGGCCCCCCAGCTTGCGAAGGCTGACCAGGAGTCTTCCGCTTCTCGGCAGCGAGGCGTTCCTGCTCTTCTTTCTTCTTCTTCTCTTGCCTCGCCTTCTCTGCGGCGGCGAGTAGGATCTGCTTGGCGTGTGCCTGTTGTGTCGTCATCCCTACAACAAGACAGAAAAGGAAGGCTAAACGTTAACACGAAGGCAGAAAGATGAAAAAATGAGGAAAGAAACATACTAGGGTCGGCGGGACTCAGTCCGGCCCTCGCTAGGTGAACCTCGGTCACCCGGCGCCACGCGATGCTGTCTCCCCGGAGTAAATGATCGACCCTCCCCCACTCTTGGGCGGTTAACTCATTTCTCTTTGGGGGCTTGCGCTTCGGCTTCACGAAATTCCACTGGGTCGGGATGTCCCATTCCCCTTCGGTCTTCACAACGAAATACTTATCTCTCCAATTCTTGATCGAGTCCGGGTGGCCGTGCACCACTTTCTTGTTCGGTCTCGGCGTAAAGAAGAACACGCCCTCGATATCCCCAAGCGAACCAATGCTGAAGATTGCGCGGAAGTATGAAAGCTTCGGCCTCACCCCTTTCTCTTGGCACTTCAGGATGAAGCAGATGAGATGCTTCCAAGAGTTGGGGCCATACTGCATGGGGGACAGCTCGGCCCAGTTCAAGATCGTCTTCACGAAGGGGTGCAGGGGGAACCTCAGCCCCGAGATGAAAGCTTGCTCCGGAAATAAGCAGTAACCCGGAGCCAACACCGTCGTAGGTCGAATACCCGGGCTCGGCAGCAGAAGCTCGTACTCCCTCGGAATGTAGTAAGCAGCCCTAATGATATTCAGATACTCCGGTCTCAAGACGCTGGGAGTACTGTCCGCCCGAATCTTCGTCCTTGTGTTTTCTCCAGGTACTGGAGGGATCGGCTGGATGTCCTTCACATCATCGGGATACATCCGTATCGACACAGGATTCCGAAAGGTGATAGGCGGAACATCAAGGCCCGTCCTCGGCGCGTCCTCGTCAGACGAAGAAGGACTTTGAGGCATGGTGAGGACTATCTTCTTCCGACGTGGCCGGGGCTTGCGCTCGGGCGACGGCGTCGACAATGGGGGCAACGGAGGCAGATCTTCTCCATGGCCGGCCTCCGGCGCACCAACGCCCTCCCCTTCCTCACTCTCCGTGTCGCCCTGCTCTCCTTCATCCTCTTCACCATCACCATCATCCGACTCCTCGTCCGACTCCTCGTCCTCATCATCACTATCCTCGTCCGCACCACCCTCTACCATCGGTTCCTTCCCTGGCCTCCGAGCACTCAACGGTTGCACGATTAGAGCTACGTCACTGTCGCCCTCGGAGCCATGTTCGGAGAAGACCTCCTCTTTAACCTGGTACTTGCCCAGAGACGATGACGTTTCCAAATCTGACTCCATCTCCGAGTGACCAGACATTGTAGCCTCGGAACCAGACTGAGTACGCGACATTCAGAAAAAAAGGAGAATTACTAACCTGATTCTTTGAAAGTTACGCTTCTCTGCGAAGGATCCGCCAACAGCGATCGAAATGCCTGCGCTAAAGCTGAAAAATTGGGAATTATGAAACGAAAAAGTGAAAAGAAATGAGGGGGGGTGGGGGTTTTAAAATAGACAGCGACTCCTCGATTTCCGCAAATGAGCATCTAGCCGTTAGATCTTATCTGACAAGATCAAGCGGCTAAAACAAACGTTGAAATTTGCGCCATTACGTCAGCAGAAAGGGTAAAATACCAATACTGCCCCTCCCTATTTGCCCGACAGGAATCACCTCCTAGCATAAAGTGTAAAATTGCGGCCAGTCAGAGGTCTCGGAGGGAGTCTAGTGCGGTCGCGCCTTCTCCTCCAGCGGGGCCCGTCACCCAAATAGGTAGGGCTCGACACTCGGATGAAAACTCGAGCCAAGCTACTTTTCCCTCTCATAGGTTGGGCTCGACGCTCGGATGAGAACTCGAGCCAAGCATCCTTCTCCTCTCACAGGTGGGGCTCGACGTTCGGATGGAAACTCGAGCCAAGCTACTTTTCCCTCTCACAGGTTGGGCTCGACGCTCGGATGAGAACTCGAGCCAAGCATCCTTCTCCTCTCACGGGTGGGGCTCGACGTTCGGATGGAAACTCGAGCCAAGCTACTTTTCCCTCTCACAGGTGGGGCTCGACGCTCGGATGGCAACACGAGCCAAGCCACCCTCTCCTTTCACAGGTGGGACACGACCCTCGGATCACAGCTCGAGCCAAGCCACCTTCTCCTTCAACAGGTGGGACTCGACGCTCGGATGCGAAGTCGAGCCAAGCCACCTTCTCCTTTCGCAGGTGGGGCTCGGCGCTCGGATGGGAACTCGAGCCAAGCCACCTTCTCCTCTCCCAGGTGGGACTCGACTCTCGGATAACAACTCGAGCCAAGCCACCTTCCCCTTCAACAGGTGGGACTCGACTCTCGGATAACGACTCGAGCCAAGCCACCTGCTCCTTTCGCAGGTGGGGCTCGTCGCTCGGATGGGAACTCGAGCCAAGCAACCTTCTCCTCTCACAGGTTGGGCTCGACGTTCGGATCAGAATTCGAGCCAAGCCACCTCTCCTTCAACAGGTGGGGCTCGACGCTCGGATAGAAATTCGAGCCAAGCCACCTCCTTCAACAGGTGGGGCTCTTGGCCTCGTCCGCCGACCCTCTTGGTCTCGTCCGCCGACCCCATTGGTCTCGTCCGCCGACCCCATTGGTCTCGTCCGCCGACCCCCTTTGGTCTCGTCCGTCGACCCCATTGGTCTCGTCTACCGACCCTCTTGGTCTCGTCCACCGACCCCATTGGTCTCGTCCGCCGACCCCCCGAACTCAAGCCAGGCAACCTTCTCCTCTCACAGGTTGGGCTCGGCGGTCGGATGAGAATTCGAGCCAAGCCACCTTCTCCTTTCACAGGTGGGACTCGACTCTCGGATAACAACTCGAGCCAAGCCACCTTCTCCTTTCATAGGTGGGACTCGACTCTCGGATAACAACTCGAGCCAAGCCACCTTCTCCTTTCGCAGGTGGGGCTCGACGCTCGGATGGGAACTCGAGCCAAGCAACCTTCTCCTCTCACAGGTGGGGCTCGACGTTCGGATAAGAATTCGAGCCAAGCCACCTCTCCTTCAACAGGTGGGGCTCGACGCTCGGATAGAAATTCGAGCCAAGCCACCTCCTTCAACAGGTGGGGCTCTTGGTCTCGTCCGCCGACCCTCTTGGTCTCGTCCGTCGACCCCATTGGTCTCGTCCGCCGACCCTATTGGTCTCGTCCGCCGACCCCCTTGGTCTCGTCCGTCCACCGACCCTTTTTGCCTCGTCCGCCGACCCCCTGAACTCGAGCCAGGCTACCTCAGCTCTCGATACGGATTCGGCGTTCGGATAAGAATTCGAGCCGCACCACTGTCTCCTTTCGCAGGTCGAGCTCAACGCTCGGATAGGGATTCGAGCCATGCTACCTCCTCCTTTCCCAGTACGGGCTTGGCGCTCGGATCAGAGTTCGAGTCTCATCTGCCCACTCTCCGGACTGACAGACGCTCGGATGACCGACCCTCTTGATCTCGTCCGCCGACCCTCTTGGTCTCGTCCGTCGACCCCATTGGTCTCGTCTACCGACCCTCTTGGTCTCGTCCACCGACCCTTTTTGCCTCGTCCGCCGACCCCCTGAACTCGAGCCAGGCCACCTCAGCTCTCGATACGGATTCGGCGTTCGGATAAGAATTCGAGCCGCACCACTGTCTCCTTTCGCAGGTCGAGCTCGACGCTCGGATAGGGATTCGAGCCATACTACCTCCTCCTTTCCCAGTACGAGCTCGGCGCTCGGATCAGAGTTCGAATCTCATCCGCCCACTCTCCGAACTGACCAGACGCTCGGATGACCGACCACAAGACCTCGGACGCCGTCCCAACGAAATGGCCTCGACGACCCCCGCTCTTCCAACCAGCGAGGCAGTCGTCTGCCGATCCTCTTGGTCTCGTCCGCCGAGCCTTCCGGTCTCGTCCGCCGACCCCCCTGAGCTCAAGCCTGGCTGCCTCACCTCTCAATGCGAGCTCGGCGCTCGGATCGAAATCCGAACCAAACCCCTCTCCTCACTCTCTTAAACTAGCCAAGACGCTCGTCCAGCCGACCTCGCGACCCCATGCAAAGACGAACCCCATCGAGTGGCCTGGACGACCTCTCGCTCTTCCAACTAGCGAGTCGGTCATCCGACCCCTGGAGGGTTCGTCCGCCGACTCGAAAGATCGTCTGCCGACCCCCCGAACTCGGCCACCGACCTAGTGAGCTCGGCATCCATACTACCGACTATCCCCTCCTAAGAACTTCACCCCACGCACATCCAAACGAGGAGTCCATTCCTCCTGCCCCTGGCCCTCTTCGGGGAACAACAGACCCTACTTCTTACCCTGACATCTGCCCTTCCCCCGAGGACCATGAGTCACCCCCGCACTGCTGGATCACCCAACCCTGCGGGAGTGTGGGGCTTGTGATATGGGTCATGAATAAAGCGTGGCTCACCCTGAGCCACCAGATCTCCTCAGGATACGCGTCCTTCCTGATCCTTCAGATCAGCCACGTCAGCACCGGAAAACCGCCCGGAGATCTGCCACGTCAGCCCGGAAACCACTCCGGCGCCTGCCACGTCAGCCCTATACCGCCCGACTTTCCACCGCTTCGGCCAATCGGGTAACCGGGTCCGGCCCAGCCCCAAACGGGTCTAGACCCGATTAGAATCTCCTATAAATACCAGGCCCTCTCCTTTCTAAAGAGGTAATCAATCTTTTCACCCCTAAACCATAGTTACTGTTGCTCTTATCTTAAAGTAACTGACTAGATCGTCGGAGGGTCTGCCACCGGGACCAACCCCGGTGTTTCGAGACCGTCTGCAGGTACACCAGACCTCGGATCCGAGCCGCCTGATCCGAGCCCAGACATCCACCTCACTCCAGCCTGTCACAGGTACCGCTCGGCCAGCCGAGGGTCGCCTCTGAAGAAGCTTTCTCCTTCAATACAAATCGAGTACGAACTCACACCTGGTGCATCCACACGTCTCCCAGAAACAAACCGCATCAACCTTCTAGTATAATCTATTATCTATAGTCAATATTATTTCATTTATCATTCAACTTCTTCATTTTCTCTACATGAAAATTTATATACTGTGTAGTGAGGTTCTAGCAACGATTAATTGAAACCAATCAAATGTCAACTTGTTAAGTTAGAGATCTGATAGGGACTGGAAGGTGTGAGAGTGATATATTTATTTGTTGGACTTCGAGTAAAGTTCTTCAATATCTATGTTGCAAAAATGTGTAACTCATTTAATTATATTTATATTTTCTTTTGGTCTTGTTTGTGAAATTTCTCTTCCTTAAAAGGGGGATAATTAAATGGCTCTTAGCTAGTACATCCTGCTCCATGGTATTTATCCATGAAGGTGAGCTTACTATCGCAACTTACATGAATTTATATTAACTACTACATGAATTTATATTAATTATTTTCACTTGTTCATGGAGAATCTGCTTCTTAGCTGATCCCAATTTTTATGAAGCAATATCATCAGATTTGTGTTAGTTATTTCTCATTGTTTTCTGAAAGGGAAATGATTTGTGCGGTTTAATACACAAGGTGATGTGGCATAATCTCTATCCCCATGTATAGGCTTCAAGACCCCATGTATAATAAAAGATTTTTTTTATATGGTGAAGATTGTGCTACGTACATCACTTTTGTGAAGTAAAATTTGTGTAAAAAGCTTGTGCACATAGCATCACTCTTCCTGAAAGCTTGGTTCTTATAAGTAGTTGCAGTTGCCATTGCAACAACATTTTAGTTGCAACCAAAATCCAAGATTTCTTTTGGTTGCATCCTAATTTGCAAGTGAAATGTAATAATTTCCTCATCAATAGCTGTAGCTTACCAAAGAAGTTGCAACAATATGGAAGCTTGCAAGTGAGTTGCAATTGCAGCAGCTGCCAACGAAGCAAACACCCTTTAGCAGCCAACGCCATAGGATGGACTATTAACTGCATTACACTTTATATAGCAGTTTTAACTGTATACTTTCCTTTGCATCTGTTTGAATTCCTGGGAGTTCCTTGTATGGAGCCCTTAGCAACTAAGTTTATACTATAGTGCTGTGTTCCCAACACTACTAATCGCAATGGATATAACGCCCAAACGCCGGGATAGATCGTGGTTATAATTTTTTTCCCAATACCGAATGTCTATGACGGCGGTGCTGTAACACGCCGTTATATATATACTATATAACGTCGTTTATGAATATAAAACGCCGTTATAGAATGCCGTATTGGGACGCTAGTTAACGGGATGTATTCCACGGCGTTATTTACTGGGAACGCCGTTACAGGTGTCGAATAATATTCCCGTCCCGCCCCAAACTATTCATTTCCCACCTAAAAACGCTATATATAACCCTAAACGCCCCTCCCGTCTCGCGTACTCTCTCTCTCTCTCTGACCACTCGCCGCTCCTTTCCTCCTCAATCTCGCCCCTCTCCTCCTCAATCTCACCGCTCGTCCCCTCGCCAGTCGCCATTTGCCATTCGCCATTCGCCGTTCGCCACCGCCTTTCCGTTGCTGCCGCCGCTTCATCCATCGCCGCCGCCCCTCCCTCCGTTGTCGTGCGTCCCTTGCCATCGCCTCCGTCATCGCCGCCGCACCTCCCTCCGCTGGTATAGACTCAAAATTTTACAAATTTGAGGGCATTTGAAAATTTTAGGGCATTCAATTTTTTTCAAATTTTTCACACCACTCTTTCGTCCACGCCCCTTAGTCGATATGGTTTGGTGAATGATTTAGGCCATTTGATAATTTTACAGATTTTGGTATAGACTCAAAATTGATTTATCGTAAATTTTTTCTTTCTGGGATCCAGGTGATTCCTTCTGTTGTTTTTTAGTTTGGAATGTTTGTTCTAGTGTTGTGAGGATTTATGTTAGGTTGACAAATAACCTGTTGTAGAACTTAGTCAGATTTTCATAGAAGCCTCTCTCCATAGCAACCCCATTTTTAATGGAAGAATGGTGGATAATGGGGTAATTTGATTTAGATGAAAACCCCTAATAGATTAGAACAGGGAAAAATGACATGTGTAATTAACTACAAATATATTGAATGAAGACTGATGTGTAAGAAAGTTCGGAGATCTGAAACCCTGTATGCAAGTAGTCCTGTATACAAATTTTTCTGAAATATGCTGAAGTGTTCATATATAAGTTTTCTACTAGGTGTTTCCCCCCTTCCATATGTACCCTCTAATTTGGAAGTATTTTTTAATAGTTCCCAAATAAATGCGAATATATAGTAGGATCCTCAATTTACCTATTTCCCTTCTAGTTTTTCACATGTATAAACGTTTGTTCCTATGTTTCCACCATGTTATTCCTTCATCATTATTAATCCCTTGGGATATCTCTCAAGAAAGGAAGGGAGAAAGAAAAAGGCCAGAGGGGGAAATATCAAGTTCACAATGAAAAACTTGACAGGATTAAACATTGGTATTAAAAGTGACAGAGATAACATTGTAAGAACAATGTAAGGGGTTTCCAAAAGTTAATCTATCATTTATTTAATTTAAATTACTCATTAAAAAAATACCTGGGCCCCTGGGGGGTGTTTAAGAAAAACAATGACAAGCAAAATCTCAATAGTTATGGTGTCAATAGTATCATTCTAGTGACGAGATGTATCTGCTACACTGGTTCTGATTGTTGGTCCTTGTAATTAGTCAAAGATATATGTTTGAGCTGTAGTAAATTAAGCAAAGATATCATAGTGCAAGTAAAATTTGAGATAGATGAGCACCTACCTGCATCAACTTTACGCCTTTCTCCCCATCAAACTTATCCGGATAAACAGCTGCATAAATCATTAACATACGCAATTTACTTTTAGGGGGAACATCCTACATAGTAAGGTGATATAATCAACACAAAATCCTTCAGTTGTTATGATAAAAGTGATGCAATTACATCTCTATATTGTATATACGAGTAACCTGTTTTGTCCTTAAGAAGTTGATCACTTCTTTTGCTCCTGCATCTCCAAAGACAAGATCGTGCTCTAGCTGTCCAAGGTCCTGAAGTTCTAGGTCTCTAATCAACTGATTTATTTTCCCAGCAATCTGGATGAAGACTAGTGTTTAAATTACGAAGACATTTCTACATAATTTGCAAGTATTTTTTAATAGTTCCCAAATAAATGCGAATATATAGTAGGATCCTCAATTTACCTATTTCCTTTCTAGTTTTTTCTTTCTTTAATAGTTCCCAAATAAATGCGAAAAATCATGATGTTGATCCTAACCTACTTATATTTCAGATTGAGTCATATTTTTCAAAATGGATAAAAGTTGGATTAATAAGCCACGATTATGCAAAGCGTATCGAGATGGTGTTAAAGAATTTGTTAACTATACAAAGAGCAATTCTCCTGATCAGAACATGATTTTATGTCCATGTGTCCGATGTTCAAACTGTGATTTGAGGACGTGCGGCGTAATTGAGACACTTGATTTGCAATGGTTTTCTACAAGGGTATACACATTGGTTTTGTCATGGAGAGTCTGTTCGTTTAGCTTCTACTACTCCGGTTGTGAATGAAGCCGAGGCTTTATTTACAAATGATCTAAGTATTGTTGATGAAAAGCACTCTTTAGTGCGGGATGGGTTGGGATTCCATTACTTCGAAGCTCACATTAATAATCCAATCAATCAAGTCCAGAACGAGTCAGCAGAAAGCCCAGACCTGAAACTAATAAAGAATACGAAGCGTTTCATAAGTTGTTAGAAGATGCAAATACTCCTCTATATCGTGATTGTCACAAGTTCTCTAAGTTTTCATTCATTGTTAGACTGTTTCAGATTAAATGTCTAAATGAATGGTCTGCCAAGTCCTTCACTTTACTTCTTGAATTGTTTGAAGCTTTTCCTCAAATTTGTATCCCCAATTCAGCCCAAGCCACAAAGAAATTCCTCAATCAATTTGATTTAGGGTACGAGAAAATACCATCATGTACATATGATTATATGCTATTCCGGGGGGATAAGGAGACTCTTGAAGATTGTGAAGTATGTGGTACTTAAAAATGGGTGAAAACGCCGACGGAGGAAGAGCAAACTGATGAGCCAATTACAACAAATAGGAAAAAGAAGCCGGCAAAAATACTGCATTATTTTCCTCTAATTCCTAGGCTACAAAGGCTGTTCATGTCATCTAAGACATCTTCTGATATGAGGTGACATGCAGAAGGTCGCAAGAATGATGGAATTCTCAGGCATCCAGATGATTCCGAATCATGGAAAAATTTTGATGAAAGATATCCTGATTTTGCTGCAGATCCTCGGAATGTGAAACTTGGATTGGCTAGTGATGGTTTTAACCCATTTAGGCAAATGAGTAGCACTTACAGCATATGGCCCGTTGTGTTAATTCCATACAATCTACCCCCTTGGTTGTGTATGAAGCAGTCATCCTTCATTTTGTCCATGATAATTTCTGGACCAAAATCTCCTGGAAATGACATAGATGTGTATCTATAGCTATTGATTAATGAACTACAACTATTGTGGGAGGGTGTTCCAACATATGATGCAACATCTAAAGAAACTTTTCGTCTCCGGGTTGCCTTGACTTGGACAATCAATGATTTTCCTGCATATGGAAATTTATCTGGTTATAGCACGAAAAGACGTTATGCTTGTCCTTGTTGTGATGAGCAAATTATTTCAAAGTGGCTATATAAAGGCAGAAAGTTCTGCTACATGGGGCATAGGAGATGGATGCCTACCACACATTTTTTTAGGGCTGAAATAACGACATTTAATGGTACCGATGAGTGGAGACATGCTCCTATAGTTAATTCTGGGTCAGATGTGTTAAGACGGCTAGAAGGCTAGCAGTTCACTTTGTCAAAGGAACCCGAAGTCATTAAAAATGCCAAGAAGCGAGCTAGAATGAGCAACAGAACACTGATGAATGTGATGCAGATGAATGTGATAGTCCTATCGGTTTAGGATCATGGAAGAAGAAGAGTATTTTTTTTCAGTTGCCTTACTGGGAGTTCAACTTATTGCGCCATAACATTGATTTGATGCATCTTGGAAAAAACATTAGTGAAAATTGTATAGGAACAGTTATGAGGGATGACCGGAAGACAAAAGACAATCTTAAGTCTCGCCTTGATTTAGTAGAAATGGACATAAGGCATGAGTTGCACCCTGAAGAATTACCCAATGGCAGAGTACGACTTCCTCCTGCAATCTACTCAATATCAAAATGCGAGCTGGAGATGTTTTGCAAAGTATTACAGGTTCTTAAGGTCCCTGATGGTTATTCATCTAATATATCAAGATGTGTCAACTATAAGGATAAAAAGTTGCAGGGTCTAAAGTCACATGACTACCATATCTTGATGCAGGATCTCCTTCCCATTGCTCTGAGGTCTTCAATGTGTGAGCAAGTCACTTTCGTCCTGAAAGATTTATGTAGTATATATAAAGAATTTTGCTCGAGATTGCTACGTGTTGAAGATATTGAAAAATTAGAGCAACGTGCTGCATTGACACTTTGTCAAATGGAGAGGATATTTCCCCCATCATTCTTCACTATAGTGGTTCACTTGATAATCCACCTAACCGATGAAGCAAGACTTGGTGGACCAGTACATTATCGGTGGATGTATCTCATTGAGAGGTAGTACTTCATCCATCATTAAGTTCATTAATTATGTACTTTTTTGGTGTGTAATTTCCAAACGTTTTTCAATCCAAATATTCTTGTTTAGGTACCTTTACCGACTTAAAGGTTACGTTAGAAATAAAGCTTATCCGGAAGGCTCTATAGCAGAAGGTTATCTTTCGGAGGAGTGTTCCAATTTTTGTTCAAGATATCTTCAGGGTGTGGAGATATGTCTGACTAGACCAAGGAGAAATTCAGACATTTGCAACCTCAATGGCGCTAAATATCTCTTTCAGACTGCGGGCACTACTTTCGGAAAAATCGATGCGATTGAGTTAGATGACTTAACATGGGAACAAACACATCGATATGTGTTGGATCACCATGCATCTTGTGAACCTTATCGAGCGTAAGTTGGATTTGTTAGTAGTGTGAATTTATTTCTGTCAATTAAAGAGTAGTTAACCTAAATTTTAATTTACATTCGTTCTTATCTTGTTCAACAAATTTATCAGGAAAATGAAAAGAAGACATAGACCAAAAAACTTGAGGCCATGTGAGCAACATAAATTAATGAATGAGCAATTCCACAAGTGGTTTGAAACTCACGTAAGTGACCAACCAATGTTTGAATTAAAGTACTACAAAAAATAATTTAAAGTCTTATGCTAATACCGTTTACTATATAATTGTAGGTTTCCTCGTTGGGTAATGATGATGTGTCATGTGAAGTAAAGATTCTTACCAAAAGTCCCCATAAAATGGTTGAAAGATACAATGAATATATATACAACGGTTTCAGATTTTGAACTAAGGAGCGTGAACGCAACTTGAAGTCTCAAAATAGCGGTATTGTAGTGACTTCAAAAACAAGAAGCTATGCTACTAATAAAGACCAGAATCCTGTAGATGGGGATGTTGACTATTATGGGGTGCTAACTGATATCATAGATTTGGATTATTACGGGCACTTTCGAGTTGTATTATTTTATGGTGATTGGGCTATGTTAAGTAACAACCACCATGATAAGTTGGGCTTTGTAGTTGTAGATTTCTCACATTTGATTCACACTGGGACACACATTAGTCATGAAACATTTGTGTTCCCATCTCAAGTGCAACAAGTTTTTTATATTCAGGACCCAGTAGTGGGAAAAACTTATGTGGCGCTACCTATACAACCAAGAGATGTATTTCAGCTGGGGGATGATTCAGATGACGAAGATGATGATATTGAGAAAAATTTCACTGCTTCTGAATTCCTTACATTTGATGAAAACGTTTTTGATGTTAATAGTTGCCCTACCTGGCTCCGTACGGATGGAGAAGAGGGAGATCTATTTGAAGATGTTGTAATATAGTATCTTATACACATTTTTGTAAATTGTGCTAGTTCATTTGTTTGTCGATTGTTTTCATGAATTTCAGTGCAGTTAATTAGTGGAACTTATTATTTTTATGATTATAATTAATGTTATTTGACGTAAAGCTTGAAATTGTTGGCATATTGTGATGATTTGTGGTTGTTTTAATTTACTTTTTGTTTTAATGTCATTATTTGTTCATATGTTTGATTTGTTGATTAAATTATAATTAGTCTGAATTTTCTTGAAACAGGTGACATATGGCTAGAACAAAGAGAAAGTTGGCAACAATAATTGTCGACCAAGACGAGGCCGTAGAGCAGCCTGGCAGGGGACTTTCTACTGAGCACCTGACGGAAGAGCTTGGAGGGGTGGTGGATGGGGGTGCTACTACAATCGAAGGGGGTGAAGGTAGCGCTCCCACTACTTTGAGGAGGTCGAGGGGGCCGACGAAGATGAAGGAAATATGGAAGCTCCTAAACAATAAAAAATTATTGGTGGAATGCAGCGAACACAATCAACCAGTTAGAGATGGCGGGAGTAAGCTTGGGAAGTTTTGCGGTGTCATAGCAAGAAATCCTCGTATCCTTCCCCTAAGCTACGAGAGTTGGTCGAAAGTACCGACGATGACCAAGGCGACGGCCATCGATGTTGTTAAGATATATTTCTAAAATTTTTTATTCTTTTCCATGTGATTTGCTTTGTAGGATATTTCTTATTACAGTTTTAATTCGAATGTCGAATCATGGGGATAGAGTTTTGATTCTGCCAATTAATGAATTTGGCAGGAATTTGTAGTATTACAATTACTACTAGCCATACGTAAAAAGCTTTAGTTATCCTTTGTTATTCCAAACAAAAATTTAGGATATATAAATCTTGAGCAACAGAGAAGTTTATGCTAATAGGAAAGGTTCAAAATATTTGTATCTGGATCTATATTCGATTGCCAAAATTTTTGGTGTCGGTATTGGTATTGTCCAGATCCGTAGTATTGAATTTTTGGTTTCTACTTTTTTTTAAAGCAAAAATATATGTTTCTAAATATATTAATTTATATTTTATTATTTTTATTATCTTTCAAAAAAAATTAAATGTTCAATTTGTTCTTTTTTAAAATATGTCGGTTCGGTGGTACCGTCCTGAATTGGTTAGGTCCCTCATTGTTTCAATCGATTCCTGATTGGGTTGCAGTTCCTGATTTTTTAATGAAGGATCAAATCTTCTCTTTCAAAAACCGATCCGATCAGGCCAATTCTGGTTAATCTAGATGAGGATCGGCCAATCCTTCAAACTATGCTAAGAAGTCTGTAGATCACAAATATTGAAGTTTGACAATTATCTTTTTTCTTCTTAAAATGTGGCTGTTTAAATTTTACTCTGATCTTCCTACGTGACCATAGATGAAGCTGCTCTCTTGAGATCTTTTTAGATACTAAAGTCTAATTACACTGTTGTAGTACTCATCACATGGAAATCTATTTTCAGGAGCTCTTTCAAAACCCATAGTTAACTTAATTATTAGCAAAATTTGCACTATGTATCAATCAATGTGAAGTGCCAAATGAGTAGATATTTCTTGATCTAGCCAAGCAACTCTAGCATGCATATATGGTCATATTTTCTGGTTGTATAATGTTAAATATTTTTGCATGTATCACCAACTGATTTTACTATTTCAACTAACATAGGAAATTGCTCACCATTGCTTAATTATGATCTTATTTTGCAACATATGTAAGTGAATGAAAAAATCACGTGTATTGCACTTGAAAGTTGGCACACACTGAAGAGGAGGTTGGCTTCACAGTCACATCTGGTTATTTTTAGTCTCTTTTTGTTACATTTGTAAAGTTACGAGTCATTTGTTACATTTATAAGAAGCTACATGTGAAAATGATATTAGTGCTGTAAATTTTTTCATCAGACAAGCATTGTTTTTACTCTTGAAGAAGGCCCTGGGTTTTTATTTAAGTCCATGTTAGTCTTTACTATGTGGGGCATAAATTTGAGCAAGGTACCTCATTAGTTCTTATTGTGCTTCAATTTTTTCGGATAATTATACATTGGATATGATCATGATTAGTTTCTTCGGCACGTGCAGATTGAAAGCAACTGAAATATTTATCATATATATACTGTGTGTATATGTACCAACTGAAATATTTTAGAAGTGCCTATATGTATGACCCATACCGAAGCCTTACTAGCTTTGCAGCAAAAGTTTTTTTGTTATTGTGCTCCATCATCTTTCTTGTTATTGTGCTCCATACCTCATTAGTTGTTATTGTTCTCCATCATTTTTCTTGTTTTGCAGCAAAAGTTTGCAATCCCTGACGCTGCTGAAGGATGGCTCAATAAATCGATTTCGAAAAAATGGAGGGATCACAAGAGCTTCTTGAAAGGGAAGTACTATGACGAGAAGATCGAGGTCGAAAATGCAAGGTCAGTCTCCGAATGCGTGACGCCACAGGATTGTCATTTTCTTATCAAATATTGGAAATCGGATGCTGGAAAGGTAATCATATTTCATTGTTTATATCTTAAATTGATGATATAAATTATTAATTTTGGTAAACATAAACATTTATTCCAATTATTAAAATGGTATAGAGGAAAGCTGGGATTGGTCTAAGCAGCCGTAGGCAGATGAAGATCAAGCACACTATGGGGAGCTGCAGCTTTGCTGTTGTGCGGGATGAGATGGTAATGGAAATTTTATTTTGTAGCAAGTCTGTTTTTAAAATGGTGGGAAGATTTTTTTTGCCAATTTCTGCGTTGGTATGATTTAACTATTTCATTTGACTCATATACAGGATACGTTAGTCGAGGGAGAGAGTGTCGGTGAGGTAGATTTTTTTGAATCTACCCACACAAGTAAGGATAGGACCTTTCGGGATGAATTCACTGCTGATATAGAGGTAAACATGAAACTTTCGAACTCAAATTTCCATTCTGCAACTCAAATTTGGATATTATTCACAACTCAAATTTGGATTTTAATTTGGTCATAACTTAGAAAATTTCAAACTAATTTTCAGCCCAATTTTTGGTATTAATGTTGTGTTTACTCTCTTTTGTAGAAAGAAACTAGAAAACTGATTGAAGAGAGGTCGACATCTTCTACAGCAGATCGATTAACGATCCAGCGTGAAGCTATGACTGATGTGAGGGGGAAAGGGCGACCCAGTCGTGTGCGGGGAATGGGATAGGGGCCAACACCCTCACAGGTGTATATATATATATATATAATCAGTAGGTTTACCAAACTATTCCAACATGAACTTGACAGTCTTACAATTACTAAGGTTTGGACTATTATATACTACACTTATAAATGTACAATTAGCACTATTTGAAATAGTGATAGATTAAAATCCAAGGTCGAGGTCGAAAATGCAGGGATGAATTCACTGCTGATATAGAGGTAAACATGAAACTTTCGAACTCAAATTTCCATTCTGCAACTCAAATTTGGATATTATTCACAACTCAAATTTGGATGAACTTGACAGTCTTACAATTACTAAGGTTTGGACTATTATATACTACACTTATAAATGTACAATTAGCACTATTTGAAATAGTGATAGATTATGCAACAAGTTCACAGAGACCATAAATCTGAAGACTTGGATGTTGGCACACGTGCACACACAGACATGTCAGCCAGGCGAAATTTTAGGACATGACATGATAATGCTTCACCAGGAAGAATGCACAATTTTTACAAGCTTCACCAAGGAAAATCATATGCCCAATTTAACATCCCTAAGATTAGGAGACTGTTATGTCTGTCCTCTCTTTGATAGTAAGGGCAGATCTTTTTATTTCTTCGCATCCTTACGTAGTAATGGACTAGTCGAAAACCTATATCCATTTGACTAGTTCCATTCATCTTTCTCCACTATTTTACATTATTCTTATGTCTGACAGCTATGCTTCCTATATTTTGCATTTAGGATGGAAAGGTGTTAAGATCTTCTTTCTAACGTATACAGCATTAAGATGGATTTGATTCATACATGTTGCATGGCTCAATTAACTCATGTAATGAATAAGTCGAATTTCATTTAGAAACCAAATAAAAGGTTTAGTTAGTAATTGAGGCTGGCTGTGATCATTCCTCTTTTCCTCAATTAACTCATGTTATTCCTCTTTTCCTCACATCCAATTTCAATGATGATTGCATAAAGATACTATCTCAAAATATCACAAGGTATAGAAAAACTCTATTCAAAAGTCAAAAATATATACCTGTGCTCATCTAAATCCCTAAAACTTACTGTATCCTCAAGATTGAAGCGGGGATAAAATTTTCTACTGTCTTCAGGATCCCTGATAAGAACTATTTCATGGGGACAGGAAATTGATAGTTAAAAGATAAAAAATGAATGAAGAATAAATAAAAAAACTTGAAGAAGATCATCTGTTCTTTCCCATTCAAGTATTTTTACCTGTAGAAGATCAAAGAGGTCCCGGCATATCTTGTCTTCTTTATCCAACCAGAATGACTTCTCGGAACTTGCTCCAGAGTTTATCAACAACTTTTTTCTGTGTTGCAATCCTCCTTGAACTAAACAAATCAAACACAAAGGGTCGAAAATCAGACAGAAAATTTTAATTTGAACTATACTAAGTTACTAACAATAAAAAGTATAAATAACTCAGAATTATGGCAAATAGGAAGTTCCGATGGAAAATTTAACTTTAATGTACACTAACAAGAAGTAATAATCTACTACTCAATTCAAATTGGCACAAATGAACCTAGTGGGCCCAAACAAATGATCTCCACCCCTATAATCCATTTTAAGGACATGATATACAGAGATTAGCAACCTGAATTATTGGATACATGCTTTTGTGTGTAATTCCAAATACGAATTAACCACCAATCAAAAGGAGAAATAGCGAAAAACAGAAATAAGCAAACACAAGAACACAACGATTTACGTGGTTCGGCAAAAGCCTACGTCCACGGGGCGGTTGGGATTTCTTCCACTATAATCAACAATGGGCGAAAACCCTTACAAAGATGACGGCTGCAAAATTCGAATAGAGGTGTTCCAACCTTACAAAACCCTAAAGGGTGTATTTAAAGAAAAAAATTACTGGGCTATGCGAAATGGGCCTATTCTAGTTTACAAATAGAATTTTCGGGCCAGTTTGTGGGTCAAGCCCCACAAACTGCAGGGGGCGCTGCCCCCCTGCCACCCCCCCGATACGACGGATATCAACAAGCTGAACCAGAATCGAGCCATTATCCTACAATCTCCACCTTGGCGAGATCTTCCAAGTAGCCCAAGCAATCTCCAAAAATACTCCAAAACAAATGCTCATCACCAAACGCAACGGAAACTTCAAAAAACCCAAACTCCACCTTAGTATGATATCACATACTAAGCAAACAAATAGCAAAGCAACATCCCAACCGCCCATTCCAAATCATCAAACATGCAAAATATTAGCCAAGTTCATGCAATGCTTGAACTTGGCTGCCACAACAATTTTGGTCAACATATCAGCAGGATTATCAGCTGTCCCAATCTTCACCAGAAGAATATCACCATCCTTTATCAAATCACGCACAAAATGATAACGGACATCAATATGTTTGGTCCTCGAATGATGAACTTGGTTCTTCGCTAAATGGATAGCACTCTGACTGTCACAGTGTACCTCCACCTTCTCCCGATGAATTCCCAAGCTCTTCAAAAGTCCATGAACCCAAATGGCTTCCTTCATGGCCTCAGCAACTGCCATGTATTCAGCTTCAGTAGTAGACAATGCTACAGTGGACTGCAAATTGGACCTCCAACTTATAGGTGCTCTAGCCATAGTAAACAAATAGCCTGTAGTAGACCGCCTCTTATCTAGATCACCTGCATAGTCAGAATCAACATAACCCACCAATAACCTGCTAATATTGTCATCCCTCTCAAACTTCAAACCCACATCTGTGGTGCCACTAATGTACCTCAAAATCCACTTAGCCGCTTGCCAATGCTCTCTGCCTGGATCATGCATATATCGACTAACCATACTCACCGCCTGAGAGATGTCTGGTCGAGTACAAACCATGGCATACATCAAACTGCCAACCACACTAGTGTAAGGTACATTAGCCATATACTGTCTCTCTTCATCTGTACTTGGAGACTGAGAAGCACTAATTCTGAAATGAGTGGCTAAGAGAGTACTGACTGGTTTAGTTTTCTCATCTATACCAAACCGTTTCAGCACCTTCAAGAGATATTGCTTCTGTGTCAAACTCACTATGCCCTTTGCTCTGTCTCTAGCTATCTCCATCCCAAGTATCTTCTTGGCTTCACCAAGATCCTTCATCTCGAATTCAGAACTCAGCTGATTCTTCAAGTTTTGAATCTCCTTAGCATTTTTAGAGGCAATCAACATGTCATCCACATATAATAACAGATATATGAAAGAGCTATCCTGCAATTTTCTGAAGTAGACACAATGATCATACTCACTTCTGGAATATCTCTGCACTTTCATAAACTGATCAAACCTCAAATACCACTGCCTTGGAGATTGTTTCAACCCATAGAGAGACTTCTTCAACCTGCAAACAGAACTTTCCTTCCCAGCAGTCTTAAACCCATCTGGCTGCAACATATAAATTTCTTCATCTAGGTCCCCATGTAAGAATACAGTCTTCACATCCATCTGTGTCAATTCAAGATCAAACTGTGCTACCAATGCCAACAAAATCCGAATAGAAGGATGCTTCACAACCGGAGAGAACACTTCATTATAGTCAATTCCTTCCTGTTGAGCTTACCCCTTTGCAACTAGTCTAGCCTTGAACCGAATACTGTCTTTTGGACCTTCTTTCTTCGTATACACCCACTTGCAACCGATGGCTTTCTTCCCCTTTGGTAATTGCACTAGATCCCAAGTCTTGTTCTTATGAAGAGAGTTCATCTCTTCATCCATAGCAACTTTCCAATCTGCATTTTCAGAACTTCTAGTGGCTTCTTTGAAGTTGGAGGGAACTTCATCATCAACAATGGGAAGAGCAAATGCAACTGTTTCTGTAAAGCGAGATGGTCGTTTGATATCTCTTCTTTGCCTTCTTGCTGCAATTGATTCTTCCTGCTGGGGAGGGTCTTGGATAGGAACTTCTTCCTCATCCTCAGTATCAACCACATCATCTTCATTTTGGGCAGGAGTAGGATTTTCAACTGAAAGCTTTTCTAACTCCACCTGTTGGAGAACTCTCCCACTCTTCTGCTGCTCTTGATCACAAGTTTGTTGGTTCTTCTCTTTCAACATGCTGATCTCATCAAAGGCAACATCCCTGCTGATTACTAATTTTTTCTGTTCTGGACACCACAACCTGTAACCTTTGACACCAGTACTAAAACCAACAAATATAGCCTTTTTGGCTCTTGCATCAAGTTTAGTTTCAGTTACATGAAAATAAGCAGGACAACCAAATATATGCAAAAAACTATAATCAGATGCAGGTTTACCACTCCATACCTCAATAGGCGTTTTGCCTTCAAGTGCTGCAGATGGTAAACGGTTGACAATGTGGCTTGCATATATAACAGCTTCTGCCCAAAATATTTTCTTCAATCCAGACTGTGCTAGCATACATCTCACCTTCTCAAGTAAGGTTCTGTTCATCCTTTCTGCAACCCCATTTTGCTGTGGAGTCTTCCTAACTGTGAAGTGCCTCTGGATCCCTTCATCTTCACACAATTTCAGAAACGGATCGTTCTTGTATTCCCCTCCATTATCTAACCTCAGAACCTTAATCTTCCTTCCAGTCTGGTTTTCAACTTTCTTCTTCCAGCTTGTGAACAAGGTCAAAACTTCATCTTTGTGTTTCATGGTATATACCCAAACTCGTCTGGAGTAGTCATCAACGAATGTAACAAACCAGTGTCTACCACTCATAGAAGGTATCTGAGTAGGGCCCCAAATATCTGTGTGCACATAATCGAGGATACCCTTTGTCTGATGTACAGCTGTACCAAATTTCACCCTGGTTTGCTTACCTAAAACACAATGTTCACAAAATTCCAGCTTGCAACCTTTAGCATCTATAAGCAACTCTTGCTTCACAAGCCCCTGCAAGGCATTTTCTCCTGCATGCCCGAGTCGCATATGCAACAACCTTGTAGAGTCGGGAACAACCTGTTTAGGCTTTTCAGTTACACTGGCAGCCTGACCCAAATACATTTTTCCCTGCAAGAAAAACAAGTTTCTTTTTCTTTGCCCTTTCATCACTACGAGTGATCCGTTAGTCACCTTCAGAATGCCACCTTCACTAGCAAATTTCATTCCACTGGCATCCAAAACACCAAGTGAAATCAAATTCTTTTTCAAATCTGGAACATACCATACATCTGAAAGCTCCCTAATAAGACCATCGTGCATTAGCAATTCAATCTTCCCGATTCCTACCTTCTTACAAGGCGCATCATTTCCCATCAAAACTACCCCACCATCCATATACTCTAAGGAAGTAAACCACTCCTTTTTCCAAGACATATGATAGGAGGCTGCTGTATCAAGAAACCATACTTCTTGATAAAGTGAGGGACTAACAGCAAGTGCAAAGGAAAAATCATCGTCACTATCTAAATTGTCAACAGTCACATTTGCAGTCGAATTTCCCTTATTTCGTAGCTTCGGACAATCCTTTTTCCAATGCTCCTTTTCATGACAGAAAGCACATTCATCTCTGGCCGGTATTTTTCTGTCCTTTGAAACTCCTCTCGATTTGAAACGAGATTTGTTTCCTTTATTCCCAGATTTGGTCTCAGATCTGGTCTCAGTTCTGCCCCTTACAATCAATGCTTCAGAAGTTTCTCTATCACCCATTTTATCCCTTCTCCTAGTTTTATTATTCAACAAAGCATTTGCAACATCTTCATATTTAACAGTGTCTTTTCCATATATTAAAGTTGTTGCTAAATGATCATAACATTCGGGTAATGAATACGAATTAACCACCAATCAAAAGGAGAAATAGCGAAAAACAGAAACAAGCAAACATAAGAACACAACGATTTACGTGGTTCGGCAAAAGCCTACGTCCACGGGGCAGTTGGGGTTTCTTCCACTATAATCAACAATGGGCGAAAACCCTTACAAAGATGACGGCTGCAAAATTCGAATAGAGGTGTTCCAACCTTACAAAACCCTAAAGGGTGTATTTAAAGAAAAAAATTACTGGGCTATGCGAAATGGGCCTATTCTAGTTTACAAATAGAATTTTCGGGCCAGTTTGTGGGTCAAGCCCCACAAACTGCAGGGGGCGCTGTCCCCCTGCCACCCCCCCGATACGACGAATATCAACAAGCTGAACCAGAATCGAGCCATTATCCTACATTGTGTAGTTGTTGGGTGTTGTTTGTTGGTTTACTGTCAATTTGGCAAGTCAGGTTTTTTGGTTAGTGATATTTGACTCAAGTATTTAGCTAAATTTTATAAGAACTCGAGCCACCTAGCTCAATCTACTGCTGCTGATATGAATAGGGGTCAGGACTAACTGTAAATTGTAAATGTGTGCATCTGGGCATTCACACATTTAATATTTACAGGACATTTTTGTTTATGGCCAACAGAATTTGATATAAGACTTGGTTAAAACTTTCGATATTCAGTGTAACTTTGTTCATCCATACAACAAAGAACTGTGTTCATCCATACAACAAAAAAACACAATAAAGATAATGTAGAGACCAAATATAAAATTATCTTCCAAAGTCGGATCAACCATATGCAAAATAAAACTACATAAATTAACTTCCAAAGTCGGATCATCCATATATTATAATAAAACTATAATATGCCAAGTTCATTATCTCATAGCAGTGATTTTGATATTTATTCAAAAAGTTTGAAGCAATAATAGGCCAAAAGGATCCAAACTTCTCCTGAAACAATAATAAAAATAATTAAGATCAGATTAATGCATACAAATTTTGACTAGGATATATCCCGGGTAACCATTACTTGAACCATCTATTTTTTGCGACACATCTCATTCACTCTGGTTCAGTTCAAATTCGCTGTCATTTGTTACGAGTCCTTTGCTTTAGAGTTGCTGGTGTACACATGTGGTTATACTTCCTAACATGTGCAAAACTAGTATACTATTTGAAACCTTTAGATATATATATCTACTTCTTTGGTGTTGATAAAACTATATAAACTTTTAGATATATCTACTACTTTACTAATTTGATCAGTATACTATTTGAAACCTTTGAATTCCTTGTGCAGTAATCTTATACTACTGCTTTGGTGTTGATAAAACTATATAAACTAGTATACTAATTAGTATACTACTTCTTTGGTGTTGATAAAACTATACAAACTAGTATACTTCCTTGTGCAGTAATCTTATACTACTTCTTTGGTGTTGATAAAACTATATAAACTAGTATACTGATTAGTATACTACTTCTTTGGTGTTGATAAAACTATACAAACTAGTATACTGATCAGTATACTAGTTTGATCAGTATACTAGTTTCCTTGACACTAACTTTTATAAATGAAGTATCACAAATTTCGAGTTTTATTATAAGCTTTTTGTGATCAAGTTTGAGGGTGGATTAATATATATTAGAAAAGGTACCCTTTGGGCATGCAAATTCTGTTTTGTTCTCAAGTATTTTAAATTGTTGATCGTTGGAGATAATTTAAATTGTTTCTATTCTGAAGTATTTTTTCTATTGATCGTTGGAGATAATTTAATTTTAGGTGTTCAATCAGAGGTATTTGGTTCTTGTGCATCTACCTCCAATCGTACATCCTATCCGGACGTGTTCAAGATGCAAGCCAAGATGCAGGAAAAAATTGACGGCTTGAAAGATATGATTGCTTCTTTAATCTCCCAACAAAACCACAACTCTAACAATCCAGTACATGGAACTGTAAGTATTCAGCAACATTTTACGATATCAGTATGAAATTTAACTATTGCATTTGACTAGTGTGGTGACTAGTGTAGTGAATAAACAAATAAATGACACTATTGTGAATTATACAGAGCCAATGACTTCCATCGACTTCTAGTCACACACATACATCTGGGTGAAATATCAATGGGAATGAAGGCAGTGCCGAGCCACACCAGTAGACTTTGCCATAGTTTAGTTTAATTTGGACTTTAGTCTTTTTATGTTTTGTCGAAATTGGATTTATGTTTTGTCAATGTTCTAAAAGTCGTTAGGTGGTAGTTGGGCGGCCGATGGGTGCCTAGCGCCTAGGCCTTGTAAGCGGAGCTTAAGCGGCTAGGCGCTAGGCAGTTTTATTTATATATTATATATTTATTTATTTATGTATATATTTTATTTATATATTTTATCTTTTGTTTTGTTTTGTTGTTACCAATTCTTACTCTTGCTATTTCTCCTTGCAATTGCAGGATGAGCTTTACAAAATCGAATCGGTGTACTATTATTAGTTTTTTTCTTTTTTTTGTATAGTCTTATACTCATCTATTAGACTAGTATTAATTTATGACGAAGATCAGTAGTGGAGATTATCTGTTCGGCTATTTCAGTCCAAGGAGCAAATAGTGTGGGGAAGTGGGAGGCTTGAGTCGGGGGATGGGGGAGGGTTGCGTCAGGAGAAGTTTGAGAGAGAAGAGGAGGACGTAGTATTGACGTCGGAGGTGAAGCAAGGCGGGAGGCAGTATGTGGTTGTGTTGACGACTTGACTTTGAAGCTGAAGAGAGGAGAGAGAGGTTGTGTTGACGTTGGTTGAAGTTAAAGCGAGCTGCGACTGCAATGAGGGAGGTGGAGGAGGAGGTTTTGACGACTGAGTGGCAGAGTGAGTGAGAGCTGCGACTGCGAGGAGGAAGATGGAGAAGGTTGTGTTGACGACTGCGAGCAACGACTGCGAGGAGGGAGGCGAAGGAGGAGGGAGGCGGAGGAGGTCAAAATTGAAGCGCGTTGGGAGCTGCAAGCCTCCGACTGCGAGGAGGGAGGTGGAGGAGGTGATTTGGGGGTTTTAGAGAAGAAGAATTAGGGATTTAGATAATAGAATTGATTTGGGGGTTTTTTATGGGGGATTTAGAGGAGAAAGAGAAGTTTTAGGAGTTTGAGTGTATTAGAGCGGGTCGGGTAGGAATAAATCGAGTCGCTTTTTTTTTAATAATTAAGTTCTAAGCGGGTCTAAGCGGATCTAGCCCACCTAGACCCGCTTACACCGATTATGCGCCGCCTAGACCTGCTTACACCAATTACGCGCTGCCTAGACCCGCTTTTATCTGCCTAAAATCATCAACCGATTTTCTTAAATGCCTAGCCCCTGGGCGAGGCATTGGAGGGCCGCCTAGTGCCTAGGCGGCCTAGGCCGCTTTTTAGAACACCGTGTTTTGTTAAAGAAACTGATGTATAACATGTATATTTCTAACTCTTCGTATGGCCATTTTTAGACAAGTAATTATTGTTTATTGTGGTCTATGATTATATAGTTGTTTATTATGCTGCTATTAGTGATTTTAAGATTTGAACTTTCAAATTTGATGTAACTACAGATATTTTGAATTTGTGACCTATTTTTAAAAATAGTGGGAAAAAACCCCAATCAATCCGTTTTGAGATAAATATGCCGGGATACATATCGATCCACCAAACATGGCGAATTATTTATATAAAAAAAATTTGAACCTATCCCAGCGTTTAGGAACGCCGGTATAGGATATCGAAATTATTCAAAAAATATACAACTGCGTTCACAAAATACCGGCGCATGTGTCTATCACGGCATTTATGAAGCCCCATAATAGACCTACGACTTGTAACTGCGGGCTAAAAAAGCACCGTAATAGACCTACGACTTGTAACGGCGGTTTTAAAAAGCGCCGTTATAGACCTATGGCTTATAACGGCGGTCTACAAAAGCGCCGTTATAGACCTATGGTTTGTTCCGACGCTCGATACAACGGCGTTACGCGCGGAGTTATTATTATCGCCGCTATCCTCTATAGCGGCGTTTATAAACGCCACCATAGACAAAAAAAATGCCACTACAGCTCTAGCCGTTTGTAGTGCAATTATGAATTACTATTGCATAATGAAGCAGCTGCAATTATGCTGATGATTTCTTGCCTTTGTGTTGTTGAATGACATCCCCCTACATGAAAGAGCTTTTGCTATTACAAATTATAATTCTGACGTAATGCAACTGGAAATCTTCACTAATTTGTTGGGCTTTAAGCATTCTTTTCGTCATTTGGTGAATTATACCAAGAGATTGATTGGAATGTTAAACTGCGTAAATTTTCATGCACACGGTTTGCAATTAAATGTGTTATGACCATCAACAATAAGCACTGGTCATTTTGTGTTGAATAGCAAGAAAATACTAAACCTTATAAACTAGTGATGTATAAATGGTGTTATGTTCTATTGTTAACATTAACATCAACATCTTTAATTCAAGTGAAATATATGCATAAGTGGATTTGGAATTCAATGATTCCAACTCTTCCTTATCTTTTGAACAAACCCTATAATCTCAATGACAAGTAACCAAACATGAGAGAGTGCAATTTTCATCAAAAGTATTATGCCATCAATAGGTAACCCTAACCCCTTGGTATCTAAGTATCTCCCCAATCAACTCCCCTTTCCCAGACCCAACGTATCTCCCACAAATCTTCCCTCCCCTTATAAACAAAAATGTCGGCACCTGTATCACCTCCATATCCTTCAAAAACTCCATGCAACTATCATTCTCATCTCCATTCATCCTCGCAAAAACTACTGTATCTGCCATTGATTTCGACAACTTGATCACTGTCGGATACACCTTCACGCATGGCCCGCAGTGCTTCAACCCCACGTCCAACACCAGCAACTTCCCGTCCTCATGCTCCTTCATCAATGCTTCGACATCTTCTCTACTATGTAGCTGAACAACCGAAGAATGGTTATCTCCGTAGTACAAAACATCACCCATCAACTGATCAGGTTCTATCCCTTCTTCTTCATGTATCTTCTCCATGTTCTTGTAGAAGCTGAAGTGGGGGATTTTGGCAATGCCTTCTCGCCTGCAGAGTTCACGGGTTTGTTCAGACTCGTCGCCCATGACGAGGAGGAAATCTACGTCCCCGCATGTACGGCTGAGCTGCACCATCATGGGGTAGAACTTGGCGCTCTGGTCGCTGTGGCTGGTGGCGAATTCGACCACAACGAGCTTGTTTTTGGCGGATTGGAGGGCTGCATTGAATTCGTCGATGGTGTGGACCTTGTGGAGGCGGTCTGCGTCGGGTTTGGTTGTGGAAGGGGTGGCAGCAGAGGAGGCAGCGGATTTGGTTTTGGAGAGGTGGACTTTTGTTCTGTTTGGTTTGAGGGAGAAGGGGAGAGTCGACGAGGGGAGGAAGGGGAGTTGGAGGGGTTTGGCGGCTACAGTGGTGCGTGGTTTTGAGAGGAAAGTGGAGGATACAGAGTGAGAAGCCATGAGAGAGAGTTTAGATAAGGCAAGGTAGAGAGGAGAGATGAAGGATAAGGGTTGTGGTGTTTTTGAGGATGATGCCAAAGTTAGAGGAAGGTTAATCGTATGTATATGAAGATATGATTAGAGTTGTTGAAGGCAATTGGCTGGTTGCACACCACTCATTGTTTGTGGATGGCATTTGTCACTGTTGAGATATCAAGGGTAGATATTTTTCCCCTTGCTTGGCAGAAAGTTCAAAGAGGCTGGTTAAGATTCATAGTGAGTGTGAGCAGTTCTTATCAAGGGCAAAGTTCATGTAGCATTTGTGCAATAATTGAATCTCGTCTGATACGGGTGTTAAACTTGAATGCAAATTCCCTTCTTACTTGAATGGATGCTCTAAACTCAAAAAGAGTAATAAATTAAAGCGCAATGCTACACTCACTATCAATTTCACTATATTAAAATATGTTTTCCTAATTATTTCAACTTCTACATCAATGCAAATGTACCCTTAATTTTTGATTTAAACTAAGATTGTCTCTTTAGCAAGAGATCCGTGATATGTAACAAGTTTGTGTTATTCCTGTTTGTGATATGTAACAAGAGATCCGTGAGGACTAAGTGCACAATCACAACACGACATCAATAGGGTATTCCCTTTAGTTTGATATGTAACAAGTTTGTGTTTGTTAAATATAGAAAATCACTTATACTGTTTCCGGCATAGAGATGATGGTCGTGTATAATGTTCATCGTTTGAATAAACTGACGTACCCACAGTTTTGTATGCAGGGTAAATGACATGATAAAGATTAAAGGAGAAATGATGCTTAGCGATTATTCAAATGTGGATGTACCTTTATATAAATGTTGTAAATTTGCTTCCGCTGTAAAATGTAAAGTGTAAATATTTCTTGTAACTCTGTTGTAAAGTGAAAAAGTTTAAATTCCATGTAAAATTGTACGAAAGAAGTGTAAAGATCCTGTGGAATCTCAAATTCAGTGTATTTTGAAATTCGGGGCGTTACAGAGTGGTATTAGAGCCAGGCTTCACACTAGTACAAATTTATAAGGAACGACACCCTAGAAGTGGACATTAGAGTATGTGTTGAGTCTTGAGATTTAAATGTAAGTTACTTACATTTGTGTTGCTCTATGATTTATGCTTCTTCCTCCCTATTTCTAAGATGGCTGATCACTTCGACCCTGCTGGAGACAACAATTGGCATATCATAGAGGAAGATTACTATCCTGGACAAGCAGATTCCGAGGAAGAGTACTACCCAGGACAAGCAGACTCCGACGGAGAGGAATGGCCTGAGTCCCGAGAGATCACTCCACCTCCGGATTCATCTGATGACTCTTCTGACGAAGAAGAAGAACCAGTTCCAAGTAGTCTCGTGATATCTCTTCAGAGGCAGGTAGAAACACTACGGGAGAGAGTCGGACTATTGGAGGCTCAATTAGCAAAGCGCAAGGATGATTTTGCGGTTCTCAGCCATCGTGTATGGGAACTCGAGAAGAGGAAAAATATGACCGATGTGCTGAAGGAAGAAATTGAAGAACTACGGAGAGAGCTTCGTGAAGCCAAGAGGAACCGTAGGAGTTAGACCATTGTATCGTCTACTGCTTTCATTTTGATGTCAAAAATATTTTAAATTCGAATGTATAAAGTTTGAAATTCAATGAAATGGAAATATTGACTTAAAAGTTCATGTTTCACACTTCGAATTTAATGGATCTTTTGCATCAGAACATGGCTGGACGAAAAGCAAGAAATGGTGAAGGTCTGGACTTGGAAACAGAATTCACAAGGGTCTATCAGACACTCAATACCGTGGTCATGAATCAGAACCAATGAAGGGTACCTGCGAATCCGGTGTCCGAAGCAATCAAACTCGTGGAATCATTCAAGCGGATGAAACCACCGGTGTTTGAAGGGAAGTCAGACCCTGATACGGCTGACAACTGGATCAGGCAGGTAGAGACTATCTTCGAAGTCTTGGAGACCCCTGAAGGCAGCAAGGTGAAGTTGGCGACTCTGCAATTTGAGAAGGATGCGGCTGTATGGTGGCAGTCGATGAAGCGGATGATGGGAGGTATTATTCTTGGCTGGGAGGAATTTTTGGAGGAATTCCGCAATCATTACTTTCCTTCAGACATTCAGGAGAAGAAGGCCATGGAGTTTCTAACACTGCAACAAGGTGGCATGTCAGTTAGGGAGTATGAGACTAAATTTACTCAGCTCTCAAAGTATGCTCCCAAACTGGTAATGGATGAGGCGAAGAAGGCTCGTAAGTTCGAGCATGGATTGAGGCCGAGCTTGAGGTCCCGGATGATACCTCTTGGTATCAGAAGATTTGACAAGCTGGTCAAACGCGCGGCAGCCACGGAAGCAGACATGGAGCAGTTTCATGTTGTTCAAAATCGGAGGAACAACTGGCAGTCTCGGAAGAGGCCCGCAAATTCTGGGAATTTCAAGGGTCAACCATCGGCACAAATGTTCAAATCGACAGGGGCGAACGCTATCAATGTGGTTGGAGGACCCGGGAACAATGTTGTGAGACCTCCTGCGGTAAATTGCTACAACTGTGGTGAGACGGGACATTACCAATCTCAATGTCCCAAACCACGGAATGGTAATCGCAATGTACCAATGCAGCAGACTAGAAAGAGACCGTACCAACAAGGGCGAGTATTTGCCTTGACCGAAGCTGATGCCGATGAGGTAGATCATGTCATCACCGGTACGAGGGCGGATGTTTAGAGGTTCATGTTGTTTCTTTTTCCCGTTTATTTAGTGAACTGTTACGTAATGAGTGTGTATTATGTAATAGGAGAACTTTATTTGAATGGAATGAAAGCTGTTGTTTTGTTCGATACAGGATCCTCTCATACTTTTGTGTCTCCTAAATTTACTAAAGTGTTGGGAGTTGAACCGAAGATTTTTCCAGGCAAGATCTTAGCAGTAGCTACTCCATCAGGGGAGACTTTAACCACTGATCGGTACTATGCGGATTGCAAAATTATGATTGGGGACAGAATCTTCGGAATTGATCTAATCGAGCTAACTATCTTGGGAGTCGATGTTATCATTGGCATTGATTGGATGTCGGTGTACAGTGCAAGCATCGAGTGTAAGACCAAGACAATAACAGTGAAGGCTCCAGGTGGACCTGAAGTCACTTTCCAAGGGAAGAAGAAGTGTTCCAGGCTGGTGGCAGCTATCCGCAAGGAAGAGATTCCTGTGAAAGTGCGAAGGATTCTTGTAGTTCGGGACTATCCGACTATGTTCTTGGATGATTTTTCTGGGTTACCCCCGCAACGTGATGTAGAGTTCAGCATCACCATTCAACCGGAAAGTGTACTCATTTCTAAGGCACCGTATAGGATGGCTCCAGTGGAACAGGATGAAGTGAAACGGCAGATTGAGGAACTGTTGGAGAAAGGCTTTATTCAACCTAGTGCGTCACCTTGGGAAGCACCAGTGCTTTTGGTAAAGAAGAAGGATGGATCGATGAGAATGTGTATCGATTATCGATAGCTGAATAAGGTCACTGTTCAGAATAAGTACCATATTCCCCGAATTGATGACTTGTTCGATCGTCTATAAGGAGCAGCTATTTTCTCCAAAATAGATCTTCGATCAGGATATCACCAAGTTCGAGTGAAAGATGAGGATGTGCACAAAACTGCATTTAGAACTCGACATGGGCATTACGAATTTTTAGTTATGCCATTTGGAGTGACGAATGCACCCGCAATCGTCATGAATTTGATGAACAGAGTTCTGAGGTCGTTCATTGATTCTTTCGTCATGGTATTTATCGACGATATCCTCGTGTACTCTAAGTCAGAAGAGGAGCACACCGAGCATCTGGCAGTAGTTTTGAGGAAGTTGGAAGAGCAGGAGTTGTATGCCAAGCTGTCCAAGTGCAATTTCTAGAAATCTGAAGTGGCATTCCTAGGTCACATCCTTTCTAAGGAGGGAGTGGCAACTGATCCTCAGAAGATAGAGGCAGTGAGAGATTGAGCAAGGCCTACTATAGTAAAGGAAGTCAGAAGTTTTCTTGGATTAACTGGATACTACAGGAGATTCATTCAAGGTTATGCTCAATTAGCCGTGCCGCTAACTGGTTTGACCAAGAAGAATGTGAACTTCAAGTGGACTGAGCAATGTGAGGCAAACTTTCAGGAGTTGAAGAAGAAATTGACTACTGCACCTATTTTTGCTTTGCCTAGGGCAGGTGTTGAGTATGACGTTTACAGCGATGCTTCACATCGTGGGCTTGGTTGTGTCTTAATGCAAGAAGAAAGAGTAATCGCTTATGGGTCTAGGCAACTACGACCGCATAAGAAGAATTATCCGACTCATGATCTGGAGTTGGCTGCGATTATCTTTGCCTTGAAGCAATGGAGACACTACGTGTATGGTGAGAAATTGAACATGTATACGGACCACAAGTGTAACACCCCGCAAAATTGGAATTACAATTTTGCCCCTGGGTGTTACGCACGTATATTTTTGTAATGTGTTTCACTACATATTTTGGATTCGTATTATTTATACATTTTCCGTATTGATTTCAGTCAACTAAAATATAATATTTCAATCCCTGGGATTTACGTGCTTTTTACGTGTTTTGATGCACGTGTTTCCACCACTACGTACAATATTTTCTATAGGTTTAAATTATTTATTTTTATGTATTTAAACCCATTTTATAAAACTGAAATTTATTTTCCCCCTATTTTGATTAAAATGCATTTGTCAATTTTTTCTGCACGTATGGTGCACGTGCAAATTTTTATTCTCATTTTGCTACTCTCATTTTAATATTTTTAGCATGCATTAGTTTTATTTAGCCTTTCTTTTGATCCATGGACCTATAAACTAAAATGTAGCCCATTAGGAGAGGAGCCCACTAAATAATTAAATAAATTAATTAGTAATGGGCCCATGTAGCAAGCCCATTATTAAAATCACATTTTTAGTTAAACATGTACCAATACATGACAAGTTACAAGTATTAGTACACATTTAGAGTTATAGAAATGTGTTCATATTTGTTTGTGCATGTGTGCATTCACACACAAATGTATTTGGACCTTTTTGTGGGCTAGGGGTGACCGGTTTTCATGAAGGGAGAGAGAGAAGTGGAGCTTTATGTTCATGAAGAGTGGGGAGATGAAAAGTTGTAAGTTTTAGGAGTTAGGAAAGTGGAGAGTTGTAGAATAAATTTGAAGAGTTATTAGGGTAGAATTTTTGCACTTTAGACCCTCCCAAAATCCTATAAATAGAGCCCCATTTCCTACCTTTATCTTGCACCAAAAGCCTTATCAAAAAAAAAAGGAAAGAAAGAAAAGAAAGAGAGAAGAGAGTTTTGTGCTTGGAGGCCATTGCTAGGAGGAGAAGCCTTACTAGGAGCTAGGAATCTTTGGAGCTAGAAGTGGTGTTCTCTTTTCTTTTCATTGTTCAAGCTTCACAAAAGGTGGGTGTTCTCCTACTTTCTAATTTTTTTTAGAATGTACATGCTAATAAAAGTGAATGAGTAGTTTTGATTAAATAGAATAACTATACTATGATTGTGGTGAGATTAATAGTGAATCATGCTATGTTGACAAATAGATTAACATTGTGTTAGTGGGTGATTTCATTATTTTCTAGTGTAGGATATGCATACAAAAAAAAAGTAGTATAAGAAGATATTGTTTGAGAATTATAAGATAAAATTTATGCTAGTATATCATGTTTTGAATGAGGATGATTTTGTTGTGATATCATGCTAATTAAAAAGAAGAATTTCATTATACCATGAATCATGTTAATGTGATTGCAATTTTTGTACTTGTTGAGTATGTGGGAATTTTAGTGATGAATATCATATGATAAACATGCTTTATGATTTATTGACTAAGAAAGAAGAAAGTAAAATTTTGTTATTATTGACATATGTATATTTTTTAATGGTTACATTTGGAAAATAATAATTTGTTCATGAAAGAGATTTTGTAAAATTCTTATGATTTGAGACTTGTTGGCATGCTATAAATTTTCAATTTGTATAAGAGAAATTAAACAATTTTTCTTTTCATTCAAGTTTTGAGAAATGCAAGTTTATGTGTAAATCGAAAAGAAGAGTTTAACTAAAGAATTATTACTATGAACAATATTAGAATACTCGTAAATCTAGGTATGTCAAATGTGTGATATGTATGAGAAATTGTTAAAGAATGCTATATTTCGACATATGATTAGAGATATGATGAAAAAGAAAAGAGAAGGAAATAATTTTTATGAAGTATGTTGACATATGTAAAAAAAAACAATTTTTTTTGTATGAAAGGAATTCCTTTGAGACATCCATAATAGATTAAAAGATATGTTTGATTCTTAACACAAATTTTTATTTGTAGGATGTTGGGCATAAACTAGTTTGTAGAAAAGCATGATTTTAATTTTTGAGTTTGAAAAGAAATGTAAATTTTGTAAAGAAAGGAAATAATCTTTTTTTAAATGAGATATATGCTAAAAAATAAGTTTGGACTTGTTGATTATTATTTAAGATTCCCTTTTAGTCCAAAGAGAAGTTTATTCCAATATTCTAAAGGATTGGATTATTGGGTAAACAAGTTTTGTTAAAAAGAAACAATTTCAGAAAAGTATGAACAAAAGTATACAAATATAACTCTTAGACAAAATCACATTTGGACTTACTGGTTAGCCAGTGAGCACCTCTTATAATAGATCTTGGGTTCAAATCTTGATATCCATCTTTTATATATTTTTTTTCTTCATTCAATTAAATTACCAAATCTGTACTAATGTATGAAAAGAATTTCGGTTGCTATATTTGACAAAAGTCCACATCGACTAAATGGCTAGTGGGCTCGGGTTAGGTGCTGGCTATGTTTGCCGTAGGTCTGGGGTTCAAAACCCATGCCTCACATTTGTTTTTTTTGTGGGGTTTTTACTCATGAATGTTTATTTTTAATTGGAATTAAACTTTAGTATTAATATAAAATGAAGTTGAAATATTAAGAGATAGTTTCCTTGTATATTTTTGAAGTATAAAAAGAAATAAAATTTTGAGAATAGCACTTTGTGGTGAAGAAAAGAAAAGTAGTATTTTGTGAATTGATCTTCTAAAAGAAATTACTCTTGTATCTTATTTAAGAAATTTTTATGATGAATTGAAACATTGTGACAACTTAGATTTGTTATAACAATTCATGTAGTGAAATTTGTGTTCTTGAAATGAATGTTTGTTTAAAAAGAACATGAATCAATAAATAGATCATGAATAGTGTCGAGACTATGTTTATTTTGTGAATAAGTTGAAAGATGAAAATATCTAGGTTTAAGACATGTTTACTAAAGGGTATGTGTACCCATGTTTCATGTACATGAAAGTTTATGATTTAGAGTTAGTAAGACCTCGGTACCGGCATTATTAAAAGAAAAGATTTGAGAAATGATTCGGAGGTATGGCTAAGGAGCCATCTCGTATTTGTTGATTAAGTCCGGTAGGAGGTAATAACTAATTCTACGTGTGGAAATTATTCATGTCTTGAACTTAAAAAAATTTAGGCACATAAGTGAAGATGTAGTAAACTTAGTGAAACGTAAGTGGGGTGCTCTATATAGTCGGCGGTGGACTCCAAGACTATAGACCCAGTTGGTGGACTGAGGTTGCCCCGTGGGAGACGGATTATTATATTTTAATCCGGGACTATGAGGACGGGTCGGCGGTGGACTCCAAGATCTTGAGTAGTCGGACGGATGAGTTTTGTGTTTACCGTCTCCAATGTATATATATATACTGGGCTAGAGGGTCACATACGGGACGATTCGCACGATGTGGAATCTGTTATAACAGCCGGCGGTGGACTCCAAGATTGGGATTCAAATTCGTGGAATAGTCTGAACTTTATTTTGCTACCGGGTAGTTTTCATGGCGAGGGATCGAGCCCTTTATTGTGGAGAACGTAGGCACTTGCCCTCGGACCTATGTAGTATGGGATGCATAGAATCCGAACAAGTATGCATTAGTGTCATCCTAGTATAGAATGGTATGCATTAGGCATTAAGACATGACATACACTTATGTTTAGAATAATCACTTTTGACACTTTACTTGTTCATTCAATCTTTTTGTGATTTGTTAAAGTATGAGATCGTTATACTATTCCCGGCATAGAGAGGATAACCATGTATAACATTTCGTCAGTTGTAAGTAACTGACGTGCCCACAGATTGACATGCAGGTAATGGACTATTCATGGAGTTATAAAGTGGATATGATGTTGCTGTTTAGAAGTTAAAGATGTTGCAAATGATGTTAAAGTTATACAAGTTGTATTTCATTGTTGTAATCTTTTAGTCTTCCGCTGTGTAAAAACCAAGTGTAAAGGAACTCTGATGTATTGTGAAGAAAAAGTTTTAAATTCCTTGTAAAATTGTACGAAGTGAAGTAAAGATCCTGTGAAATCTCGAATTTATCCTTATATTTGAAATTCGGGGTGTTACAACAAGAGTTTGAAGTACATATACCAACAGAAGGATCTGAATCTGAGGCAGCGGAGATGGTTGGAAGTGCTTGAGGATATGCGACCTGAGATTAAGTATCATCCTGGGAAAGCTAATGTTGTTGCTGATGCACTTAGTCGCAAGAGAAGTTTATCCAGTTTGATTACAACTCAGAAGCATCTGATGGAAGAATTGGATCGAGCAGGTATTGAAGTTGTCTTGCAAGGATTGGGAGCATCTTTAGCTCAGTTGAGGCTTCAGCCTACATTGAATGGAAGGATTATTGCAAGTCAAGAGGTTGATGCTGATATCTTGGAGATGAAGGAGCAGGTTGGTGCTGGCAGGTTGCCCGGATTTCAAATCAGGGATGAAGTGCTGTGGTTCGGAGATAGACTGTGTGTTCCAAATCAGGCGGACTTGAAAGAGAGTATTCTTCAGGAGGCGCATGCTACTCTTTTGTCGGTACATCCTGAGAGTACTAAGATGTACAAAGACATCAAACAGCATTTCTGGTGGTTAGGTTTGAAGCGGGATGTGGTTGAATTTGTGGCGAAGTGTGAGGTTTGTCAGCAAGTCAAAGCTGAGAATCAGTGACCCGGAGGTCTATTACAGCCGTTACATATTCCGGAATGGAAGTGGGATAACATCAGTATGGATTTCATTATGGAATTGCCTAAGAGTCCTAAAGGAAATGATGTGATTTGGGTTATAGTCGATTGACTAACCAAGTCCGCTCACTTTTTGGCGATGAAACTCACTACTTCGATGGACAAGTTAGCTGAGTTGTATGTTGGCGAGATCGTCAGGCTTCATGGTGTTTCGTCAACTATTGTGTCTGATCGAGATGCGCTGTTTACTTCGCATTTCTGGAGGAGTCTTCAGACAGCTTTGGGTACCAAGACGGATTTCAGCATTGCTTTTCATCCGCAAACCGATGGGCAGACCGAGAGAGTCAACCGTATTCTTGAGGATATGCTTCGGTGTTGTGTACTAGACTTTGGAGGCAGTTGGGAAAGGCATTTACCTTTGGTAGAGTTTGCCTACAACAATAGTTTTCAGACTAGCATTGGAATGGTGCCGTACGAAGCTTTGTATGGCAGGAAGTACAGAACGCCTGTTTATTGGTTTGAAGTTGGGGAGCGTCAATTGTTTGGGCCTGAGCTTGTGCAGCAAATCTCTGAAAAGATTGATCTGATCAGGAAAAGGTTGGTAGAGGCTCAGAGTAGGCAGAAGAGCTATGCAGACAACCGGAGAAGGGACCTCGAGTTTGAGAAAGGTGACTTCGTCTTTCTGAAAGTATCGCCCAGTAAAGGTGTGATTCGATTTGGCAAGGGCGGGAAGTTAGCCCCGAGGTTTATAGGCCTGTACAAGATATTGAAAATGATCGGGAAAACTGCTTACCGGCTTGAATTACTGGAAGAGTTATCTCAAGTGCACAATATCTTTCATGTGTCTATGCTAAGAGGTTATATTTTAGATCCGAGTCATCATTTGCCTGAAGTGCCGGAAGGTTTGCAATTGGATCTCAATTACATCGAGTCTCCTGTCGAGATTGTTGATCGTCGAGAGAAAGTCTTGAGGAATAAGACAATACTGATGGTCAAGGTAGTCTGGAGAAACCATTTGGTTGAAGAGGCTACTTAGGAGTCTGAGGAGAGGATGTTGAAGGATTATCCTGAGCTTTTTGCTTGATTTGTACTTTGTATTTTCTTGTGCTTGTTGTGAGTACTTTGTTTCTCGCTCTTGACTATAGTTCCGGAGACGGAACTATTCTAAGGAGGGAGTGTTGTAATACCCCGATTTTCATTTATGAAAATTATTATTTTTGCACGTATTGTGCACGTGCCACTTTTGTAGTATAAAATCTTATAATTATTTTCATTAGACAATGAGTATATATATATATATATATATATATATATGCGTATGTGTTCTCTAATTGTTTTTATTAAGGCCCATTTTCTTCAAATAAACATAAGTCCTTCTATAGCCCAAATCTAATTTATTTTGTAAACTAAATTTGGCCCATTAAATAAAGGCCCATGAATTTATTTTCCCTTTTAATTACAACTTGTAATTTAGACTATTTTTATAGATAATTTTTGTAAAAAATAAAATGTGCAACTTTTTATATGGGGAACTAGTAAATGCACTTGCATGGGGCACCTTGTGTGGCCGGTTTTGAATGGGAGGGAAAGGGAAAAAGAGAAGTGGAGTTGTGGGTGGTAGTTGTTTGGATCATGATTGGTTACTACAACTTCCCCTTACATCCTAGCCTTTTATCCTTAACCCCTAGATTGATCCTAGCCCTTCATTTGCTCCAAAATTTAGTATAAATACCCCCCCTAGCCTAGTTATTCTTGCACTCTTCATTTCTCCAAAAATCTATAGTAGAGAATACAATTGTTAGTAGTAATTTATTAGTAAGAAGTGAGATAAAAGATTGAGAGAGAGGGTGAGTGTGTGCTTGCAACAAGGGAGGCCGGCTACTACACTACTAGAAGCTTTCGGGTTGCAATCTTGGAAGGTTCGGTTGCACATCAAGGAGGAGGAGGAGCGGTCGTTTGGCAAGCTCGCGAATGACTCTTTCGTTTAGAAGGTGTTAAAAAATCTTTTCTCTCCAAATAAGGTGGGTTATTTTCTATATTTCTAACTAGATACCATGTTAAGGTTGATTGAAACGATAATGCATGAAAAAAATTATAAGAGTACACTTAATTGGAAAAAGGACTTGTTAGTTGATTGAATTGATGCTAAATAGATTGCATGTTATTTCGTCATGAATCTTAAGTTGTATGTGAATCGGTTGTAGCTATGGAATGTGTGAATTAAAATTTGTTGTCAATATCAAAACTAAGTACAAATGCTAGTAGGAGGAAATTGTTGCTTTATGTGCTTAGATGGACTTTCGTGATAATGTTTAGAATGAGTAAATTAAAATATGCTTTTGGGTTTATAAAAGGAAGACAAACAGGGAATTAATGTAGAAAATATTAATATTAAGTCGTATGAGAAATGTCAAAATGAGATATGGAAATAGTAGTATACAATCTAAATTAATTGTATGAAAAATATGTGTTTAATTACTGGAAAAATTATTTTAAATTACTGGAGTATTAAATTATGTTTAATAGACATTCTGGAGATTTACAGGAATTTTAGTAAAAGCAAAACTAAAATAAGAGCTTTTGAACATCGAAATGTTCTAATTGAACAGAGAGTTAATTTAAATAAAATACGAGTTGTAGTCAAGACAACTTGAGCCTATAGCTCAAGTGGTCGGTGAGCTCTTTAGCGCTACAGTAATGCGGGTGTGTTGGGTTGAGGTCACTGGTTCGATACTTGAGAACACCATTCTTTTTATGTGCGTTTAAAATCAAACCAATTTTCAGACCAAGAGTATAAAACTCTCTGACTTCTCCTTGTATCGATGAGCGCAAGTAGCCAGATGGCTAGCGTGTGCGGCTGTGTTCTCTTGGGTCGCTGGTTTGATTCCTGGCTTGGTCAGAATGTTAATTTTTATGAAAAAGTGATTTTTTTTGGGTTTCTTGATGTGTAAAAATTCCGAAAAAAATACTATTATTATTTTAAAATCATGTGTGACTTATGAAAATGTCGTACCCCGTATTTTCAAATATTATTTTAAAGATTTGAAAATGAATTAAAATGATTTTCTGGAGATTTAATAAATATTTTCTGAAGGTTTATCTTTTTACACGTGGGAAACACGTGCAATATTTTTGGTGTAAATATCCAATTTTATATTTTTAGTAACTTCTCATATTTATTATGGAGTATATTCTAAAATTTGGGATTTTTCTGAGTAGAGAAACTATTTTTATAAATATCTCGAAAGATAGGGGCTTTTATGTAAAAAGCCGTTTGGATCTGAAATAAATTATGAAAATTCGTTTTTAATGATTTTTGGGCTTTCCATGATCATCATTTAAATTAAAGTATATTTTAATTTTATTTGGAGTTGATTTGGTAAAGATTTAAACAAATATGGTGTTTTTGCAAATATGAAATTTATGTTGGATCTTGTGCAAATGTTTTCTGGAAAGTAAAAGTCAAATATTTAGATTGGAAAATATAATATGTATTATTATATATTATTTCTGATTTTTCTGAATTTTTATGAATATTTTATGATGTATTTGTAAATATTACAAAAGGGAGGGCTTTTGTACAAAATCGCCACCCTGAGTTGTAAATCCGAATTTTTCTTATTTACTGGGTTGTACTGGATTGCTGGACAACTCAGTGATAAAAAGATTTGATTTGGTTTTGATTCAGTTAACCTATTTCAACTAAGAAAGGGATTATATATGTAAAGTTATATTTGGAAGGATTCTTTTGCAAATATGTTTCTAAAACTCTAATCTTTCAATCCGGGCCTGTATAAAAGAGGGTGTGCAGCCGTCATTCGCTGTACAACACAAGTTTTATTATATTTGTATTTTCTTGGTGATTGAAGAGGAGATATTGTATTCTTTGCAAAGAGGGGATTCTTCATTTTGCTTCGTGATATTCACTTGATCTCTCCAACTATGTGAGTGACATTATTTTGTTTTATTTTGTTTTGTGTATGTTGTAGGTGAGTGATATAATTGTTTGGTTATTTTGTTTGTTTCTCTTTGATTTGTGTGTATTATATGAGAATGATATGAATGTTTAGATTGATTTGGATGTTGAATATGTTGGATGGATGAAAAATTGGATCTTTGAGAAGAATCCTAGATATTTGTATGAGAATGATTTTAGATTTGTTGAGAACTTAATATAAATTATTAGTAGGCTAAAAATGTTAGATTATTGCTGATTTGGTTGAGTTTGATAGATGTCATGCATTAATTAAATTAAAGATGAGATTTTTGGATTATTGGTGAGTTGGATAAAAACAACTTGACCATGTTGAGGATAAATTTGTTTTGTTTATGAATCAACTATAGAAAATAGTTGAGATTGAGATGAGGAATTTTGTGAATGATTAATGGTTTAGAGGACCATGTTTTGAGGATTTGAGTTATGAGGATTTAAATTGGGGATTTGTGATTTCTGTAAAAGATGTTGTTTGGACTTGGATTTCCCAAATGCTAAGTTTAAATCTAATTACTTTGGTATTAATAAGATTTGGAAAATAATACAAAGTTATTTTGTTATATGACTGATTCTTAAAAACCCTAGTTTTGACATATTTACGACCTAAATTCTTCAGACTGTAGGCCGACAGTCGACTGGTACGACCTTTCAGTCGACTGATACGACCCAACTGCTATGATCTTTAGTTTCCTTGAAAATCCATTCTGGACAGTCGACTTAGACCTTTTTTAGTCGACTGGCACACTTAGAATTTATTTTTCAAAGTTATCGTAGATTTCTCTGGTAAGTCGACTTATGACTTTCGCAAGTCGACTTATAACACTTAGAATATTTTCTTAAAAGATTTCTGGAATTTCTCTCTGCTAAGTCGACTTATAACTTTATAAGTCAACTTATATTCTCTGTTAAGTCGACTTATAACTTCTATAAGTCAACTTAAAACACTCTTGTAAGTCGACTTATGACTTCTATAAGAGCATCCACAGTGGTTTGCTAAATACTCAAAAATTAGAAATCCATTTAGAAAACGGACGTTCAATGGTTTGCTAAAAACTCAAAAGTTAGAATAGCAATCTACAGTACCTTGCTAAAGTTAGGAAGCCGGATGGTCGATTGCTAAATATAGAAGACGGATTAACATAATCCGTCTGAGCATTGAGACGGAGGAAGATCATCCGTCTCAATTCGATAATTAAAAAAAAAATGTTTTAAACGGATGAAGTTGTTCTGTCCATTCTTAATTTGTTATTTAAAAAGCAATAGAAGGATGACCTTCATCCTTCTTCACACTTTTATTTTAAAAAAAAAAAATCAAAAGCAATAGAAGGATGACCTTCATCCTTCTTCACACTTTTTTTTTACTTTATTTATAAAAAAAAAAACAAAAGGAATAGACGGATGATGACCTTCATCCTTCTTCACACTTTTGCTTAGTTTCATAATGTGCCGACGGTTGAAGTTGATCCGTCCGGCACTGTTTATAATATTTTTTTTTTGCTTAGTTATTAGACGGATGAACAAGATCCGTTTCATACTATGCTTTTTTAAAATTTAGCAATAACGACTGCAGCGACATTCGTTAAAAGCTAAATTTTCATTTCTAAAGTTAGAATAGGTTTAGCAAACGACTGTGGATGCTCTAAGTCAACTTAAAATACTCTGGTAAGTCGACTTATGACTTCTATAAGTCAACTTAAAACACTCTGGTAAGTCGACTAATGACTTTTATAAGTTAACTTATAACATTTAGCTTATTTTCTTAAAATCATGGAACTTTCTTTCTGGACAGTCGACTTATGCTTTCTATAGTCGACTGGTACTGATGTATTTTTATATTTATGAAAGTTCTTCCAAATGGTTTATTCTCTAGATATTTTGATCTATAACTACTTATACCCTATCTTCTTTTGAACTTATGTTTTCAAGACGTTAAGTTGAGCAGTTTATGAAGTAAGATTGGTTGAGATATTTGAGTTTGAGTCTCTAGAGGGTGTGTGACCCTAGTATACCGGCGGTTGAGTTCATTATGTTTAGGCCTGTTGAGGCATTTTAGTTGTTCAGCTGTTGATTTAAGTCCGGTGGGGTACACCAACTTTAGGAGATTCGTTAAGTAATTAAATAACCCAAAAATGATAAGGACAGGCACTAGTGGTGATATGATGAACGGAAACATGGGTTATGTATCTCAGTATGGCTTTCGGTGTGGGATTGATCTCCGGAATTAACCAGGTAAATTACTTGTGGTGTGGGATTTATCCCCGAAATTATCCAGGTAAATTACTTGTGGTGTGGGATTGATATCCGGAATTATCGGGGTCGAGGCAACGCGCATGTGGTATTCATGTGATGAGGGTCATTGCTTCGGTGTGGGATTGATCCCCGGAATTATCCAGGTAAATTACTTGTGGTGTAAGATTTATCCCCGGAATTATCCAGGTAAATTACTTGTGGTGTGAGATTGATCTCCGGAATTATCGGGGCAAGGGCTAGTACTCACAGTTTATCTTTATCTCTAGTAGTCATCGTGTTAGGATTAGTTTGATAGCGGAGATTGAACCCTATAATGTGGAGACGTTAAGGGCTTGCACCGAACCTATGTAGAATGGGATGCATAGACTCCGACAAGTAGCATTAGAGAGTCAGCATGTAGAAATTGTGTTTTCTTGACTTGGTTTTATGTATGTGCTTTTCTGTTTTCTACACTTAACACTTAGTCTAGTTCCACTTGTATGGTTTTCCGCATTTCGAGATTTCTCTAATTTCATCTACTCTTGTTATGTTCTGTTGTTGATAAATCTATGCTTTACTTATGTTGCTTGTTCATGTCACTCACACCATTTATGGCTGACCCCTTTAGTTTGGGGGTTAGGGATCATCTCTAGCCTCATGCGTTACAGGTTGTTGCTTAGAATTTGGAGGTTGAGATGCTTGAGATAGTTTTGGAGATAAACTGATGTAATAGAGCTTTGTGTAAAAATTTTAGAAGTGTGGTAAAAAGAAAGTTGTAATTCAAGGTGTTTTGTATTCCGCTGTGTTTGTAAAGATTGTTGTAATAAAAGTTTGGAATAAAATTATTTGTGCTTTTTGGGCTATATGTACTATTACATTGAAGTTGATGCTGGGATTGTGCACGTATTTTCTAAGATATTATATTAGAAATTCGGGGCACTACAGAAAAATTATTGGGAATTATTAGATTGAAATAAAGTGTATTTTTGAAAATAAAAGTGTAGTTGGGACTATAGTTTTACACTCGTATATTTTCGTAAAAATGCGTTTTGCGAAGAAAGTGAGATAAGTATTAGAAAAGGAAAAATTGGAAGAAAGAAAGTATATATTGTGAAGTTTTGTACGAATTATTCTTGTTAAAGAATAGTGTGACAATAACGAGTTTGTGAATATTCACTTTGACTAGATATTTTGTGATACGATTTTAATGTGGAAATAAATGTTGGTTATGAAATACATGATGTATAATTGAACTCTATGTATGGTTATTGACTCACGAAAAATTTAGAAATCATGTGATTGGAAAAGAGAAATATTATTGCGTATGACAACTCAAATATGTGAATTTGTGAATTGAAATTGAAAATTAGGGTGTAACCAAAACTCACACCGGCAAGTGAAAAGTGATGAAATATGATTATTGAAATTGAAAAGACCAAGTTTGGGTCATTGTAAAATGAATGAAATAAGACTGGTAGTAGTGAGAGGGCTAACTCTAAGAGATTGATTTTGTTCATGATTTCATTAAGAATTAGTACATAGTGAAGAGGTGATGAAAGTGAGAGAAAAACACAAGTATGAGGGCCTTGGGTCTACGATGTGGGTGTGATTCACAGTTTGTCTTCACGATGCGTCGTGACATGACGTGGGTACTACTCCGGAATTATCGGGATCTTGGCGACGCTTGTGGGGTGCTTGGTGACTGCGAGAGGATCGTGTGCCATGAAGGATGCTGAATTGTCCATAGATAGTCTTTACGATGCGTCGTGACATGACGTGAGATTTTTCTCCAGTTTTTCTGTACATGAGCTCGTACTCATAGGACATCTAGGGTACTTACCGTAGTTATAGTAGTAGATTAAGTCATGACGAGGGATTGAACCGTACAAGATGAAGAACGATTAAGAGGCCTGCCCTCGGACCTATGTAGTATGGGATGCATAGAATCCGAACAAGTGCGCATTAGTATCATGTAATAGAAATAACTGCATTAAGGACTAAGTGCACAATCACAACACGAATCAATAGGGTATTCCCTTTAGTTTGATATGTGACAAGTTTGTGTTTATTAAATATGGAAAATCAGTTATACTGTTTCCGGCATAGAGAAGATGGTCGTGTATAATGTTCGTCGGTTGAATAAACTGACGTACCCACAGTTTTGTATGCAGGGTAAATGACATGATAAAGATTAAAGGAGAAATGATGCATAGCGATTATTCAAATGTGGATGTACCTTTATATAAATGTTGTAAATTTGCTTCCGCTGTAAAATATAAAGTGTAAAGATTTCTTGTAACTCTGATGTGAAGTGAAAAGGTTTAAATTCCTTGTAAAATTGTACGAAAGAAGTGTAAAGATCCTGTGGAATCTCGAATTCAGTGTATTTTGGAATTCGGGGTGTTACATGTCATCACTGCAATTGGCCCAGATGTAGGTTACCTGAATATCAACTTTTATTCTTCAATTTGATGGTAATTGTGTTCACTATTTCTCATAATTATTTCTCATGAAAAATTACTGTGGTTAAATTCTTGAGCTTTTCATTTATTTTTACAATCTTTCATAATTATTTTAGTAATCTTTCTTCAATTAGAATTGTTGTTTCAGTTTTTATATCCATTTTCGGGTAATATTTAATTTGTTTGTGCTCGAGTATTTTTCTACTTTTTAATGATAGTATGGTCAAGTTTTGAGATTCGGGATCAGATGCAAACTTAATAATGTAGGGTTTCGGATTAGAAGAAGGGGGATCGTCAAGTGTGAGATTGGAACAAATTGACTTTGCATATGAGGGCTTTTTCTTCTAATTGTTATATGTTTTCATTGGGACTTTTACATTTTAAGTAACATTATCATTAAATTTTCAATTACAAAGAATGGTGGATTGTAAATGATGGTAAAAAACATGAAAGTTGAATAGTTTGGTCCATTTTATCATTATTGTATTTTATTATTTTTATTTTCTTAGGATAAAAGTGAACAAATGAGTGAATATATAAAGCAAGCTTTAGAATGGAGGAATCTGACCAGATTGTAAGTCTCTTTCTTAGCATCTCTAAATTTCGGTAATTATTCGACTATGTAACGCCTCGGATCCCCGTTATCGGACATCCGTGACATCACCAAGATCTTTGCCTTCAAATGCATCTCAACACAGTAAATAACACGGAAATTTAAACACTTTTATTGCCATCAGAGTTATTACATCGATAATTACAATGTCAAATTGTCCTTGAACAAGGAATACAAATTACATAACTTATTACTACTAATTTACAAGAATATTTAAACTTTTCTTGTGAAGCCATCGGCTGTCTTCCAGATCGGCAATCCCTTGGTCACTGCCGAAACTCTGCTGAGTGGTCTGTCTGCCCCTCCTGAGACTTGCCCCCTTGGCTTGAGCCTTCTGCCGCGTGACTCTGATAATTCTGCACTTGCTTGAAGGGTAGACATGTACACAGCCACTACTTGGATGCCCTGCTGATCTTGGGCTCTCCTATACTCGTGACCTAATATCCATGTACCTAAAAGGTGGGGTACGTCAGTAATTCTACTGACGCAATGCTGATAAGGAAATAGCGATCTATCACACTCACAAATTCATCTTGAATGGAAAATTCAACGTGCATCCTGATTTCCTAGTGTTCGTGTATGCCATGACCTAAAGTCTATTCAAACACAAGGTACGGAACAGATGCACCTAATCTAATGTCAGCAAGACTCTGGACACACATGCATCCCATACTACATGTGCCCCAGATCAAGCTGTTTCTCCAGTTCAGGGATTTGAACCCTCGTTATGCAGTGCATTCTAATTTGGTCTACTTCCTGTTCCTGATAGTATGACATGGTTGAGGAGATGAAAATAAAAAAAATAATTTGGGGCGCTACCCCGAGGTCACCAATAATTGCTGCGTCGAACCATCCTCGAAAGCTGTCACGAACTTACAGATATACCGCAAGTATATCCATTGCGCAAAAGATCCTTTATGATCCGTTCGTGTCCACCAACATAGAACATGATGACCTCGGAGGTCCTAAAATACCCCCGATCCGCCAGGATATCAGCATCCGTTCTTACCATGGTACTTCATGAATCAACAGTGCAAGATACGCACCGCAGCGCGTATCCCTAATGACAGGAAGAGACAATCCCATAGTATCACCACCTAGTGCTAACTCTCAGAACGAGTTGGATTATAGGGAATCACCCCTAACACCAATTCGGTCTTCAAGCGAAACAATAAAAGAAAACCTAACCAATCCAGTTTACTGAAACAAGTTGTTACTCAAATCACAATCGGTGTCGATCAACAATGTCGAGCCTGTCTAGTCTGTCAAACCACAATCATCACGGAATCACATTCGCTAATTCCCAATACCTTCACAGGTCAGCGACCAACTAATCCCGGCCTGTGACACTCAGCGAGTGGTCTAACGACGCCCTGATGATGTAATACAATTTAGTGAAGGTAAGCACGCACATAATTATCCATTCTTGACTATTGACAGACTCAGGCATCGAGACACCCAACACAATCTAACAGAGCTATATCCCAACTCACTCATGTCCACCATGAGTACATGCACAGGAACTTGCCTAAGTTCCAAATAAAATGCTAAAACCCATCATTTAAATCTGATAGCTCACGATCACCATATTGCAGTAGGCAGAGGGTTCCTCATCAATTGTCCGATGGAACAATTCAAGAAATACCAGTAGCTGTGACCCAAGCTACACTTATCGGAAACCAATACACTCAGAATTTTCTAGAAGAGTGAGGAGATCCGTTGCCATCCCCTAGTCGATGATTCCCTCAATTTCTTTTAAGGGACTCAAGTCCCCGAGTTAACTCAATCTTGAAGTCAATCTAGACAATAGGTTGCTAAACTCGTAATGTTCATAATTTCCAGCACACAAGTCAGAATTGCTTGGTATCTCCCATTCTGGAAAGGTAAGACCCTAGTCTATAACTCTCCAGTTGACTATTTCCTCAAACTCAATCGTCTTGACATCCAATAACCCTTATATACTCTTAGTAGTATGTTCCTTTTTGCACTTGCTGCACTTGTCCGATATCATAGAGGTTTTCTTTGTTATCGGAAATTACTCGATTCCGGGTTCTATGGAAAGGTGGGAGTGTCTACTACAACTTCCTAGTTGGACACATCCTTAGATTCAATCCTTAAGCTCCTCAAAGATACCAATTTCCGTTGGTTGCACAACAAGGGAAAAGGCGATTTCTCTAGTAAACATTTTCTTGACAAGGCCAAATCTGTCCCACTTTGGAAAATCATAACTTCCAATCTACAACCTGAAATTTCAAAATCCCCATTTGGGTTAGAAGTCTATGATTCCCTACTACCAATCTCTAGTTGGCCAATCGCCCAAATTCTTAACAGATAAGTCTTGGAATATCTATCCTTACGAACTAGACAACTTGTACCGGGCTGAACGTGCCCTACTTTAAAATTCAATAGTAAATCTTCCCTAAGTCCAATGATCATGAAATTTGAGATTCTCTATCTACACATATACCATTTTATCGTGTCCAAAATTCACATTCAAATTCATTTCACACAATGATCTACGACTCCTCAAACAAAACCCGATTTTCAGCTGTTCTTTTTCAGCAGGGTATTTACTGCCCCTCACTAATTACCTTTGAAACCTCATCAAATAACCTCTAAAAATTATAAAATTTGAGATTCATCAAATAGACTCATACCCCAAGCTACTCCCAAAATTTCGTAGCAAAATAATAAACATACACGGAGTTATGGCTTTTTGAACTTCAACCCAAAACACAGTCAGCTTCAGCCGACACCTACAGACCAGTCGCATTCTACAATTTTTTCGGGGCATCAAACGATCTCGGAAAATTATGAAATTTAATACTATGGTTTTAGACATATACAACAGCGTCCAAAAAAATTTTCAACTCAAAATGCCCTGTCATTTCCGAGATACAAAATCGGAAAGACACACAAAAATCCTCACAGCCAGCAGCTATTCTGGCTGCTTACTGTCCGGACTTGGACCCGCTGTTTGGGCTACTAAAATGCACCCAAATATTATGAAAATAATCATGGATACTCTACATACATAGAAGAAAAATACCCCAAAGTTTTAGCTTAAGATCCCAAACCGTTTGGGTGTAAGAAATTTCCCAACATATCCTCACAATCATGTTATTTAATCAAAACTCAAAAAAAGTTATTCTTTACCATTCAATTTATCTTTTCCTAGTACTTCTCATACTCAAACATGGTGACAAAATCATAGCTACTACTACTACACATCCATCCATACCAAAACAAAATAAATACAAAAGAGTTTAAGAGATCACTCACTTGAAGTTTGCAAAATCTCCTTGTAGCTTGGCTCCTAGCTTTGCTTGCTTGCTTGTCTTTGCTCCTTGTGCTTGTGTATCTTGGCCTACACCCTCTCCTACACGTCTTCTTCTTCTCCTTCTCAACCACTCCTTCTATTCTAATAGACTTCTTTCTTTTCCTATATATACATTTACATATTTTTTTTTTGAACAAGGAGGAATGGAGAAAGCTTGGGAGGAGAATGAATGGAGCTTGGAAAAATGGAGTGAAGTGAGATGGGAGGGAGGTTATATGGGCCGGAATTGGAGGGGTGGGTGTGGGATGGAGTGTGGTGAGGTGTAAGGTTGAGATGGAGGGTGGGATGGGTGAAGGGATGAAGGGTGGATTTAGTGCCAACACATCCAAGCTAGGAGCTTCTTGGAAACTTCCTTGAAGCTCCTAGGAAATTTCCTATCTTCATGAATCAACCTCCACATGGTGAATTAATCCCACCATTGGATCTTACCAAGATCCAAGCCATGATGTGATGCTAGGGTTCCTAACCCTAGGTTAGGTCATGGAGCCCTAGGTCACCACCCTGATTCTAACCTTAGTGCACAATCTAGATCCACATTCAATCCAAGTACTAGCTTTAATTGAAAGTAACTAATATATTAAAATCTATAAAATATAGGTTTTGTAGAAATTATAGCTTTCTCCCGATAATTGTCTGGTCGAAACAATCAGGACAAAACCACAGTTTAATTGAGAAGGTATCCCGAGTTTATCTCATTGGGTTCATAACAGCTTATATGTCTGAAATCTCTCAATTTAACTGATAATTTCTAGGAAAAATATGTAATCGTGTGCAATACTCAGATATGCATGGATTACAGTGCAAAAATAGCCATATGCTATTTTGCGGGGTATTACAGACTATTTTTTTTATTTCTTTTAATTGAATAGACATATAGAATGATGTTGGTTGGTTTGGAAGTGTAAATTAGTTAATTTGTAGATTTGTCATCATTTCATTATATTGTGATGGAAATAGCTAAGAGTCATTTCTAAATTTTTAAGTAATATATAATTTTATAAGTCTCTCAAAATTATTTTAGTGTGTACAATTTGCACAAGGTAGCACTAGCTATCTATACTAGCAGAAGTAACCTTGCCTTTCAACTTTCTACTTATCCCCGTCGGTTAAGATGACTTCGGACTATTTGAGAGTCGATGGATTTTAGCTAACTCCTCCATGGATATACATTCTTCCAAGTTCCAAGTGAATGTATAATCTATGGTTGTACATTTCATATGAAAGAACCTCTGTACGGTTCGCCCTCTTCATGAACTCATGTGCACGCAACAATCTAATGCTTTTTCCGTCAAAAGAATCCGTGGTACAACTTTGTGATTTTCTTGGAATTGTCCACCAACACTGTCTGATAAAACCTGTACTTGCCGGATCATCTTCAGATCCGCAATTTGATATTAAGAATTCGAGTAATGCTTCATCCACTATCAATTTCACTATTATTTTGTTATTATTTTATTCATTACCTTACGTGATATATTCGTATTAGAGAATTTTTCTACCTACTCTATTTTTTTCTGCCCTGCGTATGCCATCTAAAATAGTGAAATATAGTAAAATTGATAGTGAACGCAGCTTTACTCTAAGAATTCAGGGGAGGACCTCGAAACGATATGGCTGACATCATTCCTGCAGCAGGACTCAGCTACACACGTTGAAAATCCAACCCAATGCATGTACCATTGTAAACAGCTATCCCTGCAAACCGCGCAAAAAGTACACAACTAACCCACACGCCATTATGGTTTAACACTACACCAGTTGGGAAACTGGTGTACAGCAATGGATGCACACAGCACAAGCACATTAATTTTTTAATTTTTATAAAATTAATTAACTAATTGATTAATACTCATTGTCACACTAACTCCCACCGCTACGATCTATGTGTTATTTAATTGTTTAAATTTAATACTCCACGTTAAGGAAGAAGCAGCAGCAGCATCGCCCACCACAGGACCTAACGTTCTTCAATCCTTTGTAAAGATTCTTTCAGATTCGGTATGTGGTAGGCCCAAGTTAAAATATTTTTTTTGTAATCATAAAAGGTTGGGTGAAACCTCTGGTAATTCATTACAAAGTTTTTAACAATATAGATAATCAAGTACCGGGCAATGATGTTCATGTCTCTCACAAGCGGGCCATAATGCTCATTTCCGGTCCAAAATAGGAACCCCTCCCATACATGATAAAAAGCCTAGCTCTAACATTAAGAAAATACATCAAAATACAACATTCCTCAGTCCATCTAGACACCGAAATAAAGCAAAAGTAGCACATGTTCCTCACTCATCTTCGCCCGCCAGTCACTCCTCTGGTGTTCCTTCCATTTCCTGTGGTTCAACCTCATTGGTGGACATATCCTTACTTTTCTTCGCTTGTTCATCGTCTACCGTTTTAGATCAGAAAATGATATTATCCATAATCTTGAAAAGCATTTGTTGATGCATGATGTGCTTGTGCGTTATTTTAAAAATTCTATTGTTCCGTTCTAGTCATAATCTCCAGCATACAACCGCTACCCCAATACCCAGCATATTGTTCTGTTGAAGGAGAAATTCTATTGTTCCGTTCACATGCACATCATGCATCATGCATCAACAAATGACGTGCATGTGAAGTTTAATTAACTAGCTGGCTTCATCATTTTACCTTCAATTAAACTGTTTCTAAAATTTTATTTTTTAGTATTTAGTAACTTAATAAGGACAGCCCACACGTTCTGTTCCATGTTAGCATATTGTTCTCTTTCATTTCTTCACCAAAAAATGTTATCTTACACTTGAACCAAGGTGCACATGATGAGGATTAATTTTAATAAATTAATTAATTAATTTGTCAATAGGAGTAGTATTTCCTCAAATTAAGGCTCTTCCATGTTCAATTTGATTAATCTTTCGACATATATAATCGAGTGTTTGATGATTGGAAAGTAAAGATTAATTGGCAATGAGCTTGATGATCTACGTGGATCTAATTCAATTCCAAACCTTAGTCTATTGGTATTAGGTAGTCTATTGGTATTATGTGGATCTAATTCAATCACACTCCCACCATCTCCACCACTCATCCAACAAACGCGCCAACAGCATCCACAACCGCTATCAAAGAGATAGCCGTGAAGAGCATACCTTCACCTCTCACACGATTGTGCTATCTCAGGCGATTTCTCACCAAACAACTATTTCGCTCACCCCACCAAAAACCATGCTCCATGAGAGAGCCGTGGAGAGCATACCTTCACCTCTCTCGCACTCTTACTCTCTCGGGTGATTTCTCAGCATACAGACTTATCTCGACTCTTACACCCAATGATGGAAGAGGCGACGCTGTTACGAGACAGTGGCCTAAGCTGGAGGAAGCTCAATAGCCTGATAGTAGGCGCTGTCAAGACTGCATCGACGATATCGTTGGACACCCAAACAAGTGAGCGCACATCGTGGAGGGACCCCATCTTCGGGCCCATGCCCCACAATCGTGTAATACCATGTGCTTCACAGTCCCCACCTCTCACAGCAAACAACCCCCGGCCTGGCCCCACGGACCCCATGCCGAACCACCGACCTCACACACCAGGGCGATCGCGACCCCATCCCCAAAATCATGGCCTTCGCGACAACATACGCGGGAAGATGCTCTGGCGCGACATAGTCGCTCCGCAACCTGAGGAGACAACCGCGATATGGGGGGCGCGAAGGGACTTCGTGTGGGCGTCGGCGACTTCGTCAGAGGAGGCGCGTTGGAACATCGTTAGGGCTTCGGCGACTACGTCATGGGAGGGACGCCGTGGAGCTCCGTCGTTGCCGCCGTGGAGTTCTGTCGACACCTAGGGACTTCATTCGCAACAACAGGCGCCGTCTATCTGAGGCGCGATCGATTTGGGCGTGGAGCTCCGGCGACTCGTTCGCGATCTGAGGCGTCGTCGATTTGAGGCGCCGGAGATTTGGGCATCGGTGACTTCGTCAGGACGTGGAGCTCCGTCGCGTGGAGCTCCGTCGACGCGAAGGCGCGTGGAGGCACGAGGAGCTCCGTCAGGCGATCAGAGACGCGTGGAGCGCGAAGGAGCTTTGTCTTCATCGCCGCTTTGGAAAGGATGGGTCGCAGCTGGGGGCGGTAACCGCCGCCATCGCTCCTAGAAGTGTAGATCTAGAATTTTTTGGATTCTTTTTTGAGATCTAGTTTCTCTCTCTATAATTTTTTAGAGAGAGAAACTCTCTATTTGAATTTAAAACTTTCTAAAGAGAAGGCTGCAATTAGATAGATGCATGAACCATGTTATATATATTTTTTTATGTTTGCCTTTATGTATTTGATCCTTCAAAAATGTCCATCTCGATTTACTGGTACTATTTTTCAAGAAAAAACGGTGGAATTGAATTAATACGATCAATCATCCTATTTCATTATAGAGAACAATGAAAAATAAACTCAATTCACGTCCACATATGTCATCTTTACTGTCTTTGTTGGGGACTATGTTTTCTTCTTATTGTAGAACGTTGTTCCTAACCAAGACAGTGAAGGTTAGGGACTAGTGTACATTTTTTGCCTCGAGGTGTATGCATACAAATTTGTTTAATTAGTTGGCTGAACTGTTTGCCTTCTCCTTCAATTGGCTAATGATATGAGTGCAGTAGACAATCCGGAATGGACATCAACTTTAGAGAGCTGCCGAAAATCACAGGAAGTTTCCAGTCAAAAGAAAAGTATAACACTATTCTTGAGCCCTCAAGAAGAAGTAAGGGCTTCCACCATTTAAATCAATGATGCTTGTTTGGAACGTACGGGATTTGAATAAAAAGTTGCGTAGAAGAGAGCTTAAGAATTTGGTCAGAAATGTAATCTTCAGCTATTGGGGGCCGGGGTTAGTTGAAACCAAGATTCGTTCAAATAATACAGAGATTATCCAAATGTTTCCAGCATCATTGGAATTTTTGTAATAATTTGAACTCTTCTCCAAAAGGTTGAATTTGGATTGCTTGGAACTCTCGGGTGTGGAATTGTATTAAAATTTTGCTGAATCTGACCAACAACACACTCTCCTCCTCGATTGTACTAATGTTGGGGGTTTGCAAATCTTTGTTACGGTGGTATATGGTTCAAACTCCTACTACTACAGACTTGATTTTATGGCAGCTATTGTGGGATCTAATGGGAGGAGATTTGAACACATTACGGTTTGCACATGAAAAAGTTGGCGGTAGCTAGAGTTGTTCCTTCCTCCAAGCTCCAAGATTTTAAATTTTTAATGATCTTATTTTTGATTGAGATATATTATATACTAGTAATTTACACATATGATGCACGTCCAATAAATAAATAAATAAATAAATAAATAAATATATATATATATATATAGAGAGAGAGAGAGAGAGAGAGAGAGAGAGAGAGAGAAAAGTGAGCCTCATATTTGTATGAGGAAATTTCCTCATACAAAGTGATGTGGCAAAATAAGAGCCCTTAGATCATTGTTTTAATCAAAGGGCTCATTTGCAAAAATAAAATTGACAATTATTTGTTAATTTCCTTAATTAATTGATCTGATTTTCAATCCACGCTTTCCTCTTTCTCACGTATTTCTCCCTTCTCCTCTAACCCACGCATCCTCCCTCCTCCTCTAACCCATGCCGCATCCCTCCTCCCTCACAACCAACGCCGCATCCCTCCTCCCACGCCGCCGCCCTCCTCCCTCACGATCGCCTCCCACGCCGCCTGCCTTGCCGCCCTCCTCCCTCGCCGCTCCCTCACGAAGGCTACCGCCCTCCTCCCTCACGAACGCCGCCGCACCCTCACGACCAACGCCGCCTCCCTCCTCCTTCACGAATGCCGCAGGGTCCATGGTGGTTCTTGCATCGCGATGTTCATGTCCATGGTTTGTAAACTTGAGTCTTTCTTTGGTTATAATGTAACGTTGCTTATTAATATACAGATGGAAAATTGTTTAACTTTGGTAGTAACTACTTGGATTATCGCTCGCTTAAGTGATTCAGACATCAAACTCTTAATAGTGATTGCATTTTCTTATTCTGATAAATGTTACTAATTATTTGATCTCTAAATGTATGTCTACTTAGTGTACAATACTGTACATCTATTTTAATTAGAATCCAGAGCATGGTGTAACTCTATTTGTTGCTGGCAGTTCCTTAACAATGTTTTTTTCTGCATCTTGCAGCCTCCACTGAGTTCGGACATTAGCTTATCAGTTGAAGCAAAATAAAGAGAGATGGATTACGCACTCACCACTGATTGATTTTTGTTCTTTCTGGCTTCAAATGGAAGCCAAATGCTGCAATTTTCTTTCAAAAACAAAATTATATACCCAGGAATATGTATGTTTCAGTATGATTATTGTCATATAGGTAGGACCAATTTATCATTCATTATGTTCCATCTCAATTTTAACTAGTTTTCGATTTTCTCGTGTTTTTCTCCTAATGTTTTTGTATGAACAATACAGATGTGGCACTATCTAAAGAAGGCATGGGGAAGGCATGGGAACACCATGCATTCGAGGCCTAGATTGTCTTCCAGTATGCAATGGCTATCACTATGCTATGTGTGTTAGCAGCAAATGTGCCTGTGTTGGTCCGAAAGAGGGTGAAAGACCAAATTAATAATCAATATGGAAACATTCACAGCTAAAACCTTTTTTTTCCTTCTTCTCCTTCTCAATGTTTTAGTATGAACGGTACATGTCGGTCACCATCCAATCCAGCTGTTGAAAAAGTATGCAATATAGACGCGCAATGTAAGCCATTCTGCAAAGGCCATGCAGTGCCGGTACCTATTCTGCAGTGCCGGTACCTATCCTCAGTGTATATTGCACAAGTGTGAATGTACTGGTTCCACCTAAAAAAAACAAAGAGTTTATGGGTGGTGATTCTGAATGTAAAACAATAAGATACAATAACATTGATGATGGATTCAGTAATAGATTATGAATTTTGCTTGGTTTACATCTTGATCTTTAAGTTGTTCCTCGTGATTCTGTATTGGTCCTTTCATTTGTGTGCATAATTTTTTTTAAGTAATTGTCACATTCAGAATTTTTTGATATCTTGGTTTTAAAGGGGCATAGCATACAAACTATTGAAAAATACAGCATTGAGCATGGGAAGACAAAATCAGAGAACTTACAGGGATAAACTTCACTAATCATACCGAACTTACAGGAATCAAAACGACTGCACTTGACAGTCATGTGGATGGTTCTGAAGAGTACCCCTCTAGAATTCGGCCCACTACAAGAACTCCACTAGCAGAATTCCAAATTTTGAGTTGTTTATGTGTCGCTAAGATTCAATACTCTGAGAGTGAGTAAAAATGTGAATAAGTTTTGACTCCTAGTCTCTTACACAAAAATAATAAACAAGATAATAAATACATGTACGAAAAGATCATACAGTTCAAATGATACATATATCGGAATTGCAATTTAGGTGAAGCTCTTTTTTTTAAAATCAAATTAGACAAGTACATTTTCCCATACATCAAGTCATACATACTCATATGTAGCATATGTACAGAGATGCACTTAATCATCTAGATAAATCTAATTCCAACGAATATCACGAAAACATAAAGAAAAGATCATACAGAGTTCTACCAATGGACATAAAGAAAACATCATAGAGAGTTCACCAAATGAAGCTTTTCATCCCTTTCCCCTTCACAGCATCCATTAAAAGTACAGGTCAAGCACAGGATCAGTCTCCAATAAGCTACCCATGAAGTTTACCTTACAGACTTGAGGAAAGCTCAAACCGGCTTCTTCACAACCAGCCTTTGTAACAAGAGGAAGAGACCCCAGATCAACATATTCTAACAATTTACAAAACCGTAGTATCAAGCTAATGCCCACAACTGTGATTCTGGGTAAATTACTCATTTTAAGAACCTTTAAATCTGACACAAACCCTCCAATTGCGATTCCATGAATACCTGAATCTGTTACTTTATCACAGCATGAGATGTCAAGAGCAACAATGTTTCTGCAGTTTGATATAATACAACGGAGGGAAGAATCAGTGATGTTTAAGCACCAATCCCTTCTTAAGCTCCTCAAACTGTAGCTCAAACCAATGACAAGGGATTTTAATGGTTCATCAGAAACCTTATTTTTCATTAGCGAGGATAGTATTAGTACACTGCCCAATAGAACTGCAGAAAATTTTGGTTAAAACAGAGAACTCACATGGAACGAGAGACTGAAACTGAAACTGAAACTGAAACAGAGAAATCACAAAACTTCCTATTATTCATTTCATGCCACACAAGCACACAACCCAAATCATGTCCATATAACTAATAATAAATAGTTATATGCCTACATACAGCACAATATAGAGAGAATGATACCAATTTACTAGTTCAAACTCAAATTAATCTGCCACATGCAATATAATATTACATAACAGTAAAAAAAGATCAATAAAGAAGAACACAACCATAATACAGATGACAATAAACTATGTGAAGAACTCACTACATTCATCAAAGAAGCATCCTTCTCAATAGCCATTATTATTTGGATTATTCTTCATCTTTCCAAATCATAGCCATAGAACTCACTACATTCATCGAAGCAACACCCTTCTCAATAATCATTATTATTTGGATTATTCTTTCATCATAGCCTTCAGAATGTCAATCACTCGGCGACATCCTCAACATATACCAGCTTCCCTTCTCTTATGTATTTGATGGCGAGTTCTAAGAACTCGGGATATGAATTCTTGTGATCAGACTGTATAAACCCCTGAAGCCGGATTCTTTTTGCAGTGATATAGAATGTGTTGTAAACAGGTTCCTTTGGTCTGAGATTGTACTGAGATATCAATCCACAAACAGCAATCCGACCAAAGTTCTTCATGTTCTCGAGAACAGCATCTAGCATTTTGCCTCCAACATTTTCGAAGTATATATCAATCCCAACTGGAAAATACCTGCCAAATAATAAACGACTGGAAGTTTATTTGCTGGAACTAGAGATAAACGACTGGAAATAATAATCTGGGAATTAGAGAACAAAATTCCTGAAAGTTTATACAGTCTTAAACAGCATAATGATATCAAGCACATTATGCATCGAGTAAATCATGAAATAAAGAAGTAACATTCAAATGACATTTAAAAAATGTATATGGCTTAGATGCACAACAGTTGGAAATTCCATTCCAACCCATGGAGTCTCAACCACAGTTTTGTTCGAAGAGTCTATCTCCATCATTCCTTACGAAAAAAATATATATTAATTAGTATACAGTTTAAGTCGTCTTTAACAAAGATTAATTGCATGAAAATGTAAATTAAAATTTTATAAGGATGAAGGTAATTACCATTTAGTATGGATTCTTGGAACTCTTGTTGAGATGATATATTGAATTCTTCTTCATCAGAATCTTCATCGATGTATTCTATTCCACAAGGTTCCAACACATAAGGTTCAATCTCACCGAGGTGTTCCATTCTTATGTTGAGCGCACGAGAGGGAGAGAGAGAGATGACTATCAAATTATACGTAAGGAAAATTTTAATCTAAAATAAAGTTAGGTTCTACAAATATGCTTTAGTTACCTCTCGGCTCCATGCATCCGCAAAATATAGAAGTTCAAGTGCACGCCTAACTGCTACACGATCACTATCAGGAAAAAAAAGAATTGTAAGGGATGACTATAACATTTTTGAGGAATTGTAATGTTTGTTTGGGAAGATGCAAGTTATACAATTTTGCAATCTCACTTGAAATTTTTAAAAACGGCCACTATACTCCGACTAAAGACCTGATAAGATTTGGTTATGGCTATCCTCTTGCAGTTAAAGTTGATTGGGACATTAATATGCAATACAAGTTACGACTGCAATTATAATGTTACAATCAAATTCTTAGTTATAGCTACCACCTACAATTTAACTTTGAAATCATATAAACATCCCAATGCTGTGCAAACTACATATATCACAAATTTAAAGACAAATCACATCAATAAGTCATACAACATAAATTTAAGGGCACTATAATGCGAAGGTGGGCATAGGGTATCAACATCATTATCTGGACAAAATTCGAACTATCTGTTCACGAAATTATTCTCAGTGTGGCTTTAATTTGAGCAGCAAAAAATACCTTGAGGGATCGACGGGAGGAGGGCGGCGGCGTTCGCGAAGGAGGAGGCAGGTGGCGTGGGAGGAGGGCGGCGGCATTCGAGGAGGCAGGCGGCGAGGGCGTGGGAGGAGGGCGGCGGCGTTCGTGAGGGAGCGGCGTGGGAGGAGGACGTGGGAGGAGGGCGGTGGCGTTCGTGAGGGAGCGGCGCGGGTTAGAGGGAGGCAGGAGGCGTGGGTTAGAGGAGGAGAGAGAAAGACGTGAGAAAGAGGCAGGATCTGATTTGGGGAAATCAAATCAATTAATTAAGGAAATTAACAAATAATTGTCAATTTTATTTTTGCAAATGAGCCCTTTGATTAAAACAATGATCTAAGGGCTCTTATTTTGCCACATCACATTGTATGAGGAAATTTCCTCATACAAATATGAGGCTCACTTTTCTCATATATATATATATATATATATATATATATATATATATATATATATATATATATATGGGTAAAAGGGATATGAGCAACTTGCTCATTTAGTAAATGAGCAATTGATTATGTGGCATGCATATGATACTTTGGACAACTAACCCTTTTAAGGGCTTTCCAATCACATGCATGTCACATCATCAATTGCTTATTTACTAAATGAGCAAGTTGCTCATACCCCTTTTTCCCATATATATATACTAGTATTAGACACGTGCATACGTGCACGTGGTAAAAACTGTAGGGATAATGAGTAAGGTAAAAAAGAAAATAATTTCCAAACTGATCCACTTTTGAAATATATTTACCAATCTGGTATACTTTCGAAAATATTTACCAAAGTTAGGCCATAACCCAAAAGAAAATAATTTCCAATCTGATCCACTGCCAAAAATATTTACCAAACTGGCCCACTACCGAAAATATTTACCAAAGTGGGTCATTTTGTCAACACGTGCGCTGCACGTGCTGTCTTCAAAATGACAGTCGCTGACACTAAGGCCCTTTCCCATTATAATAGTAGATATATATATATATATATATATATATATATATATATATATATATATATATAGGGAAAGCTTCGGTTGAGCACTACTCTAGTGCTCACCGCGTGAACACTAGGCCTTCAGGCGTTCATATCGAAAATCTGAACCGTTCACATTGATCTACATATATAAATTAGTCTAAATATGTAAAATCAAATCATTTGAAATTCATTTACCCATTCATTGAAGTGTTACAAAATTGTATGGCTGAAAATCATTGTTTTTATAGTCACATGATGGATGGGCAAATGAATTTCAAATGATTTGATTTTACATATTTAGACTAATTTAGATGTGTAGATCAATGTGAACGGTTCGGATTTTCGATATGAACGCCCGAATGCCTTGTGTTCACGTGGTGAGCACTAGAGTAGTGCTCAACCAAAGCTTTCCCTATATATATATATATATATATATATATATATATATATATATATATATATATATATATATATATATAACTCATATAGAGTAAGTCTATTAAGAGCTGGGAAGTTGGGCTCCTTATCGGGAGCTAGAGATCTCAGCCATCCGATCGATCTTGATCGCGATCGGATGGCTGAGATCTAATGCCGCTTATCTTCAGATTGGGTGAGGGGTAAAAGGGGAATACTCAATCGATCGATTGAGTATACCCCTTATCTCTTCTCTTCGACGAATCTCTCTTCTCTCCCGCTCTCTATCGTTCCAAACCCTAATATCTTCTCCCGCTCTCTCTCCCGCTCTCGAAGATCGCGGCGCTCTCTTCACAACCCTAATCGATATCATCTCTTCTCTTTTCACCCTATCTGAAGAGATCCCCATCTTCGAAACCCTAATCCACCTCTCTTCGAAACCCTAATCGAAGGTAGCGAAGTCGAGCTCTTCTCTCCCGCTCTCTTTCTTCGTCACCTGTGTAAACCCAACTCCACCATCGACCGGATCTCCAGTCGCTTATCTTCAGATCTGTCGAGGGGTAAAAGGGGTATAATCGATCGATCAGACGCCATCGGTCTTGTCGTCGCAGCACCAAAGAAGAGCACTTACAAGTTTGTTCTCTCTCTCCGACGGAAAACCCAAACTACGACAAGGGTTTCGATTTCTCATCTCGAATTCAAATTTTATTTCCTTTATAAATGCTTCTAGTTTGTTGTTATATTTTTAGCGCTTAAACTATGCTCTGATAATATTCGCACTAGTATTCGGACTAGTACATTTAGAATAGCAAATAATATTCGAACTAGTATATGGAATTTTAAGATGTGGATATAACACATGCATATAAGCACACAAAATCCATGTAATATGCAGTCTAGTTTTTGTTTCTTTCGAGATTTGCTTCAATCACTGTTAATAGGACATGACACATGCATATAAGCACCCAAATTCCATGTAAAATCCATGTAAGAAGCTGAAAGTTGCTTGCCATTTAAGTATGGATGTTTCTCCCCAAAAAGGAAAAAATTTAACTGTCTAAAATCTATACATACTTAAATTCTTCAAACACTAAGTTTCATATTCCCTCAGTAAGAACACTTTATTACTTGTAGATCAAGAATGTAGTCTGTTGGACTTTCTCGTTTGTGTTAATTTAAAGTTGTAGCTTTTTTTTTAATGTTTGTTGTCTCATTCTCCTATGAAGGATGGAGGTTGAAAATGAAGAATTATTAAGCCAAGATGTTCAGTCCAGTTGGAGGGACATTGATGATGCTTCTAAACTATTTGTTGGTTTAGTATTTGCAACATTAGAAGACGGATATGAATTTTATAAAACATATGCAAAATTAGTTAGTTTTTCAGTACGCAAGTTTGCAACGATGGTTGATACTACCACAAAGGAGAGATATTCACAACAATGTGTTTGCTTAAAGCAAGGCAAGCCGGTTGATACAACTGTTGTGAATATTGCCAATAATGAAGAATCTTCTTCTTCAAATTTGATCAAGAGAAGGAAAAGGGCTGTGACGAAAGAAGAGTGTATGGCTCAAATACGAATGCAAAGGGATGATGACGGGAGATGGTCAATCCGTAGGTTTGTTGAAGAGCACAACCATATTTGTGTCACATCTAAGAAGCAACAATTTTTAAGATGTAATAGAACTGTCTCTGAAGCGCAAAAAAGTTTACTTAGTTCTTTCAAAGAGGCTAACATAAGAACTTCAGAGTTTATGTCCTTCATGGAAATAGAAAATGAAGGTTTCAGTAATATTAATTGTACTGAAAAAGATATTAGAAATTCGTTGCAAAGAGAGAAGGATGGTATGAGAGCTTATGATGTTGATATATTGCTGGAGCACTTGCAAGAGGAAAAAGAGATGAATCCTTCTTTCTGTTTTCATTACAAGGTTGATAAAGACAACAAATTAACTCATGTCTTATGGGTTGATGCTATTGCCAGGAAGGTTTACAAGCATTTTGGTGAAGTGCTAATTTTTGATACCACATATGATACCAATGAATACAAGTTGGTTTTTGCTCTATTTACTGGAGTTAATCATCATGGCCAATCTGTCAATTTTGATGCGGCTTTTATAAATAAAGAGACCACCGACTCTTTTGTTTGGTTGTTTCAAAAATGGGTTGAAACAATGGGTGGGTCTCCACCAAAAGTGATCATCACAGATCAAGATCCTGCAATGGATAATGCAATTCGCATGTGTTTTTCTGGTTCGAGCCACAGGCTTTGCATGTGGCATATTCTTAAAAAACTTCCCGAAAAGCTGGGTAGCCCGGACCTGAATAGTGATTTTAGCATTCCATTCCATAGTTGCATCTGGGAATCAGAGATCCCGGAAGAGTTTGAGATGAGATGGAATGACGTAATGAATGCTAATGTGCAAATTGCAGGTATTACTTGTTTCAATAAATTATAGTTATGTTTGAACATTTTTTTGTAGTATTAGTACTTGATACATATTACAATAACAGGAAATCCTTGGCTTTCTGACATTTATTTGCTACATGAGAAGTGGATACCAGCTTATGCTAAGCATATTTTTACTGCTGGAATTCGCACAACTCAGAGATCAGAAAGTATGAATGCTTTTGTAGATAAGTATGTGAATAGCAGAAATTCATTACATGAATTTATGACGAGGTTTGAAAGAGTAATAAGGAAACAAAGACAAAATCAGTTAGCAGCTGACTACACCACTCTGCATACAAAACCAAAGCTGCAAACAGATTTTGAAATTGAGTTCCTAGAGCAAAATTTTATGTATTTCAAGCTGAACTAGTTGAAAGCTTGAATTATGCCTCTTTAATGAAACTTGACGATGGTAGTGTGCGACACTATATTGTCAGGAGAATGGGAAAGTCGGTACAATCTGATAAAACAAGAGATGTATTCTACAAGGGAATGGATACTGCTGGGACTTGCACTTGTAGTAAATTTGAAGTGGAGGAAATTCCTTGTAGACACATCCTTGTGGTATTGAGGAATGAGTTTGTTGATTTCCTGCCTCAATCTTATATTTTAAAGAGGTGGACCGCTTCGGTAACTACCGAGATTGTATATGATGATGCTGGTGATAAAATCATCGGTAGCTACGGTAGTCCACAAGATTTGGACATGGTGGAATTGTCAAATGAAATCAACAAAGTGATGAGGATCGCCCGCTCATCAAAGGAGATGCGCCAGAAGGCTAAAACATTATTAGTTGGTGTTGTTGCAGAATTGCAACAAGATATGTCCCAAGAATTACAACAAGCAACAACTAGTTCACTACCTAGAACAGTCCATATTCATGTACCCGATATTGCAAAAACCAAAGATAGTGGGAAGCGCATTAAAGGGGGTAGGGAGAAAGCATTGGAGAAGGCTGCCAAACCACTAAGAAAGTGTCGTTTGTGCAAGAAGCTTGTAAATCATGACAGTCGTACCTGTCCTTTAAAGGAAAGGTTAGTAATTGAATACAAAGTTTATACTTTATTTTCTTTATATATAGTATAATCTTAATTTCATTTTGTGAATATTAATCGTGTAGCTCTACCATAAATGAGTCACAAGCTTTTACTACATTTTCAACAATGGAACCTATAACAGAGGAGGCTCCGAATATAGCATGAACTTTGTTGGTTTATTTCTGTGGATTTTGCAAGGTACGTGACATATATATTTTAAAATAATTTCTGAACCATATCTGTCGTTATTGTACTTTAATATATTATAGCACATTTATTAAATTAACCCTTTTGTCTTCTTTGTGTGCAGGTAAAATATTGATGGGAAAAAATTGATGCTCGATAAGAAATTTAGTTCCCGAAAAGTTGGTAAAAAAATTTGGGTTTATAGTTTATAATTCCAAGTTAGTAGGCAATGATGAAAAGTTTATGCAGCTTGAATTTTGTTCTTGACCACTAGCCGGTGTGGCTTAATAAAGCAGCCCTAGTGACAAATTCAAAATTCCACATTTGACTCATTTATACTTGATTTAATATGCGGCAGTGATGAAAAGTTTATGCATGATTTGATACTTCATGATTATTGGATGGTGTTCAACTTCATGTTCATTTTGGGTTTGTTTTGAGTCGGGAAGCTGAAATTATTTGACACTTCATCCTTTTGTTCAAACTAAGTTGTTCTGAGCTTACCCATTTTCAATTTCATTTTGAAAATGCATTTGTAACAATGGTTTTACCGGATATTAAGGTTGATGGTGGTGTTTTCCTGAGCTGCAATGATTTTTTCATCCGAGTCTACTGTTTTATGTTTTCTGTTGCACTTGTTCTGAGCCTACAAGTTTTAACTATGTTCAACATACACTCTTCAGGAACATGCCACATACGTACTTGAATTTTCTTCTATTTGATGAATCTTTTGGTGCAGGAATTCAAGAGAAAGAACGAGAAGGTCGTTAGCGAAGAACCGGAGATACTTCAAGTTCTGTTTCTGTTTGTTCTGGGCTTACTTGAAGTTGACAAAATTTGATACTTCATGATCTGCACTTGACAAAATTGGATACTTCAAGTTCTGTTTGTGTTTGTTCTGAGATTACAAAAATTGATACTTCATGATCTGTATCTGATTGTTCTGAGCTAACAAAATTTGTATACTTCATGCTCTGTTTGTGTTAGCTCTGGACCGGCAAAATTTGATACTTTATGTTCTGTTTGTGTTATTTCTGATATTACAATTTTTGCATAATTCATGATCTGTCTGTGTTAGTTCTGGACTGGCAAATTCTGCATGCTTCATGATCTGTCTTTGTTAGCTCTAGACTGGCAAAATTTGTATACTTCATGTTCTGTTTGTGTTAGCTGTGGACTGGCAAAATTTGATACTTCATGTTCTGTTTGTGTTATTTCTGAGCTTACAATTTTTGCATGCTTCATGATCTGTCTGTGTTGGTTCTGGGCTGGCAAATTTTGCATACTTCATGATCTGTCTGTGTTAGTTCTGGACTGGAAAAATTTGTATACTTCATGCTCTGTTTGTGTTAGCTGTGGACTGGCAAAATTTGGTACTTCATGTTCTGTTTGTGTTATTTCTGAGCTTACAATTTTTGCATACTTCATGATCTGTCTGTGTTGGTGCTGGACTGGCAAATTTTGCATACTTCATGATCTGTCTGTGTTAGCTCTGGACTGGCAAAATTTGTATACTTCATGTTCTGTTTGTGTTAGCTCTGGACCTGAAAAATTTGATACTTCATGTTCTGTTTGTGTTATTTCTGAGCTTACAATTTTTGCATACCTCATGATCTGTCTGTGTTGGTTCTGGACTGGCAAATTTTGCATACTTCATGATCTGTCTGTGTTGGTTCTGGACTGGCAAATTTTGCATACTTCATGATCTGTCTGTGTTAGCTCTGGACTGGCAAAATTTGTATACTTCATGTTCTGTTTGTGTTATTTCTGAGCTTACAAATTTTGCATACTTCATGAACTTTCTGTGTTAGTTCTGGACTGGCAAATTTTGTATACTTCATGCTCTGTTTGTGTTAGCTTTGGACTGACAAAATTTGATACTTCATGTTCTGTTTGTGTTATTTCTGAGCTTACAAATTTTTCATACTTCAAGCTCTGTTTGTGTTGGTTCTGAACGGTCAAATTTTGATGCTTCCATGATCTGTCTGTGTTAGTTCCGAGCTTACAAATGTTTCATACTTCATGCCCTGTTTGTGTTGGTTCTGTGCTGGCAAAATTTTCATACTTCATGTTCTGTTTGTGTCAGTTCTGAGCTTACAAAATTTGTTACTTCATGCTCTGTCTGTGTTAGTTCAGAGCTTACAAAATTTTGGTACTTCATGCTCGGTTTGTGTTACTTCTGAGCATGGAAATAAATTGGATACGCCATGCTGCGTAATACACCAAAACATACACAGAATTTCATTCATGACATCAAAACAATAATGAACTGAATATGTGGAAGAAATTCGATCTTCATAGAATTGCAAGGTAATACTTTACAAAAACTTTACAACGTAATAAATGTACTTGACATCTGACACTTTACAAAGAACTGAAACATAACAAACACTTTATAGCGTAGTACAATGTTTAATAACGTACAGGTACATAAAAAAATTTACAAATACTGAAAGTATACAACTTATTGTTGCCCCTAATACATATTTTGTTTTGTATACTGTCAACAAAAAAACACTTTTTGAGTTTGCTCCAAATATCAAATTTTCCCGTAGTCCAGTATTCAATAGCTCCAAGAAGCACTTCATGCTGAAATCAACCTGAAATCAAAAGTAAACATAAGTCATTTAACCTGGAAAAGACAAAATAATTAAAACAGATAGTCGGTTCAGAACGCAAAAAATTTTCAAGTAAATATGGTAAGCTCAGAAAAACAGAGGCTGAACATGAAGTTCAAAATTTGTTGGCTCAGCAAAAACAGAAACTGAGAACCAAGCAGCTTGGGAGCAAACAGAAATAGATAGTGAAGTATCAAATGTTTGTAAGCTCATAGCAAACAGAGACAGAGCATGAATTGTCAAAGTTTGTAAGCTCGGAACTAACACAAACAGATCATGAAGTGTTAAATTTTGCCCTCGCTCAGAACCAACACAAAAATAGCATGAAGTATCAAATTTTGCCAACACAGAACTAACACCAACTGATCATGAAGTATCAAATTTTATCAAGTGCTCAGAACTAACACAAACACAGCATGTAGTATCAAAATTTTGTAAGCTCAGAACCAATACAAACAGATCATAAAGTATGAAAATTTTGCCAGTCCAGAACTAACACAGACAGATCATGAAGTATGCAAAATTTGTAAGCTCAGAAATAACACAAACAGAAAATGAAGTATCAAATTTTGCCGGTCCAGAGCTAACACAAACAGAGCATGAAGTATACAAATTTTGTTAGCTCAGAACAATCAGATACAGATCATGAAGTATCAAATTTTGTAATCTCAGAACAAACACAAACAGAACTTGAAGTATCCAATTTGGTCAAGTGCAGATAATGAAATATCCAATTTTGTCAACTTCAAGTAAGCCCAGAACAAACAGAAACATATTGATGAAGTATCAAATTTTGTTCACTCAGAACAAACATAAAATGAACTCTTTGAACCTGGACACGAAGTATCAAATTTTGTATGCTCAAGACAAACAGAAGCTTGCCATGAAGTTTGAAATTTGGTATAGTGTCAGAACAACAGACACTGAACATGTGGTTTAAATAAAACTTGTTGGCTCAGAACACACTATTCATAACTAGGGCTGCATTGGGGTGCCGCGCCAACTAGGATATGATAGATATATAATCAAGAATAAATACAACAATCTTGAAGTAAATATTCAGATCATAAACTGTTTTGCATCACGGCCTACACCAACAAACAGTTTGAGAGAATCAAAGACCAAAAGGCTTAGATGAGTACCCAACACATACGCATCCAACTTCAGTTACTATAAAATCTAGTTTTCTGTTGTTTGGAGCTTACAAATTATGATACTTCATGCTCTGTTTCTGCTGTTTTGAACTTATTATCAACTGTCTTTCATAAACAAAGAAAAAACTAGTAGGCTCAGAACACACTATTCATAACTAGGGCTGCATTGGGGTGCCGTGCCAACTAGGATATGATAGATATATAATCAAGAATAAATACAACAAATTGAAATAATTATTCAGATCATAAAGTGTTTAGCATCACTGCCTAATATATAGTTTTTTTGTAGTGTCATGATCTGTTTGTGTTTGTTCTGAGCTGGCAAAATTTGATACTTCATGTTCTGTTTGTGTTGTTCGGAGCTTATCATCAACTGTGTTATATATATAGAGTAAGTCTATTAAGAGCTGGGGAACTGAAATCCTTATCCAGAGCGGGGGTTTTTAGCCATTCGTTCGCGATTGATCGCGATGGAACGACTCATATTTGATACTGCTTATCTTCAGAATGTTTGGGGGTAAAAGGGGTAAAATCAAAAACCCCTATCTCTTATCTTCTCACAATCAATCGACCAAGCTCACATAATAGACTTACTCATGAATATATATAGACTAAAGAAAACCAGTAGGCTCAGAAAACACTAATCATAAGTAGGGCTGCATTGGAGTGCCGCGCCAACTAGGATATGATAGATTTATAATCAAGAATACTTAAAACAGGATTGAAATAATTATTCAGATCATAAAGTATTTTGCATCACTGCCTAAACCATTGTGAGTCATCGGTGCCCAAAATTTTGGTGAATTGAGCTAGTCTCAAATCTCATAAATGTAAGGTAAGTGTTGAGAGCATTGGACATTCAAACACTATACTTTCATTTCTTCACCATCTACTCTCCCGCTCATACCCCAGATGTGTATTCAACTTTGAATAATTATCATGGCACACAACCAAATACCCTTCAAAACAATAATTTCAATGCCCAAAAATTTTGTAACCAACTTATATCAAAATCAATCTCATCATTGCCTACAAACAAAACCGAATGAAAATGCAAGAAATTAAACAGAAATCATAAAAGCATTTATGAGAGTCAAACACTTCCCTCCGAAATCAGAGAGATGCTGTAACACCCCGAATTTCAAATAAGGACAAATTCGAGATTTCACAGGATCTTTACTTCACTTCGTACAATTTTACAAGAAATTTAAAACTTTTTATTCACAATACATCAGAGTTCAATTACAACTTGGTTTTTACACAGCGGAAGAATAAAATATTACAATAAAACATTTGCAACATCTTTAAAAATAAAACAGCGTCAGCATATCCACTTTATAGCTCCATGAATGGTCCTTTACCTGCATGTTAATCTGTGGGCACGTCAGTTACTTAGAACTGACGAAATGTTATACACGGCTATCCTCTCTATGCCGGGAATAGTATAACGATCTCATACTTTAACAAATCAACAACAAGATTGAATGAACAAGTAAAGTGTCAAAGGTGATTATTCTAAACATAAGTGTATGTCATGCCTTAATGCCTAATGCACACATTTCTATACTAGGATGACACTAATGCACACTTGTTCGGATTCTATGCATCCCATACTACATAGGTCCGAGGGCAAGCGCCTACGTACTCCACATTGAAGGGTTCGATCCCTCGCCATGAGACTACCCAGTAATAAAATAAGTTTTAGAGTTATTTCACAGATACGGATCTCAGCCTCCCTGGCTTATATTAACAGATCCCAGCCTCCCTGGCTATTATATCGTGATGATAATCCCGTAAATGCCCTTCCAGCCCCGGTATATACATATTCTTTGGAGTATGGTAAACATCCGTCGACTACCCTAAGTCCCGGATAAAATACAGTCCATCTCCTATAGGGCAACCACAGTCCACCAACTGGGTCTATAGCCACGGAGATCCACCGCCGACTATATAGAAGCACCCATTTACGTTTGCACAAGTTTATTACATCTTCACTTAGGTGCCTAATTATTTTTAGTTCAAGACATGAATATGTTATCACCCTAGAATCAGTTTTACTTCATACCGGATTTATTCACAAAATACGAGATCGCCCGACGGTATTATCTCAAAATCATATCAATTCTTTCTTTCAAAATTACCGGTAACCGAAGTCTTACTAATTCTTAATCATAATCTTTCATGTACAAGAAACATGGGTACACATACCCTTTAGTAATCATGTCTTAAACTTATATAATTTCATCTTTCAATTCACTTCACAAAAATAATCAAATCTTGTCTTAACACTTATCCACAAAGTAATCATTTCATAGTCTTGCCACTATTCATGATCTAGTTATTCATAATAAATAATAATTCATTCACAATTTCAAATTCATACGATGTCTCATTTAACACGATTCAATGTCTCATCTTTAGCACTAAACATGATTTACTCATTCACAACAAAATCTTTCATGATCTCAAAAGTCACATAACTCAACCATATTGCATTTCTAGAAATAAAGAGATTTCAATTCACCCTAAATCATTAAAAGTCATGCTCTTTACTAATATTTTTGTAGTCATTTATTTTTCTTTCTATCTCAAATCCTCGTTAAAACTTATCAATTACACAAAAACAATCTTTAAGAATAAATTCTTCATTTATGTTTTATGAATACTAAAATTTACCCAAAATGAAATACTTTTGAAAGTCGAGCTGACCCACTTTCGAAACTATTTACCAAATTGACCTACTCACTATCAAAATTACAGATCTAGTTTCCACGGAAGTTTTTACCAAACTGACCCACTTTCGAAACTATTTACCAAATCATTTTAAAACCCCAAAATAAAATATAAGTCACCAGGGAGTTTTGAACCCGTGACTATTCTCAACCAAACCCAAGTTTATTACGCTAACCAGTAAGTCTATATGTAATCTCTGTTTAAAAAAACACAAATATTCTTTTGTTCAACTATCCACAAGGTGTGTCTTTTTCCATAAAATGTGTTCATTCCAAAAGATCAATTCTTTCACAATTTTTAGAAATAATCCTTTCCATGATAGTAACTAATAAAAAGATAGCAACTAATAAAAAGATAGTAACTAAAAAAATTTCTAATTATTTTAAAAATACTAGTTTTCACTTATTTAAAGAAATTCCTTTTTTTTTTCTCACCTTTTGCAAAACTTAGACTTTTCTTAAGGAACTAAATCCTACAAAAGAAATGAAAACTAGTATCCATGTCTATTTGATTAAAATCTCAATTTGACATAAATTATATTTTATAAAAATAAAAATTGCTCTTTCACACAATAGTTCCCATCATTATAAACTAAGCGAAATTTCATTTTTTATTTTATTATAAAATCTAATATGGTCAATAATATTATAAGCATAAAATTCTACAATTTACCAACATGGTTTATACAAGAATTTGTCTTTTTTTTTTTTTTCATTAACATGGTAATTGTCACAATAAGACTACTTTCGCAATTATGATAGCATGATTCCCATTTGTAAATTTCACATCAAAGTTATTCTCATATATTAACACTATTGTAAACACAAGACTAAGCAAACATATTTGTAGAACCCCGTATTTTCAAATATTATTTTAATTATTTGAAAATGAATTTAAATAATTTTTGAGTATTTGATAAATATTTTCTAAGAAATTTATCTTTTGTGCACGTGCAAAATACGTGCAAATGACTTTTTAGAAGTTCGAAAAATTAAGTTTTCCTTATGAAAAATCATTATTTATTATTAGAGAATTATTTAGTATTTTTCCAGAATTTTCCGAAATTAATTAGTACTATTTGCAATTTTTGAGAAAAGAGGGACTTATTTGCAAAATTGACAATTTTGAGGGATTAAAATGCAAAATGTGTTTTCTGGACTTTCCGATCAGTACTTATTGAGGGTTGAAAATATATTTTCTATTAGATCCTAATTTAAATGATATTTGATTTAGTTTTCAAGAATACAATCATATATGCAAGATGTACTCTTAAAAGGATTATTTTGCAAAATGGGAATTAAACCCTAATATTCTATCCGGCATATATAAGGGAAATTTCTCCTTCAGCCGTCATTGTAAAAGAATACGGATTTTGGTGATTTGGGATCTTGAAGAACAAGGAGGATTCTTGGATCTAGCAAGGAGAACTATTTCGTGGATTTTCTTCAAAACAAGGTGAGTTGGTTTGTTTTGTTTTGTTTGCTTTGTTTGATTTGAATGATGAATGAAGTGAGACCTTTGTTATGATTGTTGTGATCGTCATGCTATTGTTTTGTTAATCTCATTGTATATATGATATGGATCTTTCATTTGATATGGATGATTAGAACTTTTAATTGATATCGGACCATGACGAGGAAAGATTTAGAATTATTGAGGATATGTTGATTTATGAGATCTTGTTGTTAGAAAGCAAATTAAGAACTGATTATGTCGTGATCAGATATTACACATTTGGATCTAGTGATTGTAAACCAATCTTGTGTATGTGTTGAGGACGACATTTAGTTTTGTTGAGAAAACCCTAATCAAAGGATTAAGAGATTAGATCATGAGGAGATGAGATTTGAGTATTTGATTAATTGAGAAATGTATCCATGATGGAGATCTTTGAGAGTTGTTTAATTGCCTGGATACAAGTTAATTTGGTGATCAGTAAATCTTTAGAAAACTTTAGTTTTGATTGGTGTTCAGATTTATTTTGTTTGGAAATCTGTAGCCGACAGTCGACTGGACTGCGAAGCAGTCGACTGGTTCGAGCCTACTGATGTACTTGTAGTCTTTGAGATTTGCTCGGGACAGTCGACCTAGACTGAGGTCAGTCGACTGGTCCTCTGGTTGTATTTTTGTTCAGTTCTTTCGGGACGGTCGACTGATGACTTGTCAAGTCGACTGGTCATGCCTTAGATTATTTTTGTAAAATGTTGGGATATGTCCTCTGGACAGTCGACTGGTCCTTTATGCAGTCGACTAGTCCTGAAGGATCTTTGTATTTGAAATTGAGATATTTTGTTTAGCGTTTGATTTTGAGACATTTGTTCAGTACTTGATTCTGAGATATTGTTCAGTACTTGATGTTGAGATATTTGTTCAGTGTTTGATTTTAAGATGTTCAGTTAAGTATTGGTTTTTGAGATGTTCAGTTAAGAACATGATTTTGAGATATTTTGTTGAGCCACTTGTTAAGTGGAATTTGTTCAGATATTTGTTTTTTTGAGTCTCTAGAGGTAGGTGACCCTAGTATACCGGTGTTTGTTCAGTTATTTGTTGAGGCCCATTGAGGCAAATTTTCAGTTATTCAGATTTTTAGTCCGGTAGGGTACACTACTCTAGGAGATTTCGTTCAGTAACCCAAACTAATAAGGACAGGCATTAGTAGTGTCATGACGAATGGGAACTTGAGTTATGCACCTCAGTATGGCTTTTGATGTAGGATTAGTCTCCGGAATTATCCAAGTAGTTAGCTTGAGATGTGTGATTTATCTCCGGAATTATCCAGGTAGTTAACCTGAGATGTGAGGTATTTCTCCGGAATTATCCAAGTAATTATCTTGAGATGTGGGATTGAACTACGGAATGATCGGAGTCGAGGCGACGCTTTTGGGGTATTCTTGTGATTATGAGTCTATGTTTAGATGTGGGATGATCTCCTGAATTATCTAGGGGAAATACCTGTGATGTGGGATCAATCTCCGGAATGATCAAGCATGGGCAAATTATCATAGTTTATCTTCATCTCTTAGTAGTCATCGTTGTCAGCATGTAGTCATGGTGTTTTCTTGAATCACTTTTATGCATTTGGATTCCCTGTTTTCGGCACACACTTGGCTTTTGGTTTTGGTATCACCCCTTATTCTTTTGTTGTACTTCATACTTTAGTGTTTGATTATTATTTGTTGGATATTATGTTCTAAGTTCATTTTATGTTATTGTTTTGATTAGTCGCCACTCACACCATTTTTATGGCTGACCCCTTTAGTTTGGGGGTTAGGGTTCAACTCTAGCCTCACATGTTGCAGGTTGTTGCTTAGATTGGAGGTTGAAAGCTCGAGTGGGCATTTTGAGATAATTTAAATTATTTAGTGATTGGTGTAAAATTGTTAAGATATATTTGAATCATTATTGAGTTGTAAATAAAGATAAATTTGTGATGAGATGTTTAGGTTTCCGCTGTGATATGTAATAATTGTTGTAATAAAGAAGAAAAATTTTAGTGGTGTCGTTGGTGTTTATTGTTCTATTGAAGTGGATTACTGGGATTTCGCCACTTATTTTCTAAGCTCTCATATTAGAAATTTGGGGCGCTACAGAGATTGGTATCAGAGCTCCGCTTCAATATAATAATAGACTTAGTATGACAACCAACCTAGGTGTGGACACTAGAGAGTGAGTACCTAGGTGTGGACATCAGAGTGTGAGTATCACATAGAATAAAATTATGATGTTTGGTTTGAAATTATGGTTTGGCTTTGCCATAGGGTAATGAATTGAGTTTGAATTGTATGTGTGCTCTAACTTTACCCTCGTTTTGCAGTATTCAAAATGGTTGCACCCAGAGGTAGAAATGGTGGCAACAATGAGGATGGATCGGGTAGTTCTCGAGGGGCGGGAATTGACCTAGAGGCTGAGTTTGCTAAGGTTTATCAGACCTTGAACACGCTGATGGCACTCAATGTGGCGCAGCAGCAAGCGCAGCAGTAGAATCCGCAGCCGAATCATGGAGCTGGGCATGGATTGGTGAATGCCGACCCCATCAAGCAGATTGAATCCTTTAAGAGGATGAGGCCGCCAGTCTTTGAGGGGCAAGCTGATCCAACAGCAGCAGATGATTGGATCAGGAAGATGGAGACGATCTTCGAAGTATCGGAGACTCCAGCAGCCAGTAAGGTGAAGTTGGCTTCTATGCAACTTGAGAAAGACGCTGGTGTCTGGTGGGAGTCACTGAAGAGGACTCTGGGAGATCAGCCTTTGACATGGGAAGCTTTTCTGGAGGAATTCAGAGATCGCTTCTTTCCTCTTGATGTTCAGGAGAAGAAGGCGACTGAGTTCATGAACCTTCAGCAGGGGAGCATGACTGTTCGAGAGTATGAGACGAAATTTGCTCAACTTTCAAGGTATGCGCCAGAGTTGGTCATGGATGAAGCAAAGAAGGCCAAAAAGTTTGAGCAGGGCTTGAGGCCGAACTTGAGGTCAAGGATGGTTCCGTTGGGTATCAGGAGATTCGAGAAGCTGGTCAGGAGGGCCGCAATGACTGAAGAGGATATGGAACTGTTTCAGAAGAAGCAGGATACATGGAACCGGAACAAGAGGCCCGCATCAGGCCAGAGTGGGAAGGGATTCCCCGCGAAGCAGGCGAAGTTCAGGGGACCGGTGCAGAAGGCATCTGGAGCTCAGGGAGTGACCTGCTACTACTGCAAGGAAGTAGGACATTACAGGTCAGCATGTCCGAAGTTGGCAGAGCATGTTTGTTCTCAGTGTGGGCAGACTGGACACTCAAAGCCCCATTGTCCACAACTGAAGAAAGATGGTTCGGGTGGAAGCAAAGTCCCGAAGAGGCAAGGGCGAGTATTTACATTGACCGAGGAGGATGCGAAGAACTCGGAAGATGTAATACAGGGTATGCAGGAATTTTGATTTCTTTCATTTTAGAATCAGTGTAATGAATAAAGCTTTTATTTCAGAACAATTTAAGATTGAGTATCATTCTTATTGTAACAGGAGTTGTTTTAATAAATGGAATAAAAGCAAAGGTTTTGTTTGACACTGGATCATCGCATACATTTGTATCGCCAAGTTTTGCAAAGATCTTAGGTTTGGAACCTAAGTTATTTCCAGGAAGAGTTTTGTCGGTGGCAACGCCGTCAGGAGAAGAGCTAGTAGCGGATCGATATTACGAGGGCTGTGATATCGAGATTGGTGGAAGGATGTTCGGCATCGACTTGATCGAGCTACAAGTGTTGGGAGTGGATATCATTGTTGGCATCGATTGGATGGCTATATATGATGCCACAATTGACTGCAAGCAGAAGGAGGTGTTGGTGAAAGCACCAGGTGGACCTGCAGTAACTTTCCAAGGGAAGAAGAGGATCCCGCAGGTGGCTGCAATGGTATCTAAGAAGTCTATTGCAGATGAAGTCAAGGGCATTCCGGTGGTTCGAAGTTTTCCTCAGGTGTTCTTGGATGATTTTCCAGGATTACCGCCGCAGAGAGATGTGGAGTTTTGCATCAACATTCAGCCGGGGAGTGCGCCGATTTCCAAGGCTCCGTACAGGATGGCACCTGTAGAGCAGGATGAAGTAAAGAAGCAGATTGAAGAGCTTTTGAGCAAAGGGCTTATCAGACCAAGTTCATCTCCGTGGGGAGCGCCAGTGTTGTTGGTCAAGAAGAAGGATGGGTCGATGAGGATGTGCATTGACTACAGGGAGTTGAATAGGGTGACTATTCAGAACAAGTACCCACTGCCGCGGATAGATGATTTGTTCGACAGGCTTCGAGGAGCAGCGGTATTTTCGAAGATTGACTTGAGGTCAGGATATCATCAGGTGCGAGTCAAGGAGGAAGATGTGAGCAAGACAGCGTTCAGGACTCGTCATGGATTGTATGAGTTTTTGGTGATGCCATTCGGGTTGACGAATGCGCCAGCAGTGTTCATGGATATGATGAATCGGGTGTTGAGGCCATTCATTGATTCCTTCGTGGTGGTCTTCATCGATGATATCTTGGTGTATTCGAAGTCGGAGGAGGATCATTCTAAGCACTTGACAGCGGTATTACAGACATTGCAGGAGCACAGCTTGTATGCCAAATTGTCGAAGTGTGAATTCTGGAAGTCTGAGGTAGCTTTCCTTGGTCACATTCTTTCTAAGGAGGGAGTGGCTACTGATCCTCAGAAAGTGGAAGCAGTGAAGGATTGGCCCAGGCCGACGTCAGTGAAGGAAGTCAGAAGCTTCTTGGGATTAGCTGGTTACTACAGGAGGTTTATTCAGGGGTATTCTCAGATTGCAGTTCCATTGACAGGCTTGACCCGGAAGAGTGTGGCATTTGTGTGGACAGATAAGTGCGAGGAGAGTTTCCTTGAGTTAAAGGAAAGGTGACTACTGCACCTATATTAGCATTGCCGCAAGCAGGGAAGGATTATGACATCTACAGTGATGCATCTCTCAGAGGTTTGGGATGTGTCTTGATGCAGGAAGGCAAGGTCATTGCTTATGGTTCGAGGCAGTTGCGTCCGCATGAGAAGAATTATCCGACGCATGACTTGGAGCTAGCAGCTATCATTTATGCCTTGAAGCTATGGAGGCATTATGTTTATGGTGAGAAGGTCAATATGTACACTGACCACAAGAGCCTGAAGTATATCTATCAGCAGAGGGATTTGAATCTTCGTCAGAGAAGATGGTTGGAGGTATTGGAAGACATTCGTCCTGAGATCAAGTATCATTCGGGCAAGGCGAATGTAGTGGCTGATGGACTCAGCAGGAAGAGTAGTTTGTCAAGGTTGATCACTACTCGAAGAGAGTTGGCAGAAGAGATCGATCAGGCAGGTATCGAGGTGGTACTGCGAGGTTTAGGGGCGTCTTTGGCTCAGTTGAGGCTGCAACCGTCCTTGAGAGAGAAGATTGTGGAAGGTCAGAGATCAGATTCAGAGATCCAGAAGATGTTGCAGCAGGTTGCAGAAGGCAAGTTATCCGAATTTCGTGTCCAAGATGGAGTTCTTTGGTTGGGTGAGAGGTTGTGTGTTCCAGATGATGCAGAATTGAGAGAGAGTATCTTGCAGGAAGCACACAGCACATTGTTATCAGTTCATCCAGGAGGTACGAAGATGTACAGGGATATCAAACCCCACTTTTGGTGGTCTGGCATGAAGCGAGACGTAGCAGATTTTGTGGCAAGGTGTCTGACTTGTCAGCAGATCAAGGCAGAGAATCAGAGACCTGGAGGTTTGTTGCAGCCTTTACCCATTCCGGAGTGGAAGTGGGAGAATATCAGCATGGATTTTATCACGGGTTTGCCTAGGAGTTCGAAGGGCAATGACTCGATTTGGGTTGTTGTGGACCGATTGACTAAGTCGGCACATTTTCTAGCCATGAAGATTACTTGGTCGATGGAGAAATTGGCTGAGTTGTACATTGGAGAGATTGTGAGACTTCATGGAGTCCCTGTTTCGATTGTGTCTGACAGAGATCCGAGGTTTACATCAAGGTTTTGGAGAAGTTTACAAGCAGCTTTGGGCACCAGGACTGATTTCAGTACAGCATTTCATCCGCAGACAGATGGACAGACGGAGAGGGTGAATCGAGTGCTGGAAGATATGTTGAGAGCTTGTGTTATCGATTTTGGTGGTAGTTGGGAGAGATACTTGACATTGGTTGAGTTTGCCTATAACAATAGTTACCATGCAAGTATTGGGATGGCACCGTATGAGGCTTTGTACGGCAGGAGGTGCAGGACACCTGTATGTTGGTATGAGGTTGGCGAAAGGCAGATGTATGGTCCTGAGATCGTACAGCAGACGTCAGAGCAGATTGAGTTGATTCGCAAGAGATTGGTTGAAGCTCAGAGTCGGCAGAAGAGTTATGCTGACACTCGACGAAGAGATTTGGAATTTGAGGTTGGGGATGCAGTTTTCCTCAAGGTTTCTCCGACCAAAGGAGTGATCAGATTTGGTAAGGGTGGCAAGTTGGCGCCGAGGTATATTGGGCCGTACAAGATCGTGGAGAGGATTGGCAAGACCGCATACAGATTGAAACTTCCTGAGGAGTTAGCGCAAGTGCATGATGTGTTTCATGTGTCGCTATTAAGGAAGTATGTGGCCGATCAGAAGCATCAGTTGGTAGAAGTTCCCGAAGATCTACAGGTGAACTTGAGTTACAAGGAACAGCCTGTTGAGATCATTGATCGTAGGGAGAAAGTCCTTAGGAGCAAGGTGATACCTATGGTCAAGGTATTGTGGAGGAATCAACAGTTCGAGGAGGCTACTTGGGAGCCAGAGGATCGCATGCTGAATGATTTTCCTGAATTGTTTGAGTGAATGTATTTCTTGTATGTGAATGGATTCCTTTGAATGATTGAACTATTGATTGATACCTGATGTAATCTTTAATTTGATTGTGATGTTATATGAAATTATTTGGATTATGATCTATCTATGAAGTATTGTTTCCTTTTGTTTGGTATGTGTTTGAACTCATTAGTAGTAGTTCTGAGGACAGAACTCTTCTAAGGAGGGAGTGATGTAGAACCCCGTATTTTCAAATATTATTTTAATTATTTGAAAATGAATTTAAATAATTTTTGAGTATTTGATAAATATTTTCTAAGAAATTTATCTTTTGTGCACGTGCAAAATACGTGCAAATGACTTTTTAGAAGTTCGAAAAATTAAGTTTTCCTTATGAAAAATCATTATTTATTATTAGAGAATTATTTAGTATTTTTCCAGAATTTTCCGAAATTAATTAGTACTATTTGCAATTTTTGAGAAAAGAGGGACTTATTTGCAAAATTGACAATTTTGAGGGATTAAAATGCAAAATGTGTTTTCTGGACTTTCCGATCAGTACTTATTGAGGGTTGAAAATATATTTTCTATTAGATCCTAATTTAAATGATATTTGATTTAGTTTTCAAGAATACAATCATATATGCAAGATGTACTCTTAAAAGGATTATTTTGCAAAATGGGAATTAAACCCTAATATTCTATCCGGCATATATAAGGGAAATTTCTCCTTCAGCCGTCATTGTAAAAGAATACGGATTTTGGTGATTTGGGATCTTGAAGAACAAGGAGGATTCTTGGATCTAGCAAGGAGAACTATTTCGTGGATTTTCTTCAAAACAAGGTGAGTTGGTTTGTTTTGTTTTGTTTGCTTTGTTTGATTTGAATGATGAATGAAGTGAGACCTTTGTTATGATTGTTGTGATCGTCATGCTATTGTTTTGTTAATCTCATTGTATATATGATATGGATCTTTCATTTGATATGGATGATTAGAACTTTTAATTGATATCGGACCATGACGAGGAAAGATTTAGAATTATTGAGGATATGTTGATTTATGAGATCTTGTTGTTAGAAAGCAAATTAAGAACTGATTATGTCGTGATCAGATATTACACATTTGGATCTAGTGATTGTAAACCAATCTTGTGTATGTGTTGAGGACGACATTTAGTTTTGTTGAGAAAACCCTAATCAAAGGATTAAGAGATTAGATCATGAGGAGATGAGATTTGAGTATTTGATTAATTGAGAAATGTATCCATGATGGAGATCTTTGAGAGTTGTTTAATTGCCTGGATACAAGTTAATTTGGTGATCAGTAAATCTTTAGAAAACTTTAGTTTTGATTGGTGTTCAGATTTATTTTGTTTGGAAATCTGTAGCCGACAGTCGACTGGACTGCGAAGCAGTCGACTGGTTCGAGCCTACTGATGTACTTGTAGTCTTTGAGATTTGCTCGGGACAGTCGACCTAGACTGAGGTCAGTCGACTGGTCCTCTGGTTGTATTTTTGTTCAGTTCTTTCGGGACGGTCGACTGATGACTTGTCAAGTCGACTGGTCATGCCTTAGATTATTTTTGTAAAATGTTGGGATATGTCCTCTGGACAGTCGACTGGTCCTTTATGCAGTCGACTAGTCCTGAAGGATCTTTGTATTTGAAATTGAGATATTTTGTTTAGCGTTTGATTTTGAGACATTTGTTCAGTACTTGATTCTGAGATATTGTTCAGTACTTGATGTTGAGATATTTGTTCAGTGTTTGATTTTAAGATGTTCAGTTAAGTATTGGTTTTTGAGATGTTCAGTTAAGAACATGATTTTGAGATATTTTGTTGAGCCACTTGTTAAGTGGAATTTGTTCAGATATTTGTTTTTTTGAGTCTCTAGAGGTAGGTGACCCTAGTATACCGGTGTTTGTTCAGTTATTTGTTGAGGCCCATTGAGGCAAATTTTCAGTTATTCAGATTTTTAGTCCGGTAGGGTACACTACTCTAGGAGATTTCGTTCAGTAACCCAAACTAATAAGGACAGGCATTAGTAGTGTCATGACGAATGGGAACTTGAGTTATGCACCTCAGTATGGCTTTTGATGTAGGATTAGTCTCCGGAATTATCCAAGTAGTTAGCTTGAGATGTGTGATTTATCTCCGGAATTATCCAGGTAGTTAACCTGAGATGTGAGGTATTTCTCCGGAATTATCCAAGTAATTATCTTGAGATGTGGGATTGAACTACGGAATGATCGGAGTCGAGGCGACGCTTTTGGGGTATTCTTGTGATTATGAGTCTATGTTTAGATGTGGGATGATCTCCTGAATTATCTAGGGGAAATACCTGTGATGTGGGATCAATCTCCGGAATGATCAAGCATGGGCAAATTATCATAGTTTATCTTCATCTCTTAGTAGTCATCGTTGTCAGCATGTAGTCATGGTGTTTTCTTGAATCACTTTTATGCATTTGGATTCCCTGTTTTCAGCACACACTTGGCTTTTGGTTTTGGTATCACCCCTTATTCTTTTGTTGTACTTCATACTTTAGTGTTTGATTATTATTTGTTGGATATTATGTTCTAAGTTCATTTTATGTTATTGTTTTGATTAGTCGCCACTCACACCATTTTTATGGCTGACCCCTTTAGTTTGGGGGTTAGGGTTCAACTCTAGCCTCACATGTTGCAGGTTGTTGCTTAGATTGGAGGTTGGAAGCTCGAGTGGGCATTTTGAGATAATTTAAATTATTTAGTGATTGGTGTAAAATTGTTAAGATATATTTGAATCATTATTGAGTTGTAAATAAAGATAAATTTGTGATGAGATGTTTAGGTTTCCGCTGTGATATGTAATAATTGTTGTAATAAAGAAGAAAAATTTTAGTGGTGTCGTTGGTGTTTATTGTTCTATTGAAGTGGATTACTGGGATTTCGCCACTTATTTTCTAAGCTCTCATATTATTTTGAAAATAAACACATTCAAATATGTTCGCTTAAAACACGTGCGTTGCACGTAAAATATTAAAATGCGAAAATTGACTTTATCGATAAAAAAAAAAATATTAAATATAATCGAAAATATTATAAGAAAAATATATTTACTAATTTTATGTATTTCATGATGAAATCGCAGCACGTAGAAAGCACGTGCATCAAAACACGTAAAAAGCACGTAAATCCCAGGAATTGAAATATTATATTTTAGTTGACTGAAGTCAATGCGGAAAATGTATAAATAGTACGAATCCAAAATATGTAGTGAAACACATTACAAAATATACGTGCGTAACACCCAGGGGCAAAAATTGAAATTTTCAATTTTGCGGGGTGTTACACTCTCCCCCCCTTAGAGTAGTTCCGTCCCCGGAACTCGCTAGGGTAAAGATTGTATTTTGTACATGTCACAGAAAACATTTGTATTTAGAAAACTGCAACTTTAGGAAAAATAAATGGGTATGAGACTTAGTTGAACATAAAATGACTTTGTATACCAATTAATAAAATAGTTTGTAAGGTAACTATAATAATTATACACACAATTTGAAAAAAAAAAAATAGAAAGCATACGTTGAAATACTTTGTGAATATACAAAATTTTGTTATAATTTATAACATTAAGACAAAATAGTGTAAAGCACATACACGAGATGAAAACACAATTGAAAACAATAATTATATAGTACAGCAAATTAGGACAATAGACATAAACAAGTATATGCAAAAATATTAATGTAGTAATTAGATGATGGTAAAATGATATGTATAATAAGAATATTGAAATATATGATATATATAGAAATCGTTGGGAGAATATATGTAATAACTAAGAGTGTAAAGACAGTTAAAATTTGAGAAAAGAAAATGTATAAATAGTGAGTATATGCATTATATTAAAGAAGTGTAAAATTATAAAAGTATTGAATAGTGATTGATAGAAAAATGAATTTATCAAAACAAATATGAAATAATAGTACCAAACAAAACAATAGTAGGTCACATTTATATAGGTAGAAAAAAAAAATTCAATCTTGTTAAGAACATATAGAATAAGGTACTAGAAATCAAAATCATATAAAATGAATGCTCATAAGAAAATTTCATAAGAAAAATCCAAAATGAAGAAAATAATTGTTGAAATATTAACTTAATAAATGGCAATTTAAAACTTGAAAAAATACGTAAAGTAATAGTAGACATAAACGGGTAAACATGAAGTGACATAAATACTTGAAAGACGAAATTTTAAGTTTGAAAAACAATTTTAAAATATCAAGACTAAGGAAGATAGATAAATAATAAATATTCAAATCATTTAATAACATAAGAAAATATTTATTTAAGAAATATTGAATATTGAAAAGTATTATGATAAATGGAAAGAAATAATTTGAAAGAAAAATGTATAATGTATCATGAATAAGGGGTCAACCAACCACGCTTCCACTGCGCCACTCTGATACCCAGGGGAAAATGTGTTCGCATACACTCTCATATTAATGTATACGAGGAGAACATCATGAATGAAATTGAATGCAAGTTCAATAACAACTTCATTCACGACTTCAGTCATCCAAAAGAAAGAGAAAACATCAGTGTATAGAGCAACACAAATGTAAATCACTTACATTTAAATCTCTATAGACTGAAACTCACACTCTAGTGTCCGCAGGAATAATATTGTAACTACTCAATAAAGTGTCACGAGTTCTAAATTATAGTTAATGGTCTTATTACTCTTCCTAAACAAATCTTTAGTCTATCAAGTTCGGATTCACTTGGGTTAGCCGTAAGAGTCGGTTCCCAGCTAGCGGTGGTCCGAAGACGCTTAAATACCGTGTTGCTTAGGGTTGTTTACACCCGGTTGACAGAAGGACTCTCTTGGTTTGTTCCCAAATTTATCGTCACTTTTTATCATTCCTTATAAACTTGTACTACTTGTGAAGCATGCTCTGATACCATCTGTAACACCCCGAATTTCAAATAAGGATAAATTCGAGATTTCACAGGATCTTTACTTCACTTCGTACAATTTTACAAGAAATTTAAAACTTTTTATTCACAATACATCAGAGTTCAATTACAACTTGGTTTTTACACAGCGGAAGAATAAAATATTACAATAAAATATTTGCAACATCTTTAAAAATAAAACAGCGTCAGCATATCCACTTTATAGCTCCATGAATGGTCCTTTACCTGCATGTTAATCTGTGGGCACGTCAGTTACTTAGAACTGACGAAATGTTATACACGGCTATCCTCTCTATGCCGGGAATAGTATAACGATCTCATACTTTAACAAATCAACAACAAGATTGAATGAACAAGTAAAGTGTCAAAGGTGATTATTCTAAACATAAGTGTATGTCATGCCTTAATGCCTAATGCACACATTTCTATACTAGGATGACACTAATGCACACTTGTTCGGATTCTATGCATCCCATACTACATAGGTCCGAGGGCAAGCGCCTACGTACTCCACATTGAAGGGTTCGATCCCTCGCCATGAGACTACCCAGTAATAAAACAAGTTTAAGAGTTATTTCACAGATACGGATCTCAGCCTCCCTGGCTTATATTAACAGATCCCAGCCTCTCTGGCTATTATATCGTGATGATAATCCCGTAAATGCCCTTCCAGCCCCGGTATATACATATTCTTTGGAGTATGGTAAACATCCGTCGACTACCCTAAGTCCCGGATAAAATACAGTCCATCTCCTATGGGGCAACCACAGTCCACCAACTGGGTCTATAGCCACGGAGATCCACCGCCGACTATATAGAAGCACCCATTTACGTTTGCACAAGTTTATTACATCTTCACTTAGGTGCCTAATTATTTTTAGTTCAAGACATGAATATGTTATCACCCTAGAATCAGTTTTACTTCATACCGGATTTATTCACAAAATACGAGATCGCCCGACGGCATTATCTCAAAATCATATCAATTCTTTCTTTCAAAATTACCGGTAACCGAAGTCTTACTAATTCTTAATCATAATCTTTCATGTACAAGAAACATGGGTACACATACCCTTTAGTAATCATGTCTTAAACTTATATAATTTCATCTTTCAATTCACTTCACAAAAATAATCAAATCTTGTCTTAACACTTATCCACAAAGTAATCATTTCATAGTCTTGCCACTATTCATGATCTAGTTATTCATAATAAATAATAATTCATTCACAATTTCAAATTCATACGATGTCTCATTTAACACGATTCAATGTCTCATCTTTAGCACTAAACATGATTTACTCATTCACAACAAAATCTTTCATGATCTCAAAAGTCACATAACTCAACCATATTGCATTTCTAGAAATAAAGAGATTTCAATTCACCCTAAATTATTAAAAGTCATGCTCTTTACTAATATTTTTGTAGTCATTTATTTTTCTTCCTATCTCAAATCCTCGTTAAAACTTATCAATTACACAAAAACAATCTTTAAGAATAAATTCTTCATTTATGTTTTATGAATACTAAAATTTACCCAAAATGAAATACTTTTGAAAGTCGAGCTGACCCACTTTCGAAACTATTTACCAAATTGACCTACTCACTATCAAAATTACAGATCTAGTTCCACGGAAGTTTTACCAAACTGACCCACTTTCGAAACTATTTACCAAATCATTTTAAAACCCCAAAATAAAATATAAGTCACCAGGGAGTTTTGAACCCGTGACTATTCTCAACCAAACCCAAGTTTATTACGCTAACCAGTAAGTCTATATATAATCTCTGTTTAAAAAAACACAAATGTTCTTTTGTTCAACTATCCACAAGGTGTGTCTTTTTCCATAAAATGTGTTCATTCCAAAAGATCAATTCTTTCACAATTTTTAGAAATAATCCTTTCCATGATAGTAACTAATAAAAAGATAGCAACTAATAAAAAGATAGTAACTAATAAAATTTCTAATTATTTTAAAAATACTATTTTTCACTTATTTAAAGAAATTCCTTTTTTTTTTCTCACCTTTTGCAAAACTTAGACTTTTCTTAAGGAACTAAATCCTACAAAAGAAATGAAAACTAGTATCCATGTCTATTTGATTAAAATCTCAATTTGACATAAATTATATTTTATAAAAATAAAAATTGCTCTTTCACACAATAGTTCCCATCATTATAAACTAATCGAAATTTCATTTTTTATTTTATTATAAAATCTAATATGGTCAATAATATTATAAGCATAAAATTCTACAATTTACCAACATGGTTTATACAAGAATTTGTCTTTTTTTTTTTTTCATTAACATGGTAATTGTCACAATAAGACTACTTTCGCAATTATGATAGCATGATTCCCATTTGTAAATTTCACATCAAAGTTATTCTCATATATTAACACTATTGTAAACACAAGACTAAGCAAACATATTAGCATGGTTCACAACAATCAAGTAATTCTCTTTCTTTAGTTAGCATGGTAGACTTTCTTTTTCTACTTAATCACAACATCACTTTAAACTAACATGAATTTTATCTATTCATAACAAGATTCTTCACAAAAATATTTTTTTGCAAAAGAATGTATTCCCAATATTTTTCAACAAATTTCTCATACAACCACACACTTTTAACATGCATAATATTTTACAAGTATTCTAACATGATCTATGGCATTAGCTCTTTAGTCAAAAATTCCTATTATTTGTTCAATCATAGCAATAGCATGTAACACTAATATGAAATTTTAACTACACATCAAAACAAAATGTTCATATATTATCACTAGCATGCATAGTTCTAAATTAGAAAGCATGAGAACCCACCTTTTGTTTGAAGGTTGAAAACTACAAATGAATGGCTTCTTCTTGCTCCTAGCAACTCCTAGTCCTCTTCTCCTCCTAGCAAATGCTCCAAGCAAGAGATCCTCCAAGCACAATAACTAGGGATGCTTTCGGATCAGATACGGATCGGATATTGGCTATACCAATATCCGTATCCGCATTCCAAAGACGGATTCGGATACGGATACGAATATGACTCGGAAAATAAAAATCATATCCGTATCCGCAATTTTCGGATACGGATGCGAATCGGATACGGTATACCGGATAACGGATACGAATTCGGATATTAAATATAAAGCTTTTGCTATTTATTTTTCTTAACTAGTCATTTAACATTTGTGTTTCTATTTTCTACTTTATAATGCTCTTATAACTCTTAACACTTGTTGCTTTTTTGTTGCAGGCCTAAAATGAGATGACTTCAGTATATACAAAAGTTAAACAAATTGAAAACAAGACAAAGATTTTGTAAATTCATGATGTCAATTGGCTAAGGTTATTGGATATTTCTCCAATATGTGTTCCTTGTAATGCGATTATGCAAAGTGTACAACATAATATGTATATGAATTCCCATTTTCATATACTAAATTTGATAAGTGAAATTGGCTTTACACAATAAAATACTAAATAATTTATAACTAACCTCTCGTGCAACTTGTCAGACGTGAAGAGAGAGGGGAACAACCAAGGGAAAGATGTACCAGTAATTCCCAGTGTAACTCCACTGATTGCTCCAAGCCTCCAATAACAAGTGACTTCATTAACATCCTTGCCTAACATTGAAATGAGGATATACTCAGCTTATCATATATCAAGAAAAAAAACATGCTAGACCTAACTATGCAAAAGGAAGAAAATAAAAGGGCACTGATCATTGATCTTGCTTTAAAATCTATGTTTATGTCAGCTACTAGTTTTATTTAGAAACCATTAACAATATAGATTTCCAGTAGCATTACCTATACTAGCAAAATGATACATACCAATAATGAGGTTGCAACATGTTTTTTTTAGTAATGGAAAATTGTCACTATTTAATAAATGAACAAAATATAATCAACTTTGACGATATTATAACATTTTATATAGTATGACATGTTGAACAGTTTGAATTGTGTAGATCATGCATTGCATTTTGAAGGAGGTAGGACTTTTATGATGCTGAAGGACAAAACTCATCGGACGCGTATCATCTATCCAATTTTCCAGGATTTCAGTAAAGAAGACTATCTTCATTCATTTTCTTAACCATTTCCAGAACAATTTAAACACCAACACAAGAATCCAATGGGTAAAATATACTTACTACATATCCAAATTGCAGAGCATATATGTATCTTCTGTTGAAGAATGCATCTCATGAAGGTAACAATCTTTTGTGCTTGGCATATAACAAGAATGAATATACAACTGCACATGACACGCTCGAAACAATGAGGACTACATTGAAGTTTGAAGCACGGTCGAACACCGAGTCCACAAAGTTCATACCAAAAACACCCGTGACCACAGCGAAGATGGTGACTACAAATGTAGCGCCACTAAGCAGCAACCCAAATTGGATCAGCTGGTTTCGAACATTGTCCTGTTTTTATTAGTACATACACAAACATACTGAACTAATTTAGAGTCATCATAGCATATAGTTGAAGAATGAACTTAAGTAGATGTATTTTATCTCACCAGTTTTATGTTGATGAAGTCTTCAGTGTCATCAATGTACTCCTTAAGCTATGATATGTACCAAGAAACAGAGGCACAAATTCAGAATAGAGCACACAGCCCACAAAATAATACTATAGAATAGACTAAAATAAAATAAAAATCAATTGTAAACCCTTTCAGTTTGGATAGTTTAAGAAAGTTGGTTCATTTCATTAGTTGAAACTTGCATAATTCTTAACAAATACCTACTAATATGTAAGTTCAAAAGGTTTCGACGAGTCCACTGATCAAGCTAGATGGTTAATCTCCGAAATCATCTAAATTTTATCTTCCAAGTAACAACAATATGAAAATTTTCATTTGGACTGGCATGATCCATTTTGAAGAATATAAATCTCTTACCGATAATAATTTGCTCAATGTGTGGTCTACCACAACAAAGTATGCTTCGAGCAACATCTCTAGTTCTTCGACATGCCTCCCACTGTTATAGGAACCTTTGAAGCTCTCGTGCTTCATCAAGCTCGATGTAGTACTTCCCCACGTCTTATCAAGTTGATCATTACTGGAGTTTGTGGGTGAGACTGGAGCAGATTTTGATCCCAAATTGAGTGATGAAGTAGTGCTAAATTCTTGATCACTTGATAAATTCTTTTCAGTTAGATAGATCTCCGCCATGTCCCCATCGTCATCCATAAGCTGCTCTATTCCATCACGAACCTGAATTAATCAATAAACATGACAAAATTTTATTATTTATTAGAAAGAAAACCCAAATTTTTTTTTGCCTAGAACACTATCTTCTGCATACCTTCTGAACTCGGTGAGTTAAAGCAAGAAGATGGCTTTTCAGCTTTCGGACTTGCTCAAGCTTAATAGTGCCAACAGAAGACACTAGCTCATCTAGCAAAGGGTGTATCGCAATCTCCAAATGAGATGATAATTGGCTGGCGACGGGGGCGTGGCTGGCGACGGGGCGCTGGCGACTGGCGACGGGGCGCTGGCGACGGGGCTCGCGACGGGGCTTCGATCTCTCGACCTGCTGATCCCGTGCTTCGATCTCTCGACTTGCGCGCCGTTTGTGTTTTCGAGAGCGGACGCGATGGAGACGGGGGATGGGGGAGAAGAGGAAGACGGGGGAACGTGAGGTCGATGTGGAGTGGAGTTGGGGATGGGGACTGGGAATTGGGGACGGGGGAGAACCGGAGAAAAGGAAGATGGGAGAGAAGAGGAAGGGTCGATTTGGGATTTTGGATCTGGTGAATACGAGATTTAGGAGCTGATTAGGGTTTAAGTTTACCCATTCATATAACTATTAAATATATATATTAAATTAAGCGGATATCCGTATCCGAATCCGCTTTTTTTAGGAATATCCGTATCCGTATCCGAATCCGAATTTTTTTGGATTTGGATATCCGAATCCGTATCCGTATCCGCCCGGATACGGATTTTTCATATCCGTATCCGCAAAAAAATCGGATTCGGATGCGGATCGAATCGGATATATCCTTATCCGAAAGCACCCCTAACAATAACTCTCTTTCTTTTTCTTACACTCTTTTCTTTCTCTTTTCTTTCTCTTGTTTATTTTATTTTTGGTGTGAAAAAGAATGAGAAGTGAGTTGCTATTTATAGGACAATGCTAGGGACTATATTGCAAAATCTCCCACCTAATAATTTCTCATTTTAATTCTCTTTTTAATTCTCACCTCTTCACATTTCATAACTCCCCTAACTCCTCACTTTTCATCTCCCCACCACTCAAAATCCCAACTCTTCACCTCCCCACTTCTCTCACACTAACTCTCATTCACTCCTCTTCAAAACTCCCAAAAACCAAACCGGCTACATCAACTCTTAAGTTGACCGAACACCAAAGCAACAAAGCAGCACTATGCTGCTCTCCTTTACCATGGGCCCTCATCAATACCTTATACATGTCTATATAAACTACTAGCCCAGTTTTAAAGCCTGTGCTGTTTCAAGCTCCAATGTGGGCCCACCACTCATACCATTTCCGTATATATATATATGGATTATGCCATTAAATTCTTTATACTAACATCCATGCATTAAATTCTTTATACTAACATCCATGCATTATTCAAAGTATATTTAGGTATATATATATTTTATACTCTTTCTTTGAAAACTACGGGCAGTTACATACATCGAAATTTATTTTGAAAATAAACACATTCAAATATGTTCGCTTAAAACACGTGCGTTGCACGTAAAATATTAAAATGCGAAAATTGACTTTATCGATAAAAAAAAAATTATTAAATATAATCGAAAATAATATAAGAAAAATATATTTACTAATTTTATGTATTTCATGATGAAATCGCAGCACGTAGAAAGCACGTGCATCAAAACACGTAAAAAGCACGTAAATCCCAGGAATTGAAATATTATATTTTAGTTGACTGAAGTCAATGCGGAAAATGTATAAATAGTACGAATCCAAAATATGTAGTGAAACACATTACAAAATATACGTGCGTAACACCCAGGGGCAAAAATTGAAATTTTCAATTTTGCGGGGTGTTACAGATGCAGAACCCAATGAGCCGAGAAATCGAAACCCTTATCGCCGATGGCGTCTGATCGATCGATTATACCCCTTTTACCCATCGACAGATCTGAAGATAAGCGACTGGAGATCCGGTCGATGGTGGAGTTGGGTTTACACAGGTGACGAAGAAAGAGAGCGGGAGAGAAGAGCTCGACTTCGCTACCTTCGATTAGGGTTTTGAAGAGAGGTGGATTAGGGTTTCGAAGATGGGAATCTCTTCAGATAGGGTGAGAAGAGAAGAGATGATAGCGATTAGGGTTGTGAAGAGAGCGCCGCGATCTTCGAGACCGGGAGAAGATATTAGGGTTTGGAACGATAGAGAGCGGGAGAGAAGAGAGATTCGTCGAAGAGAAGAGATAAGGGGTATACTCAATCGATCGATTGAGTATTCCCCTTTTACCCCTCACCCAATCTGAAGATAAGCGGCATTAGATCTCAGCCGTCCGATCGCGATCAAGATCGATCGGATGGCTGAGATCTCCAGCTCCCGATAAGGAGCTCAGCTTCCCAGCTCTTAATAGACTTACTATATATATATATATATATATATATATATATATATATATATATATATATATATATGATTAGGTTCGGGTGATAACCATGTCCTGGGGTGAGAACCTAAGGGCCTATCCCAGCCACTCATCTGCTTAATCTTAACGGTCAAGATTTTGTCAATTAAACAATAATATTAATTAATATTTGCATTAAGATGGGAATCCCTTTAATTAAGGAATGAAGATCGCGAAATAAAAGGAATTAAGATCACAGATTATTAGGCAACATATATTGCCTTTTTTATTTTTATTTAAAAGGAATGAAGATCACAGATTATTAGGCAACATATATTGCATTTTTTATTTTATTTTCAGCCGAACCACAATCTTCATCAGGATGAACAACATTTGTTGCTACGTACAATGTTGCTAAATATGAAATTTTTGTTGCTACGTACAATGCAGTTAGTTGCTATTCAAAAAACATTCAGTTGCTATATGGAAACTGACAGCATGTACAACATAAGTTTGCAAATTGATAAACAAACAATATATATATATATATATATATATATATATATATATATATATATATATATATATATATATATTCCTGCTAAAATATGCACTAGTTGTATCTACTTACAATACAGTCTGTTGCTATATAGTGAACGAATTGGTGAAGGAACAAATTGGTGATGATTCTGCAGTTGCTATTAATTTGGGATACAAAATCTTCTCGAATAGCAACTGTAATAATTATAAATAGCAACTGAAATAATTATACAGCAATACCTGACCACTTAAACAGCAACTGTAATAATTATAAATAGCAACTGTAATAAACAGTAACTGTAAGGAACGAAATGGTGAATGATTCTGCAGTTGCTATTAATTTGGGAAATAAAATCTTCTCCAATATTTTACGGAAATAAATTATTTCTCTCTCCAGTTTGACCAAATTTGCCTTAACCGTCGCATACAAAAAAAGGTAATTTATAATTATTCCTTTTATTTCGTGACCAACATCCCTTAATTAAAGGGATTCCCATCTTAATGCAAATATTAATTAATCTTATTGTTTAATTGAAAAAAATCTTGACCGTTAAGATTAAGCATATGAGTGGTTGGGAGAGGCCCTTAGGTTCTCACCCCAGGGTTGGTTCTCACCCGAACAGACCCCTATATATATATATATATATATATATATATATATATATATATATAAGTGATCCAATGAGAAACATTCTTAAATGAGAAAATGAGAAACAACAATTTATACCGTTGGATATGAGGGAATTGAGATGAATGGATAAAATTTCTCCCGCTCTCTCAATTATGATGGAGGGGTATTGGGGTCATTTTAGTCATTCTTAAATCCCTCAATCTCCTTCTTTCTCACTGTTCTCTCTCATTTCTTCTTTCTCTCTCTCTCTTCGAAATCCAATCAACAGTTCCCCTAATTTTCTTCAAATTTATTCCTTTACTTATTACAATTTGTTATTCAGGCTAATTTCATTGAAGTTGGTCTTAATTTCGCTGTGCAATCAACCCAATATTTTTTATTGTTACAACAAGCAAAATCAAGGGCAGGTGGATGGTTGCAAACATGGTGGGTTGCTAATATTTTAATTTACAACCATTCCAAATGTTACAGCTGGGCAAGATTCTAGTATCAATAGTTGCAATGCAACTAAACATCGTCCCCTAAAAATGACCAAATTGAACTGTTTATACCGTTTGGGAAGGACACTTGATGTTTGTCCATTTTGCAATAACTAATCATATAAACTAACTAGTGTGGGTTCCTATGGTTATGTTGTTTTTCAGAGATATAATACAATTTCCTACAAAAATATATGAACAATTTCCCAGTCAACAGGACCTATGAGATTTTTAAGTCATATGTGGAGCTGCGGATGCATTAACCCCTTTGCTTCCACTTTCCCTAACCATTCAAGAAACTGAATTAAAAATCATTTGGTGGATGGTTAAAATTTTATTATAGGAAAGAGGAAATGGGTAACAGAAAAAGGGGCTCATCAAGGCAATTACATACTCTTAGTAAGGAAATGCAAGTGTCTACAATTTATATATTCATATCGAATAGAAAACAAATATTCTATAAGTACTTCATGGAATGCCTATAGTTCTCCCTGCATTAATTTCAATGTGACAAATGAGGAAATTTTGCAAAACTGAGTCATTTTCCGTAGAGTCTCTCGCACATCACCTTGAACAATGTATAAGAATAATATCTGCTACTAAAAACAATTACTTGAAGCATTTTCTACCGAAGAAGGTTTTGGATTACCACACTTCTAACAATCAAAACTTATTTGGAGTTGTTTACCATTTTACATATAAGCTTACAGAAAGAACCTTTTGAGTCCATGATTAGAATACTTCTAATGATCATAGCCTTTTAACATGGTAGTGGAACATTTTGAAATACCCAAATAACTTAAATTTATTTTCTCTGTACATTTATGCTTCAAATAAAGGCCCAAATTACAAAAACTCAATATCTTAACAACATTAACTTGATGCTAACGTCAACTACACTCATCTAACAGGTCACAGGTCTGGTATAGAAACACCACCTACCATATTTCTCTTTCACCTCATAATCCTCTTAGACAGTTTAGCTATAGACTCAGTGTGAGTATAGCTCATACCTAACATGTTCTGCATAACCATTACGTGTTTAGCTACTATACTGCATTGGCACTCAGAAGATACTGATCATCATTCTCATGGCAAAACCTATCATGTTATACATATAATATCTGTGCAAAGTACAATTATTGGCAATTTAGGTAACGATATTGCAATTAAACGTTCAGGAGATAAGAAGTGATACCATTTCTTTAAGAAAATAAATTCAATCATCAAGTTTGAACCTTGAGGTTCTTTTCCATTTGTGTCTTAAGACTCTTAACTTCGAACTATAAGTTGTTACTTAAAAAAGTAATAGCTTTAAATGCAAAAAAAGAAATGCACTTTTGTGGAACTTGAGCAAATGTAACACTAAGTTAGCTAAATAAAATAATTTCGCTTGTAATAGTGCACAAATTGTAAAGCTTTCCTGACTCTGTTTCGATGTTTCTATACAATGAATATGATTTATTGAATAGTCACCGTCAAATTCGCTCTTGGACTCTCCACTTTCAATGTCCTCCTTTTCTCACATGCACAACCATTTAAGATAACATATTTCCTTAAAAAGATTACAAGTAGTAGAAAATTAAATTAGCCACTAATTAATCTCAAGTAAAAGACAAGCAGCAGCATCTTCTCATTTCATTTGGCCTTCTCTGTGATGACATCAAACCCCATCTCACTTGGATCTCTTGCGAGGGTTTCTGCGGCGATGGCGAGGGTTTCTACGGTGAAAGAAGTGAGAGAGGAACGTCAGCGTTGTGGTCGTCGTTGTGGTCGTCGAGAGCTAGGGTTTGGGATTTGGGGGGATTTCGAAGAGAGCGGGAGAAAATTGGGGAAACTCTTGATTGGATTTCGGAGAGAGAGAAGACCTGAGAGAGAACGATGAGAGAGAAGGAGATTGAGGGATTTTAGAATGAGTGAAATGACCCCAACACCCCTCCATCATAAGTGAGAGAGCAGGAGAAATTTTAGCCATTCATCTCAATCCCCTCGTATCCAACGGTATAAATTGTTGTTTCTCATTTTCTCATTAAAGAATGTTTCTCATTGGATCACTCCTCTCTCTCTCTCTCTCTCTCTCTCTCTCTCTCTTTCTCTCTCTATCTATCTATCTATCCATCTATATATATATATATATATATATATATATATATATATATATATATATATATATATATATATCTTCTTCTTTCTTTGATTATGTTATTTGGCAATGCATGTTTTAAACACATTGTTTACTAACCGGACAAAATAAAAATAAGTAGATATAGCATGTTATTAGGGTATCTTTTAACATTTGCAAAATTAATCAAATTGACATTTTATTAATTTATGCTACGTATATATTTTTTGAAGTAATATCTGTTTCCTGAAACATGTGGGTTTATTCTAACCTTTTTTCCACATATTTTTTTAAAAAAATTAAAATTTAATTTTATCATGCATGTAGCATCGTAAAATCATCATTAAGGTAATGTTTTGATGCTACATTGTTTTATATAAAATGTATTTTTTTTTTTGGCTCAATATATATTTAAAAAATTTAACTACAACATATTTGAAGCAGATAGAACTTTTTATATGTGCAATCTTCTGTATATTATTTATGGTAATTAGAATATGATATAATTCAATGAAGCATGAATCCAATAACTTGTATCAAAAAATTGAAGTGTTGAAGTATACACTGATTTTATCAAAACAATGCAAAATTATAATTTACGCAATATTAACATTGTAAATTTGTGCTTCTCTCAGCATTCACCCTAGGCCTTCCATTCCTTCCTCCTTATTTAGAGAAGGAAGGCAATTTCCGTGACGGAGTTAATTTCGCTGTAGCCGGAGTAACAGCCTTCGATAGTTCGTTTTTTGAGAAGATTGGAATCGTCTTTGCCATATACAAATAGTTCACTGAATGTTCAATGGTTCAATTCCCATCTTCAGTCCGTATGCTCACCACAATAAGGTAACCTTGACGAACAACAAAATCAATGTTAGGTTCTTTTTCAATTACTTTTTCTTCAATGTTAAATAATTATTTTCAAAAGCAATTTACATATCTAAATTAAATTGATTTTTCTTCACAGATTGTGCAAAGAAGCTTGAACATGCCCTAGTTTTGGTGGGAGAGATTGGAGGCAAGGATCAGGGCCGGCCCCTAGTGGAGGCCGGGGAGGCGGCCGCCTCGGGCCACCGAATTTTGCACATTTTTAGGCTCCTCAAATTTTTTTTCCCTTGTATTTATATATACATATTTTGAGAGCAACATTTTTTTGGGCTCCCAAATTTAATTTTTTGGGCATTTGTATTTTAAATTAGTGCTTGGACCGGCTTATTTTAGTTGAGTTTGAGTTTGTATGGAGATTTTTTTCAAATCCCTAAATCTCCATATATTACTTCATTTTTAAGAATTGCAGCAAAAAATTGGCAACGCTTACAACTTTGCCTTCTTTTCTGGACACCCAATCGATAATGTTGTGAGTTACGTGCCACATGTGGTGTAAGCGATAATTAATGTTACCAAGGTAAACAAAATTTCTCTCTAGTTGTAGCATTTATTCAACCATATATAACTGTTGGATATATAGGTATATTCTCACTATATGAATAATATTACGTGACCGAGTTCGAGCGGAGTAACTCGCAAGCTTAGCCTAATAATCACAACAAGTCCATGCTCGAGCTTGGCTCGTTAAGTCATCGAGCTCGATTTTCAAGCTCGAGCTCATCTCGAGCCGAGCTTTGTCTGAGCTCGAGCCAAGTAGCTCGGCTCATTTGCAGCCCTAGTCGCCACCTGAGTAGGTAGGTTTGGGCCGCCATCTTAATAGGTGGGCATCCACCTAAATAGATTGTCACGGTTTCATAACAATTTACGGTTTAAATGAGGTTATTTATTTGGTAAAATTTTAAAAGATTTATAGAGGATTTCAAAATATTTTGGATGACTATTAGTTAATAACTTCTTAGTAGATTTAAGATTACAGTCAAAGCCATCTTAAACAAGAATTTTCTCGAGATGTGATATACTGGAGTAAGTATGAAGACAAAGTGCTTAAAGCTAGAGATTTGTATAAGATATGCGTTAAGCCAGTCACAAATGTATTCTGACTAAAATGATTCCTTGAATAGTGGTTTCGACGAGGATTCTGTACTAAAAGCATGTTGTGGAACTGGTGGGGAGTGCAACTTTGATGCAGCCAAGATGTGTGGTGCTCCGAGAGTGTCTGCATGCGAGAACCCCGAGAAAAGAATAAGTTGGGATGGGATTTCTTTCTATGATTATACGGGCGTGTTATTGTGTTAATCTATATAATAAATCATAAGACAATTTGAAAAAAAAACTATCAAATGTCTCTCTTTAAATTGAAACAAAATCAACGCCCCCCCCCCCCCAAAAAAAAAAAAAAAAAAAAAATCATCACTTTATTACTCTCTCTTCTCTCTTCACTTTTTCAGATTTATTACCTTGGGTAAATTTTAACATCTAAAGTTACATTGAAAGTAGCAAATATTTTATTAAAAGTAAAATTTCATCATTTTGCACCTTCAAAGTTCTAAAAAATTGAATTTTACAACTCATTTATAATTATTTTTCAACATATGCTGATAGAAACATGAACTTTTATTTACAACTAATTGTTGTCTTACTATTTAAACTTGAACTACATAAATTTCATGATGGATGTTTCAGATTCATGCATCCGAAATGCTGAAAAGTAAATGTATCCCTTATTCTTTGAAGCTGTCAACAATTGTATGGTACATTTTCCTGTTTATAGGACTTTTTGTATGCTGAAACCTAGTACATCAATGAGTTGAAAATGCTTGGATTCACAGGTTTTGAAGCATAAAGGTATATCTGTTGAAAATTTGTTTTCATAAATCTCTTAGCAATTACAAAAATAAATAAAGATGAGCTAGATATTTCAGAAAAGAGGAACTAAGAGTTCTGATATGATCAGATAATCGAAAGCGGGAAATTTCCATGGTAAGTTGAAGTAGGATGTGTGCATTTAACTTCTGGTTTTGTTCCTAATAATGGTTTTTTGAAAAATCATATCGTTCAATTAAGATTTAAAGGAAAAAAGTTTCCTTTAAATTACAGAAATTAAAAATTATTGACTGGACCACAAGAGAAAAAAAAAGAAAAATCCTAAAATAAGACCATTTTGTTCTCTCAAAAATAATAAACGAAACAAATTAATCTTTGTTCATTAGCTTCCCTTTCAAATTGAACCTGAATGCGGTCTCATGATTTTGGTTTCATGAACCTCATAAATCATTGTAGTACCAATCCAACACCATAGCTCCAAACCTAGGGTTTTCTAAAGATCACATACCAAAATGGTGTGATGTTTTATTTCGGATCTTTTTAGTAAATCTCAAATTTAGAATTTTCAGTTATATTCGTCAATGAAACAAATTGATATTTCGATAATCATAACCTTAAATAAGTGTGCACACTAACAAAGTTTCTGAATTTTAGGAAGGTTTATTTAGTTTGTGCGAGGTTACTACAGATTTTAACTTTTAACAGAGGAAGTGACCAAATCTGATCAATTTCGAATAAATTTGAACTTCTAAGCTGATTTCACCTGAAAAAAACAATTCGAAAAACATAATGATATGCATATAGTATATACCCTGTTGTCTATTAGTAAAAAATATTTTCACCATTCAAAAATTCAACTCCACTCAAGCACCAACTTAACCCAACAAAGGCCCAGCCCGATGAACCCTTGAGTACTCATTTATTCAACCGTACACCCCACGCGCATGGTAATACACTAATACCCACCCCTCTCACCCTCCCCCCAATAAACCCACAAACCCAAAACAAATAAAAAATGTAACATAAAAAAACAATTTCTTTCAAAAAAAAAATATTAATAAAAAAAGATATCCCTTCCCTTTGAAATCTTGAATCCACTTCTCTCAAGAAACCTCCCCGCCCGACATGCTCCCGCCTCGCTCTCCCCTCCCCTTCCCTCCCCCCAACACCCACCTCCCCTCCCCTCTTTCTCTATCTCTCTCTCTACTTCTTGAATTTCTTCTCATTAATTCTCTCTCTCACTCTATACTTGTTTGATATTCAGTTTCGTCAATGTCTCTCCCTCTCCTCGCCCTGCTCTCCCTCTTCCTCTCCCTCTCCTCTTCCACTCCATCGCCATGCGACGAGCGCTGCGGCCACCTCCAAATCCCCTTTCCCTTCCACCTCAACTCCACATGTGGGCCCCCCATCCCCTCCTTCCACCTCACCTGTAACTCCACCTCCACCTCCTCCCTCTCCCTCTACCTCCCCCTCGGCACCTCCCCACTCCGCATCCTCTCCTTCCTCCCCTCCGGCTCCCTCCTCCTCGATTACTCCCCCTCCCCTCCCTCCCTCCCCTGCGATCGTCGCTACTCTGACCTCACCCACCTCTTCCAAAAGCACACTAGCCCTTACTTCTCTGTCACTTCTGACAACATTCTCCGCTTATATGATTGTGAGGACTCCTCCATTTGTCGTAGCGCTTGTCCTGGAAATGGAGAAGAAGGGTGTGAGGGGAATAGGGGGTGTTGTTACGGGTTGGCGGATGGGAGTGTGTGGAAGATGGGGGATGGGTTTGGGGTGTTTTCGGAGTTCGGGTGCAGGGGGTTTTCGAGCTGGGTTGTGAGGGGGACAAGTGTTGGAGGGAAGGTGGAGAGGGGGATTGAGATGGAGTGGGGGGTGCCCAAGGGGGAAGGGAATGGTACGGAATGTGCACGTGTTGGGGCGGTGGAGGTGAATGCCACGGCGGTGATGGGTGGAGTGAGGTGTGCTTGCGGGCCTGGGTTCGTCGGGGATGGGTATGCTGCTGGAATTGGTTGCTTCAAATGTGAGTTCTCTTTCACCACAGAAAAACACTTCAAAAAAAAAAAAAAAAAAAAAAAAGTTAATGGTGACCAACCTGTTTTATTAATGAAAAATTAACAAAACATAACATAAAGTAGCGACAGTTAGAAAACCAAATACATCAAAAATCCTCCTACAACATCCTGACAACTATTGACAACAATAGCAACTACTAACATCGCAGACAACACTTTAGTAACATATTTTTAGTGAGACAGGTTAAAATAGTACTTAAAACGGTAGTGACGGTCATGTTTCTTGTAGTGGCAAAAAACTTTGCCTTTTAGTAACTTAGTTAGCTTTTTAGAATGGGAAAATTTATCCAGCATTATTGAAATTAATCCATGTTTGAAGAGATTTACTGACAATATATGTATCATACAGCTTGTGACGAGGAAGGGAATGCGACCTACAACGAGGATTGCTGCAATGGGAGGCTATGCAGAAAGAAAGTTGTTGTTGTTGTTGTTGGTAAGCAATCAACCTGTGCACGATCCGAAAGCCTTAATTTGCATGCCAATCTGGTTTTATAGTTTAGGATGATTATGAACTCTGTGATTTCTTTTCCTCCAAATTAAACAGGCCTACTTGTTTCAATCTTCTTCCTATCTGGGGTTACTGCTTGTTATTTCCTACTAAGAAATCCTCCAAACAGAGCATACAGTTGGGGCCCTGACCGGACATGTCTTCTTAAGTTCTTTGCGAGATCGTGCAGAACACGGCATTTCACGTACCAAGAGCTGAATGAAGCAACCAAAGGGTTCGATCAAGATCAGAAATTCCTAGACATTGCAGATGGAAGTATTCACCCTGGAGTACTCTGTGATGGTTCGCTTGTCGCTGTTCAAAGAATGAGTTACGAAAGCCAACAGAAACTCAAGTTTGTTCTTGACAGAATAGAGTTACTTTCCCGGATCTCCCATAAAAACATTGCCTGCGTAATTGGATGTTGCATAAGCCCCGGCCATGCACTTCTTGTACATGAGTTCTTCCCCTTTGAGACATTAACTCAGCTTCTTCAACAGGGAAGAGAGCATGGTGGTCTCAGTTGGTACAGAAGGATCAATATTGCCACTGAAATTGCGAGTGTTCTAGCTCATCTCCAATCTGAAGTCACTCCACCCATTAAACCTCACAATCTCAAATCCAGCGACATCTTTATACTCTCAGACTTCTCTGTTAAAATTGCCAGTTTTAAGCTCCTACTTCCACATGATTCAGATGTTGCTTCCAACTTTGGTCTCATATTGCTCGAGCTAATTGTTGGTTTGGAGCATAGTGGTGTAGAAGAATTAGTTATCGCAAAGATAAATGACAGGAGTTTTAGTGAAATTGTTGATCCTTGCCTTAGATTTGGCGACCAACTCCCGACTCAGTGTGAGCAGATAGAAAGGCTGGCAACCTTTGCAGTTCACTGTATGTCGAGCAAGGGGCTGTGTATGGTTGGAGTTGCTAAGGAATTTGTGCGCATAGTTAATGACAATATGAATAGTAGTTTTTCGAATGAGCCTTCATTGGAAATTACGTTTTCAAACTCGAGTCTTCTTCAGATGATATCGGTATCGCCAGACTCTCTACACGTGCATTAGGGGGGTGGGTAGTTGTTTGAGATGTAAGGATTGTCTCAAGGGTTCTGATTGCTAAATTTCAAGTTTCTGAATTACAAGTGTGGTAAGATCTATTATGTATAATAATACTGTAATAGCTTAGAAGCAACTGTAGGTTTTATTATATGTATTTTCTTCTGGTTCATTTGCGCCTAACATTCTCTGTACAAAAGATAATTCTTACTGAGTACTGACATACCGTATGGAACTGTAGTGATTAACTGATAATATGTCACATAAGTAGTAGAGCACTTGCAGTTCAAAAGTGTATACACATCTTTACCTTTGTATCTTTAGCTGTAAATATTTGTGGATTGAACGGAGGTTCCTGTTGAAACCGAGTAAAGCTTTGAGAGGGTTTTGTTTGCACTGTGTAGCTAAGTCAATCAACATTTGTGATCAAAGTCGATCAACATTTGCGATCAATGAGGCCCTACACAGTGGAAGACATCAAAGTCTACTAGAATCCCGAAACCAGATTTTTTTGCCAGTTCAGTCCGAAATAACTATCTGCAAAATGTGATAAGACACTAAACAGGGAATGGAAAGAAGGAAATACGAACTTTCATAAACTTATACTGTGAACCAGCTTACTCGGTTCAAACCTGAGATTAGAAGAAATCCCAGCCCGTTCGAACTTGACTGATGGTCCTATACAAATTTAGTGATATATCTGTCCACTCTTTAGTTGCAAGCAACCAAACAACAACAAAATATCGGGAAAATAAGTCTAATACTTGCAGGCTCTTAGGATAAAAATTTAGACAGTGAAGCTATTCTGTTGTTTAGAGTGGAATGTATCAGGCAAATATATTGTTTATGACAACCAGAACTATGGGAGAGTACTGATCATGGCCGACCACGTCAACGACCAGTAGCTTGAACCAGTTCATGTTTCCCTGAAATCAAACTTATTGCACCAGCATTTCAAGTAAATTTCAAATCCGATTTTACGATTTGTTTTCTCTTGTAATCAGTTGTCTGCTATGGTTCATTTGTTTTGATATCTCTTGTATTAGGATTCTAAGCGTGTTAAACATTTTACTAAATGACTAGATAAGTTCTGGTACACTATTTAATCTACGGTCTTTCATATATATTACACGTATACTTTTTACTGTAGTGAAAATTATTATGCATTTAGAAGATAGATGACTATGTATTGCATTGTTTCGGAGAATTGGTCCTGTTACAGTTTTCCTTTTGTGGATATCTAACTTAACAGTGATTCTCAATCTTGAATGAGCATATGCCAGTTGTTTTGTAAATCTTAGGAAATTTAACACAGACCTGAAACAAAATTAGCAATGTTTGTATTTCTATTAGGAAACAAAACAAAAATGGTTGTACTCTATTTCCTCATCTGAAATCAGAATCATTAGCTATACTGAGTCTCAATCTGACTTTTATCTATTCACTGAAAATACAGAAGCATATATCTACATTAGCAAATGACATCCTGCTTGAAAATTATGACTCCAATTTATTTATCGTATACCTGTCATTAACACATCAGGTGTGGCATTTCTTTACCATAAAGTGTGCATGCATTTATTCACATATCAAGTGATTAAAATTATAGATGGAAGACCTTTAATCTATATTGTGAATTAACATCACCAACAAAACTAACCATATATCCATAACCCATGCAAATATATATTTAGCTCTCCCTATACATAAGCCTAGCTAGCAACTTTCGATCGATCTGCATATTTATATCCCAATTGAGCAAACTGAGATCTTGATTTTCTATTTTCCTTCCATTAACTATTAATGGACATGAAATTTATCAAAAATATAAATAGACGTACAGTCTCTCTCTCAAAATTAATAAAAAGACTTATAATAGTTTCCCTTTTCACAAAAAAAAAAAATAGCTCTATATGAAATCACTTCAGGAACTGTTTGCACCAAAAGAACAGTTTCCTTAAAATTTCAACTCAGCAATTAACATATCGACCTTTGAACCTTACTCTCACTCTCGTAAGAAATAAAATTATCAACCTTACTTCCTTCATTTCATTTCGTTATGCATGAAGATTTATAAGAACATATTATTATATTTCCAAGAGATACCTTTTAAGCAGGCAATATCAGCATCTATAAAAATAAGGTAAAGCAAACAATTGACAGGTATTTCCCCCCTTTTTTCATCGAATTTACTGGTAGTACATCCAAAGCATTTTAGCAACATAATTGTATTAATAATCCAGCAAGGAAGTTTAACAGATGGTAATAAGAAAAGAATCTAAATTATTAATTTAAATTCCTGATAATCACAGTTACAATGTTGAAACAAAAAAGCAATGCTGTAAGCCTGTAACGGCTTCCTAAAAGATTTTTTTAATTAAAAAAAAAAATGTAATTCGAGCTGTAAGATTTCTTTTGAGTTGCAACTCAAAAGCAGTTCACAACTCCATACTCTTCCAGTATGCTTTTGGGTTTAATCCGTACCTAATACATATGGTAGAAGTTTTGTTTGAATTGGTGCAATATTAATATCAGCAAGAGTGATAGGTACTAGTAGTCTAAGACATTGCAAAAGATATATAAACTGTACTTCATTAAAACTCTTGATTCTGGAAACTTTTTGGTCGACTAAGGACCAGATCAGAAATTAGGTCCTTTCACTTCTAACAAGGTAGACGATGCAAATGGGTTGTCTTAGATATTTCAATTAGATTTCAAGTGGCTATTTTAGGGTTGGGATTTTTATTTTGTTCTTGAGACTGAGAAATTTATTTTGCAGTTCTATGTGGTGGATGCATGAGCAAACATCTTTTGTACTACTGTTCCTTGTTGTGCTTCCCTAAGGTCTTTCACGTTATGTACTCGTTGTTTAATTTTCCTCACTTTAACGACACATGCCAATTTGCTTTGGAAAATAAATGTTTGAATAAAATTAGTGATGTTATTATTATCTCACATTGATCATGTAAATATTTAGCAGCCTGACTCCCCAATCATCATAAACAGCCATCAGAAGATTAACAATTGTTGCGTACCAGTATTTAAGTAGGGCAGTCAGAGATATTAAAGAACTGATTACTAAAGTATAACTATCTTGTTCATCAAAAAAAAAATGTATAACCATCTTGGAGTATAAAACCCTGGTTTAATTCAGTACGTACAAATGAACAAATATTTTTTTCTTATGTCTTCAAATAAGCAACTATTAAAAAAAAGTCTTCATGGAGGATATTATTATCTTCCATGTGATGTTGTTTAAAATAATGGGCCTGATTAGTGCATAGGCAGGTAAAGGTGCGGTGAGTAAGAGGCTACGGTCGGACGGAGGATGAGGAGTGTATATTCTGTTTTCTAATATATAGAAAACAGATTCCTCAAATCTCTCACCCCTCAATCTTCTCTCAATCTCCGTTCTTTTCCTCCAAAAATGTAATCCTTATATATAGATGTATACAGTAAAGAATAACGAATAAGAATAACTATTATTTTTCCCCAAATCTGTCTTCAACATGGTATCAGAGTCTAACCAGATCTAGGCTAACTGAAGAAGAAAAGGAGGTGATTAGATCTTACACCTCCATCTTCATCCAATTCCGATCAAAACCTAATTCCCGACCTCCTTCTCCGATCGAACTCCTGCAACCCCCAATCGAAACCCCCTGCTCCTCCCGTCGTCCCGTCGAGCTTCGCCGCCCTCTTCCTCCAGTCGCCGCCCAATCAAAAACCCCCCTCTGATCCCGTTCGACGGCAGCAGCAAACCCCGACCCCATGTTGATGCTCCTCCCTTCCCCGCTTGACCTCGCCACCCGACGCCGCACCGCGTTGCCTTTGTCCCCTGTTCCGATCGACGAGCAAGTCGACATCGCCGTCGATCGATCCACCACCGTCGAGCCTCCCCCGGTTGTTGTGTGTCGATTGTTGCTCTGTTGTGCCGATTGTTGCTCTGCCAACCCAGATCGTGCTACTGTTGTGCCGATTGTTGCTCCAGATCACGAACCCTCTCCCAAAACTGATTGTTGCTGTATTGCTGTTGTGATTTCTTGATCTAATTTATTTAGATCTGATTTGCTGTTGTACTCCATTGGTGTTTGCCGCTCACTACTTGGCAGACAACTTGTTCTCCTTATTGTGTTAGTATGGGACAATATCTGTATGAGTCAAGGAAGTGTATTCATTGTGACAAGACCGGCCACATGAAAGCTTGTTGTTATAAGATTGTCAGCTATCCGGAGAACTGAGATCATAGCAGGGATATTTGGAAGAAGACTTGCAATCAACCCAGTGTCGTAGTTGGAGTTGCTGATCGTGCTACTGCAGGTAATGATGGTAAGGTTTTTCTACCTCTGTTGAATAATGCATAGATAATTGATTCGGGTGCTACCGACCATATGACTTTTGATTCTAGACAAGTCCAAAATTTGCAACCATCCACCAAATCAACTGTGTCCACTACCAACGGTGATCTTACCACTGTTACTGGTAAGGGTTCTATACCTCTCACAAACAACCTAACCTTAGATACTGCCCTAGTTGTGCCATCCTTGAATTTTAATCTGTTATCTGTTGCTCAGATAACTACTGCTTTACATTGTATTTGCAGTTTTTTGGCCTTCACATTATGTGTTTAAGGGTATTCGGACTCGCAAGACGATTGGTTATGGGATTAGACACGAGAAGCTCTATTACCTGAATTTAGAATCTGAAAGTTCAAGTAAGTTGACTCAAGCTCTAAGTGTGGAAGGATCTGAATGTGAGAAAAAGAAATCAGATATTTGGCTATGGCATTGACGTCTATGGCATGCTTCTTTTGGTTATTTGAAAAAATTATTTCCACATTTATTTTTCAAGATGGATATTTCTGTCTTTCACTGTGATGTGTGTGAACCTGCAAAGGGTCATCGTGTCTCGTTTCCCAAAAATCCAAGTAGAAGCTCTCTTCCATTTATGATTATTCATTCTGATGTTTGGGGTCCATCTAAAAACACTACGTTTGGAGGAGCCCAATGGTTTGTGACATTTATTGATGACTGTACTCATATGACCTGAATTTGTTTGATAAAGTCGAAAAGTGACGTTAGTGGCTTATTTCAGAAATTTCACAAGCATGTTATGACTTAGTATAAATTATAGATTCAAGTTCTTAGGAGTGATAATGGCGAAGAATACTTGAGTTCAAATCTACAACAATATTTGGTGGAACAGGGAATTATTCACCAGACTACATGCTCATATATATCTCAACAGAATAGAGTTGCAAAAAGAAAAAATAGACACTTGCTCGAGGTGGTCCGTGCTTCTCTTATCCATGGAAATATGCCACTCATTTATTGGGGGAAGCACTTGCTTTTGTTGCATACTTAATCAATCGAGTTCCCTCTAATATCCTAAACTTTCTTACGCCATTTCAAGCATTAACTGAAGCTGTGAATGCACCAAAAGTCGTCAACTTGCTACCTCGTGTGTTTGGGTGTGTTGCATTTTTTCATCTTCATCAACATGAACGTAATAAGTTAACTCCTCGAGTTGTCCGATATGTGTTTGTAGGATTTGCACAGGATAAGAAAGGGTATCGATGCTATCACCCACCAACTCAAAAGATGTTTGTGACTATGGATATTGTGTTCCATGAAGATGAGATGCATTTTTCCTCTGAGGTTGAACTTCAGGAGGAGTACCAAAGTGAAGTTCAAACTCTTGCCTATGATGAAGTGGTTACCATTCAGACTAAACAATCGGATATAAAGGGAGAAAATCGGGATGTAAGTAACGACGATCACTCGAAAGAAGATTTGGTTGAGGAAGAAGATTTCTACGAAGAACTGCAATCAGTGTCGAACCTCCATAAAGATGAGCCATCTCTACCACTAGCACTATCAGAACCATCTCCACCACCAGTACCATCAAATCTATCTCCACCCCCAGCAGAACTCCAAAACCAATTGTCATCGCTGTCCGAAGCTCCAAGAAGAGAAATCCCAAACCGTACTACTAGAGGTATCCCAAAATTCCCTTATGAGCCTGATCCTACTAGTAAAGTCAAGTATCCTATGAGTCATTATATGTCCACTCACGATTGTCTGAATCAAATATTCATTTGTGAATCAATTATCTGTTGTATCTATTCCTAACAGTGTGCAGGAAGCTTTAGCTGATCCAAGGTGGAAAGCAGCTATGGATGAGGAGATGAAGTCCGTGAAGAAGAATGAGACATGGGAGAAGTCGAACTGCCAGCAGGAAAGAAGCCGGTCAGATGCAGATAGATTTATACGGTGAAATATAAGTCGGATGGTTCGATAGAGCGGTACAAGGCAAGGCTGGTTGCCAAAGGGTACACTCAAACTTATGGAATTGATTTTGACGAAACATTTGCACCTGTGGCAAAGTTCAACACTGTTTGAGTTTTACTGTCACTTGCTGCAAATCTTGACTGGTTGTTGGAGTGATTTGATGTGAAGAATACCTTTCTGCATGAGGAATTGACAGAAGAGGTTTATATGGATCTACCGCCAGGATCAAATAGACCAATCCAACACAGTAACAAAGTATGTTGGTTGAGGAAGGCGTTATATGGTCTCAAACAGTCACCAAGAGCTTGGTTTAGGAGGTTTACAAAATCAATGAGGATATTCGGATATTGTCAGAGTAATTCAGATCATACCCTATTCCTGAAAAGAAAAAAAAGGTAAGATTACTGCTCTCATTATATATGTGGATGACATGATAGTAACTGGGAATGATCATGAGGAGAGAACGACATTGAAAAGCTACTTGTCACAAGAGTTCGAAATGAAGGATCTTGGCGCTTTGAGATATTTTCTTAGTATTGAAGTTTCTCGCTCGAAAAATGGTATATTTCTGTCTCAAAGAAAGTATGCTCTCGATTTATTGAAGAAAACTGAAATGTCTGCTTGTCGGTCGATTGGTACACTATTAGAAGAAGGACTGAAACTTTGCAACGTATCTCATCATGTGCCTTGTGATAGGAAAAGATATAAGAGATTGGTTGGACGATTGATGTATCTTACACATACACGGTCAGATTTATCATATGCTTTAAGTGTGGTAAATCAGTTTATGCATGCACCTCAGGAACATCACATGGATACAGTGATGAGAATTCTGAGATATATTAAGTCTGCTCCAGAAAAAAGGGATCCTATTTGCGAAACATGGTCACTTGAAGGTTGAGGCATATACTGATGCTGATTGGGCAGGATCTATAATTGATAGGTGCTCTACTTCAGGATACTTTACCTTTGTTAGAGGAAATCTAGTTACATGAAAAAGCAAGAAGCAAGATATTGTTGCACGCTCTAGTGCAGAGGTTGAGTATCGCGGAGTAGCTTTAAGTATAGTGGAAGCTTTATGGCTGAAATTCTTATTGCAGGACTTAGGATGTGGTCCGAACGAACCTATGAAGGTGTATTGTGATAGTCAAGTAGCATGTGATATTGCCGTCAATCCAGTTCAACATGATAGGACGAAACATGTAGAGGTGGATAGATTCTTCATCAAGGAGAAATTGGATGAGAAAGTCATTGAGATATCTAAAGTGAAGTCAGAAGATCAACTTTCAGATATCCTGACCAAGGTAGTTTCGAGTCGGCTCTTCTTGAAATTTGTTGATAAGTTGGGCATGTTCAATATCTATGCACCAACTTGAGGGGGAGTGTTGAAATATAGTAAGTGCTAATGTGTATATTCTATTTCCTAATCTATAGAAAACAGATTCCCCAAATCTCTCACCCCTCAATCTTCTCTTAATTTTCTTTCTTCTCCTCCAAGAATGTAATCCGTATAGATGTATACAGTAAAGAATAACGAATAAGAATAACTATTATTTTCCCCCAAATCTGTCTTCAACAGTTGCAAGTTGGGCAAAATCCCTCTACTGCTTTTAGATCTTCGTGTAGGATATTCTTATCTTCGCTCTATGATCGCTTTATGCATTACATTTTTAGAGTACTATGTATTTTCTTTTTTGATGTTCTAGATTGAACTTATGTTGATTTATAATATTGTTGTATTTTTGTTTCGTTAATTCTTCATTAATGAAACAAGTTATCGTTTTTATCTTTAAAAAAAAGGTCTTCAATTAATTTTCCTTTTTACTTCTTTCAGTCAATTAAACGTGTTTAAATATTGATTAATATATTAATTTAACAATTAATAAACCAAGAATCTTTCTAAACAATGTCAGTCCAACACATAAATTTTCTTCTTCTGTACTTTAAATTTTGTTTCCAAAGTGCAATGTAATCCAAGACTTGAGCAATGCTGAGCTCTCTACATACATGCAGTAGTGTCTGCTGTACCACTGCATTAAAGAGCATAGCTCATGTCTCAGAAATATAATGCTCACAGAACATAATTTAAAATCAGCTGCTATAATATCCAAGACAAAGAAGGATTAATAACAGGTAGTATTCTCTCCATTTTTGACATAAGGCTTTGCTTGAGACTTCAAGTCCCTCCATTCTCAGATTTTTTTTTTTTTATATGCCACTTTTTGAAACTATTTGTAGATGGAGAACAATTGCCAAAGTATTTGCGCTCGGCTACTCAACAACTACACTCGCCATTCTCAACCGTAAGTTTAGTTGTTTCATGTTCGTCATTGGGACACGGCGAGTTTATTTTTTTTAAAAAAATTTAATTTAATTTAATTTAATTTTTTTGAGAAACTCGTTGTTCCCAACGGCGAGTTTAGTTCAAAATTTTCAATGAAGACTCCATTTTGAACTAAACTCGCAGTTTCCAACAACGAGTATAGTACAAAGAACCTTGTTGTTGGGAATACCGAGTCTTTTTTGAAAATGTTGAAATGAACTCGCCGTTGGGAACAACGAGTTTCTCAAAAAATTAGCACTAAACTCATCGTGTCCCAACGGTAAGCATGAAACAACTAAACTCGCTGTTGGGAACTACGAGTGTAGTTGTTGAGTATACGAGAATAAATACTTTGACAACTTTAATCTTTTTACGAATAGTTTCCAAAAGTGGCATATATAAAAAAATCTCCATTCTGTGCTCTATTTAATTAAAGCCTAAGGAATATGACCCATTTGCACAAATGCCAAAAACAATAAAATAAAGTAAAGACCTTATGAAACAGGGATTTCTTGTTGAGATATAATGCATTGAGTATTAGGGCTCTTCGGTTTTCAATTGTATCTACAGTATGCCGACTTTTTGGCTAAAACAAAGAGAATTTTGCACTCAACTGATTAACTAAAAGCAAAAAAGATAAGATAAGAAGGAAGAGACTGATCACCTCAGAGTTGTTTAATTGTGACTCGCCGCCGCCGCAGCCGATGCCTTCCGTGACTGTTTGTTGACTGCTTTAGATCCAAACCCTTCTGCAACCAAGCAAAAATATAGTTTTTAGTGAAGAATTAGGTTTGCCCAATATTGAAGAAAATGGGATGAAAATAGAAAAAAAAAACAAAGAGCAAGCTAATTGAATTCCATATGTGAGAACATGGAAATATCTTATAATCATATGTCAAGCAAACCCATACTTATCTTTACGTACTCTAAAATGTACATTTACACATGAAATAAAAACAATTAATTAACAAGAAAAAGGAAAAAAAAAAAGACATATATCATGTAGTTTAGTTTAGTTACATTCCTCTTGTATCCTTTCCCCCCAAAACCCCTTCAAGAATCATCATCATCATCATCATCAATCCCCAGATCCTCTCCTTATCATTAAAAAACTCATAAAATAACCCCCCCACAAAAAAAACCCAAATAAAAAAAAATCCCCCAAAATTAGCTGCAACAAGTAGTACTAGTAGTAACACATTATTTCATATCTCCCCTCACATGTCAAGATCCAACGATAACTCCTCCTTCTCCTCCCCCCTCGGCGAAGCGGACGATGAGGAACCTTCCGGAACATCCAAATTCACTCCAAACAATCTCACCCTTTTGGCTGAGTTGGCTCCCACCTCTCTGTGTTGCGCCACCACCGGCACTGACTCCAACACCACTGGCATCCCCACCCCCTCCGCCGCTACCGTCGATCTAAACACCACATAATTATTCCCATGACCACCCACATTATACCCCAAATTCTGCCCATACGGAGAAAACGAAAGAACCGGAAAATTACTATGAACAGAAGAAGAAGAAGAAGAATGAATAGTATTTGGAGGTCGTGTAATTTGCGGGCGGTGCTTCCAGTCGATAAACAGCTTATCCTTGTACCGACCAAAAGACACAGTGTCCCCAGCATCGAGGCGCTTGTCCTTGACGAAGCGTGACCAGCCTTTGGTCATGACATAGGACTGGCTCGAGTTCCAGTAGGAATACCGAAAGCGCCAGGGTTTCCCAGTGGAGTCCTCGAAGTTGAGGAGGATCCCTTTTGCAGCACTCGTCTCCGAGGTCGGGATGGAGGATGAGGCACCCACATCGAGTGGGAAGTACTTTTCAGCGTGTTGTTTCGGGATGACGAGGCGGTTGAGCTTGCCCACGTCGGATGGGGTCACCACTTTGTCGAACATGTGTTCTTTTTCGACGATGGTGGTTGAATCTTGTTTTGTTTGGTAGTCGTCGTCGTCGTCGTCGTCGTAGATGTGGTGGATTTCTCTTCTTGTTGATTTTGGTGCTTGATCTTCTACTTTGTTTGAGAAGGCCATTGTTTTTGGTACGAGGGTTTGTTAGGAGAGGGAGAGAAAGAGTAAAAGAGGAGAGGAGGTAGGGATTAGGTGAGGGAGGGAGAGTTTAATTTGGAGTTGACTAAAGGGAAAAAGAAGAAAGTGGAATTTTTGGTTTAGGTCCTTGGTTTGACATATGGGAGAGGAGGTGCTTTTGAGTTTATTCTGTGCTACCTCTTTAATATGACAGCTAGGTTTTTGTTTGTTGCAAGTGCTTTGTTAGGGCAACCACTTGTACTCTTTATCAGTGAGGTTATACATCACCGATGTGTTTAAGAATGGGTAAGTAGTAACTCCATTAAAGCAACAGATAAAAATATAGTAGTATATTTTTATCAAAAATAAAAGTAGAATATTTATTAGTTTTTTGTGGGGAAACCATCAGAATCTGTGTTTAATTACCAAGGATCTAGCTATATATATATATGTTAGGTGTTTATATGGCTTAGTCGATCAAGATATGTGGAATATCTATTGACAAATATTTCGCATATTGTAAGAAAAAGTCAGTTAGTTCACAAATATCTATTTTTTATTTTGGTTATCTCAGTTTTGCATCTTCGAATAAATTAGCGAAAAAACATTGGTCATTAATTACAAGAAATGATAAATTTTATTTCTCATGTCGTTTCGTTAGAAGTTGAGTTTGAACGAAATTATCAGAATTTTCATTCTCATCTCAACATGATATCCTATTTCTCTATTTTGTTTCTATTTTCTCATGGTGAGTACTGTATTGACTTGATATGAACATGTATTACATCTATATCTAATAGTAATTTACACGTGCGATGCACGTCTTAATAAATATAATTTTTTAAAATAAAAATTTAGACATAGTATGGATTTGAACTTATAACCTCCTTTATAATAGTTATGCACGTGTATAGTACGGGTTGGTAGAATGACAAAATATTTACAAATGACACTAAGGCCTTCTCCCATTATAATATTAGAGATTAGAGATATAATAAAACACAAAGAAATTTATCAAGTGGCTCTCTTTCAATTCTAAAAAAATCAAAGGTCCAGATCTAACCTCACAAAACACATTTTTCACCCAAAAGTTTTTCTCCAAAACTCAAATTCAAATCCCTCCCAAAACAACTCCTTCATTTATTTAATTCTCTCTCTCTCTCTCTCTCTCTCTCTCTCTCTCTCTATATATATATATATGGACACATGGATTTTTATTTACAACTAATTATTGTCATACTATTCAAACTTAAGCTATATAATTGTTGATTTACTGTTTACAAGGCTTTTCATATGCTGTATCGTTCTGAAGACGTGCCGTAGTCACGTGCCCACGGGCAAATCTAGTATCTATATACTATACTAAGAGAGAGAGTGTGTGTGTCTACACCTCTATCATTTCTCTATTTTGAAATAGAGTAAGGAGATGGAAAGTAGGAATTCTCATTTAAATTGGCACGTACAGTACTCACGTTTTTATAAAAAATGAAACAAAATAAAAGCCTCAAACTCCTCCAAGTCCACCAAGATCTCTTTCTCTCCCACTTTCAAAATCCAGATCCTCCATTCCTCTCCATGCCCCCTTCCCCCATGCCATATGCCGCCTCCGCACACACGCCACACCACACCGTCGCTCTCATAGATTCATCTCACTTGAGGAGGGAAGGGGGTTGTCGAGCCATGACCACATTTGGGAGGGGCAGTACTAGAGACGGAGGAAGTGGCAGTGTAGGGCCAGAGGTGGGAGGAGACGGCAATGCCGAGATGACGTGGTAGAAAGAGAGGGTATAACGACAGAGGATGCGATGGCTTTGACGGAGGCAGAATGGTGGAGAGAATGACGACGATTTTGCAGGATTTGAGGGTGAAGAAATTTGAGGAGGATATGAGGGAGAGCCATGTGAAGGAGGAGATGAGGAGGGTGGCAGTGGAGGAGGCGGTGGTAGTGGGAGGAGAGGCGACGAGTACGGCAGGGGATAACGTTAGAAATTGGGATGGTGGAGTGTTGCTGCTTTGAGATTGGTGACGACATTATAAAATGAAGGATTAGTTGACGAGAGTCGAGACAGAGACTGGAAGGAGACTGTAAGGTGTTTGATGATACTCTCCCATAGAATTTTTGTTTCGCAAAAGGTTTTTGATGGAATTCCTTAATGAGATATGGTTGCCTGGGTGCTTTGATTTGATGGGTTTGCAGTTTTCGGTGTGGAGGGCTAATGGATGTTTCTTAGAGTTTCGTTGAGTTTGTCAAAGTGAAAAGATTGGCAAATTATGTAGACTAGAGCGACGACATGGTATTGAGTGGGTGGTCGTGATTGCTATTAAGCTCTTCAAAATTTTCAGATGGCAATGATACAATTGTTATTCATTAAATTCGAATAGAATAATTATACTTATTGTTTGATAAACTACACACAACAAAATGGAACATGTATGCTCAATTGTTGATATTAGTAATTTTTATAATTAACCTCAATATTTTGTAGTCAACTCTGTTTGTGAGACTATCCAGATAAAAATTGGAACCAAATTAGTCAGATATTTTCATTATTTGAGTAAGAAGATATAGAATTCTATATCTATATTAGTCATATTATAGTTAGATAATTTAGTTTAGCTATATCAGTGGATATTTACATAAAATATATAATTTAGTTTTAGTTATATAATTTGAACAATTTATGGATTTACTGAATGTTGAAATGCTTAATGTTTTTGGAATTTATAAATCTTAGAATATTACATGATGTATATAGCTGAAAAAATATATATATGCAGAAGTGAGATTCTACTGAAATTTTGGGAGAATTATTAATTATATTTCAACTTTCGATTACCATTTTAATTTTAAGGATAACTTTCATGCATATATTTTTTGAAAATAAAGTATGCCAATTAACATGTTTCAAAACAATATATCATGTTTCTTAAATGTTCTGTGCAATATTGCACAAGTTATATTATATGGTGGTGGTTAAAAAGATATTAACGATCACATTGTCTTAATTCGTTTTCACTAGGAATATAGTCTTAATTTGTTGTATTTAATTAATTAGACTGCTTGAGATAAAGAATCTTTTCAGGACAACAAAAAGAGTTTGGTGCATGTGGTAGATCTACCGTAGATCAGTACATCAATGTTTTCTATTTGAAGATCGTTTTCCTCTAATAATATTTGTATTTAATATGTTATTAGATATTAGCTTTTCCTTAAAAACGATACTTTTCTTGGAATGGTTTTTCAAGATTGGATTTAAATATAAAAAAAAGAAGTAAAATACATTAAGTTAATTAAAGTTCAAAAAAGTGCAATGGAAAGATCAGGGTCAAAAGAAAAGCCTACAAAAACTTCTGTAGATAGGCATGCAGTGTTTGGTTCTTGTTTCTTTCTTATAAATTTGCTCTGCCAACCGACTGCCCTAGGAGAAGCTTCCTAGCATAACACAGATGCCAGAATAATTAATTTCAACCATTTTTTTAATTTTTTAAATCTCCATATCTTTACTACTATAATACTACTATAATGAGAGAAGGTCTTAGTATAATTTGTCCATCTACCAACCCGTGCAACACACGTCCATAATTATTGTAAATGGGGTTTTGAATCAAATCCAAACTACGTATGAATTTTTACTTTTTAAAAAAAACTATATTTATTAAGACGTGCATCACACGTGTAAACTACTAATACTACTATAATGGGAGAAGACCTTAGTGTAATTTATCCATCTACCAATCTGTGCAACGCACGTGCATAACTATTGTAAATGGAATTTTAGATCAAATGCAGACTACGTCTGAATTTTACTTTTAGAAAAACTGTATTTATTAAGACGTGCATCGCACGTATAAACTACTAGTAATATATACTGTTGACATTGTATTCAAACAAACTAAAGATAGAAAGCAGTAGGAAGAGAAAATGATATAGAAGTGGGGCTCAAGATTTATCAGGTTAGTAGTCATGTGAGAGAGAGCTTGTCATTTTCCCTGATTAGTTGAATTTATATATGGTTCTTGATAAGCCCAAAAAAGGCCACTTGTTTTAGAGCAGACAAACAAGAGCTAGAGTTTGATTTTTCATATGCCAATGTGTCAAAATTAGATTATACACTACAACAGGCCGGGCTAGTTGAATTATTGTACTACATTATATAGATGCACAGCAACATATATCTGATGATGAGGAACTTCTTCTCCTTTTCTGCATCTTTTGTGCGCTTTTTTCTTACTTAAAAAAATGGCAGATATACATTATCCATGTGCCCATGTTTTATTTATGATGACCACTTGTAACAGAGAATGAGAGAGAGCCCATACTTCTAGGTTTGAGGTGGTTTGCCTTTTTTGGAGAAGGATGGATAAGGAGCTCCATCAATATTAGCAGTCAACACCTCTTGTTTGTTAGAGATGATGAGAAATAATAATAAGAAAAATTAGAGTTAGGATTTAATATTACTACTGCTTGAGATATTATACTCTGCTTATCATAATTGGAATATCACATTTGAGATTCTATTTGCATAATTCTTCAATTCTAAAATGTGAATATATATACAATGTACAAATATAGCCATGGCCTTAACCAATAATAATAATTATAAATCTCATATTTATATGCTTATTTTCGATATATATATTAGCATGTTTCCATCTGTATTTTTCTCATTATCTTTCTTTATGTTTTTTGCATAATTTAGAAAATTTTGCAAGATGCTAAATAATTCTTTAGAATTAGGTAAACCCCTTTTCCAGATCAAGAAACATGACTAATATATTGTTGAAGACAGATTTGGGGGGAAAATAATTGTTATTCTTATTCATTTATTTCTCTACTATATACATCTATATATAAGAGTTACATTCTTGGAGAAGAAGAACGGAGATTAGGGAGATGAGAGATTTGGAGAATCTGTCTCCTAAAGATTGGGAAACAGAATATACAATTACTATATTTCAACACTCCCTCTCAAGTTGGTGCATACATATTGAACATGCCCAACTTGTCAACAAATTTAAGAAGAGCCGATTCGAAACTGTCTTGGTTAGAATATCTGCGAGCTGATCTTCTGACTTCACTTTCGATATCTCAATGATTTTCTCATCTATTTTTTCTTTGATGAAGAAGCTGTCTACCTCTACATGTTTCATTCTATCATGCTGAACTGGGTTAGCACCAATATCACACGCTGCTTGACTATCACAATATATTTTCATAGGTTCATTCGGACCATAGCCTAAGTCCTGCAACAAGAGTTTCAGCCATAAAGCTTCCGCTATATTTAAATCTACTCCGCGATACTCAGCCTCTGCACTAGAGCGCGCAACAACATTTTGCTTCTTATTCCTCCATGTAACTAAATTTCCTCCAACAAAGGTGAAGTATTCTGAAGTGGAGCGCCTATCAATTATAGATCATGCCCAATCAGTATTTGTATATGCCTCAACCTTCAAGTAACCATGTTTCGCAAATAAGATCCCCTTTCCTGGAGCAAAATTAATATATCTCATAATTCTCATCATCGTATCCATATGTTGTTCCCGAGGTGCATGCATAAATTGACTTACCACACTTAAAGCATATGACAAATCTGGTCGTGTATGTGCAATATACATCAGCCATCCAATTAATCTCTGATATCTTTCCTTATCACAAGGTACATGATCAGGTTCGTTGCACAGTTTCAGTCCTTCTTCTAACGCTGTACTAATTGGCTGACAAGCGGATATTTCAGTTTCCTTTAATAAATCAAGAGCACACTTTCTTTGAGACAAAAATATCTCCTTTTTTGAGCGAAAAACTTTAATACCAAGGAAGTATCTCAAAGAACCAAGATCTTTCATTTTGAACTCTTGTAACAAGTAGTTCTTTAATGCCTTCCTCTCCTCAGGATCATCTCCAGAAACTATCATATCATTCACATAAATAATGAGAGCAGTAATTTTACCTTCTTTCGTTTTTAAGAACAGAGTATGATGAATTACTCTGATAGTATCCGAATGTCCTCATTGATTTTATAAATCTCCCAAATCAAGCTCTTGGCGACTACTTAAGTCCATACAATAATTTCTTCAAACGACATACTTTATTGCTGTGTTGGACTGGTCTGTTCGACCATGGTGGAAGATCCATATAAACCTCTTCTGTCAATTTCTCATGCAAAAATGCATTCTTCACATCAAATTGCTCCAACGACCAATCAAGATTTGCAATAAGTGACAGTAGGACTCGAACAGTATTGAATTTTACCATATGTGCGAATTTATCTTCATAATCAATTCCATACGTTTGAGTGTATCATTTGGCAACCAGCCTTGCTTTGTATCGCTATATTAAACCATCAGACTTATACTTCACCGTATAAATCCATCTGCATTCTACCGGCTTCTTCCCTGAAGGCAGCTCGACTATCTCCCAAGTCTCATTCTTTTTCAAGGACTTCATCTCCTCATCCATAGGTACTTTCCACCTTGGATCAGTAAGGGCTTCCGGCACACTGTTAGGAATAGATGCAGTAGATAATTGATTTACAAATGACTTATTTGATTCCGAGAAGTGGTGAGTGGATGCATAATTACTCATGGGATATTTGACGTTACTGGTGGGATCAGGTTCTTAAGTGGGTTTTGGAATATATCTATTAGTACGGTGGGGAAGTTCTCTTCTAAGAGCTTTGGACAACGATGACGATTGGTTTTGGGGTTCTGACGGTTCACTTTCACTGAAATTCAGTATTGGTTGCAATTCTTCAAGAGGGTCTTCTTCCCTTGATTACACTTCTTCATGAGGGTCTTCCTCTCTTGCTAGGTCTTCATTCAAGTGTTTGCCATTATTTGTATCCAGTTGTTCGTTCTGACTGGTAATTACTTCATCATACCCAAGAGTCTGAACTTTACTAACCCCTTCATCATACTCAAGAGTCTGAACTTCATTAACTCCTTCATCATACCCAAGAGTCTAAACTTCATTTCGGTACTCCCCCTGAAGTTCAGTCGTAGAAGAAGAAAAATACATCTCATCTTCATGGAACACAACATCTATAGTCATAAACATCCTTTGAGTTGTTGGATGATAGCACCGATACCCTTTCTTATTCTATACATCCTACGAAAATACAGTGGACAACTCGAGGAGTTAACTTATTGCTTTCATGTTGATGAAGATGAACAAATGCAACACACCCAAACACACGAGGTGGTAAGTTGACGACTTTTGGTGCATTCACAACTTCAGTTAATGTTTGAAATTGTGTGAAAAAGTTTAGGATACTAGAGGAAACTCGGTTGATTAAGTATGAGCATAAGCAAGTGCTTCCCCCAATAAATGAGTGGCATATTTTCATGGATAAGAGAAGCACGGACCACCTCGAGCAAGTGTCTATTTTTTTTTCTACAACCATATTTTGTTGAGGTATATATGAGCATGTAGTCTGGTGAACAATGCCGTGTTCCACCAAATATTGTTGTAGATACGAACTCAGGTACTCTATGCCATTATCACTTATAAGAACTTGAATATGTGATTTATACTAAATCATAATATGCTTGTGAAATTTCTGAAACAAAGCCACTAACTTTATTTTTCGACTTCATCAAACAAATTCAGGCCATACGAGTACAATCATCAATAAATGTCACAAACCATTTGGCTCCTCTGAATGCAGTGGTTTTGGATGGATCCCAAACATCAGATTGAATAATCATAAATGGAAGAGAGCTTTTACTTGGACTTGGAGGAAAAGAGACACGGTGACCTTTTGCGAGTTCACACATATCACACCGAAAGGCAGAAATATCTAACTTCAAAAATATACTTGAAAATAATTTCTTCAAATAACCAAAAGAAGCATGCCCTAGACGTCGATGCCATAACCAAATATCTGATTTCTTCTTCTCATCTTCAGACCCTTCCACACTTAGAGCTTGAGTCAACTTACTTGAATTTTCAGATTCTAGATCCAAGCAATAGAGCTTCCCGGGTCTAACCCCATAACCAATCATCTTGCGAGTCCGAATATCCTTAAACACACAATGTGAAGGCCAAAAGACTACAATACAATGTAAGGCAGTAGTTATTTGAGCAACAGATAATAGGTTAAAATTCAAGGATGACACAACTAGGCCAGTGTCTAAGGTTAGGTTGTTTGTGAGAGTTATGATACCCTCGCCAGTAATAGTGGCAGGATTACCATTGGCAGTGGACACAGTTGATTTGGTGGATGGTTGAAAATTTTGAACTTGTCTAGAATCAAAAGTCATATGGTCGGTAGCACCCAAATTAATTATCCATGCATTATTCATAACAGAGGCAGAAATATTAAATACCTTACCATTATTACCTACAGCTGTAACTAATGCAGAGACGAGTTCAATATTCTTCTCAGCTCCATCAGTTTGTCCCATGGTAGCGGCACAAGAAAAACAACGGATCGGATTTAGATCGAACGGATTTGATCTGATCTCAGATTGCAAAGTGGTGGTGGCGTCGGGCTCGAATGCGGTGACGGCGGCAGGAGGGGGCATCGGGGCGCTCGGGAAAAGGGAAAGGATGTCGGAGCAGACGAGGTCCCAGAGGTCTGGGGTGAGCCGGGTGGTGCAGAAGAGGTTGAAGGCGAGTCTTTTTGGAGACGGCGGAGGAAGGTCGAGGTCAGAGCGGACGCTAGAGCAGACGAGGAAGAGATGTCGGGAGTTGGTCGGCGACGGGATCTGAGGCAATGACGACTTTGGGAGAGGATTCTTGAACGAAGACGGATTCTTGAACGATGGAGAGGATCTGGGACGACGACGGCTGGGATCTGGGATCTGGGACGACGACGGAGTTGATGTGAGATGACAGATTCGGGGTTCGGGGTCGATGCCTTGATGACAACAGAGAGGGGCGTCGAGGGTTCGGAGATGTCGGTGACTGGTCGGGATCGGGTCGGGATCGGGTCGGGATGGAGGTGTCAGATCCGATCACCTCCGTCTTTTCTTCTTCTTCAACTAGCCTAGATCTTGTTAGGCTCTGATAGCATGTTGAAAACAGATTTGGGGGAAAATAATTGTTATTCTTATTTATTTATTTTTCCACTGTATACATCTATATATAAGAGTTACATTATTGGAGAAGAAGAAATTAAGGAGATTGGGAAGATAAGAGATTTGAAAAATCTGTCTCCTATATATTAAGAAATAGAATATACAATTACTATATTTCAACATATATAACACATTAACCGACTAATATATATGTAATTCATGCAGTGTGAATTCTTCCACGTTACAACAGAGGCAAAACATAAAATTTGAAGTCATGTACATTTTGAGCAACTGATCTGCCGATACAAGTTGTGCATGCATGTTGTTAAAAAATAATAAGGTATGAAGTCAGGTTATTAATTATTCAGTCAATTCGGTCAATTTTTTTATGGTGGTGAAATTAATTATTCAGGTAGTTCCTCCTTTGTCTCCATTTTATATAGGAAAATATTTGGGATGATAATGATGAGAATAATTAAGATGTTTAAAAGTATATACCACCCACCTGATCTGTTCTAAGCCCTGTACCTCTCATCCAAAAGTATAGGAAGGACAAACCAATATTCCTACAAAGAGTGCAACATGTATTAATTAATTATAAGTTCAATAACTTTATAATTTTGTGATGTAATATAAAAGATGCCAGTTTAGTGAGATGAGATGACCACCACACCAAACTATAAGGATTAATAAATAATTTTGCAAAGTATGGTGACCTGTGTATAAAATATAAGCTCCTACACTGCAACTTGGAATACACTTTTTTGTAACCCCTAGTACAAGCAAGAATCTTGTTGAAAGGTTCCGAAATAAATTTATGACTTGAAAGGGTCAAATTTAAATATTTTGCAAGTAGTTACTAGTTGAAAGGAAAATGAGTAAAATATTTAAAATGTAGTGCAAGTTGGTTTGCATTGAATAATTGAGACATTGAGATTTTAGTTTCAACACCGACACTCTAACCAGATGCACGAAATACCTGAAAGTCTCAGATTCCTATCGGAGCCGACTGATTCTCTTCCTGATTCATGACATGTTTGATTAGAGTTTGTATAGTTCCGGTTAGTTATTCGATTGGGATATGTTGCCTTCAAAATTAAGGAAAATAGAAGATAAGAAGTGTAAGTTTGGCCGGTTTCTAATCTAAATAGTCAGAGAATACTTTTGGGCGATTCTGGCTTTCTTATTCACAGTAGCTTAATTATGGGAAAACAGGTAATGGTAATAATAACATCTTGGTTATTTATCGAGAGAAGACTAATAATTATATATGGTGATTGTTAAGGATTGATTATTTTATTCTTATTATTTTTTAAATTGAAAAAGAAAAGGTGGAGTATAGCTAGTCATTTGTTTGTATGGATGATCATGCGAAAAGAATAGGAAAATCAAAGGCATCTTTTGGATTCTCAAGCCTGCATCAGGTACCCATTCTATCTCTTCACCCTTTATTCCTACCAAATCCACTCAGAGTACGGCATCAAAAGGTTAATTGATGAATGAAGTGTCATCTTGTTGTGTTACTAATTCTAATTCTGATTTTGTTAGTTTCCTCTAACAATCATCAAATTTCTCGATATATATATATATATATATATATATATATATATATATATATATATATATATATATATATATATATACTATCAGGACCGTTCAAATTGAACGCTGATATGGCTAAAAATGGGGTTAAATCGGAACCGTCCAGATGAATCACGAATCTTGAGGCACAGGGGTAGAGCGGTAATTTCACCTTCTGACGGGTCTGAAGCGGGTACTGGTTATCTTCCCCGAAAATCCACTTACCCGCGAACGGATCCACCTTAATCGGGTACGGGTTACAACCCGCAGCAAACCCAGCTCAGAAGGGATAGAATTAGGGTTCCTGATTAATATTAATCAACGGCCCTGATTCGTGTCTATCCTTTCACCGGGATTTGGGATTAAATTCTTTATCTGATTACAGGGAATATACCTTATCAGATTACATTCCTAATCTGTTCACAGGAAGAATATTCCATATCAGATCACAAGGATTACATTCCTAATCCGTTCCCTAAGACGCCTATAAATACCCCCCACCCATCTCCATTAAGAGGTAATCAATCTTTCACCAGTTTTTACGCTCTTTCATAGTTTGCCAGATTACTGACTTGAGCGTCGGAGGGTGCGTCGCTGGGAACAACCCCGGTGTCTCGCACTTTTTGCAGGTGCACGGCGGGAACGACGATCGAGGCCCGACGGAACAGGTACACAGGTCTTTCTATTCAGTTTCCCCAAGAATCCACAAGTTCTATCTGTGTGCCCCCACACCAAATTTAGCGGCAACAGATTGGCGCCGTCTGTGGGAAACTAACGAATAGAGACCTTTCCTCCTTCCGGTGAACAGGTTTTCTCCTGCCATGCTGCCTCGCAAAGTTAGATCTAGGGGCTCCAACCGAGCGCCCAACCCTGACCAGCAAGAAGTCCTTCCTGATCCCGCTCAGCAACAAGGGCAACTCCCTCCTACCATGGAAGAGCCGCTCCAACGGAACCCTCCACATCCTGATCCAAAGGGGCCTAACCCCCAGAAACAACCTCTTCACCAAGAGAACATCTCCATCCACAACGCCTCCAGTGCCTCCATGGCCTCCCATCATCCCCGAGCCTCTGGTCGCCACAATGCCCCTCCCAAACGCCCGGAAGATGATGACCTTCGTCGCCATCTGGATGAAAAGCGGGCTCGGGGGGAAGCCTCCCGCCAGCGAGAGCAATCCCCCCGACACCGAGAGCACAGGAGGTCCCCCGTCCGAAGAGGGTGAAAGGACTCCCCCGGTCACTACCGAAGGAGGCACTCTCCAGCAGGTCGGCAGCAGCCTAGGAACAATGAGGCACCCATCACCCGTGCCGAGTTCCAACAATTCCAAGCAATGGTGCAACAGGCCCTCAACCTCCGTCAGAACCCCAATGAGCAGAGGGCCCCATCCCCTCCTCCGGTCCGGAGCCCTCGCCAACGGTCCCCTTCTCCTCGACCCGCTCCTACCAATTCCAGACGCACCCCAAGTCCTCATCATTCTCGAAGCTACCATCGCCGCAGCCCTCGCTCCCTCTCATACGAAGACGAGTCCCGTGGCTCGGAATATCACCGTCGGAGAGATGACACCATGAACCGCCGTCTAAACGAGGTAGAAAAACTCTTGGGACAGATAAACCGAGAAGAAGAGCTTAGGGGGAGGACCCTACGTCCTAGCCGACCCCCGTTTTCCCGGACCATAGTAGATGCTCCTGTTCCGTTCGGTTTCAAACCTCCCCAGTTCGAGAACTACACTGGGGAGACCGATCCAGTTGACCACATCGAAAGCTTTAAGACTTTGATGCTCTTCCATCAAGCTTCCGATGCCCTCCTCTGCAAAACATTCCCTGCAACTCTGAAAGGCCCAGCTCGAGAATGGTACTCTCGCCTTGCCCCGGCGTCGATATTTTCCTTCGAACAGTTCGAAACCCTGTTCATCACCCATTTCGTCAGCAGCCGAAGGGCCGAGAAGACCAGCATCTCCCTTTGCACCTCCGTCAGCAAAAGGGGGAGAAATTGAGGGACTACGTGAAGAGGTTCACAGCAGAGGCCAGAACCATCGCATCCCTCGATCAATCCGTCGCTACCGCGGCGTTCCAATCCAATATCCTCAATTCCAACCTCCGCTCCTCCCTCGCCAAGAAACCGCCGCACGACTTTTCTGACCTCCTCCTCCGCACTGAAAAATACATCCGAGCTGAGGAGGCCGAGGAACAGCCCAACTGGGAAGGAACCGCCTCCGGGTCTAAGAGGAAGGGAACAGAGGAAGAGGGACCAAAGAAGTTTCAGAAGGATAATGCCGGCCAGCGCCGACCTCCCCCTAGATTTGAAAAGTTTACTCCCCTCACCACAAACATCTCCGCCATTTTCATGGAAGTCGAGAAAGAAGGGGTCTTGCCTCCAGCTCCAAAGATGAACACCCCTGCCAAAAGGAGGGATAAAGACAAATGGTGCCGCTATCACCGGGACCATGGGCATGACACCAACGACTGTCGGGCTCTGAGAAACGAGATCGAAGCCCTTATCCAGAGGGGGCAGCTGGCGAAGTTTGTAAGAAAGGACGGAGCCGAACTTCCTCCCCAGCCTCGGGGGGCTAACAAGCGTCCGGAACGAGAAGAAATGCCAGAATTCGAGGAAGAGCGAGTCCTCCACCTTATCCATGGGGGTCCAATGGGGGGCTCCTCGAACTCTTCTCGGAAAGCTTTTATAAGAGAAGTCAACTCGGTCCAAGCCACCCCTCCCCCCAAAGGCCTCGGAGTGCCCGTCACCTTCTCTGACGAAGATCTCGAGGGCGTCCGCACCCCTCATTGTGACGCACTCGTCATCAGCCTTCACATGGCCAATTTCAAAGTCGAAAGGATCTTAGTAGATAACGGTTCCTCCGTAAACATCCTATTCCTCGATGCTTTTAAGGGGCTGAAGCTCTCCCGAGACAGACTCAAGCCCGCCGGGTATACGCTCCATGGGTTCACGGGAGTGCCGGTGACGATCGAAGGGGTGATTACCCTCGATGTCACAGCAGGCAAAACTCCTACTACCCGCACGGAGTCAATGGATTTCATGGTCGTAGATGTCCCAGCGGCCTACAACGTCATTTTGGGTTGGCCCGGCCTAGCCGCCCTTGAAGCCGTCCCTTCTGCCTATCATCTCAAAATGAAATTCCCCACTCGGGCTGGGGTGGGAGAGGTAAGGGGCAATCAGGAGCAGGCCCGCAAGTGTTATATGACTTCCACCCTCGGACCCGTCCTCTCCTTAGAAACACTCGAGATCCCCCAAGATGCTGCTCGGCCAACTTCCGAGCCGGTAGACGAGTTGGAAGAGGTACTCTTCTCGGAGCAGGAGACGACCCGCAGGTTCTTTGTCAGCAAGACCCTCCCATCCGCACTATACGCGGACATTGTAGAATGCATCCGAGCCAACCAAGACCTCTTCGCATGGACGGCTGCAGACATGCCCGGTATCTCCGAAGAACTCTTGGTCCACCGCCTCAGTGTTGATCCGGGGTCCAGACCGGTCCAGCAGAAGAGGCGCAAGTTCGCTCCCGAGCGTCAGCTCGCTATCAAAGAAGAGGTGGACAAATTGTTGAAGGCCCGGTTCATACAGGAAGTAAATTATCCTGAGTGGTTGTCAAACGTAGTGATGGTGAAAAAGTCCAACGGAACATGGAGAATCTGTAGTGATTTCACTGACCTCAACAAGGCCTGCCCTAAAGACCCCTTCCCTCTGCCGAGCATCGACACTCTGATTGACGCAACCTCGGGACATGAGCTCCTCAGCTTCATGGACGCTTTCTCGGGTTACAATCAGATAAGGATGTTCCCCCCGGATATTCCGAAGACATCTTTTGTGACCGACCAAGGGCTCTACTGCTACAGAGTCATGCCTTTCGGCCTAAAGAATGCCGGGGCAACATACCAGCGCCTTGTTAACAAGGTATTTCAGGCACAGATTGGCCGAAACATGGAAGTGTACGTGGACGACATGCTTGTGAAGAGCATCCGAGGCATTGATCACATGGCCGACCTCCAAGAAGCATTTGATGTTTTGAGAAAGCACAATATGAGACTCAACCCGAACAAATGTGCGTTCGGCGTCTCATCAGGCAAGTTCCTCGGCTTCATGGTTAGCCAACGAGGAATAGAGGCAAATCCGGAGAAGATCAAGGCCATACTGGACATGGCCCCACCTAGAAACGTCAAAGAAGTTCAGAGATTGACTGGTCGATTAGCCGCCATTGGGCGCTTTCTGTCGAAGTCTGGGGAGAAGTGCCTCCCGTTCTTCAAAGCCCTCAGGGGAGCTAAGGGATTCGAGTGGGGGCAGCAACAACAAGATTCCTTCGACCAGCTTAAGGCTTACCTCGTCAATCCACCTCTTCTCAGCAAACCCATACCAGGCGAACCACTCTACCTCTACTTGGCAGCCTCCAAACAGACACTTAGTGCGGTCCTGGTCAGAGAAGAAGAAAGAACTCAGAAGCCCATTTACTACGTCAGCAAAGTGCTCCGGGACGCCGAGCTCCGGTACCCGAAGATTGAGAAAATAGCCTACGCCCTGATAATGGCTGCGAGAAAGCTTCGGCCATACTTCCAGTCTCATTCGATGGTCGTTCTTACCGACCAGCCGCTGAAACAGATCCTTCACAAGCCAGAGACTTCCGGCCGCCTCATGAAATGGTCGATCGAGCTGAGCCAACATGATATTACTTATCAGCCTCGGACCGCAATCAAGGCACAGGCGCTTGCCGAATTCATAGTTGAAACAACTATCCCCGACTCCGAACAAACAATGAAGGGACCGCCTGTCTGGTCGGTATATGTCGATGGGTCCTCTTGCAACGAGGGGAGCGGGGCAGGAGTCATCCTCGCGGGCCCAGACAACTTTGTCCTCTAATACTCCCTCCGGATAAACTTCAAAGCCTCGAATAACGAAGTCGAATACGAGGCACTCATAGCTGGCCTTGGGATGGCCCGAAACGCAGGGGCGCGACGCCTGCAGATCTTCAGCGACTCTCAGTTGGTCGTCAACCAGGTCCTCGGCGAATATGAAGCCCGCGATGACAGGATGGTAAAGTACTTGGCTAAAGTAAAGAGCCTCATGGCGCTCTTCGAGGAGGCCCTCATCCGAAGAATCCCCAGAGAAGAAAACGCCCAGGCGGACGCCCTGTCCAAATTAGCTTCCTCATCCCTGCAAGGCCTCAAACAAACTGTTCTGATAGAAGTCCTCCTCAAGCCAAGCATAGAGGACGAGGCTTTCAACTCCGTCGAAACACTGCCACTTCCCCTCGAAGACAATTGGATGAAGCCCCTCGTCGAGTTTTTAAGAGACGGACTCCTCCCAAGGGATCCGAAGGAAGCCCGAAAGATAAGGACCCGAGCCGAGCGTTACATATTGGTCAAAGGCATTCTGTATAAGCGCTCCTTCACCCAGGTGGATGGTCGACCCTACCTAAGATGCCTCTCCCCCGGACAAGCCGACTACGCCCTGCAAGAGCTCCATGAGGGCATCGGCGGAGCCCACTCTGGCTCCAGGGCCTTGGCGCGCAAAGTGTTAAACTACGGGTATTACTGGCCCACTCTCCTACGGGACGCTGAACAACACGTTCGGCAATGTACCTCCTGCCAGAAGTATTCCGACATCCGACGCCTTCCACAAGCACCACTCTCCTCCCTATCAAGTCCGATCTCCTTCGCAATGTGGGGGATGGATTTACTGGGTCCATTTCCACCGGCCCCCGGACAATTGAAGTTCCTAGTCGTGGCAGTCGATTATTTCTCAAAATGGATAGAGGCCGAGCCCCTGGCTACAATTACCGAACATCGTGTTGTTCAATTCCTCTGGAAAAATGTGATCTGCCGATTCGGTGTTCCTCGGATCGTAGTTACAGATAACGGTACGCAGTTTGCTGGAGCTGCCTTCCGAGCCCTATGTGAAGACCTAGCCATACAACACCGCTTCTCCTCCGTCTCTCATCCCCAGTCAAATGGCCAAGCCGAGAATGCCAACCGACAGATCCTCTCCGGCATCAAGAAGAGACTCGACAAGTGCTCCAAGGGATTGTGGGTCGATCAGCTGCCCAATGTGCTGTGGAATTACCAAACCACGAAGCGAACCCCGACAGGCGAGAGTCCGTTCAATCTCACCTATGGGTCCGAGGCCCTCATCCCACTAGAAGTTGGGATACCCTCTCCTCGTTTGATAGCTTTTGAAGAAGAACAGAATGCCAGGGAGCTCAGAACGAGCCTGGACTTGATAGACGAAATCCGGGAAAGAGCAGCCATACGGCAACAAAGTTACCGGAGAAGAATCGAACTCGCCTACAACAAACGGGTCCGCCCAACCGACCTGAAAGAAGGGGATCTGGTCCTCCGAAAATTGGCCATCTCGTTCCCCGGACAGAAAAACAAACTGGCCCCAAATTGGGAGGGACCATACAAAGTCTCCAAAGTGATCCGCCCCGGCGCATACAAGCTAGAAGATCTTGAGGGCAGAGAAATCCCCAGGACTTGGAACGCCGACCATCTTTTGAAATACCAAGAGAAGGCAGCCACGCCTATCTAAGTAACTCGAGATGTCGGACCACTCCTCTCCTGCTGCTAGTAATTTTTTCTTTGTTCTTTTTTCATTGTAATAACGGCTTGCAACTTTAGAAGCAGCCGACCATTAGATATTAATAAATAAAGTTTTTTATATTTTTGATACTATCGCATACCACAGCCTTAAATTTTCTAACCACACGATGGTTCGGAGTCCAGCACTCGGCTCGACTCTTCCTCCTCGGCACGTCTATAAACGAGCCGGGGGTAGATCGCCGTTCGAAATTGCTCCTGCAGCCGTTGAATGGATCGGAGTCCAACACTTGGCTCGACTTTGCTTCGCAAGTCCACTCCTAAGCGGACTAGAAGCAGCTCGCCATTCGAAACTGCTCCTGCATCTCTTAAACTACCCACACGATGGTTCGGAGTCCAGCACTCGGCTCGACTCTTCCTCCTCGGCACGTCTATAGACGAACCGGGGGTAGATCGCCGTTCGAAATTGCTCCTGCAGCCGTTGAATGGATCGGAGTCCAACACTTGGCTCGACTTTGCTTCGCAAGTTCGCTCCTAAGCGGACCAGAAGCAGCTCGCCATTCGAAACTGCTCCCGCATCCCCCAAACTAAACTAATCTAACGATCAGATCTCTCCGACGACGTGACCCTACCTTTCCGACTCACCCTCGGTCGGACCAGGATCAGGAACAAAACACAGCCCTCGCGCGCCGAGCTGAGGTACCGGGTTACCGACCCTCGTATATGGCAAAAAATCACTCCGAGACGAAGCCACCGTCAGATCGCCTCAGAAAGTGCGCTAGGGCATTATGAGCGGATCTCATTCAGCCACGTGTCCGCAAAACGACAAGATAGTGTTTTCTTGGGAACCGGACCCGCCTCGAGGTCCGTGCAAACATCAGACGCTCCTGATCGAGCCACGTGGGTGCAGTCGAGAAGCAACTACGCCTCAACAGCCACACCGAGCCTATGGCTCATAAACGCAGCGAAAAGGGAAAATTCGAGGATGAGGAGTTCGGCGAAGCGAACACCAGCCTCGTGGTTCGTCTTAAGCCTACTCTAGCTGACAACCATAGCACAGATAAGAAGACAGTCAAGGACAATTCGGATAAAACAACTCCAATTCCATTAATAAGTTGGATAAAAGTTACAAAGCGGATTACAACAGCAAAAACTTGCAAGTAGGATTACAACACAGGGACACGACCAGCCCGTTACTTCCGAGGAAGGGGAATACTCCGTTTTAGAGACACTTTGGGTCGACGCTTCTTGACCTCCGAGCTCGAATCCAGGCCGACGAACCGGGACGCCTCCTCACCACTAGCCCTGACGGTCGCTCCTACCGAAGCACCGCTTGAAGACACCGCCACACCGCTTTGGGCATCGGTGGCTGACCTGCCTACGAGGGGAGTCCGGCTCGCCGCTTGATAGAACGTGATTCCTCGCTCGATTTCCTCGCGGGTGCACGAGGTGCTCCGGACGTTGGCCCTCACCGGCTGAGGCTTGAGCCGAGCGACTTCTTCCTCCAGCTCGACGATGCGATCTTTCAAAGTGCCATCCTTTACTATCACCTTAAACCGAGGGAGTTTCGCCGACCCGGGGTATTCGGCGCTGTCAGAGATAACGCGACACAAGTGGGTCACTTCGATGCTCTTGTCGACAGTCACCCTCTGCAACTCTTCCACCTTCTTCGCCAAGCCGTCCCGTTCGGCTGAAATTCGAGCCAGTTCCTCTTCCCTAGTGGATAGCTCGGCCTCGACTATTCGCAGGTGGTGTAGTTCAGCTAAAGCATCGCTATGCCTTATCTCCAAGTTATGAAGTATTTTCCTCGTCAAGTGAACCTCACCTTCGAGACGATCCTCCCGAGATCGTTTAAACAGCTCGGCTCGGCGCTGTTCGGCCGAAGTATTACAAGCCGGCTCGGCAATCTGAAATAAAAAAAGAGGGCATTGGATACTTTTCATTCATTACCGAGCCAAACACTTAGACAAATTCCGGAGTCAAAATACTTTTCATTCATTGAAAGGCGGTGGCCAGTCCGCAAAAGGCATTACAACGATCAGAACAAAAAAAAAACTACAAAGACTGAGGGGATCAAGGGTCCACCTTCGTCGCCACGTCTGCCACAGGTGCCTCGACGGAGGGTCCATTGACCTGGCCATCTCCCACAGTCTCTCCATCCCGTCCTTCCTCGCCTTCGCCTTCGGCCTCGTCCTCTTCGCCTTCCTCCCCTTCGTCGTCCGAGGTCGGCATTGGAAACAATTGATAGCCGACCCGCTCGAAGCCGGGGACGCGCTCCTGAACGTGGTCGAGGGCCAATTGGTAGGACTTCTCCATATTTTCCGCCATGTGCTTCTTCGCCTCTTCCTCGACCTCCTTCTCCACCTCGGCTCGGATCTTCGTCGCCAGAGCCTCCTTCTCCGCTCTCTCCTCGGCCAAAGACTTCAGCGCCGCAGCTAAGTCCTCGGCAGCCTTGGCGGCCTTGGCAGACTCCGCATCGAGCCGCTCCTTGGTCTTCTCCAAATCCGACCCGAGATCCGCGACCCGGACTTCCAAGGCCTCAGCCCTCCTCTGCTCGGCCTCAAGCTCTTTGACCGCCCTGACCTTGGCCAGCCTGTCCTTGTCGCTGGCGGACTTCAGCTCCTTCTCCTGCGCGGCAAACGTCTCGAGGAGGTGGCCGAAGTGGCAAGTGGCCTACAGAGATAACAATCAGTAAAACACATGCCGAGTTGCAGACTTAGAGAAATTGGCAATACACTTACCGAAATGAGTGACCGGGCGATTTCGAAGGTGTCGTCGCCGACCGTCCCCGCCTTCAGCGCCGCAACATCCTTCGGGGTCGCCAAGTGTTTGACGACCTGCACTGACATCTGCGAATTGCCGAGGAACCCATCATGGTTCTTCACTCGCCAATTCGGCACGAACAGCTGCTTGTGCTGCTCTGTCAGAATCTCTTCGGCGGCCTGGGTTAGGGGCGGTGCCTCGATCGACAACACCGCGTTCACATCAAAGACTCCCTCGATCACGCCAGGGACCGAAGAAGACGGGGGCTCCTCGGCGACAACCACCTCCGAGGGCGCCTCCACGGTCGGAGGAGGCGGAGGGATGGTTGAAGCGACGGTAGGTGCCAGGGTCGACGAAACAGTCGCGGCCGCCCTCTTCCTCTTCTTCCCCCCGGCCAGCTTAGATCTGTCCGCCATCATGGAGTTGAAGTCGATCTTCATGCCTTCTGCAACGGATCAAAAGAAAAGAGAGGGGGGAACAAGTTAGCAGGCCGAACCAAAAACTTAAAAGAAAAATAATCAAAAACGAGATGTCAGGAGCATACTCGGGTTGATGGGGCTTAGGCCGCACCCGAACAACACCTCCTCCGTCAAATCCCTCCAACTCAGTATCGGAAGGGCCATTATCCTCCTCGCCACCTCTTCCTCGGCATCAGACAAAACAGGGTCGGCGCGTGCAAAATTCGGCACCTCCACCTTCCAACGGGTCGGGATGGGCCGGATCGCCTCACCCCTCACTATAAAAAACTTTTCCTTCCAATCCTTAATCGAGTCAGGGTTTTCTACAATCTTGACTCCCTTCCTCGGCCCCAAGTAGTATCGGTACTCCGTCTTGTGCTGACGGTTCACCCGATACATTCCTCGGAAGACCGTGAGATCCGGCTGCACCTCGGCTCGGTAGCACTGAAGCATAAAGGTGTTCACATGGCGCCATGTGTTCGGCATGAACTGGGTTGGCGCGAGGCAATACCAGCCGAGGATCTCGAGGATGAATGGGTGCAGAGGGAAACGCAGTCCGGCGTGAAAGGAGTCAACGTCGAACATGCACATGTCCGAAGACGGTAACTTAGAATTCGCTCGTATCCCAGGACCCGGAAGAATCAGTTTGTACTCCGGAGGGATAGCGAAAGCCCTTCTAACCCGGAGCAGGTCCTCCTCGGATACCAAAGTGATGAGCTCATCCGCTTGGGTAGGAAGCTCCGGATTGGGCTCTTCGACGATCTTGGACTTCCCATAGATCGCCTTCTCTAGCAAGTCCCCCTGATATTGCCGGACCCCCGAGTGACCGGACAGGACGGAAGGATACCGTCCTATCTCGCCTGCCTGCTTCGGATTTGCCACAATCACCTCCACAATGGGGGATTGGGTCTCGACCCTCCTCTTCTTCTTCCCTTTCTTCGTCTCGACTACAGAAGGTTCGGCGGCTTGCTTACCCTTCCTCCTAATCTCCAACCTCCTCCTCTCCTCGGCACTCTCGTCGCCCGAAGACGAAGCCCCACTTCCCGAATCTACTCGAGACATCTCTAGGAAAATTATTCAGGCTACGTAAACTGACCTTTTGAAGTGACGTCTACGGTCGGAGTACTCTCGCCGGAAATCGCCTGGCCCACACGACAGCTAACGGAAACGCCTTGGGGAGGAAATCACCGCTAGCAGAGCGCTTAGAGAACTAAAGTAAAAAACTTGAGGTAAAAGTGAGAAGTGAGCTTTGAGAGTGAGAGTGAGCGCTTTTAACCCCTCCAAGCTGGGCCTCCTTGGGAAACGCAAAAAGCCCAGCAGGGAGCCAAAGCGACGGGCGGAAGCGGAAAAAATGCGGAGCCTACTCAGAGCAAGAGACCCTTAAAAATGCAAGTCAACGTCTCGGCCGCCTACTAGAAAGCCGTAGGACGCCCCGGCTACATAACTTTATGCCTCGGCCAGTCAGCTTCGATGCGCCGAGCCGAGATACCGGGGTACCGACCCGCGTATATGGCAAAAATCCGCTCCGAGGCATATCAGCCGTTGGATCTTGCCAAAAAACGCGCTCGTCATGATAGACGGCTCAGATGATGCCACGTACTTCGGAACCGCCGAGCCGAAGCACCGAGCCATACGAACCAAGGTGCCGAGGCGCCGAGCCGGGGTACCGGGGTACCGACCCTCGTATATGGCAAAATTCCGCTCCGAGGCATATCAGCCGTTGGATCTTGCCAAAAAGCGCGCTCGTCATGATGGACGGTCCAGATCTGGCCACGTCCACTAAACGACAAGATAACGTTTTTTGGGGATCCACGCTGAGATAGACGGCTCAGATGATGCCACGTACCTCGGAACCCTCGAGCCATCCGAGCCGAAGCGCCGACCCAACGAACCGGGGTGCCGAGACGCCGAGCCGGAGTACCGAGGTACCGACCCTCGTATATGGCAAAAAAAATCATTCCGACCCATATCAGCCGTTGGATCTTGCCAAAAAGCGTGCTCGTCATGATGGACGGCTCAGATGATGCCACGTACTTCGGAACCGCTGAGCCGAAGCACCGAGCCATACGAACCGAGGTGCCGAGGCGCCGAGCCGGGGTACCGGGGTACCGACCCTCGTATATGGCAAAAAATCGCTCCGACCCATATCAGCCGTTGGATCTTGTCAAAAAGCGCGCTCGTCATGATGGACGGTCCAGACTTGGCCACGTCCACTAAACGACAAGATAGCGCTTTACGGGGATCCGCGCTGAGATAGACGGCTCAGATGATGCCATGTACTTCGGAACCGCCGAGCCGAAGCACCGAGCTGTTCGAACCGAGGTGCCGAGACGCCGAGCCGGAGTGCCGGAGTACCGAACCTCACATACGGCAAAAAAGCGAGCCGAAGAACAGGAGCCACTCGATCTCTCCGAAAATCACGCTGCGCTCTGATCAAGGGCTCTGATGACGCCACGTCATAAATGGGTATTTAAAATCAATTTTAATTTATTTTAATCGTTTTATTTATTTAAAAATTGCGAAAAAATCACCAAAAATTCGGGAAAATTCACTGGAAAATCTAGAAAATAATTATAAATTCGGGGTAATATTTTCGAACCCCTGAACAAACAATTATTGCCTAGAATGTATCGTGAGGGCCCCCGGACGGCTGGTTAACACATCGCAAAATTAAATAAATAATCCGAAAAAGTAGATAAAGACCGTTGGGCACTCAGAGATGCTTAAAAACAAATTGCAACTTCCAAAAACACACTACTACCCCCTTTAAGATTCGAAACCCTCCATTTGGACTCCGATACAGCTCTGCCAGCCATTAGAACAGTTAAACTACTCCTCAAAGACTGATCGAACTCAGTCTTTAGGAGTGGGGGGCTCGTGATATGGCTAAAAATGGGGTTAAATCGGAACCGTCCAGATGAATCACGAATCTTGAGGCACAGGGGTAGAGCGGTAATTTCACCTTCTGACGGGTCTGAAGCGGGTACTGGTTATCTTCCCCGAAAATCCACTTACCCGCGAACGGATCCACCTTAATCGGGTACGGGTTACAACCCGCAGCAAACCCAGCTCAGAAGGGATAGAATTAGGGTTCCTGATTAATATTAATCAACGGCCCTGATTCGTGTCTATCCTTTCACCGGGATTTGGGATTAAATTCTTTATCTGATTACATGGAATATACCTTATCAGATTACATTCCTAATCTGTTCACAGGAAGAATATTCCATATCAGATCACAAGGATTACATTCCTAATCCGTTCCCTAAGATGCCTATAAATACCCCCCACCCATCTCCATTAAGAGGTAATCAATCTTTCACCAGTTTTTACGCTCTTTCATAGTCTGCCAGATTACTGACTTGAGCGTCGGAGGGTGCGTCGCTGGGAACAACCCCGGTGTCTCGCACTTTTTGCAGGTGCACGGCGGGAACGACGATCGAGGCCCGACGGAACAGGTACACAGGTCTTTCTATTCAGTTTCCCCAAGAATCCACAAGTTCTATCTGTGTGCCCCCACACCAAATTTAGCGGCAACAGACGCGAATCTTAAAGCATATACTATCAGGACCGTTCAAATTGGACGCGAATCTTAAAGCTTTCGATTCGCGTCCAATTTGAACGGTCCTGATAGTATATGCTTTAAGATTCGCGTCCAATTTGAACGGTCCATATATATATATTGATATGGCTAAAAATGAGATTAAATCAGGACCGTTCAAATTGGACGCGAATCTTAAAGCTTTCAGAGATAAAATGGTAATTTCACCTACAAATGGATCCGAAATGGGAATTGAACTTTTCTTCAAAGCCCAATAACCCAAGAACGAATCTGTCTTATTGGATATGGGTAGAAACCCGCTACAAACCAATTCAGATGTTTAAAGAGTAATTCAATTTCGTGGTTATCTCTAAGAGGCGGTTTTAACCAACTCTCTTATCGCGAAACGAGTTTAAACTCTACATCTTATCCAAAAACACCAGGACATAGGGGTAAATCATTATCTCTAAATTGTCTCTAAAGGCAACTATAAATACCCCTCTCCCCCACCATAACAGGGTAATCAATATTTTTTCACATAAAGCTCTTTCATAATCTTCTTGATTACTGACAAGAGTGTCAGAGGGTTCATCACCGGGATTCATCCCGGTGTATCGAACTTTTTGCAGGTTCATGGCAGCGTTGAGAAACTCAAACACCGGTGAAAGTCAACATGTTTGCATATTCGTTTTCCTCGAAGAATCCACAAATTCATCTATTTGCTCCTACACTAAAATCAACAGCAATAGATTGGCGTCGTCTATGGGAAACAGAAAAGCAATCCGACCATATTTCATCAGTGAAAGTGGTTTCAAGCTATGCCTCCAAAGAAGGGGAAAGCGACGGTCTCCAACCGCAGAGCAACTGCCGCTTCTTCTCCTCCTCCACTTCAGGAGGTCCCCCCTCAACCTGTCCAGCAATTCCAGCAACCGCAGCCTAGACAGTCTCTCTTTCAACTCATCTAGCAAGTCCAGCAACCGCAGCCTGGACAGCCTCTTCCTCAACCCGTCCAGCAACCGCAGCCTGGACGACCCCTTCCTCAGCAGCCTCAGCCCCAGCCGGCTCCTCAAGGGTCTCAAGGGGCTGCCGTGGGACCTTCCCACCGAAGTCGCCAAGGGCAACCTCCTCATCATGACCATGTCTCGATACATAACCCCTCATCCGACTCCATGGACTCACACAGTCCTCCAACACCGAAGGATCTTCTACACGTTATTATCAACCGCCAGTATGGGATAGATCTTCGGACCCACTTGGATGAGAGGTGGACCCAGGATGGGATTCCCCACCGTGAACATTAAAGGGGTCCAGCGATTCGGTCCCCTAGAGCCCGATCCCCCGTAGGCCAGACCGCAGAAGATCTAACTTTTTCAGGAGGCAGAGAGAGTCACCCCCACGCCGTCAAAGGAGGAGCCACACCCTGACCGATCGGTCCACTCCTAGGGACCACCGAGATCGGGAGGCACCTGTCACAAGGATGGAGTTCCAGCAGTTTCAAGAAGTAGTTCTGAGGGTCCTCAATGTTGCTCCTAACCACGATCAGCGGGTGCCCAGTCCTCAACCTACCCCAAACTATCGTCGTCGCACTGCCAGACCTCAACCTGCCCCAAGCTATCATCGTCGCACTCTCAGTCCCTTTCTGTATGAGGACGAGTCTCGGAACTCAGCAAGATATGACCGAAGGGAAGGCTCGGTCTATCGCCGTCTCCATGAGATGGAGAGGCACCTTGGCCGACTTAAGAGAGAAGAGGAACAACGGGAGAGGAATTTCTGCCCGAGCAGGCCTCCGTTCTCCCGGACCATCATGGAAGCTCCGGTCCCGAAAAACTTCAAGCTCCCTAACTTTGAGTCATACAACGGGGAGTCGGACCCCGCTGACCACATCGAGGGTTTTAAAACTCATGATGATCCACCAGGCGTCAGACGCGCTTCTTTGCAAAACCTTACCGGCCACGCTGAAGGGACCAGCAAGAGAATGGTACTTATGACTCGCCTCGGCCTCCATCTTCTCCTTCGATCAGTTCAAAGGGCTCTTCCTTACCCATTTCGTGAGTAGCTATCACGTTGAAAAGACGAGCACCTCTTTTCTGTTACTCAATAAAAGGAAGGGTGAGCGACTAAGGGACTATGTTAAGCATTTCACCGCCGAGGCCCGCTCCATCGCCTCCCGAGACTAGTCAGTAGCCTCGGCTGCCTTCCAATCCAACATCACTAACGTCGACCTCAGGGCGTCTCTCGCTAAGAAGCCCCTCGAGACTTCTCGTAACTCCTGCTGAGGTGTGAGAAATATATTAGGGCAGAAGATGCCCTCTTCCCACTTAACCAGAAAGAGCCTATGTCCGGGAACAAATGAAAGGGCGTCGAAGATGAGGGAGCTAAGAAGCTCCAGAAAGATAATGGAGGCCAGCATCGCCCTCCTCTCCGCTTTGAGAAGTTTACTCCTTTTAACGCCAGTATTTTAGCTATCCTAATGGAGGTCGGGAAAGGGGCTCCTCCCCCACTGCCGAAGATGAATACACCAGGTAAAAAGAGAAACAGGAACAAATGGTGCAGCTTTCACAGGGACCACGGCTACGACACAGATGACTGTCGAGCCCTAAAAGACGAGATCGAGGCCCTTATTCAGAGAGGGCAACTTTCTAGGTTCGTAAGAAATGATAGGGAAGATCCTCCTCCGCCCCCCCAGGGGGGCTAATAAGCGAATTGAGCGACACACCGAGACCCCAGGTTTTGACGCTGAAGCTATCCTACATCTCATACACGGAGGCCCAATGGGGGGAGATTCGAACTCCTCCCGAAAAAGCTTTCGTCCGAGAGGTGAACTCCGTGCAGAACCATCCTCCCCCAAGGGCCTTGGGGTCCCTGTTACTTTTCCAGATAAAGATTTGGAGGGCGTTCGAACGCCCCATTGTGATGCTCTAGTGATCAACCTCCATATGGCCAACTTTGATGTATGCCAGTCCTGGTTGACAACGGCAGTTCGGTCAACATCCTTTTTCTAGAAGCTTTCCAGGGCCTTAAATAATTTAGGGGTCGACTCAAGCCCGCTGGCTACACTCTCCACGGGTTCACCAGGGTGCCAGTGACGATCGAGGGTGTCATAACTCTCGATGTAACCACTGGCAAAACTCCAATCACCCGAACCGAGCAGATGGATTTCATGATGGTAGATGTGAAGGCTGCTTACAATGTTATCCTGGGCCGATCAGGCCTACCTGCACTTCAGGCCATACACTCAGCCTAGGGATGGCAAACGGGTTGAGTCAACCCGCGACCCGCCCATTTAACCAGGCCCGCGAAATGCTGGTTTGGGTTCGGGTCGACCCCGTTAATAGAAATGGGTCGACCTGGGTCCTCAAAAATGCGAATTCAACTCGTTGAACCCGGCTCGATAACCTAGATGAACAGTTCTCAACCCGCCCGCGAACCCACGGGTCGACCCGTGGGTTGCGAACCGTTCGACCCGCGAGTCCAACGGGCCTAATCGGATTACCGAGAGCTCAATGGCTCTTTTAGCCGTTATTTTTTTGTTTTTTTGGTTTTTTTTGGTATTTTTTATTTTTTCCCTATAAATACCCCTAAAACCCACACTAAAAATTCACACCTTACTCTCTTACTCTCTACTATTATTACTCAATTCATTTCAATTTTTGTGAACAATTAAACAAACAAGGTAGCAAGACATATACACGATCAAATGGCAAATTCCGATCGTATCGAACTCAAAATTCAACTACGTCTTCAAGTCTTCAACTCTCCTCCAAGCTCTCTTCAAGTCTTCAATTCTGGACTTCTACTTCTAATTCTATTCTTACTTTTACAGGTTTTTTTTATATACGAGTATTCACGGTGAACGGTATCAAAATTTCATATCTGTCTTCTTCTATTTTTTTTTTGTAGTTATAATTTTTTGTATCATATTTGTTTGTTCATTTTTTGATCTTCTCTTTCACAACCCTCTTGTTTTCTAGATTATTTTTTGTAACTTATCGCGTCTACATTGTGTTTAATTTTTTACATATACTACTACATATCAACATGTCTAGATCACGCAGTAGCGGCCGTATCCAAAGTGAACAAGATTCCACCGGCACTTCCCATAGGCCTCCAATTGTCCCACAAAATAACCCCGCCGAAGACTACCCTAATCTTCCTCCCCAACAATTGGGTACACACAATGAGTTTGTAGAAGACATAAAATTACAAGAAGAACCACAACAACAAGCCACCGAAACAACACAACCGGCTACTAGTAGGAAAAGTAGAGGAGAAAGTAGTGATTGGCACAAATTCTATAATTATATTCCGGACGAAAATGTGCCGGGTGTAGGTTTAAAAGTGTGTAAAATATGTTCGAAGCCATACAAATGGAAGAGGGGTGAGGGCACGGGTACAATTAAGCGACACATCCAAAATGTGCATAAAGAACTTCTTGTTGACCTACCCGACCAACAAAAAATCCACCCTAGGACCGGTCTAGTTGATAGCCATCCTTATGATCCTGAACTTGTTCGTCGGGAAATGGCCCGATTAGTAATCAAGGAAGAGTTACCATTTCCTTATCCCGAGAGTAGGGCCTTGGAAAATTTTAATCAAACCGCCTTAATGCCTCATTTTAGAAGAATCCCTAGGAATATTTGCAAATCGAATTATTTTAAAATATACAATGAAATGAGGGAAGCTTTGATTGCAATTTTATGAAGTTTAACTTGTAGAGTTAGTTTAACTTCCGATTGTTGGACGGGTTGCAACAATATTTCAATGATGGGAATAACCTGTCATTGGATCGACAGCGATTGGATTCTTCAAAAAAGAATCATATCACTTGCCGCGTTGCCCTATCCCCATAGTGGCAATGAAATTGCAAACCGTACTATAGAAATTTGTGATGTTTTTCATATTCGCGATAAAATTATGTGTATAAGTTTTGATAATGCATGTAACAACAATGTATCAATTAGTATTTTAAAAACTGCATTAAACCCTTCATCTGACAATAATTTTCATGTTAGATGTGCATGTCATATTTTAAATTTATGTGTTCAAGATGCATTAAAAATAGCCGAACCATATATAGTTAAAATTAGAAATTATGTACATTTTATTACATTAAGTGGCACCATATTTCAAAAATAGAAAGCTTGGTATAGGCTTAAAAATGTACCTTTTAGAAAATTTTCAAAGGATGTTAAATACCGATGGAACTCTACTTTTGATTTGATACATGTCGTTACTGAATATAAAGAATGTATAAATAATTTTTGTATTGCAAAAAATATAAATTTTGAAATGACTCCCGTCAATTGGTATTATGCTGAATCTTTGTTGAAATTTTTAGAACATTTTAAAATTGCAACTTTCAAAATTTCAAAATCTTATGAACCTACTTCTAGTAGCATTTTTATTTCAATAGTTACTATGACGCAAACTTTTAAAGAAATGATTGATGATGCTTTTGTTGGTGATATTGTAAAACCCGCATACACAAAATTTTTGAAGTATTTTAACCCTCATCCTATGTTGTATTGTGTTGCGACTGTGATGAATTCTCGTATTAAATTAGAAGGTACGAAGAGTTTAATTAAAATGTTTTTAAATTTACTTGAGGATGATGATAATGAAATTGATTCTGCTTCTTTTTTAGTTAAATTTGCATCGACATTGAATAACTTGTATGATTATTATGATAAATATTTTGCTTCTTGTAGTACAACTTCTTTAGTTAGTTCTTCTTTTGCTACTTCTAAAGGTAAAGGTAAGAGTAAATTTGATGATAAAACATTTAATTTACTTGCAAAAATTCAATAAAAAAAACCTATGACTAATCAACCAAATGAAATACATTGGTATAACCAACAAGATTATGAGTCTTTTAGTTTTTCACTTGATATTTTATAATGGTGAAAAGACCATGAATACACTTATAGTATTCTTAAATATATGGCTAAATATTTACTAACTCCTCTTGTCTCTACAGTTGCTTCTGAAAGTGCATTTTCTACAAGTGGCAGGGTTCTAACTGATTACAGGAATCGCTTGAAGCCCCAATCATTAGAGATGCTCGTCTGCACAGAAGACTGGATGAAGGCTGATCAAGATAGGACCCAAGGAAAAGCATTCGATACGTCCACAAGTAGGAGCAACTCGCCAGAAGAAGAAGAAGAAGAACAACAACAACGATAGCAACCAAAATGAAGAATTCAAGCCCAACAACAACAAGTCAACAACAACAAATTGAAGGTCATCAAATTGAAGACAATTGTAAATGGATAAAAAAATTTGTTAAATTTTTTGTTGTTATTTAAAATTAGGAAAATTGAAGTAAATTGAAATTGTATATAAGAAATTTGTTATTGTATAAAACAAATTTGTAGAAATCTTTATTTTTATTACAAATTGTGAAACTTGTATAAGTTGAAATCATTTGAATAATATATCTTTTTTTTGGGCAATTTCACTCTTTCAATCTTATTATAATTATTACAATTTCTTATGTTTATTATTAAAATTATATTTTTTTAAGTAAAAAAAAGTTAACTCTAGCCGGGCCAACCCGTGACCCGACCCGGGTTGGACCCGAAAGGGTTCACAGGTTGGGCGGGTCACGAATTTATGCCTTCAAACCGGCCCGGCCCAGCCCGTTTAACCCAACGATTCGACCCGAACCCGCCCAAGTTGGGTGCAAACCCGGGCGGGTTCGACCCAACCAGGCCCACCAGACCCGTTTGCCAACCCTAACTCAGCCTACCATATGAAGATGAAATTCTCCACCACAGCAGGGGTGAGAGAAGTCAGAGGGAGCCAGGAGGTAGTTCGCAAATGCTACATGACTTCGGTAGGAGGGCCGGTCCTCTCCCTTGAAGCCCTTGAACTCCCACAAGGGAGTAGCCAGACCATTTCAGAGCTGGTCAATGAGTTGGAAGAAGTAGCATTCTCTGAGGGAATTTCGACCAGGACATTCCAAGTTAGTAAGGTCCTTCCCCCTCTCGTCAAAACCGACATTATCCAGTGTATAAGGGGAAATCGTGATCTATTCGGCTGGACTGCAACCGATATGCCTGGAATCTCCGAGGAGCATCTCATACACCACCTTAGTGTTGCTTCTGGGGCCAAACCTGGCCAGCAAAAACGATGCAAGTTCGCTCCCGAGCGCCTGCAAGCAATCAAAGAAGAGATGGAGAAACTCTTGAATGCCTGGTTCATACAGGAGGCCAACTATCCTGAATGGCTGTCCAATGTGGTGATGGTCAAAAGAGTTAACCGGAACTGGAGGATCTGCATTTGATTTCACGGATCTAAAAAAAGCCTAACCCAAAGATCCGTTCCTGCTCCCGAGCATTGATGCCCTGATTGATGCAACCTCAGGCCACGAACTCTTAAGTTTCATGGATGCATTTTCTGGGTACAACTTGATCAGGATGTTCCGTCCAGATATTCTGAAGACCACTTTCGTAACCGACCAGGGTCTATATTACTACCGGGTCATGCCCCTTTCGGAGAGAATTGGATGAGGCCCTTTCTTGAGTTCCTCAAAGATGGAGTCCTCCCTACAGACCCTAAATAGACTCAAAAAATCAGAACCAGAGCCGAGCGGTATACGCTCAATGAAGGGATTATGTATAAATGCTCTTACACTCAAGTGGACGGCATACCCTACTTGAGATGCTTCTCCCCCGAGGAAGCCCAGTATGCTCTAAAGGAGGTCCATGAAGGGATGTGTGGTACTCACATGGGAGCAAGGTCCCTCGTCTGCAAAATCCTGAATTATGGATACTTCTGGTCCACACTCCTCAGTGACGCTGAGCAACATGTTCGCCAGTGCGTCCCCTTCCAAAAGTTCTCAACAATCCGTAGCTTACCACAAGCTCAGCTCTCCTCCTTATCTAGTTTAACCCCTTTTGCAATGTAGGGAATGGACTTGCTCGAGCCTTTCCCTCTAGCGCCGGGCCAGCTGAAGTTTCTTGTCATGGCAGTCGACTACTTTTTTAAATGGATCGAAGTCGAGCCTCTAGCGACGGTCATAGAGAACAAAGTCAAGCATTTCTTTTGGAAGAACGTTGTCTGCCGATTTGGTGTACTTCGAATCTTGGTAACAACAATAGGACCCAATTTATGGGAGCTGACTTTTGCAATCTTTATACAAACCTTGGTATCCAATAATGATTCTCCTCGATATCCCACCTGTATTCCAACGGTCATGCAGAGAATACCAATCGGCAAATTCTCTCCGACCTGAAAACTAGACTTGACAAGTCTGCTAAGGGATCATAGGTCGAGCTTCTCCCTAATGTGCTCTGGAACTATTGGACTACTAAGAAGACCCCCCATAAGAGAATCACCCTTCAACCTCACTTACGGCTCCGAAGCCGTTATCCTGCTGGAGGTAGGCCTGCCTTCACCTCGCTTGGTTGCGTTCAATGAAGAACAAAACTTGAACTAGCTTCGGGGCAACTTGAACCTCATCGATGAGAAACGGGAAAGATCCTCCATCCGTCAGGAGATCTACCGACGTAGGATTGAGCAGTCTTACAACAAGAGAGTCCGCCCTACTAATCTCAAAGAAGAAGATTTGGTGCTCAGAAAGCTATCAATTTCTTTTGCAAGCTGGCGTCCAATTGGGAAGGACCATATAGGGTCTCCAAAGTTATCCGGCCTAGCGCTTATGAACTTGAAGACCCGGGGGGCAAGAGAGTGCCGAGGACATAGAATGCGGAACACTTATTGAAGTACCAAGAGGGTGTTTGAATACCGCTCCAAGCAACTTCAACTCCTAGAGCGTTCTTGAAGCATTTCTAAAGTTTCTTCCTATTCAGTTAATTTTTTGAATTGTAATAATGGCTTGCAACTCAAAAGTAGCCACTTAGTCATCCTTAATAAGAAGCAATTTACTTCCTGAAAATTTTCTTGTCTAAATGTTCTGGGTATCTTACCTTGAAGCGTACAAAAATCTCTCTTAAACAACAAGTTTGGAGTCCAACACTTGGTTCGATGCTGCTTTACCTACTTGTGAACGAGCGAGTACAAAGTAGCTCACCATTCCGAATTGCTCTCACAACTGTTGAAACTCTCTTAAATAACAAGTTCAGAGTCCAACACTTGGTTCGATGCCGCTTTAACTACTTGCGAACGAGCGAGTACAAAGTAGCTCACTAGTCGAAATTGCTCCAACAACTGTTGAAACTCTTTTAACGACAAGTTCGAAGTCCAACACTTGGTTCGATGCCGCTTTAGCTGCTCGTGAATGAGCAAGTACAAAGTAGCCCACCATTCGAAACTGCTTCCATAACTGTTGAAACTCTCTTAACGACAAGTTCAGAGTCTAACACTTAGTTCGATGCCGCTTTAGCTACTTGCAAACAAGCAAGTGTGAAGTAGCTCACCATTCGAAATTGCTCTCACAACTGTTGAAACTCTCTTAATGACAAGTTCAGAGTCCAATACTTGGTTCGACGCTGCTTTAGCTACTTGCGAACGAGCAAGTACAAAGTAGCTTACCATTCGAAATTGCTCCTATAAATATTGAGACTCTCTTGCGAACATTAGCAAAACAAAAATTCTCAAAAGAAGCTCGTTACCAGATCGAAAGATGCGATATATTATTTCATCAAAATTTGAGATACAAGTCTAATTCTAGACCAAAAACTCATACAAGACAGGCTACAAGATTACAAAATTTCACTCTTACTCCTTTTAGGGAGTGGGACGCTCCTATTAAGCGATACTCGGGACGACGAGCACCGTGTTGATTTCGCCTCATTTCCACAGAAGTCTCTAAGCCAGCGAGCCGAGTCGCATCAATAGAACCCAAGAGTCTCATCGTCGCCCCAACAGATGCCCCACTTGAAGAGCCAGCCACTCCACTTTGCGCATCCCCAAGATTCCGCAAAAGGGGAGGCGAACGAAGTACTAACTCGTGGAACGATCTTCCTTAAGCATACTCACCTCGAGGGCACGAAGTGCTTCTAACGTTGCTCTCCTTAGAGAGTCGTCGCAGACGAAGATTCTCTGCCTCTAGCTCGACAACCCGCTCTTTGAGTGAGTCATCCATTACTCTGATCTTTAAGCCAGGCAATCGGCCCGAACTGCCCCTGTGCGAAACATCGGAGATAGTCCTTCGAAGATGTGCCGCCTCTAGACTCTTCTCGAGCACCACATTCTTTAATTCGTCCCTCTCGGATCTCGACTCAAATAGAGAGTGACGAAGAAACTTGAGTCTCAAGGCTTGGCTGACGGCCATCGAGGGGCAGGTCTCCTCACCTTGAGGTGGCACTTCACGAATCCTCTCCTCGAGGCGTCTCATCTTGATTTCTCAACAAACCAAGGTCGCTTCAGATGAGACAACTCCCGCTCGGCTAAGCATCTCTCGAGACCGAGCATGCCCCAACTTGGCGATGCCTAGATTAGATCGGAGATGGGAAACCTCGCTGATATGTGAAAGTCGACAAAAAAGAGAGTAAATTTCTAAGTTTGAAGAGCCAACATGACGATACTATGTCTAAACGAAACTACTATGAGATGGTTCGAAAGCAAAACAAACCCACAAAAGTTTCGAGACTTCACAACACTTGTCCACAAAACAATTTTTCATTAAATTTCAACGAGAAGTACAAGAAGCGGTGGCCAGTCCGCAATTAGGCTATAGTACATAACGTCTGGAATAAAAGAAAATAATATAGAAGTGCAACAAGGTCAAGGGCGGACCTCTTTCGAGCTATCTCCGATCACCGAGGGCTCCAACCCTTGTGTTTTAGCGACAATGGCTAGGGGCACGACATCCGAAGCAGCCTCTACCTCTGCCTCGTTGGTTCCTACCTCGGCCACTTCAACTTCCTCGTCTTCTTCGTCCTCGTCATCGAACCCAGGGACAGGGTTGGGGAACAGACACCATCAGGCACAGTCTACCTTCGGGAACGTCTCCCTTACTTGGTTGATTATGCGAGCATAGGCCTTCTCCATGTTGACGTAGAGGAACCGCTTGGCCTTCTCCATCGCTTGGTCCTCGGCCTCCTTCGTCGCTGCGACCTTCGCGGTGGCAACATTGTCCTCCTTGTCCTTTGCTGCCAGTGCTTTCTCTTGGAGCAACAGAGCGTTGTCACCTCGAGCTTTGCAACAACGGCCTCGAGGTGCTCCTACCTCGAAGCCTTCATCACGACTTCAAGCCTCAGCTGCTCGAGGTTTTTGGCAATCCGAGCCTTTTCTGACCAAGCCCTGTCAGCCTCCTGCTTCAGCTCCCTCTCTTGCTCGGCCATCTTCTCCATCAGGTGACCGAAGTGGCAAGTTATCTACTAGAGAAGCAAAGCACCATTAATCGAGCTTAAAAAAGAAAACCAACTCCACAAAAGGCGGAAACTATGAGTCGATGCGAGACTTACCGACACAGCCGCTCGAGCAATCTCGAGTGCGTCGTCACCAACTCTCCCCGCCTCCATCGTAGCCTTGTCCTTCGGCGTGGCAAGGTGTCGAACAGCTTGCATGCATGACGATGAGTTGCCAAGGAACCCGTCGAGCTTGAGGACTTGCCAGTTGGGGAAAAATATCTTCTTATGTTCCTTGATGAGGAACACCTCGGCCTCGGCAGTCAATGGCGGGGCCTCCAAGCCTAATGCTGCTGATAAGGGGAAGGCCCCAGTCTCAGCCGAAGTCGATGTCGCTGCGGGGGTCGGCGGCCGTTGAACATTTGCAACCTGCTTCGCTGGCTGCTCCACAGCAGCGACGAGGGCCTTCACCCTCGGCGAGGACACCTTTGAGACCACCCTCTTTCTCTTCCTAGGGGCCTTGCTTCCCAAGACCCCGCGCTACACCAACATGTCATCGAAGTCCATAGATTCTGCGAATAAAATCAAAGAACCGAGGTTAAGTACAAATAAAACATGACTTAAAAAGAAAAAAAAGAGATTGGCACCGGTTTAAAAGTAAAAAGCATACTGGGATTTATAAGGCTGAGACCCCCCCTGAAGAGCACCTCCTCAGTCAGGTCCTTCCAATCAAACTTCGGCTGATCGAGGAGCGTCCGGACCATATCGTCTTCTTTGGGGCTAAGTACCGGGCTCTTCTTCACCCGCCTCAAAACTTCTTTGACCCAAGCCGTCGGGATGACCCATGGATCTCAACTTCGGATGAGAAAATACTTATCCCTCCAATTTTTTATTGAGTCGGGGTAGCTGACGAGCTTTGCGCCATGCCTCGGAACCAGATAAAACCTAAACTTCGACTTCTGTTGTTGATGCACCCGGTACACGGTCTGCAACATGCTTAACCTCGGCTTGATACCTGCTGCCTGGAAGTGAAGGATGAACTCGTTGATCAGCCTCCATACGTTCGTCATGTACTGAACTGGCCTGATCTGAAACCATCGCAGCACTTTGATGACAAAGGGATGAAGAGCGAGCCGAGCATTGGCTAAGAAGGCATCGACGGGCCAAAAGCACATGTCCACTGGCATCAGCGAGTTGGCCCTCACCCCGGGTCCAGGCAACATCAAGTCTTACTCTTTCGGGATCAAAAAAATTTCCAAATCGACATCAGATCTGCTTCGTTAAGAATGGAGATCATCTCTACGACCTCTAAAGACTCTCTGACCGCATTCTCCTCGAAGCTCCGCCCCATACCGTACATAATGCGCTCGGCCCGATGGTCCGGAGGATCCCGAACCCTTTGAAGCCCAGTTAGCGGCCCTGGCAATCTACCGAACTCTCCCATCCTTAGCTCTCTCTCTACCATGGTCTCCACTACGGCCGGAGATGACCCTACTATGGCCTTACTCTTATCGATTGGGGGAACCTAACTAGAGGTTGCCTCAGGGGTGAGAGTATGAGATGTCTCCTGCCTTGAAGGAATGCTAGACATTCTCTAAAAATAAACTAAGTGTTTAAAATTACCTTGGTTTGACAGCAACGGTCGGAAAAGATCGCCGGAGGTAGGAGATTCTCACCTGAAGATCCAGTTAGAAAGAAGAAATCGCCTGAGTAAAAAACTAGAGAATGAGCAAATGAGAAGGGGGGGGGGGTGAAGTTTTATAAGAGAGCGGTTGTTGGCACATTAACCAAGGCTAAACGGCCCCCAAAAGCGGAAAGGCCTAGCCCATTTAGCGCAAAATTACAAAAAATATGGGCAACTTAATAAATGTGTTTGACTGGTCAACGGTCAACGCTGCCACGCATCGCCCTCTCAAAGTCCTTCTCGACTTTGGCAACGAGTGCCGAGAGTTCTTGCCACCGACGTCAAAACACGAGAAAATGCGTTGACTGGTCAACGGTCAACGCTGCCACACGTCGCCCTATCAAAGTCCTTCTCGACTTCGGCAACGAGTGCCGAGCGTTCTTGCCACCGACGTCAAAACGCGAAAAAATGCGTTGACTGGTCAACGGTCAATGCGTCACGTGTCGTTCTCCTGGACTTCGGCAACAAGTGCCGAGCACTATTGCCATTGACGTCAAAACGCGAGAAAATGCGTTGACTGATCAACGGTCAACGATGTCACGTGTCGCCCTCTCGAAGTCCTTCTCAACTTCGGAAACAAGTGCTGAGCACTCTTGCCATCGATGTCCAAATGCTTGAAAATACGTTGATTGGTCAACGGTCAATGATCAAATGCGCCACGTGTTGCTCTCCTGGACTTCGGCAACAAACGCCGAGCACTCTTACCACCGACGTCCAATGCATGAAAACACATTGACTGGTCAACGGTCAATGATCAAACACGCCACGTGTCGCTCTCTTGGACTTCTGCAAAAAACACCGAGCACTCTTGTCACCGACGTCCAAATGCGTGAAAACGTGTTGACTGGTCAACGGTCAATGGTCAATGCTCCACGTGTCGCTCTTCTGAACTTCGGCAACAAGTGCCGAGCACTCTTACCACCGACGTCCAATGCATGAAAACACATTGACTGGTCAACGTTCAATGATCAAACACGCCACGTGTCGCTCTCCTGGACTTCTGCAAAAAACACCGAGCACTCTTGTCACCAACGTCCAAATGCGTGAAAACGCGTTGACTGGTCAACGGTCAACGATCAATGCTCCACGTGTCGCTCTGCTGAACTTTGGCAACAAGTGCCGAGCACTCTTGCCACTGACTTCCAAATGCATGAAAACACGTTGACTGGTCAATGGTCAATGTGCCATGTGTCGCTCCTCTGGACTTCGGCAACGAGTGCCGAGTGCTCCTACCACCGACCCCCAAATGGAGGAAAAACGTCTGCCTCCCGATGTGCGCCCACGACCAGAGTGCTCAGATCGTACCACGTCGTCGAGCGGCAGATCCACCGTTTGATCGCTTGAAAAATTGCGCCAGCGATATGATCAACGCTCTAGATTGCGCCACGTCGATATTCCCTGATTAATTCTATTATTTTTACTATTAATTCGAATTAATTATTTAAAAATTGCAAAAAATGAATTAAAATTCAAGAAATTTAATTGAAAATTCTAAAAAATAATTACAAATTTAGGGAAATATTTTTGAACTTCTGGATAAATAATTATTAATTAGAACGATTAATTAATACTTTTGAAAACATATTGTTACTTTGCAAAATTGGATAAATAATTCGAAAATTAATTTAAAAATTAGAAAAATCCAGAAAATTTGCAAAATCATTTTGGGCACCTTACAGGCTCAGACCAATGCTGTTACACCTTGAGAAAGTTTTAAATTCCCTCAAGAACTCCGATAAGATCTCGTACGCCATTAGAACAGTAAAACTACTCTTTAAAAGCTGTTGAACTCAGTCTTCAGGAGTGGGGGGCTCGTGATATGGCTAAAAATGGGACCAAATCGAGACCATTCAAATTGGGCGTGAATCTTAAAGCTCTCAGGGGTAAAACGGTAATTTCACCTACAAATGGGTCCGAAATGGGAACTGAGCTTTTCTTCGAAGCCCAATATCCTAAAAATGGATCTGTCTTATTGGGTATGGGTACCAACCCATTACAAATCAATTCTGATGTTTAAAGAGTAATTCAAATTCATGATTATCTCTAAAAGGTGGTTTTAACCAACTCGCTTATCGCGAAATGAGTTTAAACTCTTCATCTTATCCAAAAACACCAGGACATAGGGGTAAATCATTATCTCTAAACTGTCTTTAAAGGCGAATATAAATACCCCCCCCCCCTATCAGGTTAATCAATCTTTTTCACATAAAACTCTTTCTTAATATTCCTGATTACTGACAAGAGCATTGGAGGATTCGTCGCCGGGATCCATCCCGATGTATTGAACTTTTTGCAGGTTCACGGCAGTAGCGAGAAACCAGTCAAACGCCGGTGAAAGTCAACATGTTTGCCTATTCGTTTTTATGGAAGAATCCACTGTTTGCTCCCACACCAATATCAGTGGCTATATATATATATATATATATATATATATATATATATTCTTGTACATAATAGTTTACAGGTAAATTCACAAGGTTTCCATAAACACAGATAATCGAAGCTTTATTTTTCAATAAATGGAAAAAAAAATTCAAGGACTGGTTGTTGAAATATAGTAATTGTATATTATGTTTCCAAATCTATTGGAGACAGATTCTCCAAATCTCTCATCTCTCCAATCTTCTCTGATTCTCCTTTATTCTTCTCCAAGAATGTAACTCTTATATATAGATGTAGACAGTAGAGAAATAAATGAATAAGAATAACAATTATTTCCCCCCAAATCTGTTTTCAATATGATATTAGAGCCAAAATTGTCCTAGGCTACAAGATGAAGAAGATCCCGATCTGATCCTCGCTGTCGTCGATCCCATCGCTGACCTGGACCCGATCCTCGTCGATCACCACTATCCGTTTCTCTCTCCCCGTAAGTTTTCCGCCCAAAACAGCCAAACCCAATTACTCGTCCATCTTCTCCGACGAGCCTCCCCACTCCGACGACCTTCCCCCTCCCGTCGCGCCACCTCCTGACGCGCGCCAGCCAAACCCCCACCCGATCCTCCCCTACTCCTCCCCTTCCTCTTCCTCGACATTAGCAGACAGCCCAAATCTCGACCTTCCCTCCGTCCTTGTTTTGGTCGCCGACCACTAGCGCCTGTCCTTTCTTACTGTCAGCCTATGACGCTAGCCACCGAGCCCCGATCCCCTTGCTGCCTTATCTGTGCTGAAGTTACTATCTTGTTGCTGTTTTGCTTTGTGGGTTCTTTGGTGCACGTGTTGTGCACGTGTTAATTGTGTTGGTGTGTGGAAGAAGGGGGAGTTGAAGTGCTATTTGGTGTTTTGGGAAGGGGAGTCTGATTGTTGTTTGCTATTTGCCGGTGTGTTTGGTGTGGTGCTGTGCTGCTTGCTGTGTTACTGTTAGTACTGCTTGTTGTGTTGTTATTTGTTATTCTTCACCATGGAGTCAAGGAAGTGTACTCATTGTAACAAGATCGGCCACACGAAAGCTCGTTGTTGTAAGATTATCGGCTATCCGGAGATCTGGGATCATAGCAGGGATATTCGGAAGAAGACTTGCAATCAACCTACTGTCGCAGTTGGAGTTGCTGATTGTGCTGCTGCAGGTAATGATGGTAAAGTTTTTAATATTTCTGGCTTTGTTATGAATAATGCATGGATAATTGATTCGGGTGCTACCGACCATATGACTTTTGATTCTAGACAAGTTCAAAATTTTCAACCTTCCACCAAATCAACTGTGTCCACTGCCAATGGCGATCCTTCCACTGTTATTGGCGAGGGTATCATACATCTCACAAACAACCTAACCTTAGATACTGCCCTAGTTGTACAATCCTTGAATTTTAACCTATTATCTATTGCTCAAATAACTACTGCCTTATATTGTATTGTAGTCTTTTGGCCTTCACATTGTGTGTTTAAGGATATTCAGACTCGCAAGACGATTGGTTATGGGGCTAGACACGGGAAGCTCTATTACCTAGATTTAGAATCTGAAAGTTTAAGCAAGTTGACTCAAGCTCTAAGTGTGGAAGAATCCGAAGATGAGAAGAAGAAATCAGATATTTGGCTATGGCATCGACATCTAGGGTATTTTTTTTGGTTATTTGAAGAAATTATTTTCAAGTTTATTTTTTAAGTTGGATATTTCTGTTTTTCGGTGTGATGTGTGTGAACTCGCAAAAAGTCACCGCATCTCTTTTCCTCCAAGTCCAAGTAGAAGCTCTCTTCCATTTATGATTATCCATTCTGATGTTTGGGGTCTATCCAAAACCACTACATTTGGAGGAGCCAAATGGCTTGTGACATTTATTAATGACTGTACTCGTATGACCTGGATTTATTTGATGAAGTCGAAAAGTGAAGTTAGTGGCTTGTTTTAAAAATTTCACAAGCATGTTATGATTCTGTATAAATTACAGATTTAAGTTCTTAGAAGTGATAATGGTGAAGAGTACCTGAGTTCGAATCTGCAACAATATTTGGTAGAACACAACATTGTTCACCAGACTACATGCTCATGTACACCTCAATAGAATGAGATTGCAGAAAGAAAAAATAGACACTTGCTCGAGGTGGTCCATGCTTCTCTTATTTATGGAAATATGCCACTCATTTATTGAGGGGAAGCCCTTGCTTCTGCTTCATACTTAATCAACCGAGTTTCCTCTAGTATCCTAAACTTCCTCACACCATTTCAAGCATTAACTGAAGCTGTGAATGCACCAAAAGTCGCCAACTTGCCACCTCGTGTGTTTGGGTGTGTTGCATTTGTTCATCTTCATCAACATGAACGCAATAAGTTAACTCTTTGAGCTATCCGCTGTGTTTTTGTGGGATATGCACAGGATAAGAAAGGGTACTGATGTTATCACTCACAAACTCAAAGGATGATTGTGACTATGTATGTTGTGTTCCATGAGGATGAGATGTATTTTTCTTCTTCTATGACTGAACTTCAGGAGGAGTACCGAAGTGAAGTTCATACTCTTGAGTATGATGAAGGGGTTAGTGAAGTTCAGACTCCTGGGTATGATGAAGTAATTACCAGTCAGAACGAACAACTGGATACAAATAATAACGAAAACTTAAATGAAGACCTAGCAAGAGAGGAAGACCCCCACGAAGAAGTGCAACCAAGGGAAGAAGCCCCACTTGAAGAATAGCAACCAGTACCGAATTTCAGTGAGAGTGAACTGTCAGAACCCCAAAACCAATCGTCATCGTTGTCCGAAGCTCCTAGAAGAGAACTCTCGCACCGTACTAATAGAGGTATTCCAGAACCCACTTTTAAACCTGATCCCACTAGTAACGTCAAATATTCCATGAGTAATTATGTATCCACTCACCGCTTGTCGAAATTAAATAAGTCATTTGTAAATTAATTATCTACTGTATCTATTCCTAACAGTGTGCAGGAAGCCCTTACTGATCCAAGGTGAAAAGAAGCTATTGATGAGAAGATGAAGTTCTTGAAAAAGAATGAGACTTGAAAGATAGTCGAGCTGCCAGTAGGGAAGAAGCCAGTAAGATGCAGATGGATTTATACGGTGAAGTATAAGTCTGATGGTTCAATAGAGCGATACAAAGCAAGACTGGTTGTTAAAGGATACACTCAGACGTATGTAATTGATTATAAAGATACATTCGTATCTGTGGTAAAATTCAATACTGTTCGAGTTCTACTGTCACTTACTGCTAATCTTGACTCACTGTTGGAGCAATTTGATGTGAATAATGCATTTTTGCATGAAAAATTGATAAAAGAGGTTTATATGGATCTTCCACCAGGATCGAACAGACCAGTCCAACATAGCAATAAAGTATGTCGTTTGAAAAAAAGCATTGTATGGACTTAAGCAGTCGCCAAGAGCTTGGTTTGGGAGATTTATAAAATCAATAAGGACATTCGGATACTATCAGAGTAATTCAGATCATACTCTGTTCCTAAAAAGGAAAGAAGGTAAAATTACTGTTCTCATTATTTATGTGGATGATATGATAGTAACTGGTGATGATCCTGAGGAGAGGAAGACATTAAAAAACTACTTGTTATAAGAGTTCGAAATCAAAGATCTTGGCTCTTTGAGATAATTCCTTGGTATTGAAGTTTCTCGCTCAAGAAAGGAGATATTTTTATCTCAAAGAAAGTATGCTTTTGATTTATTAAAGGAGACTGAAATGTCCGCTTGTTAGCCGATTAGTACACCGTTAAAAGAGTGACTGAAACTGTGCAACGAAGCTGGTCATGTACCTTGTGATAAGGAAAGATATCAGAGATTGGTTGAACGACTGATGTATCTTGTACATACACGGCCAGATTTTTCATATGCTTTAAGTGTTGTAAGTCAGTTATGCATGCGCTTCGGGAACAACATATGGATACGGTGATGAGAATTATGAGATATATTAAGTCTGCTCCAGGAAAAGGGGTCTTATTTGTGAAACATAGTAATTTGAAGGTTGAGGCATATTCTAACGCTGATTGGGCAGGATTTATAATTGATAGGCGCTCCACTTCAGGATACTTCACCTTTGTGGGAGAAAATTTAGTTACATGGAGGAGCAAGAAGCAAAATATTGTTGCGCGCTCTAGTACAGAGGCTGAGTATTGCGAAGTATCTTTAAGTATAGCGCAAGCTTTATGCCTGAAACTTTTGTTGCAGGACTTAGGCGATGATCCGAATGAACCTATGAAAGTATATTGTGTTAGCAAAGCAGCGTGTGATATTGCTGCTAACTGGGTTCAGCATGATAGAACGAAACGCGTACAGGTGGACAGATTCTTCATCAAAGAAAAAATAGTTGAGAAAGTCATTGAGATATCGAAAGTGAAGTCAGAAGATCAGCTCGCAGATATCCTAATTAAGGCAGTTTCGAATCGGCTCTTTTTGAAATTTGTTGACAAGTTGGGCATGTTCAATATCTATGCACCAACTTGAGGGGGAGTGTTGAAATATAGTAATTGTATATTCTGTTTTCTAATCTATAGGAGACAGATTCCCCAAATCTCTCATCTCCCCAATCTTCTCTCAATCTCCTTTCTTCTTTCCAAGAATGTAACTCTTATATATAGATGTATACAGTAGAGAAATAAATGAAAAAGAATAACAATTATTTTTTCCAAATATGTTTTCAATACTGGTGTGGGCTACCGTAGGCCTTAGGTTTTCAATACCATATCTGCATTATAAGCCTCTATATTGTATGGTGAAGGCTAATCTCAAGTCTCATAATATGAACCAAACGAATACTCTTGTCATTTTAATTCGACGTCGAAGAATTATGCAAGGAATATTTCTGTAACAGTGGTCCAATATACCCATAACCAGCTGTCTTTGACGACCTAAAATCAAAATTGTCATTCTACCTATACTGCTAGCCGTTCGATCAAGTATCGCCTTTCTGCCGAACAATTAAGCAACCATCGAGATGCGTGCCAGGGGCATTTTATATGTAGGATGATGAAGATAGTCTTTATACGTTGGGTTGGTTGATCCCACTAAGTGGTTAAGGAATGGGCCAGCTGCATGCAGCTAGTTGAGAGGGGACCCTTTTGGAGTGTGACAAGTGAGGATAGATATGGAACTGGCCGGCCCCGGCTTTCACAGCTTTATCGAGGTCCATACATGTATAAACTTCACCCTATATATATCTATATGAATATATATAAGACAGTTCCTGCACATGTTATCAACTTTGATATGTATGATGCCATTAATTAGGTTTACATCCAGATCCTCCGAGTCTCACACATAACATTGCTAGCAAACTTACTGCTACTGTAGAGGTTCTGTGAAGATCTAGGGGACCATCCTAGCTTGATAATTAGGTATATAGCTTCTGTAATTTCTAGGGTTACAACTTCTCAAGTAGTAGGAAACTTACACCACAAGAGCCAAAAATATCTCATCTAAAAGTATAGTAGTAGTATATGTACGTGACCAAACTAATTATAAGCTAGAAATATTGAAGTTTGAATCTATGAACTAATTATTGGAAATTAATGAATAACTCTACCATATGGTGATTGACATGCATATGTGAGAATTTCAGATTCCTTTGCAATTTTGTTTCCAGGAACAATATGCATGCATGTGCATGCATAGATCTAAAAGGAATGCGGGATTTTAATTGAAACCACATTCTTCTTCGAACAAGAATATTTCTCAAAAAAGATGTGGGAACTAAATACATACAAACAATGTCCATATAATTGAGTTCTCATAAAATTGAGGATTTTCAGGAACCCTGTCTTTTATACCAAATATAGAAGTGCAACTTTTCTTTAAATTATGATCTCACTCATGTTCTCAGCAATTCTATCGTTGTTGGGAATCTTGCAATCTACATGCCAGACATCCATATAAGGGATTTTGAACATAAATCTAGGAGTTGCAAATTTGTAAGCCACTAAAAGCTAAAATTTTACAAGAACTGAAAACTACTCTTTATACTTTAGATTCTATTAAATATTATAAAAGAAAAATTTTCCATTGTGCACCACCCCTCCGTGTGCACTCGGGTTTCCCTCCTTCGTATCAACGATCCGAACCGTTCACATTGATATGCACATCTAAATTATTCTAAATATGTAAAATCAAATCATTTGAAATTCATTTGCCCATCCATCATGTGACTATAAAAAATAATGATTTTCAGCCATACAATTTTGTAACACTTTAATGGATAGACAAATGAGTTTCAAATGATTTGATTTTACATATTTAGACTAATTTAGATGTATAGATCAATGTGAACGGTTCGGATCATCGATACGAATACGGAAAAGCTGAGTGCACATGCCGTATATATGTACCATAGGTGTTGCACAACAGAAGACTTCCCTATATATATATATATAACCTAAGTAAATAGAAAATTTTGAAAAAGAAAGTGCCATTAATAAAACTTTAGATGATAAATTTAAAGGAGATCATGATCTAGGGAGATAAGTCTCCATGGTCCCAACATAGGCTTGTTTTGTTGCTGTGTGAACACTCCACATCATCCAGCTTGTAACTGTCCCAAAATTAGGCATTTCCGGGTCCTACTGGCGCAGTACTACTCAACACTAACATGCCCAGTATCTATACTCAGGTCTATTCTTGTATACTAGTATCATATTTTGGACATATACACACATGAGATGTGTAGCCTCAAATTCAATGTCATCATCTCTATCATTCTCAAATTGATGATAATGATGATGACCAAATCCACCATTTTAGTTGTGCCACGTGGCTTGTCCCTAACCACTTGCCTTGTGGAGTATTTAGCTTAAGGATAAATTTATTTGAATCCCCAGGCATGATCTTGAATTTCTAATATTCCCTTTTACTTATTCAACCATGTTATAAACACTTCAAACAATTCATAAATCCAACCATAAAAATGGTGAATACGGTCTATACGGTGTATTGGTATTATGTGGTTTGTCCTTTGTGGTTGTGTACTGTTAGAGGGGTTTATAGCATAATATCTTTCTGAATAAGGGTATAAGGTCAAGAGGTTGAGTAAAAATTCAGTGTTTGATGAATGGCCTAAACCGCATTTACCATATCTTAATTATCATATATATTATACTTATTATGGGCATGTAACATGAGTACAAAATTTAGGGAGGTCTGCATCAGAAAGTGGACACCTATATGTGAACCAGGTGATAAAGGCTAGCTGTATATTATGAGGGGACCCCTCTCTCTTACTTAGTAGTCCCACCCTTAATTTTATCTCTGTCCTCATTTATTCAGATGAGCAAGACTGGAATTGTACATGCATTATTTAATTAATCTCTAATCTCTAATATTATAATAGGAGATGGTCTTAGTATCATTTGTAAATTTATCAATACGTGCATTGTACATACATAACTAATACGAAAGAGATTTCAGATTTCAGTCCTCACTATATCAGTTTTTTTACTATAATTTATTTTAATATATTAAATGTGCATCACACTTGTAAATTATTATCTGTCTATAACTAGTATATATTATCTAACATAGTAGTATAAGATTAATGCAATGCATGAGCTATACATAAATATAACTAGTGGACCCTGGTCCATATCACACCATATTTCACAAAAGTCCAACACCTCTTATTATCCCTTCCCACTAATAATTCTCTCTTATTTCTGATGCTAGGCATTACAGCAACACTACTCTATATATTTATTGTTCATCATCCCCAATGGTACTCACATTTTTGCATGTAGTATAAGAAATTTGCTAATATTTACAGTCTGTTTACCCACGACCAACTACATGTGATTGACTAAAAGCGTTATAAATAACCATTGTTTTTAAATAGTGTACACATGACCAACTATATATATGTGCTCGACTAAAAGCTCCATATATTGTTGTTTTGTCTAAGCTAGCTTTAAAAATAGATGAAATGCGAGACTGCACACATTATTTCAATATAGTACTATAAAACCCTTATGTTGTACATATTGAGTGTATCTGAATCCTCTCCAGTACGAGAGTGGTATGGTACCACATCTAACCACACATTCTTATACTCTCTATGTTTCAAAATATAAGTAATTCTAAAAAAAAAAACTCTTCATAGCAAGTTATTTTAGGTTTATCGATGAAATGTCTTGTTATGCTTGAATGTCTATAAATTAATTTTCTATAAAATTTTTAATTTTACCATTATCTTTTTTTGTAAGAGAAGTAATAAAAATTATAGAGGAGGACAAATAGAACATTATACAATGGGATAGCTTATTTATGAGCTTCAAAAGGTAAGAATATATAGTATTTTTACTCAATCTTAAATTGTTTCTTAATAATTGAAATAACTTATATTTTGAAACGGAGGAAATATAAAATTTGTGTCACTTTTATGATGTAGCTGATATGTGGTTGGATGTGGTGCATGACCTCTCTAGTATAGGTACACCATTAAAGATTCTACTAATCTTAGCAAATTTGTATACACACTAGGTTTGCCCGTTGATACGTACCTACGGCACGTCTTCGGAACGGTGCACTTTATTTGATCATATAAAATAGTTTAGGAGGTCCAGAAAATTAATTGAAGTAGCAAACATATTATATGAGAAACTTTTGGTGGTCCAGAAAAAAATATATTATATGATTTTTTGAATTATTTTAAAAGTTTTTTTAATTTTTAATTTTTTTTAGTTTTTTAATTTTAAAATTTTAAAAAAAAATTAAAATTTTTTTTTTCTTAATTTTTTGAATAGAAGAGGGAGGAAGAGAGAGAGAAAAAAAATAATTAAATAAATATAGGAGTTGTTTTGGGTGGGGGATTTGAATTTTAGTTTTGAGGGAAACTTTTGGGGGAAAAATATGTTTTGTAAGGCTAAATCTGGGCCTTTGATTTTTGAGGAAATTGAATGAGAGTCACTTGATAGCTTTCTTTGTGTTTTATTATATAGATGACTAACTACATGTGGTCAACTAAAATCTCCACATACTATTGTTAGATAAACTAGCTTTATAAACACGTGAAATAACTGTGTACCGAAAGCTATTATTTTAAATTTGAAATAGTATTACAAAATATATATCTTGCACATAGTGAAATAACAGGGTACCAAAAACGATTATTTTTAAATTTAAAAGTTATCTATACAATGAAACACAAAGAAAGTTATCAAGTGGTTCTCCTTCAATTCTCAAAAAATTAAAGGGCCAGATTTAACCTCACAAACACATTTTTTTTTCTCAAAAGTTTTCCCCCAAAACTCAAGTTTAAATTCCCCTCCCCAAAACAACTCATCTATTTATTTAACACTCTCTCTCTCTCTCTCTCTCTCTCTCTCTCTCTCTATATATATATATATATATATATATATAAACATGGACTTTTATATCCAATTTATAATTATTTGTCACCATATACTAATGGAAACATGGACTTTTATTTACAGCTAATTATTGTCATACTATTCAAACATCAACTATATAATTGTTGATTTACTGTTTACAAGACTTTACATCTGTTGTATTGTTCTAAAGACGTGCCGTAGGCACGTGGCCATGGACATATATATATATATATATATATATATATATATATATATATATATATATATATATATATATATATATATATATATATATATATATATATATATATATATATATATATATATATATATATATATATATATATAAAGGTAAAATACCATCACCATTTTTTATTAATAAAAATTTAACAAAATAATTTCAGAGTATTGGAAGAAAATATAAACCATCAACAACCTTCCGATGGTGGGACAAATTCAAAAGTAATATATATATCTTTTACATATTTTATTTCACTAGTAGCACTGTCACATTTATCCAATATCCGGATCCGACCCGGACCCGATCGGGACCCGGCATTGGACCGGAACCGACCCAATCTATACGGGTCCAGGTCTAGATCCTAAAATAAGACCCGATGAACTTTCGGGTCCGGGTTCGGGGCCGAGTCCGCTCAAAATAGAACTGACCCGGACTAGGACCCGGACCCGTTAAAAATACTCTACAAAAATATGAAAATTGAATAATAGGGTTATATGATATACATTTAAATAGTAATTGTTAAAAATAGATGTGTAAATATAATATTTATTCATATACTTTAGTGTAAAAATTGTTGGAACCATAGGATATCAGGTGCAAAAAAATTTAAGTGCAAATATTTATTCACTACTACCGGATCCGACAGGTAGATTTTTTTAACCAGGATCCGAATCCGGTTCTTGCAAGTCCGGATCCGAGTCTAGATAGTAGAGGATCCGACCCGATAGGACCCGCTAGCAACTCTAATCGCTAGGCTGCTATAGACATAGACCTTAAAAAATGAAATAAAAATAAACTAATATTTATATTAAAAGTTAGATTTTTATTTGTTATTTGCGGGGGGGGGGGGGGGGGGGGGGGGGGGGGGGGGGGCGGAACAGCGAACAGGAAAGCTAGATAAGGAATGCGAGTGGAGGAACCACAGCTGGGGGACCCTGCCCGGTGGAACAATACGGGCAGGGCAGAAGGGGCCCACTCTCCAATAGCCTGAGAAAACCGTTGAAGCTTTGCTGTTGAGTCGCTTTCTATGCCTCATTTAAGCGTAGCGGAATAGGATCACAAAGCTGCGTCTTACTCTTTATATACGTACCCCCACTTCCCTTTGTACTGCCTGTTTCTTTATTATTTTAAGTGTCTTTGTCTCTTTTTCTACTGTTTCACTTTTATTATGATTTCTTCGTTAATTAAGTACTACGCTCTTAAATTGTTGCTGCTTGTTGAAGACAAATGTAAAGATAGTACCTGCCCAGCTGTCTTCATACTTACTGCCTTTACTGTTTGCAAGGACTTAATCCTTTTTAATACATATTTTTCATATTGATTTAATTTTTCAAAAATGTGTTGATTTTTTGTAGGTGGTTTTTTTTTGGAAACCGCAGTTGACGAAATAAAGGAAAAAAATAATAAAAATGAATAAACTACATGAAATCCAAACGACTCGCATATTAGCATATAAAATGTCTCACAATCATGTGAAGATGACATAAGCATTTATTAAAAATAAAAAATAAAATTTGACAACAACACATCACCATATAATATTAGATTTATTTTTCTTACATTAAAATTATGGATTCTAATAGCACATGCTTTAATTGTGGTTATTCTATTAAGGTTTCTTTTCTTCTGTTTTGCCTTTTTCCGAGACCTAACCTAAAACCACCTACTCCCCTGTCGCTAGTTCTTTTTCTGATTTGGTGAGTACGTACAAGGCGCACTATTTTTTAAACAGCGATAACGAATAAATGGAAATTACTGAGTGAATCCGTAACTCCAGTCATAATTGTGTTCAATAAAATAGGAATGAGACAGTGCAGACTTATCAAGGGGTAGGAGGGGCGGCACACATTTTAAAGCTGAGCCTGAGAGGAGGGGGGCGGTCCCAAAGTCACACTCTGATGGGACACTACCTTCATGGGCTGCATGCATGGGCCCACTCATGCAAAATTATTGTTATTGCCCATCATCGGTATGATTCATATGATTCATGTTCTCACAATGGTTGACAAGTGACAACCAAGGTTGGAGCTTTAATTTGCCATGGTAAAAAAAATGGATATGTAGTCTATCTATATAATAAAATCCAGAGAAAGCTATTAAGAGGCTCTCATTCAATTCCTTCTAAAATTAAAGGCATAGATCTAATCTCATAAAACACATTTTTTAATCTAAAATTTCAAATTCCAAAACTAAATTTTTTCTTCAATAACTAAAAAACTTATTACTTTATTACTTTCTCTCTCTTCTCTCTTTACTTTTTTATATTTCTCTCTTTCTCTCTCTCCTATTTCTCTCTCCCATTCTTTCTTTATTTTCTTAGAAATTTATATTTTAAGATTTTAGTTTTGTAAATTTTCAGAATTTTTATGTTTTTTTTATTGCACATGTTATATTGAAAATAACAAATATCTTCAACAGTTAAATTTCATCATTTTGCACACTTAAAGTTCTAAAAAGTTAGATTTTACACCCACATTTATAATTATTTTTCAACTTTACTCATGGAAACATAGACTTTTATTTACAACAAATTATTGTTATACTATTCAAATTTGAGCTACATAGTTGTTTTACTGTTTATAGAACTTTTCGTGTTTCATATTGTTTCGAAGACGTGTTGTAGGCCCGTGCCCACGGGCAAATCTAGTGCATTTATACATCCTATTTAAGAAAAAGATTGTATAGGAAGCTTAACTTAAGATAATTTAAACAAGGCCAAACCTGCATAACTTATGAAAAACCGATTCCAATTAGAATATTCTTTTCAACTTATGGCAAAAAAAATATAGTTATTGACAAGGGTACAATTTTGGGCAGGCTCGGAACGAGCCCTACTCAATTACCAGAATTTAAGTGCAAGTACCTGGTTTAAAATGTTTGAATTTGGCTTGTAGTTTCGACTGTTTAAGATGAATTCACCATCTCATAATTTTGAGTGAAGATTCGGTATCTCATATTGGTTTTGACATTTTGATGCCTCAGGGTCCAATTACTGAAAAAGGCTGGCCAAGGGCCGATATTTATCCCGCACTGACCCAAAAATAATTACCAAACTGATCTACTTTTGAAATTACTTAACAAAATGGCTTATTTTTGGACACGTCAACATAACACGTTATTGGCAATAACAACATATGTTATTTTCATACCATTGTTATTAATGTAGGATAATGGCTCGATTCTGGTTCAGTTTGTTTATATCCATAGTATGTGCAGCGAGTGAAAGTTCCAGTACATCAGTCGACTGGAGATGGGTCTCAGTCGACTGTCCAGAGAGGAGTTTCAAAGGCCAAGGATACAGCAGCAGGAGTCGACTGAATGTGGAATCAGTCGACTGTCCAGAAAGAATGACCAGTCGACTGGTAAGTAAGCCAGTCGACTGTCGGCGGGTCCGTACACCAGAATAGGCCCATTTCGAAAAGGTCCAGTAGTTTCCCTATAAATACACCCGTTAGGGTGTTGTGATGTGTGACGATAATTACAGACCTCTATTCGGATTTGCAGCCGTCATCTCTTGTAAGGGTTTGTTTCACCCATTGGTGATTATTTGAAGAAGAAACCCCAACCGCCCCGTGGATATAGGCACTTGTTTGCCGAACCACATTAAATCTGTGTGTCCTTGTGTTTGTGTGTTTTCTGTTTTTCTCGCTATTTCTCTCTTTGATTGGTTGTTTGATTCGTATTCCGCACAACAAGTGGTATCAGAGCTTTCGGTTCGACCTAGAGGGAGATGGCGAGTGATGCAGATGCAACCAAGGATGTTGTGGGATCAAGTTCGTCCAGAACAACGATTCACAACGCAAAATTTGAAGTTGAAAAATTTGATGGAACAAACAATTTCGGGATGTGGCAGTGTGAGGTGTTGGATGTTCTTGTTCAACAAGAACAAGATGTTGCTTTGGAGGAGGAAAAACCAAAGAATATGTCCGATGTAGATTGAAAGAAGTTGAATCGAGTTGCGTGTGGGACTATTCGGCTCTTTATTGTGAAGGCTCAGAAGTATGATTTGATGAGGGATACCATTGCTGCGGTGTTGTGGAAGAAACTCGAAGACAAATACATGAGGAAAAGTTTGGAGAATCGGCTGTATTTGAAGAAGAGGCTTTTTCGCTTCACCTATACTGAAGGTATGTCTATGAACGCTCATGTTGAATCATTTAATAAATTATTGGCTGATTTGTTAAATTTGGATGAGCAAATTAAAGATGAAGATAAAGCCCTAATTCTGTTGAATTCATTACCTGAAAGTTATGATCATTTAGCAACAACGTTAATATATGGAAAAGATACTGTGAAATATGAAGATGTTGCAAATGCTCTGTTGAATAATGAAACTAGGAGAAGGGATAGAATGGTTGATAGAGAAACTTCTGAGGCATTGATTGTAAGGGGCAGAACTGAGACCAGATCTGAGACCAAATCTGGGAAAAAGGAAAATAAATCTCGTTCCAAATCGAGAGGAGTTTCAAAAGACAGAAAGATACCAGCCAGAGATGAATGTGCTTTCTGTCATGAAAGGGGGCATTGGAAAAAGGATTGTCCTAAGCTACGAAATAAGGAAAATTCGACTGCAAATGTGATTGTTGATAATGTAGATAGTGATGATGTTTTTTCTTATGCACTTGCAACTAGTCCCTCACTTTATCAAGAAGTATGGTTTCTTGATACAGCAGCATCCTATCATATGTCTTGGAGAAAGGAGTGGTTTACTTCTTTAGAGTATATGGATGGTGGGGTAGTTTTGATGGGAAATGATGCGCCTTGTAAGAAGGTAGGAATCGGGAAGATTGAATTGCTAATGCACGATGGTCTTATTAGGGAGCTTTCAGATGTATGGTATGTTCCAGATTTGAAAAAGAATTTGATTTCACTTGGAGTTTTGGAGGCCAGTGGATTGAAATTTGCTAGTGAAGGTGGCATTTTGAAGGTGACTAGCGGATCACTCGTGGTGATGAAAGGGCAAAGAAAAAGGAACTTGTTTTTCTTGCAGGGAAAAACATATTTGGGTCAGGCTGCCAGTGTAACTGAAAAGCCTAAACAGGTTGTTCCCGACTCTACTAGGTTGTGGCATATGCGACTCGGGCATGCAGGAGAAAAGGCCTTGCAGGGGCTTGTGAAGCAAGGGTTGCTTAAAGATGCTAAAGGTTGCAAGTTGGAATTTTGTGAACATTGTGTTTTGGGTAAGCAAACTAGGGTGAAATTTGGTACAGCTGTACATCAGACAAAGGGTATCCTCGATTATGTGCACACAGATGTTTGGGGCCCTACTCAGACACCTTCTATGAGTGGTAGACACTGGTTTGTTACATTTGTTGATGACTACTCCAGACGAGTTTGGGTATATACCATGAAACACAAAGATGAAGTTTTGACATTGTTCACAAGTTGGAAGAAGAAAGTTGAAAACCAGACTGGAAGGAAGATTAAGGTTCTGAGATCAGATAATGGAGGGGAATACAAGAACGATCCGTTTCTGAAATTGTGTAAAGATGAAGGGATCCAGAGGCACTTCACAGTTAGGAAGACTCCACAGCAAAATGGGGTTGCAGAAAGGATGAACAGAACTTTACTTGAGAAGGTGAGATGTATACTAGCACAGTTTGGATTGAAGAAGACATTTTGGGCAGAAGCTGTTATATATGCAAGCCACATTGTCAACCGTTTACCATCAGCAGCACTTGAAGGCAAAACACCTATTGAGGTATGGAGTGGTAAACCTGCATCTGATTATAGTCTTTTGCATATATTTGGTTGTCCTGCTTATTTTCATGTAACTGAAACTAAACTTGATGCAAGAGCCAAAAAGGCTATATTTGTTGGTTTTAGTACTGGTGTCAAAGGTTACAGGTTGTGGTGTCCAGAACAGAAAAAATTAGTAATCAGCAGGGATGTCACCTTTGATGAGACCAGCATGATCAGCTCGGGACAGTCGACTGACAGGAGTTACCAGTCGACTGGTGAGCAGCAGAAGAGTGGGACAGTTCTCCAACAGGTGAGCAGCAGAAGCTCGGGACAGTCGACTGGTGTAAAGGATCAGTCGACTGGTGATCTACAGCAGCAGAAGAATGGGAGAGTTCTCCAACAGGTGGAGTTAGAAAAGCGTTCAGTTGGAAATTCTACTCCTGCCCAAAATGAAGATGATGTGGTTGATACTGAGGATGAGGAAGAAGTTCCTATTCAAGACCCTCCCCAGCAGGAAGAATCAATTGCAGCAAGAAGGCAAAGAAGAGATATCAAACGACCATCTCGCTTTACAGAAACAGTTGCATTTGCCCTTCCCATTGTTGATGATGAAGTTCCCTCCAACTTCAAAGAAGCTACTAGAAGTTCTGAAAATGCAGATTGAAAAGTTGCTATGGATGAAGAGATGAACTCTCTTCATAAGAACAAGACTTGGGATCTAGTGCAATTGCCAAAGGGGAAGAAAGCCATCGGTTGCAAGTGGGTATATACGAAGAAAGAAGGTCCAAAAGGCGGTGTTCGGTTCAAGGCTAGACTAGTTGCAAAGGGGTATGCTCAAAAGGAAGGAATTGACTATAATGAAGTGTTCTCTCCAGTTGTGAAGCATCCTTCTATTCGGATTTTGTTGGCGTTGGTAGCACAGTTTGATCTTGAATTGACACAGATGGATGTGAAGACTGCGTTCTTACATGGGGACCTAGATGAAGAAATTTATATGTTGCAGCCAGATGGGTTTAAGATTGCTGGGAAGGAAAATTGTGTTTGCAGGTTGAAAAAGTCTCTCTATGGGTTGAAGCAATCTCCAAGGCAGTGGTATTTGAGGTTTGACCAGTTTATGAAAGTGCAGGGATATTCCAGAAGTGAGTATGATCATTGTGTCTATTTCAGAAAATTACAGGATTGTTCTTTCATATATCTGTTACTATATGTGGATGACATGTTGATTGCCTCTAAAAATGCTAAGGAGATTCAAAATTTGAAGAATCAGCTGAGTTCTGAATTCGAGATGAAGGATCTTGGTGAAGCCAAGAAAATACTTGGGATGGAGATAGCTAGAGACAGAGCAAAGGGCATAGTGAGTTTGACACAGAAGCAATATCTTTTGAAGGTGCTGAAACGGTTTGGTATAGATGAGAAAACTAAACCAGTCAGTACACCCTTAGCCACTCATTTCAGAATTAGTGCTTCTCAGTCTCCAAGTACAGATGAAGAGAGACAGTATTTGGCTAATGTACCTTACACTAGTGTGGTTGGCAGTTTGATGTATGCCATGGTTTGTACTCGACCAGACATCTCTCAGGCGGTGAGTATGGTTAGTCAATATATGCATGATCCAGGCAGAGAGCATTGGCAAGCAGCTAAATGGATTTTGAGGTACATAAGTGGCACCACAGATGTGGGTTTGAAGTTTGAGAGGGATGACAATATCAGCAGGTTATTGGTGGGTTATGTTGATTCTGACTATGCAGGTGATCTAGATAAGAGGCGGTCTACTACAGGCTATTTGTTTACTATGGCTAGGGCACCTATAAGTTGGAGGTCCAATTTGCAGTCCACTGTAGCGTTGTCTACTACTAAGGCTGAATACATGGCAGTTGCTGAGGCCATGAAGGAAGCTATTTGGATTCATGGACTTTTGAAGAGCTTGGGAATTCATCGGGAGAAGGTGGAGGTACACTGTGACAGTCAGAGTGCTATTCATTTAGCGAAGAACCAAGTTCATCATTCGAAGACCAAACATATTGATGTCCATTATCACTTTGTGCGTGATTTGATAAAGGATGGTGATATTCTTCTGGTGAAGATTGGGACAGCTGATAATCCTGCTGATATGTTGACCAAAATTGTTGGGGCAGCCAAGTTCAAGCATTGCATGAACCTGACTAATATTTTGCATGCTTGATGATTTGGAATGGGCGGTTGGAATGGTGCTTCGTTTTGCTTGGTTAGTATGTGATATCATACTAAAGTGGAGTTTGTTTTTGTTACAATTGGTGATGAGCATTTGTTTTGGAGTATTTTTGGAGATTGCTTGGGCTACTTGGAAGATCTCGCCAAGGTGGAGATTGTAGGATAATGGCTCGATTCTGGTTCAGTTTGTTTATATCCGTAGTATCTGCAGCGAGTGAAAGTTCCAGTACATCAGTCGACTGGAGATGGGTCTCAGTCGACTGTCCAGAGAGGAGTTTCAAAGGCTAAGGATACAGCAGCAGGAGTCGACTGAATGTGGAATCAGTCGACTGTCCAGAAAGAATGACCAATCGACTGGTAAGTAAGCCAGTCGACTGTCGGCAGGTCCGTACACCAGAATAGGCCCATTTCGAAAAGGCCCAGTAGTTTTCCTATAAATACACCCGTTAGGGTTTTGTGATGTGTGACGATAATTACAGACCTCTATTCGGATTTGCAGCCGTCATCTCTTGTAAGGGTTTGTTTCACCCATTGGTGATTATTTGAAGAAGAAACCCCAACCGCCCCGTGGATGTAGGCACTTGTTTGCCGAACCACATTAAATCTGTGTGTCCTTGTGTTTGTGTGTTTTCTGTTTTTCTCGCTATTTCTCTCTTTGATTGGTTGTTTGATTCGTATTCCGCACAACAATTAATAGCAACACCTGTAATTATTTTCTCCATATGTTACTATTAGGACATAAATACATTTCACATAGAATTAGAAGCTCTCTAATTTGAAAAAAAAAATATAAGTGTGGAACCGTCTTATAACCGATGCCGCAAACCCCAATAATGACAACTTTAAGCCAGGTGCTGTTATTGGGATTATTGGCAATAGTATAATAGTACAATCATATATATAGCGGCCCCTCTTCTCTTTCCCCTTGTACTTTATCTTTCTAATTAACTCCTTCCACTCCCCAACCCAAAAACCTAAAACCCTAAAACCATAGATCCCACACTTCTTCTTCAATATGTCCTCTTTTATATCTGCACCAATTCCTAAAATCCTAATCCTACACCTTAATCTTCATCTCCTCTGATTTCATCCTCTTTCCCTCCACGTGGATCTCGGCGCCAAATCTTCTACAACTGAAAATAATTTCAAAATTGTCGGGTAAATATCGGAGCTTATCAAGCAATTTCCCCACTCAGTATGAACAATATCTACGCCGTTAAACTCCGTATTGTGTAAGGTATTCCAAAACCCTTAGTTTGTTTTAAAATATTCACTTTGTGGATTGAGATTTATATGTATGTATGCATGTATATATGTAGTGTATTGAGATGTTGTGGATTGAGATTTATATGTATGTATGCATGTATATACGTAGTGTATTGAGATGTTGTGGAGACTGATATGAGTAGTGTATTGATACGAGTAGTGTATTCCCAACTCTCTGGAATTTTTTATATATGAGAATTGTTGTATTTTTCAAATTTAAGAAGATTTATGTGTATGTTTGAATGGATGTACGTAGTGTATTGAGATGTGTGGAGATTGATGTGAGTAATTTATTGATATGAGCAGTCAATAGTCGATTTTAAATATATGAGAATTGGTCTATTTTTCAAAATTTAGAAGATTTATGTGTATATATGAATGAATATATGTAGTGTATTGAGATGTTGTCAATATTAATATGAGTAGTGTATTGAAACGAGTAGTGTATTCTCAATACTTAAATATTTTACGTGACAAATACTTTATTAATGTTGATAGAGAAATGGTCCGACGAGTGGATCGTCACAGCCGTCGGGTAGTGGTAGAGACTAACCATCTTCATAAGTAAGAAGTGTTTATTATTTTTAGTTATGAATCTTAATGTCTAATGTAGTTTCTATAATAATAAGAATTTATACGTTTGTGTAGAATGTTGGTCAACCATCTTCTTCGCACAAAGTTGGTGCATTGTCTTTAGCTGTACATGGAGGTCCAGGTCAAGACGAGAACATGTCTCAATCCGTGTGGGAGGGGTCGACAAAGGCTATGAGTTTCTGACTACACATGACTTTGCCTACGCACCCCCGTATACGTAACTATTTAGACAATGCCAGTTTCCATGGAATGGGAATGATGGGAATGTAAAACTCGACCGTTCATAACATACATCTCTTGTCAAGTGATGAAGGCCGGAGACACGTTCTATCTACCGGTTGAAGAGATGATTGTGATACTCCAAGATATAATGGTTATATCTAGACTTTTGATAGATGGGGTTGCCGTAACTGAAAACATGAATTTCAATAGTTTCCTTGGTTAGAGATTATCTTGGGAGAGATGTTGATGAGAATGAAAAATATGCGTTCTTCGGTGAATCAATCCGACGTTCGTGGATATATTTAGAGTTTAAATATACATTGGGAGATAACCTGACCGATTTTTAAATTCAGTGTTATACACGTGCGTACCTCATGAGTAGGGCTGCAAACGAGCCGAGTCGAGCCGAATATCTTGAGGCTCGAGCTCGTCTCGTTTATGTATCAAGCTCACTTTCAAGCTCGGCTCGAGCTCAACACGAGCCAAGCTTTGACCGAGCTTTGACCGAGTTTGAGCCGAGTACTCGCGAGCTTCTGCCCAACAACCCACATTCCTTCAGGCTCAGGCTCGGCTCGTTTACGTTATCGAGCTCGACACGAGCCGAGCCGAGCTTTGACCAAGCTCGAGCCGAGTAGCTCGCGAGTAGCTCAGTTCATTTGCAGCCCTACTCATGAGTATGTTGGGAGGTGTGATCTTCCTAAACTCTTTTGGTGATGTCGTCAACCTTACGTACCTATCATTTATAGCCGATATAATCAAAGTTGGTTGTTATAGTTGGAAAAGTGCGGCGTTGGCTTCCCTGTATCGTGCATTGTGTAATTGTGTGATGGGGTCCATATGGATGACAAAGCCGATGTGGTTGTTACAGATTTGATGCTGGGAGCATATACACCTAGGTTGTCCCCGGATAACGGTCCTTTTACAGAATTGGGCGGTAGTTGATGAGAACCCCGTGCTGAGGGCTCCTATAGGAGTTTACTAAACCGGTTGACACACGTGGAGAGATAACCCACGTAGAGTGTGGACGTACTACAGAGATGAGCTTGATCAAGTGCGGAAAGAGTACTTCAACTGGGATCTGTGTATCCCCGATCGATTCGAAAGACTACCACCTTTGTGCACGACTAACATGCAACTATAGTTGACGAGAGCTCCACTAGTGAACTTTAATATCGTGGAGTTCTACTATCCAGATAGAGTTATCCAGCAATTTGGCACGCAAAAAAATCCCCGATAATTATGACCGACGACTACACAATATCACAAGTCAGGGGCGTATTCCCAATATTGATTGAGCTGATCATCATCGGATGTGTGTGGCCATGTGGAATGAGCGAAAATACGATTTTTTGCTTGAAGGTCTCTAATCATACGATGGCTCAGAGCAAGAAGTGTATATGATGTGGTACAATCGTGTGTTGCGCTTATATGTATCTCCGCGAACCACTATACCAGCAGGGATTTAGATACCGATCCCGAAGTACGAGAATGAACCACAACCGACACATTGTTCTTCGCAACCGATGTATCAGCACAAGGCGTTGTCGTATCGAGTCATGGTTAGTTAATAGTTTTTTAAGATTCAAAAATGAACAAGTTTTATACAAATGATGTTTTATTTATATGTGTATCAAACAATTTTGATTAACGATACTATATTTATATTTTGTAGTAGATTGATAATTCATGGGATATTGCACGTAATTAAATTGAAGCTAAACAATCTCAATTTTGGCTCGTGGTGTTACTCCTAGTTGTGCCTTCATAACATTCAATATCATCATTGTCACAAGTTTAGAGTCAACTTTACTATGATATTGATTCAGCATGGGATTCACACATGTATGAGATTTTGAAGTTTCTTAATCACAAAATTTGATTGCCCTTTTGGAATGATTGAAAGTAATCGCTATGGACAACCCTCCTCATTTACGAGCCCCCGATTTTGTGCGATCTCATCCGATGTATATTTCATCGGTGCCATTTTATATTTCACGATATATGAACTTGGGTTCGATACCACTGTCACAAATTCTCGATGGTTATTTGTGGAGTACATCTTCACTTGATGTTGGATACTATCTTTAGTTGAAAACTTTTGCCCAATATAGAGTTCATCTGTCGATGAACCGACCAAAGTGTAACACCCTATATTTTAAAATAATATTTTTGAGATTAATAAATGATTAAACTGTTTTTTGGTGATTTAATAAATATTTTTCTGAAATTTATCTTTTTGCATGTGCAAAAGACGTGCAAATATTTTATTGGGAAGTTCAAAATCAGAAATTATTTTGGAAAAAACCTAATATTTATTAGTAGGTATTATTTATGAATTTTTTGGATTTTTCTGATATTTATTTGGCATATTTGTAAATATTACAAAAAGATGGACTTTTGTGCAAAATTACTAGTTGGAGTAAAAACTCCAGAATTTCGGTTTTTCTGGGCTGAGCATGATGGGTAGACAACTCAGAGGTAAACATTTTACTTTTTATTCTAATAGATTTGGTTTATTTCACAAATTTGTTAAAGAAGGTCTTTTTGCAAAATTACCACTTGGAGGCCCAAATTACAAAATTTATTTTTCTGGGTTTGAAACCAGTGCCGGCTAGATCTGGGTGGTTATTTTTATTTTAAATCTCGATTGAATTGGTTAATCTAATTTTCTAGTATAAAGATCTATATATGTAAAGATATTTTCTAAAGGGATATTTTGCAAAATCTTCTCAAAACCCTAGAAACTGGATTTCAGCCGATATTAGGGCTGCTTCAGCCGTTCCTCCCCTCTGTAAAACAAAAGACTATTTTTACTATTGATTTTCTTGGAGTTTCGAAGCGAGGATCTTGGATTTTTGCGAAAGGAAGGACTTTTCTTATTCTTTATTATTTCGGTTGATTCTTCAATAAGGTGAGTGACATATATTTGATTTCTTATTGTTCTATGCATGTTAAATATGAAGATTTGTTTAGTAGAATGCATTTTAGATGATTGTATGATGAATTAATGGAGAATGAATAATTAAAAATAGAACTTTTCATGAATAATATGCAAGAGATGAATAAATTTACTATATAGATGATTTAGAATGTTAAAGAACCTAATAGAAATGGTGGGTATGTTGTTTATTTATTATTCTTGCTGTTTGATTGAATACATATTGAGATTATATGATTGAGATGCACAAATTTGAATAAAGATGAATACTTTACTGTTGATTATACATGTACATACTGTTTGATGTTTGGATGAAGAATAACTTGATGAAAATGTGTTGTAGATGCTAGTAATCAAGGGGTAAACAAATTAAATCTAATTAGTTGAATATGTGTATAACAAGTTACAAAGAAGTTTTTAAGAATCAAAATATCAAGTTTTGAAGGTTGAATAGGGTTTGATTTTTCGGGTCTGGAAGTACACAACCGAAATTGAAATTTTGGATTTTTGTGATGTTTTCGATTGGATCTTGATTTGTATTGATGTTGAGTTTGATTGATCAATATATTACTTACACACAATGTTTTTTGAAGCTTTTACTGATATACATGCCCACATATACACACATACACATATTCGCCTGTTTTGAAGGAAGTTTGATGAAAATTTGATGTTTTATGAATTTGATGAGATTTTGATTAGATTTATAAACTCCCATATGTTAGACAAATTGTTTTTGATTATCTCAGGGTTTTTAAATTTACAATTCATGTTTTAAAAGAGTATAATCATGTATCAGTCGAAAAAGTGCACAATTTTGAAACTAGTCGAGTAGCAGCTAACGGTCGACCGGCCCCATTTTGAACTAAGATGTGCGGTCGACCGTCATTTGAAAAATTGGATTTTCTGGGCTTGTGCAATCGACCATCGTTCTTTTGAACTATTTTCGACAGTCGACTGTCACCTGTTGTTTTTCATGATTTGTTGAGTTTTCTTGCTGATTTCTTGAATGATTATTTCTTCGAACTTATAGATTATTGATCTACTATTTTCGATGATGTTTTCACTACAGATTACTGTATTTTACAGTGTTATATTTTGATTTTTATAGAATTTAATTTGTATTTTAAGAAGCGAAATATATATGGATTTCAAGATATAGATGTTTTGTGATATTCTATGACTTCAAAATATGAATCTCAGTCGTTTAATGGACTTAATATCTTATTTCAGTTCTGAAAATTTCTGAGTAATTGGATAAATTTGGAATTGTTTGATTTTAAGGAAGTTTTCTTGATATGAACATTTTGATGATGAAATTAAGAGTTTTAATGAACGGTTTTGTGTTGATATTTGATTTGTGAGTCTCTAGAGGTTGAGTGGGAATCTTGTAAACCGGCAGATGAGATTTTGTGGATTTTGACCAGTTTGGTCTTGGAGTTGTTTTGTTGGAATTAAGTCCGGCAGGGTACACCAACTCTAGAGAGGGAAATATTGTGTTTTAATTAATAATAATCAACCTAAGGACAAGCATTAGTGGAGATGTGATAGAACTTGAAAAACGTAAGTATATGCTCCGGGGTTAGTCCAACGAATGCATTCCAGGACTGTGTGTTGTTGTGTCCTGAGAGGACAGTTGGTATGTTCGCGTGTCGAGGATCGGCAGACCTATTTACGGAACATACGGTGCATTCGTGTGTCGAGGGTTGGCGGACCTATTCACAGGATGTATTGTGTATCTGCACGTCGAGGGTCGGCAGGCCTATTCGTGGGGTACACAGTAGGGAGGTGATTCTCTGATTTTTGAGCTATGCTTACATGATGCTTGCGCGTCAAGGTTTCTCAGGCCTATTCGCGGAGTAATTTAGATCTTGTTTCTATCACCGTAGTAGGATTAGTTGCATAACGAGGGATTTAACCCTATAAGTGGAGAACGATAAGGGTTTGCACCGGACCTATGTAGTATGGAATGCATAGAATCTGACAAGTATGCATTAGAGTCATCATACTGTATTTGTGTTTTCTTGACTTGTATTGTGCATGATGTTTTTCTATTTTCCTACACTCGACACTTAGTCTAGTTTCACTTGATGTTTTCATGCTTTATTTATTGTTATTTCATATTTCATACGTTACTACTGTTGGTATGTACATGTTGATTATGACTTTATTCTTTATGTTTCATTTATGTTGCATTTCTTTTGATGTCACTCACACCGTTATGGTTGACCCCTGTAGTTTTGGGGGATAGGATTATCTCTAGCCTCATGTTTTACAAGTAGGTACCTATAGCTTGGAATTTTGATGCATGTGGTAGAATGATAATATGACTTATGCAAATTGTAAAAGAATGTATTGTAAACACTACAAAAGAAAGTAGCTTTCCCGGCGCTTTTTTACGTCTATACCGGCGTTTTTTTACGCCGGTGAAACTTTCACCGGCGTTTACAATAGCGCCGGTCCAACTGCCGCCGAAGCGGGCGTCGCTGAAACGAAGGGGTCTACACCGGCGTTTTTGATGGACGCCGGTAAATGTTAGGACTACACCGGCGGTCATAAAACGCCGGTGTATATCGGTCTCTGAGTGCCGTTCTTGTGCACCTATATACATTCACCGGCGGTCGTAAACCGCCGGTATTTATCCATTCACCGGCGTATATGAAAACGCCGGTGTAGATCGAAAGTATACCGGTGGTCAAGGAACGCCGGTGTATGTGCGTTTATGAGCGCCTGCTTTTCCCTGTTTACGAACACCGGCGCGACAAAAAAACGCCGATGTAGTTATATACGTCGGCGTTTATAAAACGCCGGTGTACGTCTGTGCCGTTACAGCTGATAACATTCGCCGGCGTGCGTTGAAATGCCGGTGTATCACGCACTCCAACAATTAGATTATATAGACCGCCGTTTTTTAAAATGCCGTTCTGGCTATGCCCGTTTATTTTCAATACTCCGCTTTTCCGTTCGATTTCAATTCACAGTTTCATTTACAAAACCTGTAAACTAATTCTCACAACTGATTCAATCAATTTCGTTGCATACTACTGCGCAAACCACAACCAAACACAAGAATAATTAAAGATAATCAAGTTTCACACGTGTCATATCAACGTCCAAATTCATTGATTAATTAACAGTGTCATAATTAACAAATTAATATAGAGACTAACATCCCAAATATCCAAACAAACCAGTCTGACAAATATCCAAAATATCCCAAATTCAAAGTATGACATAACTCTCATAAAAAAAACCAGTCTGACATAACAACAGCAAGGAGGAGGACATAACAACAACAACCATACAGCAAGGAGGACATAAGAACAGCAAGGAGGACCGCAGATTCATACCCCTCGAGTAGCTTCAGCTCTGATCATCAGAATTTCCTTCATCTTGACGACCGCTCCGTGAAAAAAAAAGCAATAGTTTTATTGAACAGTAGATCACAATACAGAATATACATATTTTTTGAACTTGCAAAAAGAACTACCTGTATCTCGAATTATAAGATCAAAGTGCCAACTGCAAATGGAATTGTTAATGATATATACAGAGGTAAAATAATTACATTGCAATGCTAAAAATCTAGTACTTAATTTTGTTTTTAAATATATCTAAAATAACAAAACAAATGAAAATTCAGTATCTAACTTGAAACCTTTATATTCTCCTCTGATTGGGAATATCCACTATCTAAAACAGTAAAACAAATGAAAATTCAGTATCTAAGCATGTCCTTTATGGATTGTTCAGACAATCCATGAAACTGTCATCGTGGACGGAAACCAAATATAAGAAAAATAAGAAAAATAAGATAGGGCTCATATCAAGTGTATTTTTAGGGAACTGTCATCGTGGAAGGAAACCAAATATATATAGAAGCCAGAAATGGAAACAGAAAGAAGAAAGGTAGAGACTTTGGATACACCAGGCTAACATAGCGGCATTTTCCTCATCTCTCTCTCATCCCTTATTTCCCTTCAGCACACGAACACAAAGAGACATCAGCAACCACCTTAAGAGCGACAAGAACAACAATAATAATAAATTATTATGAACAAGATGTCTCTATATGGGTTTCCAGATCTCCACTCGAGCCCACTCTTTCTAATCACAGCCCAATTAAGAACATAGACAACTTCTAACTGAACAATCCAATCATAGCCCAGTCAAAATTTGCCATCCTGGATCTTAATGAAATCAGCTTCACTAACAGTGAAAGAAACTGAGGATGCTAGCAGCATACTTAGTTTGGAAGTGAACCCATTTTTTGTTAAAAAATCATGCCAAAGATGGCAATCAGCTTCATTAACAGTATCTGAAAATGAAAATTTCCATTATCTAAGCTTATATGTTGCTCTACTAATTCACTGTGCCCAACTAAATCTAAAACCCAATTGTTGTGCGTATCCGGAGGATTTTGGCATACGTACCTATAGCATCCTCAGTTCACAGTAAACCCGTTTTGGTCAAAAAAACATGCCAAGATCACAATCAGATGCATGAAAATAGGCTTCACTAACAACAAAAGAAGTAACTGGGGATGCTATGCAGCATACTTAGTTTGGAAGTGAACCCATTTTGTGTTAAACAATCAGGTTACATTGACAGTATTTGAAAATGAAAATTGCTCCATTATCTGAGCTTATATGTTGCTCTACTACTTTTTTAGCCCAACTATATCGCAAAACCCATTGACTGTGCATATCCGGCCGGAGGATTTTGGCATACGTACCTATATAATATCCTCAGTTCACAGTGAACCCATTTTTGGTATAAAAATATACATGCCAAGAAGACAATCAGGTGCTTGAAATCAGCTTCACTAACAGTTAGTGGAAATGGGACCATAAAATAGCTTAAGAAGACCATCAGGTTTGTGAAATAAGCTTCACTAACAGTGGAAGGAACTGGGGATGCTATGCAGGATTCTTAGTTTGGAAGTGAACCCATTTTGTGTTAAAAAAACCATGCCAAAGATTGCAATCAGGTTACATTGACAGTATTTGAAAATGAAAATTGCTCCATTATCTGAGCTTATATGTTGCTCTACTACTTTTTTAGCCCAACTATATCGCAAAACCCATTGATTGTGCATATCCGGCCGGAGGATTTTGGCATACGTACCTATATAATATCCTCAGTTCACAGTGAACCCATTTTTGGTATAAAAACATACATGCCAAGAAGACAATCAGGTGCTTGAAATCAGCTTCACTAACAGTTAGTGGAAATGGGACCATAAAATAGCTTAAGAAGACCATCAGGTTTGTGAAATAAGCTTCACTAACAGTGGAAGAAACTGGGGATGCTATGCAGCATACTTAGTTTGGAAGTGAACCCATTTTGTGTTAAAAAAACCATGCCAAAGATTGCAATCAGGTTACATTGACAGTATTTGAAAATGAAAATTGCTCCATTATCTGAGCTTATATGTTGCTCTACTACTTTTTTAGCCCAACTATATCGCAAAACCCATTGACTGTGCATATCCGGCCGGAGGATTTTGGCATACGTACCTATATAATATCCTCAGTTCACAGTGAACCCATTTTTGGTATAAAAACAAACATGCCAAGAAGACAATCAGGTGCTTGAAATCAGCTTCACTAACAGTTAGTGAAAATGGGACCATAAAATAGCTTAAGAAGACCATCAGGTTTGTGAAATGAGCTTCACTAACAGTGAAAGAAACTGGGGATGCTATGCAGCATACTTAGTTTGGAAGTGAACCCATTTTGTGTTAAAAAAACCATGCCAAAGATTGCAATCAGGTTACATTGACAGTATCTGAAAATGAAAATTTCTCCATCATCTGAGCTTATATGTTGCTCTACTACTTTTTTAGCCCAACTATATCGCAAAACCCAAGTGTTGTGCATATCTGGCCGGAGGATTTTGGCATACGTACCTATATAATATCCTCAGTTCACAGTGAACCCATTTTTGGTATAAAAACATACATGCCAAGAAGACAATCAGGTGCTTGAAATCAGCTTCACTAACAGTTAGTGAAAATGGGACCATAAAATAGCTTAAGAAGACCATCAGGTTTGTGAAATGAGCTTCACTAACAGTGAAAGAAACTGGGGATGCTATGCAGCATACTTAGTTTGGAAGTGAACCCATTTTGTGTTAAAAAAACCATGCCAAAGATTGCAATCAGGTTACATTGACAGTATCTGAAAATGAAAATTTCTCCATCATCTGAGCTTATATGTTGCTCTACTACTTTTTTAGCCCAACTATATCGCAAAACCCAAGTGTTGTGCATATCCGGCCGGAGGATTTTGGCATACGTACCTATATAATATCCTCAGTTCACAGTGAACCCATTTTTGGTATAAAAACATACATGCCAAGAAGACAATCAGGTGCTTGAAATCAGCTTCACTAACAGTTAGTGAAAATGGGACCATAAAATAGCTTAAGAAGACCATCAGGTTTGTGAAATGAGCTTCACTAACAGTGAAAGAAACTGGGGATGCTATGCAACATACTTATTTTGGAAGTGAACCCATTTTGTGTTAAAAAAACCATGCCAAAGATTGCAATCAAGTTACATTGACAGTATCTGAAAATGAAAATTTCTCCATCATCTGAGCTTATATGTTGCTCTACTACTTTTTTAGCCCAACTATATCGCAAAACCCAAGTGTTGTGCATATCCGGCCGGAGGATTTTGGCATACGTACCTATATAATATCCTCAGTTCACAGTGAACCCATTTTTGGTATAAAAACATACATGCCAAGAAGACAATCAGGTGCTTGAAATCAGCTTCACTAACAGTTAGTGAAAATGGGACCATAAAATAGCTTAAGAAGACCATCAGGTTTGTGAAATAAGCTTCACTAACAGTGAAAGAAACTGGGGATGCTATGCAGCATACTTAGTTTGGAAGTGAACCCATTTTGTGTTAAAAAAACCATGCCAAAGATTGCAATCAGGTTACATTGACAGTATCTGAAAATGAAAATTTCTACATTATCTGAGCTTATATGTTGTTCTACTACTTTTTTAGCCAAACTATATCGCAAAACCCAAGTGTTGTGCATATCAAAATGGGTTACAATAAAACAAAATGGGTTCACTTCAACAACAGCAACAACAGCAAGTGGGAACCAAATATAGAACAATTGGGTTTTGAATGGAGATTGTAGTCATAGATCAATTCTTCATGGAAGAGAAATACGAATAGGGCTCATAGCAAGTGTAGTTTTAACTGGAATTGTCATCGTGGAAGGAAACCAAATACAGAAGCCAGAAAGAGGAATAGTAGAGAATGAGAATACACCAGGCTAACATAGCGGCATTTTCCTCATCTCTCTCTCATCCCTTCTTTCCCTTCAGCACACGAACACATAGAGACATCAGCAACAACAGCAAGAGTGACAAGAACAACAATAATAATAAATTATTATGAACAAGATGTCTCTATATGGGTTTCCAGATCTCCACTCCAACTCGTCTCTTTCTAATCACAGCCCAATTAAGAACAATTGTTCACAGTCACTGTTAAAGAAACATATATGCTCAGATTATGAAAAATTTTCATTTTCAGATACTATTAAAGAAGCTGATTTCATGCATCTGATTGCTATCTTCGGCATGATTTTTTAGCCAAAATGGGTTCACTTCCAAACTAAGTATGCTGCATCGCATCCCCAGTTTCTTTCACTGTTAGTGAAGCTTATTTCACAAACCTGATGGTCTTCTTAAGCTATTTTATGGTCCCATTTTCACCTCCTCCAAATCAGTACAACAACACGACTGAACAATCCTTGTTTGCAGGTCATACAATGTCATCTATACCAGGTTATGTGCCAAAGTGGGGTTGGGCATACGATGCAAGGCCGACAAGTATTAGTTGTTTGTGAGTATGCAATAGGATGCAGCTATGAACATGGGCTCATATCAAGTGTAGTATTACGGACTGTCATCGTGGAAGGAAACCAATTTAATATAGAAGCCATATATGGAGCCAGAAAGAGGGATGGTAGAGAATGAGGATACACCAGGCTAACATAGCGGCATTTTCCTCATCTCTCTCTCATCCCTTCATTCTCTTCAACACACGCACACAAAGAGACATCAGCAACAACAGCAAGAGGGGGTTGGTCCAACAATAAGTGTAGATTATAATAAACGAGATGTCTCTATTTTGGGTTTCCAGATCTCCACTCCAGTCCTTTCTTTCTAATCACATCCCACTTAAGAAACATAGACGAAATGCTTATAGACGACAGCCACAATGCAAACTCACAAACACTAGTACGTGTCTTTCATGCATTCAAGTAACATAATCTCTTTAAAAATACCAATTTTAAGACTTACCGATGTTTTTTGACAGTGGGCGGCGTGCTACCCTCACTCTCATATGTTTGCCTGCCACTATTATTTAGTGGCTGCTCATCCCCATGGCTCTCATTGCCATCATTTATATTTACCCTCTTTCCACGCCTCGGCATGTTGTACCTGTCAAGGATTCGATAACTTCCTTAGATATGCAAATTTAATTAATAACATGTTTATAATAACTATCATAAAATTTGTACTTTAGTAGGATTAACAAACCAACATAATTGTAAAAAAATTAAAAAAAATAGATTTGTAACAGATTAAATTACAACGATAGTTTAGTTCAAATGACACTAAGCATAGTTTAATGTAAATAATACCAAGCAGTAGAAAATAGAAAGATAATTAAACCAGTGTATTAAATTCACAATGAACATATTCGAAATTACAGACATAATATTACAACAAGATTTAAGACATAAAATTACAGACATATAATAAACTCAATTGAAAATCATGTAAACTACAATACGACATCTTCCAGTACATCGTCCTCTTCTCCATCCTTGCGGAGCCAAGTCCCGCAAATTCCAACATCGGTTGTGTTTACATCAAACACAGAAAACTCAGAAACAATGTAACTGTTCATGTCTTCACCGTCTTCATCGTCTGAAGTATCGCCCAGTTGGAATACATCTCTTGGTTGCATAGGGATAGCCACATACGATTTTGGTAGGGTTGGATCTTCAATGTAGAACACTTGTTGCACTTGGGATGGAAACACAAATGGCTCATGGCTAATGTGTGTACCGATGTGAATCAATTTTGAGAAGTTTACAACTGTGAAGCCAAGCTTGTCCTTGTTGTTAGCAAAATTCCTATCAAACTTAGCCCAATCCCCACGAAATAAGACAACACGGAAATGGCCAAAATAATTCAACTCAATGATATCCGTGAGCACTCCATAGTAGTCGAGATCCCCATCTACAGGCCTCGTGTCCGATTTGGAAGCATAACTTCTAGTCTTAGACGTCACTACCATTCCACTATTTTGAGACTTCAAATTAGATTCACGATCCTTAGTACGAAATCTAAAACCATTGAATATGTATCCTCTGTATCTTTTGACCATCTGATAGGGACCTTTGGCAAGTACTTGTATTTCAGATGACGCACCTTCAGGACCCAAAGAATGTACCTATTAATTTTGCGCAAATCGTATCAACACCATAGAAAATGTAGATATAATAAAGATTAACTTGCATAACTGTAATTCACCTACATGAGATTCAAACCACTTATGAAATTTTTCATTCATCAGCTTGTTTTGTTCACGTGGTGGTAGTCTTCTTGGTCTAGCCCTTCGTTTGATGTCCCTGACAAATTCGCTAAAAAACAAGCAATTGAAATTAGGAATAACAAAAGTATCAAAAATATCGAACTCCGCGGTTTTCACTGTATTCGATTTACATTCAAAAGCAACTTACTTTCGAAATGGTTCTACTGATGCATGATGGTCTAGCACATATCGATGTGCCTGTTCCCACGCTAAGTTATCGAGCTCAAATGCATCAACTTTACCAACAGTGGTGCCAGCGGTATCAAAAAGATATTGTGCACCATCAAGGTTGGAAATGTCTGGATTTCTACGTGGTCTAATAGAAGATGTCTCCACACCAGGCAAATACCTGGAAAAAAAATGTGAGCACTCCTCTGATAGATATCCCTGGGCTATTGACCCTTCAGGATATGCTCTATATTTCACATAACCCTTTAGCCGGTATAGGTACCTGAACATGTACAATTAATAAACTAGAGCGGATTAGGGGATTAAAAGAAATGAGCTTTTGAAAATTCAATTTCGTAAGATGAATGAATTATTTTACCTCTCAATGGGGTCATCCACCGATAGTGAACAGGACCACCGATTCTGGCTTCACCAGCAAGGTGGATTATCAAGTGAATCATAATAGTGAAAAACGATGGAGGAAATATCATCTCCATTTTACTAAGTGTCAATGCCGCCTGCTGCTCCAATTGGTCCAGATCTTCAACACGAAGCATTCTTGAGCAAATACCTTTATATATGCTACAGAGATCTTTCAGGACAGTAGTGACTTGCTCACACATTGAAGACCTTAGGGCCACAGGAAGGAGATCCTGCATTAGGATGTGGTAGTCGTGTGACTTTAGACCCTGAAGCCTCTTCTCTTTAAAGTTGACACATTTTGCCATGTTAGAAGAATAGCTATCGGGGACTTTAAGTTCAAGTAGTACTTTGCAAAACAACTCCAACTCCGATTTTGACATTGAATAGATTGCAGGAGGTAGGAGCACTTTCCCGTTCGGCAATTCTTCTGGGTGCAACTCATGTCGGATGCCCATTGACTTCAAATCAAGTCGGCTCTTGAGATTGTCCTTTGTCTTCCGATCATCTCCCATAACTGTTCCTATACAATTCTCACCAATATTTTTTCCGATATGCATCACATCTAAATTATGTCTGAGTAAGTTGAATTCCCAATATGGCAACTTGAAGAAAATACTCTTCTTCTTCCATGCACCTAAACTCGTCAAGTTTTGATCCTCATCCTCGCCATATAGATCGGTCTCCTCACCTTGCTCCGGCCTTGCCCTTTTCTTGCCCTTTGTCCTGACTTCTGGTTCCTTTCCATATTTGAATTGATGACCATCTACCCACCTCAAAATATCTGAACCAGAAGAAGACCCAGGAGCATGTTCCCACTCGTCGGTGCCATCAAATGTCGCTGCCTCTGCCCGAAATATATGTGTGTCAGGCAACCATCTTCTATGACCCATATAGCAAAACTTTCTGCCATTGTACAACCACCTTGAACTAGTTTGGTCAGCACAACATGGATATGCATAACGTCCTTTAGTACTATATCCAGATAAATTTGCATATGCTGGAAAATCATTGATTGTCCAAGACAACACGGCACGAAGAGAAAATGTTTCTTTAGCCACAGCATCATAGGTTGGAACACCCACCCACAACTTCTAAAATTCATCTATTAACGGTTGTAGGTACACATCTATATCATTTGCAGGACCTTTCGGTCCAGGAACTATCATGGACAAAATAAATGAGGACTGCTTCATGCATTTCCAAGGCGGCAAATTGTATGGTATCAACACAATCGGCCATATGCTGTATGTACTACTCATTTGCCTGAAAGGGTTGAAACCATCACTAGCTAGTCCAAGTCTCACATTTCGAGGATCTTCCGCAAAATCAGGATATCTTTCATCAAATCTTTTCCAAGATTGAGAATCAGCAGGATGTCTAAGAATCTCATCATTAGTGCGACCTTCAGCATGCCATTTCATATCATAAGAAGTTTTCGTGGACATAAACAACCTTTGTAACCTAGGAATCAGAGGAAAGTAACGCAATGTTTTAGCTGGCTTCTTTTTCCTACTTCGCTTAGTAGATCCACTGGCTCCCTCGTCTTGATTTGGTCTTTCTTTCCATTTCGAAGAACCACACACTTCGCAATTCTCCAGACTTTCCTTACCACTCGTGAAAAGCATACAGTCATTTGGACATGCTGCTATCTTCTCATATCCTAGATCGAGAGAACTTAGGAATTTTTTGATTTTATAGGCTGAGTTTGGAATACAGATTTCAGGAAATGCTTCATTCAACAATTCAAGTAGCATAGTGAAGGACTTAGCAGACCACCCGTTTAAACATTTAATCTGAAATAGTCTGACAATGAATGAGAACTTAGAAAATTTGGTGCAGTCGCGGTACAACGGGATACTAGCATCTTCAAGTAACTTAGCGAAGGATTCTTGCTGCTTATTATTTTCAGGGGTGGGACCAGACATTTCCTCGTCCACCCCACCACCAATCTGGTTTGTTTCTGTTGACTCATTGTGAACTTCGGTTGTTGGGTCATTGGTGTGGAAAGGAACATTATGAATCCCCATGGCATCTTGTAACAAAGCATGCATCTCATCGGGAACGCTTAAGTCTTCGTTCACTAAGGGCTCAGCCTCATTTTCTAATACAACCGGACGAACAGGAGCTGCCGTATGATCCTCTCCATGACAAAACCACCTTGTGTACCCTTGAAGAAAACCGTTGACAGCCAAGTGTGTATGTACTACGTCACATGTCCTCAGCATACAATTTGTACAGCGAAGGCATGGACAAAGGATTAGGTTGGGATCACGGGAATGTCGTTTGGCAAAGATAATAAAATCTTTAATACCATCACGGTACTTCTTGGATAATCGTGGTTTACTAATCCAACTTCTATCCATTATATCAATAGCACACAGTCTGAAATTAAAATTTGATATATTAAATAGTAATAACAGTAAAAGGTATTTTGTATATTAAATTTCACCTATTTGAAAACCATCCCTAGCTGCAAATAAATAAACGATATAATCTTTAACTGTAAAATAAAGAAATTGTGGCTCCAAAAAATGTACAAAAAAAAACTACATCTTAACACAATCTACTCTATTCACCAAACCCTAAACGACCTTTTGTGGAAATGATCACAACCACCTTAAACGGTATTTTATCGCACACCCTGTGTTCGAGCATAAAAAAAAATCGACTATAGTCTCCCCTGTATTTGGCTTTCCGTTCAAGGAGATGATGATGGTAAAGGGTATTTTGCTGATGAAGAGGAATCGGCCGAATAATGAGCGCGTCGTGCTGTAACTACGGTAACAAGAAGATCTGATGACTCATGAACTATTCTGTTCATGACTACTAATAATCACTTATCTCATAATAATAATAATAATAATAATAATAATAATAATAATACTAAACAAAAGAAACAGTAAAAGAAAAATTAAAATGTCTAGTATGTAAGCATATATTTTGCAGACTGAACCAATTGTTGTACATAGCCGGAGGATTTTGGCATAGAGCTATAGCATCTTCAGTTCACAGTGAACCCATTTTGGTCAAAAAAACATGCCAAAATGACAATCAGATGCATGGGATAAGCTTCAATTCATTAACAGTGAAAGAAACTGGGGATGCTATGCAGCATACTTAGTTTGGAAGTGAACCCATTTTGTTAAAAAACCATGCCAATGATTGCAGTCAGGTTACTTTAACAGTATCTGAAAATGAAAAATTTCCCATTATTTAAGCTTATATGTTGCTCTACTACTTCTTCAGCCCAACTAAATCTAAAACCCAATTGTAGCCGCATATCCGGCCGGAGGATTTTGGCATACGTACCTATACCATCCTCAGTTCACAGTGAACCCATTTTGGTAAAAAAAACATGCCAAGATGACAATCAGAGGCATGAAAATAAGCTTCACTAACAACAAAAAAAGAAAATGGGGATGCTAGCAGCATACTTAGATTGGAAGTTAACCCATTTTGGTGTAAAAAACCATGGCAAAGATTGACAATCAGGTTACTTTAACAGTATTTGAAAATGATAAATTTTCCATTATCAGAGCTTATATGTTGCTATAGTACTTCTTCAGCCCAACTAAATCTAAAACCCAATTGTTGTGCGTATCCGGAGGATTTTGGCATACGTACCTATAGCATCCTCAGTTCACTTAGTCTGGAAGTGAATCTATAGAAAATGGGGATGCTAGCAACATACTTAGTTTGGAAGTGAACCCATTTTGTGTTAAAAAACCATGCCAAAGATTGCAATCAGGTTACTTTAACAGTATCTGAAAATGAAAATTTCCATTATCTGAGCTTATATGTTGCTCTACTACTTCTTTAGCCCAACTAAATCTAAAATCCAATTGTTGTGCATATCCGGTCGGAGGTTTTTGGCATACGTACCTATAGCATACTCAGTTCACAGTGAACCCATTTTGGGTAAAAAAACATGCATGCCAAGAAGACAATCAGATGCATGAAATCAGCTTCACTAACAGTGAAAGAAACTGGGGATGCTATGCAGCATACTTAGTTTGGAAGTGAACCATTTTGTGTTAAAAAACCATGCCAAAGATTGCAATCAGGTTACTTTAACAGTATCTGAAAATGAAAATTTCCCATTATCTGAGCTTATATGTTGCTCTACTACTTCTTTAGCCCAACTAAATCTAAAATCCAATTGTTGTGCATATCCGGCCGGAGGATTTTGACATACGTACCTATAGCATCCTCAGTTCACAGTGAACCCATTTTGGGTAAAAAAACATGCATGCCAAGAAGACAATCAGATGCATGAAATCAGCTTCATTAACAGTGAAAGAAAACGGGTATGCTAGCAGCATACTTAGTTTGGAAGTGAACCCATTTTGTGTTAAAAAACCATGCCAAAGATTGCAATCAGGTTACTTTAACAGTATCTGAAAATGAAAATTTCCCATTATGTGAGCTTATATGTTGCTCTACTAATTCACTGTGCCCAACTAAATCTAAAATCCAATTGTTGTGCATATCCGGTCGGAGGATATTGGCATACGTACCTAGAGCATCCTCAGTTCACAGTGAACCCATTTTGGGTAAAAAAACAAACATGCCATGAAGACAATCAGATGCATGAAATCAGCTTCATTAACAGTAAAAGGAGATGAAAATTTCCATTATCTAAGCATATATTTTTCTATTAATTCTTCATCTCAACTAAACCGTTCATGCTAAGGAAATCGAAATGAATAAACTGAAAAAAGCTGCCTTTTTTGGAAAATAAGGGAAATCAAGAGATCATACCGAAGAGAGAGAGAGGGAGCGGGGCGACGAGGGCGGGGGCGTAGGAGAGAGAGAGAGAGGGGGCAACCGCCGATTCACCTCCAAATAGAGAGAGGGAAGAAGGAAATCGAAAAGGACGAAGGGAATAAGGGACGATTTCGAAAGGTCGAAGGCCGTCGAAGAGGACGAAGCGGCGGAGGCAAACGCGCGGGAAGTAGAGCGAGGAAGGAGGGAAACGAAGCGGCTCTTTTTTTTTTTTTGGGGGGTATTGGGAAAATGGCGAGCGAAAGATTAGGGTTCACGGGTTTTATTCCCAGTTATTCACCGGCATTTTAATTGGAAACGCCGGTGAATGTGTCCGTATATTCGCCGGCGTTTATAATAAAAAATGCCGGTGAATAATAAACTTCACTGGCGTGTTTAGGTAAAACGCCGGTGAATACTAACATACGCCGGCGTTTTAAATCGACCGCCGGTGTATGACCATCCCATCTGGCGCCCAATTCCTACTCGCTCCCTACCCCGGCGCTACTAGTAAAACGCCGGGGAATAATCGCCGGTAAAAGCAGTATCTTTTGTAGTGAAAATAAATAAATATTAATTCAAGGTGTTTAATTTTTTGCTGTACTATGTAAAGAATTAATGTAATAAAAGCTGAATTTTTTTCTGTGTTTGGCTATATTTACTATTACATTGAGGTAGATGCTGGAAATTGTGCAATGTATTTCTGAGTTTATTATATTGGAAATTCAGGGCGGTACACAAAGACTGTGGATTTTCATATATAGTCGTATTGTTAACTCAGTCAACCGATTGAAACTTATGTACATGTACACTCATGGATTGAATCAAAGGGACAACATCGTTAACATTAACGTTAACATCATTAACATGATCTTCTCCTCCGTCCTCCCCTTCCTCCTCTTCATCATCTTCCTCATGATCCTCATCTTCTTCATCTTCTAATAATTCGTTATTAACAATTGCGTTATTGAAGTCTTGCATAACGTTGTCATTATCAACAATATCGCATACCAAATTATAAAGACGTACCGGCTCATCTTTTGTGGTAATTGGTTGTGTCGAAATTGTGCTCATGTCTTCTTGTGGTGTAGCATTCTTGCGTGTGATTCAGCAGTTGGTTTGGAACTCATCCCGTGGCATAGACTATGAATAACAAGTGGCCAAGCATTAGGAAGCTTAATTTTTTCAATATATAACTCCAATGCATTCCACCTACAATTTGGATTAAGTATCTAGCGATCATGGGCCTTAGTGCATTATCATTATTTACAGGCACCGCCATGAAATATTTTCCTTCTCCTTTTTCCGTAGCATAACAGGCTTTGATTTTGAAACTCCATTCACCTCTATCTTAATTAGTAGCTTCCAATATCTTCTCTACTAGTTGTGAGTATATGTTACGGGGAGACCAAATAATTTTGGGTTCAACATCGCTATAACAATAATCCTATCCCCCCCCCCCAAATAACCAAATAGGAATATCGTAATCCATATATGTACATAAAAGAACGAATATTCAAGTCATTATCTATTCTCAAGCATAACCTCTACAAACTATACAACATACAGTTATAGGAATACCTTAAAATGAAACCGTAAGTTGGAGCGCAACGAATACGTCGTGGATGATGTATGAGATAATCAGGGACTATGTTGGAGATTTTTCAGATTGGGGGAGTTGAATTTCGGAGTGGGAGGAAAGGGATGTGGGAGAGATGATGTTTGATAATAAACAGAAGTCGGATTCGTGCTCTAGGGTTTAATGGTTTTGGGTTCAGTGTTTGGGGAGAGAGAGACGTTTGAGAGTTGAAAAAGTGAAAGAGAAAGGAGAAGAGGGGGACACTATATAGCATGTATTATTATACTGTTGCCGCTATCGCCACCAATAAAGGCATCCGGCTTAAGGTTTCCGTTATTGAGGTTAGTGGCATCGGTTATAAGATGATTCCATACTTTCAATTTTTTCTCAAGTCAGATCATAATTCTATGTGAAATGTGCTTATGTCGTTACTCATAAAAGCGGCATATAACGAAAGTTTTTACAGGTGCCGCTATTGGCAACAACGGTATGAAAATAACATATGCTGTTATTGTCAATAGCGCGTTATGTCGATGTGTCCAAAAGTGAGCTAGTTTGGTAAATAATTTTGAAAGAGGGCCAATTTGGTAATTATTTTTAAAGTGGGCCAGTACGGCAAAAAATTCCCAAGGGCCCAAGCTGGTGTACCAAAATCACTTAGTAGGTACTTCTACTGAAAAGGACTTTAAGTTGTCTAATTTTCGAAGATTATACAATTATTAATTTTATGTTCCAAAAGTATGTAGTATATTATTGCATAGAGTATGAGCTTATATGTATTTCACTCCGAATGTTGACATTTAGAGATCCTCAAGGGTTCTTCATAACTGTCTAGAATTAGTCTTAGCTGGTTCTGTATGTAGGTATAGGAAAGTTCTTGATCGAACAATTAGTAGTCTGATTTTCTCATGATCTCTTTTCTTTTAAATTCTATGCTAATTTGATAAATGTTTTACCTATCTATATAATAAATTACAAAGAAAACTATTAAGTGGCTCTTATTCAATCTCCCCTAAAATTAATGGCCTAGATCGATTCCCACAAAATATATTTTCCCGTCCAAAATTCCAAACCCCAAAATTAAATTTTTCCACCCAAAACTAAAAAACTCATTACTTTATTACTATCTCTCTCTTCTATCTTCACTTTTTCATATTTCTCTTTTTCTCTCTCTCGCTCTCTCTCTCTCCCATTCTTTCTTAACTTATTTAGAAATTTAGATTTTAAGATTTCAGGTTTGTAAAATTTTCAGAATTTTTATGTTTTTTTTATTGCACATGTTATATATATTTTTTTGAAGGAATATTGCACATGTTATATTGAAAATCGCAAATATCTCTTTAACAGTTAAATTTCATCATTTTTCACTCTTAAAGTTCTAAGAAGTTGGATTTTACACCCTCATTTGTAATTATTTTTCAACATATACTAATAGAAACATGAACTTTTATTTACAACTAATTATTGTCATATTATTTAAACTTGAACTACATAATTGTTGTTTTACTGTTTATAGGCTTTTCATGTGTTGTATCATTCCGAAGACATGCCGTAGGCACGTGTCGACGGGCAAATCTAGTCCTACAACAATTTTGAAAGGAAAAGTCTTAATATTTTCTAAGTAACCGCTACCATTTTTTCATCGATCCTTTCCTCGCCATTTGATACTACACTGTATATACCCTCATGGAAACTGCCAAAATAATCCCAGCTAAACCAACCTAGACTTTAATTTAAACCACAAGCAAAATATGGCCAAAACCCCAGCTCACAGTGATGCCCATTCCAATTTGATAAGTGCTACTTAAGACAATGTAAAGTACAAGCAACAACAACATAAGCCCAAGATCCCAAATTTTGTTGAATTCCAGAAAGTTTACAGAGGTCTTCTCCACGCTCAAAATTGTTCAATCTTCCCGATCATTCATTTGAAGGTATGATTTGTATAACCTTTTAGCATGTACACTTTGTTGAAATATAGTAATTGTATATTCTGTTTCCTAATATAGGAAACAGATTTTCCAAATCTCTCATCTTCCCAATCTTCTCTCAATCTTTTTTTCTTCTTCTCCAAGAATGTAATCCTTATATATAGATGTATACAGTAAAGAATAAGGAACAACAAGAAGAATAATTTTTTATTTTCCCCAAAATTATTTTCTTCATGGTATCAGAGCCTAACCAGATCTAGGCCAATTGAAGAAGAAGAGGTGATCAGATCAGCCTCCTCGTCATCCAAAGATCCCGTTGCTGATCCCGTCACCGATCATCATCCCGTTACTGATCCTGTTGCTGATCCCGTCACCGATCATCATCCTCCTCCTCGACTACAGATCTCCAGATCCTGTTACTGTTCATCTTCCCTGCTTCCGATCTCCAAATCCCCTAAAACCCAATTTTAGATCACCTTCTCCGACGAGTTCCCGACCACCCCCGTCACCTCTTCTCCCTCCGGCGACCCCCATCGTCACCGCCAGCACATGGTATCGGTGCTGCCAACCTCCGAACCCCCCTTCTCCTCTTCCGTTCGATCGACAGCAGAACAACAACAGCAAAAAATCCTGATTCCCCCTTCCGTCCTTCTTCTCCGACCACCCCGAAGCCGCTCGCCTGCGACGCCGCCCCCGTGCGCCTCCTCCAGCGACGTCGACCTCGCCCCTGGTCGCCAGCGCCGCCGCCCCTTGGCCGGCCGCCGACTCTTCACTGTTGCTGCTGTCTCTCTCTTTTGCTGTTTATTGAGTGAGTTGTTTGCTGAGTTGCTGATTGATCAAATCAGATCTGGGGAAGAAGAAGATCCCGATCCTGATCCTCCCTGTCGTCCTCCCGAGCTCCCGATCCCTGATTGGTGTTTGTTGGTGTTGGTGACAGCTGTTGGTGCTTGCTGTGTTACTGTTGGTGTTGTTTGTTGTGTTGCTAGTTGCTGTTCTTGGCCAAGTTGTGTCGATCAGATCTGTTGTTTTTCGGGTGCTACCATGGGACAAACTGATAGAGCTGAGAAGAGTATTGGACTCGCTTCTACATTAGTCACAGCTGCAGGTAATGATGGTAAGGTATTTAATATTTCTGCTTCTGTTATGAATAGTGCATGGATAATTGATTCGGGTGCTACCGACCATATGACTTTTGATTTTAGATAAGTTCAAAATTTTCAACCATCCACTAAATCGACTGTGTCCACTCAATGGTGATCCTGCCACTGTTATTGGCGAGGGTACCATACATCTCACAAACAACCTAACCTTAGATACGGCCCTAGTTGTGCCATCTTTGAATTTCAACCTATTATCTGTTGCTCAAATAACTACTGCCTTACATTGTATTGTAGTCTTTTGGCATTTTCATTGCGTATTTATGGATATTCGGACTCGCAAGACGATTGGTTATGGGGTTAGGCACGGGAAGCTATATTACCTGGATTTAGAATCTGAATGTTCGAGCAAGTTGACTCAAGCTCTAAGTGTGGAAGGATCCGAAGATGAGAATAAGAAATCAGACATTTAGCTATGGCATCGACGTCTAGGGCATGCTTCTTTTGGTTATTTGAAGAAATTATTTCCAAGTTTATTTTTGAAGTTGGATATATCTGCCTTTCGGTGTGATGTGTGTGAACTCGCAAAAGGTCATCATGTCTCTTTTCCTCCAAGTCGAAGTAAAAGCTCCCTACCTTTTATGATTATTCATTCTGATGTTTGGGGTCCATCCAAAACCACTATATTTGGAAGAGCCAAATAGTTTGTGACCTTTATTGATGACTGTACCCGTATGACCTGGATTTGTTTGATGAAGTCGAAAAGTAAAGTTAGTGGTTTGTTTCAGAAATTTCACAAGCATGTTATGATTCAGTATAAATCAAAAATTCAAGTTCTTAGGAGTGATAATGGTGGAGAATACCTGAGTTCAAATCTGCAACAATATTTGGTGGAACACGAAATTGTTCATCAGACTACATGCTCGCATACACCTCAACAGAATGGGGTTGCAGAAAGGAAAAATAGACACTTGCTCGAAGTAGTCCGTGCTTCTCTCATTCATGGAAATATGCCACTCATTTATTGGGGAGAAGCCCTTGCTTCTGCTGCATACTTAATCAACCGAGTTCTCTCTAATATCCTAAACTTCCTCACACCATTTCAAGCATTAACTGAAGCTGTGAATGCACCAAAAGTCGTCAACTTGCCACCTCGTGTGTTTGGGTGTGTTGCATTTGTTCATCTTCATCAATATGAACGCAATAAGTTAACTCCTCGAGCTGTCCGCTGTGTTTTCGTGGGATATGCACAGAATAAGAAAGAGTATCGGTGCTATCACCCACCAACTCAAAAGATGTTTGTAACTATGGATGTTGTGTTCCATGAAGATGAGATGTATTTTTTCTCTGAGGTTGAACTTCAGGGGGAGTACCGAGGTGAAGTTCAAACTCTTGTCTATGATGAAGTGATTACTATTCAAACTGAACAATCAGATATAAGGGGAGAAAATCAGGATGTAAGTAATGACGATCACTCGAATGAAGACTTGATTGAGGAAGAAAATTTTCACGAAGATCTGCAGTCAGTGCCGAACCTCCATGAAGATGAGCCATCTCCACCACCAGCACCATCTGAACCATCTCCACCACCAATACCATCAGATCTATCTTAACTCCCAGCAGAACCCCAAAACCAATCGTCATCGCTGTTCGAAGCTCCAAGAAGAGAACTCCCAAACCGTACTACTAGAGGTATCCCAAAACTCACTTACGAGCCTAATCCCACTAGTGAAGTCAAGTATCCCATGAGTCATTATGTGTCCACTCACCGATTGTCTGAATCTAATAAGTTATTTGTGAATCAATTATCTGCTTTATCTATTCCTAACAGTGTGCAGGAAGCCTTAGCTGATCCAAGGTGGAAAGCAGCTATGGATGAGGAGAATGAAGTCCCTGAAGAAGAATGAGACTTGGGAGATAGTCGAGCTGCCATCAAGGAAGAAACCAGTAGGATGCAGATGGATTTATACAGTGAAATATAAATCGGATGGTTTAATAGAGCGGTACAAGGCAAGGCTGGTTGTCAAAGGGTACACTCAAACTTATGAAATTGATTATGACGAAATATTTGCACCTGTGGCAAAGTTCAACACTATTCGAGTTCTACTGTCACTTCCTGCAAATTTTGACTGGCCGTTGGAGCAATTTGATGTGAAAAATGCATTTTTGCATGGGGAGTTGACAGAAGAAGTCTATATGGATCTTCCACCAGGGTCGAACAGACTAGTCCAACACAGCAACAAAGTATATCGTCTGAAGAAAGCATTGTATGGACTGAAGCAGTCGTCAAGAGCCTGGTTTGGGAGATTTACAAAATCAATGAGGACATTCGGATACGATCAGAGTAATTCTGATCATACTCTATTCCTAAAAAGGAAAGAAGGTAAAATTACTGCTCTTATTATTTATGTTGATGATATGATAGTAACTGGAGATGATCCTGAGGAGATGAAGGCATTAAAGAACTACTTGTCACAAGAGTTCGAAATGAAAGATCTTGGACCTTTGAGATACTTCCTTGGTATTGAAGTTTCTCGCTCGAGAAAGGGGATATTTCTTTCTCAAAGAAAATATGCTCTGGATTTATTGAAGGAAACTGGAATGTCCGCTTGTCAATCTATTAGTACACCATTGGAAGAAGGACTGAAACTATGCAACGAAGCTGATCAAGTGCCTTGTGATAAAGAAAGATATCAGAAATTGGTTGGACGATTAATGTATCTTGCACATACACGGCCAGGTTTGTCATATGCTTTAAGTGTGGTAAGTTAGTTTATGCATGCACCTCGGGAACAACATATGGACACGGTAATGAGAATTATGAGATACATTAAATCAGCCCCAGGAAAAGGAGTCTTATTTGCAAAACATGGTCACTTGAAGGTTGAGGCATATACTGACGCTGATTGGGCAGGATCGACAATCGATAGGCGCTCTACTTCAGGATATTTCATCTTTGTTGGAGGAAATTTAGTTACATGGAGGAGCAAGAAGCAAAATGTTGTTACACGCTCTAGTGCAGAGGCTGAGTATCGCGGTGTAGCTTTAAGTATAACAGAAGCTTTATGGCTAAAACTCCTGTTGCAGGACTTAGGCTATGGTCCAAAGGAACCTATGAAGGTGTATTGTGACAGTCAAGCGGCATGTGATATTGTGGCTAATCCAGTTCAGCATGATAGGACGAAACATGTAGAGGTGGACAGATTCTTCATCAAAGAAAAATTAGATGAGAAAGTTATTGAGATATCCAAAGTGAAGTCAGAAGATCAACTCGCAGATATCCTAACCAAGGCAGTTTCGACTCGGCTCTTCTTGAAATTTGTTGACAAGTTGGGCATGCTCGATATCTATGCACCAACTTGAGGGGGAGTGTTGAAATATAGTAATTGTATATTCTGTTTCCTAATATAGGAAACAGATTTCCCAAATCTCTCATCTTCCCAATCTTCTCTCAATCTTTTTTTTTTCTTCTCCAAGAATGTAATCCTTATATATAGATGTATACAGTAAAGAATAAGGAATAACAAGAAGAATAATTTTTTATTTTCCCCAAAATTATTTTCTTCACACTTGGGTAGGTTTAGTTTGTGATTAGATAATGCCTATCATTTTTGCATAAATATGTATAGGTATGGATTACGATAATCCTATTTGTTTTTATTTTTGTGGTTATTCGTGACGCAAACCGTGGTTGTGGTTATAGTGTCGTTGATCCTGAAATAATTTGGGCACATTGTACAGTTACAATAGCAGAACTAGGCGATAAAATTTATGAGATTACTAATTGGGATATAGACCAATGGAATGTTAAAATTTTAACTCGTTATCCAGCGGAAAAATGTGAAGGTCAGTATTTTATGAATGTGCCCGTAGCAAATGATAACCTCTAAAGTCCATGATTGCTAGGACACTTGATCCGAATTATAGTCGGTCTGTATTGGAGTTATATATTCAACAAATCCAAATTATTAATGCTCAGTCACATGCTAATCATAGTTCAAGCTTCGTACGAGAAGTACCGACACATGAGATAAGTTCTAACCCAGTTCAAACCTCACGTGCAATCCCACCGTCCCCATAAAAAGACACGTTCACAAATACAACAAGCCCAGATTCTACAGAATTTGAGTTGTCACATCATCCTAGTTTGGTTCATGATTATGTTCAAAAGGACAATGTATTTGAAATATTTGAAAAATGCTACCGTTAACAACAAATTATTATAGGATGAAGAAGAAGAGGAAGAAACAGACGATGAAGTTGATGAGAGTTTAGAAAATGATGACGAAGTGAAGCAAGATGAATATGCAAATGTTAATATAAATGAGGGGGACGATAATGACGTGAACGTTAATGCTATGATAATGTTAATATTCATGTTACTGAGGAGATGACTCAAAGTTCAAAAGTAAATTAAGTTCCACGAGAGTCGTCCGGTTCATCCAACGTAGATAAATTGTACATTGGGCAGAAGTTTCAAAGTAAAGAATTGATCCAGCAGGCGATGAAGCTATACTCCATAAAAAAATATCAGGAAATTGTCACATTGAAATCTACACCGACTTTATATACCATGAAGTATAAATTGGCACATAGAAAACGTACCCTTGGGGATCGAGATGGTACAAATCCCCTCAGTCGTAAGTGAGGGCGGTTGCCTGTGGAGATTACATGTAATTGTTTCATAAGGTAGGACAAATTTCGTGGTGAAGAAAATAATAGGGCCGCATATATGTCTGAATCCCACGTTGAATCAAGACCATCGTAAAGTTGACGCTAAACTTATATGCAATTTGATTGTAAATGCTGTGAAGGCTGAGATAGGAATAACACCGCGGGTCATTATTGAGATAGTCAAATTACAATTCAATTATCAGATTTTGTATAGGAAGGTTTGGATTGCAAAACAAAAAAAAAACTATTGAGAGGTTGTATGGGAGCTTTGAAGAAGCATATACTAAGTTGCCTTATCTTCTATTAGCAATACAAGAGTATGAGTCCGATCATGGCGAGAAAATATTCAAAAGAGTATTTTGGGCATTTAGTGCTTCGATTGAAGGGTTCAAGTCATGCAGACCTGTTATTAGTGTTGATGGAAGACACTTGTATGTCAAATACATAGGTTGTTTGTTAATTGCCGTTTCACAGGATGCGAACGATAACTTATTTCTATTTGCTTTTACAATAGTTGATGGAGAGAGTGTATATACTTGGACATGGTTCATGAGATGCATTCGTTTTTTTTCACCGATTGTTTTGGATTATGTGTTATCTCTGATCGTCATGTAGGTATTTTGGCCGACATGAAATCGCAAAATGGAGCATGGAACGAACCAAAAGCATTTCATCGTTATTGTATGCGACATTTCGCTATACATTTCTTCAGAAAATTTGGTAGCAAGGCTATGAGAAAAAAAACTAAAATTGTAGCATGTCAAAACCAACCCAAAAAGTTCTATAGCAAACTTGCTGGACTGGAAACTGTTAATGTGGATGCGGCTACTTGGTTGAAAGAGAAACAAGTTGAGAAATGGGCTCTTTATGCAGACGGAGGTGACGATATGGCATAATGACTACGAACCTATCAGAAGTTTTCAACTCAGTCTTGAAAGGTGTGCATAGTTTACCCGTTATTGCGATAGTGGAAATGATCTTTTATCCCCTTAATTCTTACTTTACTACCGGTTGTCAATTAGACAACACGCTTATAAGTGAAGATATTATTTTCGCTCCAAGAGTTTAGGATTTGATAGATATCTGGCGTGAGAGAACTAACTTGCATGAGTTTATAATGTTTCATCATCAACCTGGAGTTTTTTTATTCAAAACAGGTATACGAACAGTAGGTAGCAACCGAAAGGGTGGGAGTTTGCATAGCGTTAACTTGGGTAGTAAAACATGTACTTGTCAGAAATTCCAGCTTAATCATATTCCATGTTCCCATGTGTTGGTGGCTTGTGCATATCGTGCAATTGATTACAAGCCTATGTTGATACATTTTATTGTATTAGTGCCTTAGCACAAACAAGAGCTCCCACCTTTCATTCTACAGTAGATCCAGCATATTGGCCTGTTCATAGTGGATCACGACTCATAACTTATACAAGCCTGCAATGTTCTAGGAAAGGACGCCCGAAGACTTCGAGAATTCTTAATGACATGGATGTAAGAGATACGTCGAGTACCAGTACGGGGATGACTTGTTCCAAATGTGGTTTGAAAGGTCACAATATGTGCTGATGCTGGAAAAAACTCAAGACAAACTCCTCCAAGTCGTTAGACTAAGTAAATTTAGCATTTATGTCAAATCATGTTTCGTACTCATGTATTATTTTGGTTGATTGTGCTGTTTGGATGAGTTTGAGATACATATACTTTATTAGTATTTAAAATATTATATATCAACTGTATGTGTGTTTTGAGATCATGTGTATACAGGTAAAAAATGAGATTGTGGTTGTACTCTGGAAAATAACATATAAAGGCTCGCTATCTTAGATAGTGATCTTGATTTAACGAAACTCGCTATTTGAGATAGCGAGTGTATCATTTGGTTTTTTCCCAGAGACCTCAAAGTCTCTGGAAATTTCTCAAATCTCACACTCGCTATCTCAGATAGCTAGCTTGGTTTAACGAAATTCGCTATCTGAGACAACGAGTGTATCATTTGGTTTTTTTTTTCTAGAGACCTTAAAGTCTGTGGAAATTTCTCAAATCTCGCAGTCTCTATCTTAGATAGCGAGCTTTGTTTAACGAAACTCGCTATCTGAGTGTAGCATTTGGTTTTTTCCAGAGATTTCAAAGTCTTTGGAAATTATTTCAGGATCAATGGCACAATAACAACAACCTAGTTTTGCGTCACGAATAATTTCACCACCAAAATAAAACTAAATAGGAATATTGTAATCCATATATATACATATTTATACAAAAATGATAGTCATTATCTAATCACAGACTAAACATACCCAAGTGTACATGATAAAAGGTTATACAAATCATATTTGAAATAAATAATCAGGAAGATTGAGCAATTTTGAGCGTGGAGAAGAACTCTTTAAACTTTCTCAAATTCAACAAAATTGGGGATCTTGGGTGATAGGGTTTAGGATTTTTAGAGTGTGAGTATAGAGGGTTATGATGGATGAGGTGGATCAAAAGAGATTTTGAAGAAATTTTATGGGTGAGGGCTCCAATTTGGGAGCTAGGGTTTTGGGTTTCGGAGTTGGGAGAAAGAATGGAGAGAAAGAAGTGAAGTGGAGAGATGAAACAACGAGTTTGATTAATAAATATTTTCAAAGCGACACTCGCTGTCTGAGACTAAAGTTGTTATCGGGTCCTATCGGGTCGGGTCCTTCACTACCCGGACCTGGAGTCGATACCTCACGGGTCAAAAAATTGGACCCGGACTTGTGAGAATCGGGTCCGGGTTCGGGTCCTATTTAGAAAATCTTCCCCTCGGGTTCGGTAGCGGAGAAAAAATATTTGAGCTTAAGTATTTTTGCACCCGATACCCTACGACTCCAACAATTTTTGCACTTAAATACATGAATAAATAATTACACATCTATCTTCAACAATTACTATTTACATGTATATCCCTATAACTCTATTATTAAAATTCAATAATTTTTGGGGGTATTTTTTAACAGGTCCGGGGTTCGGGTCGGCTATATTTTGAGCGAACCCAGACCCGAAAGTGCATCGGGTCTTATTTTAGGATCCGGACCCGGACCCGTATAAATCGGGTCGGTTCTGCTCCAATGCCTAGTCCGGGATGGGTTCGGGTCGGGCCCGGGTATTGGGTAAATGTGACAATGCTATCTGAGACGAGTATCTGCCTTGTATTTTCCCCCAATTTTCTTGCCAATTTGAAGAGAAAGCAAGAAGCCTACGCTCGCTATCTCAGATAGCGATGATCGTTTCGCCAAACTCGCTATCGGGTCGTTTTGGAAAATAGTTTCGAAAGTGGGTCAGTTTGGTAAATACTTTCAAAAGTGGGTCATTTTTTGTCAAACTTTCCAACTGCTTGTGGGTAAGCCCTCACTGATGATTGCTCAACTTACATACATCACATGTTTTTGTTCATTATTATTAATATTATCTATGTACATATAATATATATTCCTTCCTTGAATATGGGAAGAAATAGCACATAAGTTAGGTGCAACCATTAAACTTACACAACCCTTCTCATTTGCAATTAAGACAGGAACATTATTCACTCAGGTTGAGTTCAGGATATATATATATTGTATGAAAGCAAGTTACTGGCATATATTTCATTAATTGTAGCACTTGAAGATGAGTTACCTGGGTCCTGCATGCCATCCCTTCCTTAGATGCAGGAAACAGCTGCATGAGGGAATAATGGTTCAGGTCTGAACCACAAAAAAAAATTTCGCAACTACCAATTTTCTGACGTGAGACTATTTACACATCAGAAGGCTCTACTATTTACAAGTGAAGACAATTTAAAACCAAAGTTATGGGTTTGAGGACTTTTCTTTGACAAGAAACTAGCCCAAGACAAACCACAGAGGATTCCTCTGACTGCGCATTGAAGATGAAAGCATAAATTGCCGAGAAAACGGGCCTCCACCACATGCATATGCTGAAATTTTGAGCCATGTACATCTTGCACACCTGCAGGGGGATGGCATTCACTGAAGAAATCTCTGCATCTCTACTCCCCTTTTCATAAGATGGTTTTGGGATCCCACCCTTCACAAACCCTAAATCCGCAAGCCTTTCTTGCAGTTCTTTGAGTGTATTTTCAGAATTGAAACATTTAGGTTGATCCTCCATATTACTATTGTTCGGTCTATCATTACGAGCTTTGAGGACTTCTAATCTAGCCATGGTAGAGGCTTTGACTTCATTATCCTCGATTGGTTTCTCCGCAGATGTTTTTTTATAGTAAATAAGTGCCAAACGGACACGGGTTTCAGTAATGAACTACATTACAACCAAATTCTAGACGGAATAAAATCCACATCATAGTCTAACATACACAAAAGTCTACTACTGCAACCAAAATAGGAAATCGAAGTCTACAACAACATATGGTAACTAGTAACAAACATCACTGCCATCATCCATAGTCACCAGCCAGAGAGAAGAGAACCGACATCCTAACAAGTCGCCGTCACTTTTAATGCATGGGCAGGTAAGTTGGGGGTCAGGAGGAAGCTTCAGACTAAAGAGGGAAGGGAAGCCTATGGAATCGTCTATGGGGATAGATCGGTTTTTCTTCTACTGCTCTATGCATTATGTTTTTGTTTTTTTTTTTTTTTTTTGAGGGAAAATGTGGAATAACGCCACCCTGTTTCATTAATAAGAAGATAATAAAACAACCCGGCATACTGGGGAAAATACAAAAGTAACAGTGCAGAAATTAGAACATAATGCTCTATGCATTATGTTGTTGTCTAATTTTCGCATTGATGATATTTTGATTCTAGATGGGGTATTGTTCTAGAGTGAACTTTGTGAGTCTGTAATATTTTGATTGGACTGAGTTTCTTTAAAATCTCATTAATGAAATAGGTGACTGTTTGCTCACTTTTACTTCAAAAAGAAAAACAAGTCGCCGTCACAGCCAGGCCTCTACGTCAGCTACTCCTCACCCTCCATGCATGCCGAAGTCTCTTTCTGGCTTGAACATCTCGCCCTCTATGGGGTTTTCCCCAAGGCTTTCATCTGCAAAGAGTAGACTGTCAATCTAAAAGCAATTTGGGGAAATCTTGATTTTTTAAGGGATCTCACCATTCGTCTCAAGCTTCATTTTGGCAAACTGAAGTTATACAAACTTCATTGCGCACAATGAAGCTTCTTTCTGCATCTACAGTTTTTTATACAGTACCCCACCTGAAAGTTCTCTTCCTTAATCTCCTTAATCTCAAAGGGACTTTCCTCTAAAACCTCCTCTGACGCCTAATGTACAACGTCAAGAAAAAAAAAATGATACGTGCTGATAACAAATGGGAGTGAGTTCAAAATCATACACCCACGCCTTATTTTTTATACGCCCCTTTCAGTTCTTTCTTGTGTTGTTTCTTTTTATTTGTCTCGAATCATTTGTTTTCAGAATAATGATGAGATCTCTCAACATATTTATCAAGATTAACAATATCTACCCTCACTTTACATGCATGTCTGTGATAGAATTATTCGTTGGTGACTTGGACGTTTGCAACTGAAGAAACAATGTGTGATAACCTGTTTATTTTTATATTATTTAACTTCTTCAAGATAATGAGCATACATTGAGAAAGGCTAGCTCCCTATCGCTTTAACCCTCTGAGGTCTCTAACCATGGATGTCAACTATAGATGTGCATTACAAGCATTCTTTGCTCTTTGCCTTATAGTGAGTTGTCCGAATTAGAGCTGGCTGGTATCGGGTCCTATCGGGTCGGGTCCTTCACTATCCGGACTTGGATCCGGATCCGATACCTCACGGGTCTAAAAATTGGACTCGGACCCGGACCCGAACCCGGACATGCAAGAACCGGGTCCGGGTCCGGTTCCTAGTTAAAAAAAGTTGCCCGGTTCGGTAGCGGGGAATAAATATTTGCACGTAAGTATTTTGCACCAAATATCCTACGGTTCCAATAATTTTTGCTCATAAGCACACGAATAAATATTATATTTACACATCTATGTTCAACAATTACTATTTATAAGTGTATCCCTATAACACTATTATTCAAATTTCATATTTTTGAGGTATTTTTTGACGGATCCGGGTCCGGGTCTGGGTCCGGTCGGTTCTATTTTGAGCGGACCTGGACCCGAAAATGCATCGGGTCTTATTTTAAGATCTGGACTCGGACCCGTACAGATCGGGTCGGTTCCGGTCCAATGCTGGGCCCGGGTTGGATCCGGGTATCGGGTAAATGTGATAGTGCTGGTCCGAATCTTCAATTCCTCGAGTTTCAGGTAATAAATGTGAACAACTATATGTTTTGCCTAAATAAACCAGGATAATGTAACTGCCACCAGGAAGGGGCATGCAGAAAATAACTTAGAGAGACAGATCCTTATTGTGACATTTTCAAGTTGTAGAATTCGGAGGTTATGAAGCCCAAAATTTTTTATGGCTAATACATTGTCACATAGCTTTTCAAATGCTCCTTTTAAACTGAACGTTGGAACGACAACATCAGCACACTCTGTGATCTCCCAACATACCTCCGGCAAACTAGCTTCTTCCAAGAAAGGGTATGCAGACAATAGCTTAAAAAGTTGTTCGCTAAGTGCAAGCCTACCAAGATTTATAGTTCTAAGATTTTGAAGCTCATAAATCTTATCAGATTCACCAAGATTGACATCCACAGTTGCTAACTCCAGGAACTGGAGTCTAGGAGCAACAATACGAAGAAAACGGTGTTTTTCTTCCAAACAAGCATCAATTAGAGAAGCTTTCTTCAACATGGGCATTTTGAGGACAACTCAAAAAGTTTGCCACAAAATGTTACATATATCACCAATGCTTAGGGTTTTGTGAAATTTAAGCCCAACAAAGCCTTCGTACATGGTCTAAACACCTCCTTCGAACTATAGATCACTCAGATTAGGAAAATATCTAGCGTAAGAGTGAAAATAGTACCGAAAATCAGAGAGGTGGAGCGTTCGGAGGCTGTTGCCACCAGTGCGACCCCAACTGCAACAAATGATGTCAACAAATCTAGCCTCACTACAAAACACGTCTATCCCGACATTTTTTCTAAACACCGGGATAGAGTGTAGCGGCGTTTCTAAAAACGCCTGCATATCTTGTAGGATAATGGCTCGATTCTGGTTCAGATTATTTTGGAGTATCTGCAGCAAATGAAAGTTACAGTATATCAGTCGACTGAATTGGAGGATCAGGCGACTGTCCAGAGAGGAATTTTCAAAGGCTAAAGGTACAGCAGAATCAGTCGACTGAGTATGGGATCAGTCGACTGTCCCGAAGTGACCAGTCGACTGTCGGCGGGTTTTGGATCCAGAATAGGCCCAATTCGAAAAGGCTCAATAGTTTCCCTATAAATACACCCGTTAGGGTTTTGTAAATTGTAACACCTTATTCGGATTTTGCAGCCGTCATCTCTTGTAAAGACTTTGTTTGCCCATTGGAGATCATAGTAAAGAATCCCAACCGCCCCTTGTGGATGTAGGCATTGTTTTGCCGAACCACATAAATCTTGTGTTCTTGTGTTGCTTGCTTTTCTGTATTTTCTGTCGCTGTTTCTCTCTTTGATTCCGCATTGGTTAAGTAGTTTTGTATTCCGCACAACAAGTGGTATCAGAGCTGTTGGTTCGACCTAGAGAGAGATGGCGGGTGATGCAGATGCAACCAAGGATGTTGTGGGATCAAGTTCGTCCAGAACAACGATTCACAACGCAAAATTTGAAGTTGAAAATTTTGATGGGACAAACAATTTCGGGATGTGGCAATGTGAGGTGTTGGATGTTCTTGTTCAACAAGAACAAGATGTTGCTTTGGAGAAAGAAAAACCTAAGGATATGTCCGAAGCAGATTGGAAGAAGTTGAATCGAGTTGCGTGTGGGACTATTCGGCTCTTTATTGCAAAGACTCAGAAGTATGATTTGATGAGGGATACCGTTGCTGCGGTGTTGTGGAAGAAGCTCGAAGACAAATACATGAGGAAAAGTTTGGAGAATCGGCTGTATTTGAAGAAGAGACTTTTTCTCTTCACCTATACGGAAGGTATGTCTATGAATGCTCATGTTGAATCATTTAATAAATTGTTGGCTGATTTGTTAAATTTGGATGAGAAAATTAAGGATGAAGATAAAGCCCTAATTCTGTTGAATTCATTACCTGAAAGTTATGATCATTTAGCAACTACTTTATTATATGGAAAAGATACTGTGAAATATGAAGATGTTGCAAATGCTCTGTTGAATAATAAAACTAGGAGAAGGGATAAAATGGTTGATAGAGAAACTTCTGAAGCTTTGATTGTAAGGGGCAGGACTGAGACCAGATCTGAGTCCAAATCTGGGAAAAAGGGAAACAAATCTCGTTCCAAATCGAGAGGAGTTTCGAAGGACAGGAAAATACCGGCCAAAGATGAATGTGCTTTCTGTCATGAAAGGGGGCATTGGAAAAAGGATTGTCCAAAGCTACGAAATAAGGGAAATTCGACTGCAAATGTGACTGTTGATAATTTAGAAAGTGGCGAGGATTTTTCTTTTGCACTTGCTTCTAGTCCCTCACTTTATCAAGAAGTATGGTTTCTTGATACAGCAGCCTCCTATCATATGTCTTGGAAAAAGGAGTGGTTTACTTCTTTGGAGTATATGGATGGTGGTGTAGTTTTGATGGGAAATGATGCACCTTGTAAGAAGGTAGGAATCGGGAAGATTGAATTGCTAATGCACGATGGTCTTATTAGGGAGCTTTCAGATGTATGGTATGTTCCAGATTTGAAAAAGAATCTGATTTCACTAGGTGCTTTGGAGGCCAGTGGATTGAAATTTGCTAGTGAAGGTGGCATTCTGAAGGTGACTAGTGGATCACTCGTGGTGATGAAAGGGCAAAGAAAAAGGAACTTGTTTTTCTTGCAGGGAAAAACATATTTGGGTGAGGCTGCCAGTGTAACTGAAAGGCCTAAACAGGTTGTTCCCGACTCTACTAGGTTGTGGCATATGCGACTCGGGCATGCAGGAGAAAAGGTCTTGCAGGGGCTTGTGAAGCAAGGGTTGCTTAAAGATGCTAAAGGGTGCAAGTTGGAATTTTGTGAACATTGTGTTTTGGGTAAGCAAACTAGGGTGAAATTTGGTACAGATGTACATCAGACAAAGGGTATCCTCGATTATGTGCACACAGATGTTTGGGGCCCTACTCAGACACCTTCTATGAGTGATAGACACTGGTTTGTTACTTTTGTTGATGATTACTCCAGACGAGTTTGGGTATATACCATGAAGCACAAAGATGAAGTTTTGACATTGTTCACAAGTTGGAAGAAGAAAGTTGAAAATCAGACTGGTAGGAAGATTAAGGTTCTGAGGTCAGATAATGGAGGGGAATACAAGAATGATCCGTTTCTGAAATTGTGTGAAGATGAAGGGATCCAGAGGCACTTCACAGTTAGGAAGACTCCACAGCAAAATGGGGTTGCAGAAAGGATGAACAGAACCTTACTTGAGAAGGTGAGATGTATGTTAGCACAGTCTGGATTGAAGAAGACATTTTGGGCAGAAGCTGTTATATATGCAAGCCACATTGTCAACCGTTTACCATCAGCAGCACTTGAAGGCAAAACGCCTATTGAGGTATGGAGTGGTAAACCAGCATCTGATTCTAGTTTTTTGCATATATTTGGTTGTCCTGCTTATTTTCATGTAACTGAAACTAAACTTGATGCAAGAGCCAAAAAGGCTATATTTGTTGATTTTAGTACTGGTGTCAAAGGTTACAGGTTGTGGTGTCCAGAACAGAAAAAGTTAGTAATCAGCAGAGATGTGACTTTTGATGAGACCAGCATGATTAGCTCGGGACAGTCGACTGGTGGTATAGGACAGTCGACTGGTGAGCAGCAGAAGAGTGGGACAGTTCTCCAACAGGTGAGTAGCAGAATCTCGGGACAGTCGACTGGTGTACAGGAGCAGTCGACTGGTGGTCTAGAACAGCAGAAGAGCGGGAGCTCGGGACAGTCGACTGTTGGCAATAACCAGTCGACTGGTGGGAGAGTTCTCCAACAGGTGGAGTTAGAAAAATTGTCAGTTGAAAATCCTGTTCCTGTCCAAGATGAAGATGATGTGGTTGATACTGAGAATGATGAAGAAGTTCCTATCCAGCAGGTAGAATCAATTGCAGTAAGAAGGCAAAGAAGAGATATCAAACGACCGTCTTGTTTTACAGATACAGTTGCATTTGCTCTTCCCATTGTGGATGATGAAGTTCCCTCCAACTTCAAAGAAGCTACTAGAAGTTCAGAAAATGCAGATTGGAAAGTTGCTATGGATGAAGAGATGAACTCTCTTCATAAGAATAAGACTTGGGATCTAGTGCAACTACCAAAGGGGAAGAAAGCAATTGGTTGCAAGTGGGTGTATACGAAGAAAGAAGGTCCAAAAGGCAGTGTTCGGTTCAAGGCTAGACTAGTTGCAAAGGGGTATGCTCAACAGAAAGGTATTGACTATAATGAAGTGTTCTCTCCAGTTGTGAAGCATCCTTCTATTCGGATTTTGTTGGCATTGGTAGCACAGTTTGATCTTGAATTGACACAGATGGATGTGAAGACTGCGTTCTTACATGGGGATCTAGATGAAGAAATTTATATGTTGCAGCCAGATGGATTTAAGACAGCTGGGAAGGAAAATTGTGTTTGCAGGTTGAAGAAGTCTCTCTATGGGTTGAAGCAATCTCCAAGGCAGTGGTATTTGAGGTTTGATCAGTTTATGAAAGTGCAGGGATATTCCAGAAGTGAGTTTGATCATTGTGTCTACTTCAGGAAATTGCAGGATGGTTCTTTCATATATCTGTTATTATATGTGGATGACATGTTGATTGCCTCTAAATGGATTTTGAGGTACATAAGTGGCACCACAGATGTGGGTTTGAAATTTGAAAAGGATGACAATATTAGCAGGTTATTGGTTGGATATGTTGATTCTGACTATGCAGGTGATCTAGATAAGAGGCGGTCTACTACAGGCTATTTGTTTACTATGGCTAGAGCACCTATAAGTTGGAGGTCCAATTTGCAGTCCACTGTAGCGTTGTCTACTACTGAGGCTGAATACATGGCGGTTGTTGAGGCCATGAAGGAAGCCATTTGGATACATGGACTTTTGAAGAGCTTGGGAATTCATCGGGAGAAGGTGGAGGTACACTGTGACAGTCAGAGTGCTATTCATTTAGCGAAGAACCAAGTTCATCATTCGAGGACCAAACATATTGATGTCCGTTATCATTTTGTGCGTGATTTGATTAAGGATGGTGATATTCATTTGGTGAAGATTGGAACAGCTGATAATCCTGCTGATATGTTGACCAAAATTGTTGGGGCAGCCAAGTTCAAGCATTGCATGAACCTGGCTAATATTTTGCATGTTTGATAATTTGGCATGGGCGGTTGGGATAGTGCTTTGCTATTGGTTTGTTTAGTATGTGATATCATACTAAGGTGGAGTTTGGGTGTTTTGTTGCATTTGGTGATGAGTAGTTGTTTTTGGAGTATTTGTGGAGATTGCTTGGGCTATTTGGAAGATTTCACCAAGGTGGAGATTGTTGGATACTTGGAAGATCTCGCCAAGGTGGAGATTGTAGGATAATGGCTCGATTCTGGTTCAGATTATTTTGGAGTATCTGCAGCAAATGAAAGTTACAGTATATCAGTCGACTGAATTGGAGGATCAGGCGACTGTCCAGAGAGGAGTTTTCAAAGGCTAAAGGTACAGCAGAATCAGTCGACTGAGTATGGGATCAGTCGACTGTCCCGAAGTGACCAGTCGACTGTCGGCGGGTTTTGGATCCAGAATAGGCCCAATTCGAAAAGGCCCAATAGTTTCCCTATAAATACACCCGTTAGGGTTTTGTAAATTGTAACACCTTATTCGGATTTTGCAGCCGTCATCTCTTGTAAAGGCTTTGTTTGCCCATTGGAGATCATAGTAAAGAATCCCAACCGCCCCTTGTGGATGTAGGCATTGTTTTGCCAAACCACGTAAATCTTGTGTTCTTGTGTTGCTTGCTTTTCTGTGTTTTCTGTCGCTGTTTCTCTCTTTGATTCCGCATTGGTTAAGTAGTTTTGTATTCCACACAACATATCTGCCGTCGGGATAAATAATAGGTCTATCCCGATATTTTAATCCAAAAACGCTGGGATAGGCAAAAATTTTTAATTTTTTAAAGGTTTAATTTATTTATTTTTTAAGTAAGGAAGACAAAATGATAATTAAACAAAAAACTCATATGTCTAGCAACTAGGGCTGCAATCGAGCCGAGCCGAGCCGAATACCTTCAGGCTCGAGCTCAGCTAATTTGCGAAACGAGCTCAGTTTTGAGCTCGAGCTCGGTTCGAGCCGAGCTTTGACCGAGCTTTGATCGTATTCGGGCCGAATAGCTCGCGAGCTTAGCCTAAAAAAAAACCAAGCTCAAGCTCGACTCGTTTATGAAACGAGCTTAGTTTTGAGCCTGGCTCGAGCTCGGTTCGAGCCGAGCTTTTATCCGAGCTCGAGCCGAATCGCTCGTGAATAGCTCAATTCATTTGCAGCCCTACTAGCAACTAAATGTGTAGCATAGACGACAACAAAAATATTGAACTATGCTCCTGTTGGTGGAACAAATCTCTAACTACTCTTTAATATCATTGACAAATACAATAAAAGTTGCTTCAGAATGTTAATATAACATGTCGAAGCGACCATATGAAAATATTTGAGAGTAAACTACCATTATGCTGTGAAACTCCTTACAATATATGTGTAGGCTTGTAGAAAACATGTATCAAATTTATGAAACAAGTTATTGAACAGTGATGCGGTTTGTTTTTGGGGGTGGCTGTACCAGGTGTGAGTTCTCTCAATTTGTAAAGTGGAAGCTTCGGAACTGGCTATATGCCCGACCCTCAGCTGAGGAAACGGCTCGGGAATAGGCGGGAGTGAGGTGGAGGCCGGATGCTCGGCTCGGAACTGGAGGCTCGGATCCAAAATTCTCGTGTACCTGCACTCGGCCTAGGAACACCGGGGTTGATCCCGGTGGCAGGCCCTCCGACGTTCTAGTTAGTCACAGAAGAGTAACGGTAGCTAGGGTTTTTAGAGGGGAAAGATTGATTACCTTTTTGTGAGGGAGGGGGTCTTGTATTTATAGGCAGGGAAAACGGGTCTGGGGAGCCTGCTGGGTCGGGTTGGACCTGTTTCCATATAGGCCTGAAGCGGTGGAGGCCCGTTTGACCCCTAGTTGACCTGATGATCACGGATGCGCGAATCTTGAGGCGATCCTATGGTCCAGGAGGGGCCACATCATCTGACCCATATCAGGAGCCCCCCACTCCTGGAGAGTTGGATAATCCAGTGATTTAGGAGTGGTTTTTGCCTCTGTAGAAACTTTTTAGGGCTCGCAGTGACATCCGAGCGTCGATCCCCAAGACTTTGAGGGAAACTTTTTGTGGCTCGCGATGATATCCGAGCGTCGAGCCCTAAGCCGTTGAGAGAAACTTTTGGGGCTCGTGGTGACATCCGTGTGTCGACCCCAAGACTTTGAGAGAAACTTTTGTGGCTCGCGGTGACATCCAAGCATCGAGCCCCAGGTTGTTGAGAGAAACTTTTTGGGGCTCGCGGTGACATCCGAGTGTCGACCCCCAAGTCTTTGAGAGAAACTTTTTGGGGCTCGCGGTGACATCCGAGCGTCGACCCCCAAGACTTTGAGGAAAACATTTTAGGGTTCGCGGTGACACCGAGCGTGACCCCCAAGACTTTGAGGAAAACTTTTTGCGGCTTGCGGTGACATCCGAGCGTCGATCCCCAAGCTGTTGAGAGAAACTTTTTGGGGCTCGCGGTGACATCCAAGTATCGACCCCTAAGACTTTGAGAGAAACTTTTTGTGGCTCGCGTGGCATCCGAGCATCGACCTCCAAGACTTTGAGCGAAAATTTTTGGGGCTCGCGGTGACATCCGAGCGTCGACCCCCAAGATTTTGAGAAAAACTTTTTGTGGCTCACGGTGAAATCCGAGCATCGAGCCCCAGGTTGTTGAGAGAACCTTTTTGGGGCTCGCGGTGACATCCGAGCATCGACCCCCAAGACTTTGAGGAAAACTTTTTGGGGCTCGCGGAGACATCCGAGCGTCGACCCCTAGGTTGTTGAAAGTAACTTTTTAGGGCTCGCGGTGACATCCGAGCGTCGATCCCCAAGACTTTGAGGGAATCTTTTTGTGGCTTACGGTGACATCCGAGCGTTGAGCCCCAAGCCGTTGAGAGAAACTTTTTGGGGCTCGTGGTGACATCCGAGCGTCGACCCCCAAGACTTTGAGGGAATCTTTTTGTGGCTCTCGGTGACATCCGAGCGTCGACCCCCAAGACTTTGATGGAAACTTTTTGGGGCTCGTGGTGACATCCGAGCGTCAACCCCCAAGACTTTGAGGGATACTTTTTGGGGCTCGCGGTGACACCCGAGCGTCGACCCCCAAGACTTTGAGGAAAACTTTTTGGGGCTCGCGGCGACATCTGAGTGTCGACCCCCAAGACTTTGAGGGAATGTTTTTGGAGCTCGCGGTGACATCCTAGCATCGACCACCAAGATTTTGAGGGAAACTTTTTGTGGCTCGTGGTGACATCCGAGCATCAAGTCCCAAGCCGTTGAGAGAAACTTTTTGGGGCTCGCAGTGACATCCGAGCGTCGACCCCCAAGACTTTGAGGGAAACTTTTTTAGGCTCGTGGTGACATCTGAGCGTCGATCCCTAAGACTTTGAGGAAAACTTTTTAGGGCTTGCGGTGACATCTGAGCGTCGCCCCCCAAGACTTTGTGGAAAATTTTTTGTGGCTCGCGGTGACATCCGAGAGTCGAACCCTAAGACTTTGAGGGAAACTTTTTGTGGCTCGCGGCGACATCCAAGCGTTGAACCCCTGGTTGTTTTAAGGGAAACTTTTTGGTGAACAAAGGTGAAGTACCCGAGAGGTTGACCCTGCGCACCGAGCCTCCGTGTTGGCCAACAAAGCCGAGGGTAAGAAGGTATTTTTGCGCCCTAGGCTGACATCATCAAGATCTTAGTGGCCGTTAGATCTTGATGATGGAGATCAAACGGCCAGATCTCTTTGCAAAATTCGAGGAGTCTTCATCTCTGCTTATAAATCCCCCTCCCCTCACCTCACCTCTTCACTTTGCTTTCATTCTCTTCAAACAGGAATTTCCTTGCAAGCTGCCGACGACCTCTTTTTGTTGATCTTTACGTTCTCCGGTGAAACAGGTTAGTACTTTTTTTACAATGTCACGCACTCAGTCCGACTCCGAGGCAGGCTCTTCTGGTTGCGCCAAGGAGGAAGTTCACTCGTCTTCGATATCTTGGTCTTCGGATGACCCTCAAGTGAAGGAGGATGTTCTATCGGTTGGAGGGTCAGGAGACGAGGCTGTTGTAGTTTACAACATGGCTCCTCTACGAGTTCGTAGACCAGAAGGGGACCTTGTCGAGCAGAGCGAGCATGAGAAGGGAGATTCTGAGGAGGGGTTTGTTGAGGAAGAAAATGAGCCCGGGGAAGGGGGCCCGGAGGAAGAAGGGCAGGTTGAGGAGGACGATGGTGAGGAGGGGTTCGAACAAGGGACTGAAGGTGGTAGCGAACATGGCGAGGTCGGAGGGACTGTAGAAAAGGTAGAGGAGGAAGAGACGAGCCTCCCACCGTTGTCCCCCTTAGCGACCCCTTCCCCTGATAGGAGCCTCGCCCTCGAAGGAGGAAAAGGAAGTGGATACGGCCCAACAGTCCGGCCGAGAAGGAAAAATATGAGTATGGCTCCGGGTTCAAGTATCCCCATCTTTCTAGCAAAAATTCAAGATCGATCAGGATGTACCTTAACGACGTGGAGGATCTTCTTACGTACACTTCACTGCTGCGGGATGCGGGCCAGTCCATGATCAAGATGGACAGCGTGAAGTGCGCCTTGCAGAGGGACTACTTGCCCATTTTGAGGGCGGCCTACTTTATTCCGCAGAAGTTTGAGCTACTTGTGACGAACCCAGGCATCCGCCCGACTACCGCGCTAGAGTCGAGTTTCTGTATGTTCCCTAAAGACACATTTGTCTCGCGGTTGAGACTTTCGCTACACCCGTTCATCAAGAGGGTGCTATACTGGGGGGAGCTGAGCCCCATGCAGTACGGTCCCAGCTCCTGGAAACATTTGGTATGTTTTATCTTGAAGTGTCAGGAGAAAGGGATCAAGCCGAGGCTCACATACTTCCGTGCCATCCTGGGGATGAGCTCGCTCGGGGACCAGGAGGGGATTTTTTACCTCTCGCCACGTCCTCATAAGAAAGTGATGCATGGACATCCGGACACCATAAAGGGGTGGAATGAGAAGTACTTCATAGTCCAAAGCGAGAAACCTTAGGAAATTCCAACAGTTTGGAATTTTGGAAAGCCGAACCACAAGCCGCCGAAGCGAAGAGACTTGACCGAAAAGGAGTGGGCGAAGGTTGATAAGATCGTGGAGGGGCATAGCATCGGTTGGCCTCGTGTCACGGAGCTGTATCTCGCCCGAGCCGGACTGAGCCCTGCCAACCCTAGTATATTTTTGTTTCCATTTTGCTTTTCTTTCTGCCTTCGTGTTAACATTTTTACTTCCCTTTTATAGAGATGTCTGCCAAAGAGCTTGACAACCGGAATGCCTTGGTGGCCCTGGCTGCCAAGAGGATGGCCGATTTGGTGAAGAAAGTTGCCTCGGGGGCGGGGACCAGCCAGGCCGCGACCCCAAGGCCCGAGGAGTCTGCCCTGAAGCAGGCGAAGAAGCACCACCACCATTCATCGAGGTAGACGAGAGATCCGGGGGCGAGCTCCGATAGTAAAAAGGTTGCCGAGGTCGCGAAGGGGCCTCTCCCACCACTTCGATCGAACGCCGAGGAGATGGTGGGTCGGTAGGGCATGAGGCCCTATGCCCCTGACTGGGGGGTCAAGGCAGGGGATACGCTCCTTAAGGGCCCGGTTGCCGTGGAGGTGGTGGAGCACCTCACCACGGAACGTGATCGTACGATCCTGGTGGTGGAGATGGCCGATACGTCCTATATGAGGTTCTCTCAGGCCCACCTCGCGGTAAGTCTTTCTTTGCATTCTTGGTTTAGCTTGCAAAGAATTCTTCTAACTTGATTCTCCTCGGCCAGGCGATGCAGCATGCACAGCACTTTCACAAGTGCCTTGAGAAGGAGATCGTGGTCGAGAAGAAGAATGCCGAGCGGTATCTTCGAGAAGCAACCTAGCTGAAGGACGAGCTGACGGCAGCGGAGTCTTCCCTTGCGGTCGCTCAAGCCCAACTAGTCTCGATCATGGAGCATCAAGCGAACGAGCTGGCGCACTTCAAGGCAAAGGCCAAGAAGGAGAGCGAGGAGGCAGCAATCACCATGGCGGATACCCTGATTGCCTCGCAGGACGAGGCCTATAACAAGGCCAAAGAACACATCCTACAGATCTATCCGGACCTTCAGATTGGCCATCTCCACTACGGGTGGCAGCTCCCCGAGCTTCCGTTAATGCCCTAAGGCGGGGAGAACGAGGAGCAGGGGGACCGTCAACTGGAGGCCGGGGGCAACCGGGCTGACGAAGAGGTGCCATCCCCCTCCTAAACAGTAGTCTAGGAATTTCTCTTTGTTGTTTGTAATTGCCGAACGCGGACTGGCCACCGCTTTTTGTAACGAAAAATTTTGAATTTATAAAAGAAGAATTTTTGGCCGATCCTTTATGACTTGTGTTTTTTCACCCTTTTTTTGTGACCTGTTGTTTTTCCTGTCTTTTTGATAGAAGCATGAGGTCCTCGGCACCGACACTGGTTTTGCCGAGGTCTCCTGGGTCCGAGCTGGGATGGGGCCATGGAGAGTGTTCTGGCTCGCCACCGCAAGCAGGCTCTGGATCGAGAGGCCACAGTGAATTATTTTATGAACAAGTCTAAGGAGCTCAGCCGGGAGGTCGCTCGCCTGAAGAATGCCATAGGCGACCGGGACTGGTGGGCAGTTGAGACGAACTGGTCGATCTCGGATGCCTCGAGTGGGCGACAGAATTCGGAGTCTTTTCTTCGCGAGGCTATTGTAGAGAAAGAATTGGAGATCTATAGGCTGAAGCTCATGTTGGGTGCCAATCTAGTCGAGGAGGCAAGCAATTCCGTATTGGGGCCTTCTCTGACTTTTTTTTCTGGAGACGGCCCAGCCTGCCGATGCGCAGAGCTCCGTAGCTGGGGTGCCCTCACTGGTAGGACCGGCGGAATGCGCGAAGGGTCCCATAGGGAGCACCAAGTTCAAGTTTTAAGCCGAGCGATGAGTGATTTGTAAAATTTTAATTGTATTGTGTGGCCGTTTCTGGCGCTCCATGAGTAATAAAATTCTGATTTCTCTGCTTTGACAATTTGTTAAGTGAAACTGGCCGGGTTGTAGCTTGAGGCCCTTGTTGAGTGGGGCTCCGTTCGAGGTCGCCACCGAGGTCAGGGCTAGGTTCGGGAGCCGAACTACTACGCCTCGCAAGTAGCCTGTAATAAGAGACGTTTCGTCTTCCGATAAATATTAATGGTGACGCTTCACCTTCCACTGTTTGGACTTGCCGATATCATTAATGATCTGCTAAGGGGGGCTATATAACCCCCCCTCCCCCCCCCCCAATCACTTTTTCATCAGCAATCGAGATTGAATCAACTACCACCCGCTGACAATTTGGGGTTTCGGCTCTGAGGGCCGTTAACCCCAAGCTGTCTGTGGGTGAGATTTGGGTCGATCCGGGGGTGAGAATCGAGGTGCTTGCCGAATGTGGGCGCCCCAAAAGTAGAATTTTTTGGCCTAGGGTTCCGGGACGGTGGCTCCCCTGCCACCCTCGAACAATTCGGGGTTTTAGCTCTGAGGGCTGTAAACCCCGAGTTGTTCGCGGGTGAGAGGTGGGTCAACCAATGGTTCGGGGCTCCGGGCATTATTGGGCGAGAGTTCGGGGTCGGTGGCTCCCCTGCCACCCTCGCACAATTCGAGGCTTTGGCTATAGGGGCCGTTAACCCCGAGCTGTCCGCGGGTGAGAGGTGGGTCAACTGACGACCCGGGGATGGAATTCCCGGCCGAGTCTTGGATTGGTGGCTCTCTTGCCATCCTCTGACAATTCGGGGTTTAGGCTCTAAGGGCCCTTAACCTCGAGTTGCCAGCGGGTGAGAGGTAGGCTAATCCATAGATACGGGACTCGGGGCGTTTGCCGAAGGCGAACACCCTAAACCTAAAATGAAAACTTTTGGATTTGGTAGTGTGTGGCTGAAGGTCATCGCCGAGCGCATAGGTCACGGGCTTGACAAAGCCGAGGCCTTGCCCGAGGTCGATGCTGAGCCCCCCACCTAGAGAAGAAGTTGTGGGTGCCCCATTTAGAGAAGAAGTTGTGGGTGTAGCCGGAGGTCATCACCGAGCATAAAGGTCGCATGGCTTGAAAAAGCCAAGACCCTGCTCGAGGTCGATGCCGAGCCCCCATACCTTGTTCTCGGGTAGATAGTATGAGTGTGGCCGGATATCATCACCGAGCATAAAGGTCGCATGACTTGAAAAAGCCAAGGCCTTGCTCGAGGTCGATGCCGAGCCCCCATACCAAGAGAAGCCGTTATGAGTATAGCTGGAGATCATCGCCGAGCGTAAAGGTCGCATGGTTAGAAATAGCCAAGACCTTGTTCGAGGTCCATACCAAGCCCCCATACCTTGTTCTCGGGTAGATAGTACGGGTGTAGCTGGAGGTCCTCGCCGAGTGCATAGGTCGCAGGGCTTGAAAAAGCCCAAGCCTTGCTCGAGGTTGATTCTGAGCCCCCATACCAAGAGAAGCCATTATGTGTAGTCGGAGATCATCGCCGAGCGTAAAGGTCACATGGTTTGAAAAAGCCAAGGCCCTGCTCGAGGTCGATGCTGAGCTCCCATACCTTGTTCTCGGGTAGATAGTACGGGTGTAACTGGAGTTCATCGCCGAGCGCATAGGTCGCAAGGCTTGAAATAGCCCAGACCTTGCTAGAGGTCGATGCCGAGTCCTCATACTAAGAGAAGCCGTTATAAGTGTAGCCGAAGATCACCTCCGAGCGTAAAGGTCGCATGGCTTGAAAAAGCCAAGACCTTGCTCGATGTCGATGCAGAGCCCCCATACCTTATTCTCGGGTAGATAGTATAAGTGTAGCTGGAGGTCATCGCCGAGCACATAAGTCGCAGGGCTTGAAAAAGCCCAGACCTTGCTTGACGTCGATACCGAGCCCCCATACCAAGAGAAGCTGTTATGAGTGTAGCCGGAGATCATCGCCGAGCGTAAAGGTCGCATGGCTTGAAAAAGCTAAGGCCCTGCTCGAGGTCGATGCTGAGCCCCCATACCTTGTTCTCGGGTAGATAGTACGGGGTAGCTGGAGGTCATCGCCGAGCGGATAGGTCACAGGGCTTGAAAAAGCCTAGGCCTTACTCGAGGTCGATGCCGAGCCCCCATACTAAGAGAAGCTGTTATGAGTGTAGCCAAAGATCATCACCGAGCATAAAAATCGCATGGCTTGAAAAAGCCAAGGCCTTGCTCGAGGTCGATGCTGAGCCCCCATACCTTATTCTCGGGTAGATAGGACGGGTGTAGCTGGAGGTCATCACCGAGCACACAGATCGCAGGGCTTGAAAAAGCCCAGGCCTTGCTCGAGGTCGATATCGGGCCCCCATACCTTAGTAGCGGCTTTTTGTGGCTCGTGGTGACATCCGAGCACCGAACCGCAAGCTGAATTGAGGAAGAATTTGTGGCTCGCGGTTTTATCCGAAGGCCGGGTCCCAAGCTTGTAAGAGAAGATTTTTGTGGCTCGCGGTTCTATCCGAAAGCCGAGCCCTAAGCTTGTGAGAGAAGTTTTTTTGTGGCTCGCAGTTTCATTCGAATGCCAAGCCTTAAGCTTGTAAGAGAAGCTTTTTGTGGCTCGCGGTTCCATCCGAACCCCGAGCCGGGACTTGTTTTAAGAAAGCTAGCACAAAGCCGAAGCTTGTTTTAAGAAAGCTGGCATAATTACATCATATTGACTTTACAAAACAAGGCATGGCATGCCGATTACATTTCATAATTTACATGGTGGTATCTGTAGAGGCTAATTCTCCCCCTCGAGGAATTTGATGAGGTGCTCGGCGTTCCAGGGTCTCTTGATAGCCTTGCTCTCCGGGTCGGTGAGGTGGTATGTGCCCAGGCGTATAACCTCAGAAATTTTGTATGTGCCTTCCCAGCTTGGAGCTAGTTTCCTCTTTTGGCCAGGGTTAGATACCGCCAGCTTTCGGAGGATGAGGCCCCCCAACTTGATATCGGTGGGTCATACCATTTTGTTGTAGAACCTCTCGATCCTCTGCTGGTATGTGTTTCTTCTGATGGTGGATCTTTTCCTGACCTAGTCTATGAGGTCCAGATCGACACGTAGCTGCACCGAGTTGCTTGCTTCGTCGAAGGCCATGATTTGGGGCAATGGGAGCCCGATCTTAAGGGGAATTACTGCCTCCGCGCCGTAAGTCAAATTGAATGGCAACTCTCCCGTAGGGATTCTCTTCGTCATTCGATGGGCCCAGAGAACGCTTGACAACTCGTCGACCTACAATCCCTTGGAAGAATTGTCAATCCAGTTCTTCAAAATGGTCGAGGATCTGATGGTTCGCGTTCTCGGCTTAACCGTTTGACTGCGGGTGGCAAACCGAAGAGAAGCATTGCTGGATTCCGAGGTCCTCGCAGAACTTTCTAAAATTTTTGCCCGCAAACTGGGTCCCATTATCGGTGATGAGTATATGTGGAATTCCGAACTGGCAGATGATGTGCTTCCAGAATAATTGCTGAGTTTGTTGCTCGGTGATCGTGGCCAGAGGCTCGACCTCGATCCACTTTGTGAAGTAGTCGATTACTACTATCAAGAACTTCCTTTGGCCCTTTGCTTTCAGAAAGTGGCCTACCAGGTCCATCCCCCACATGGCAAAGGGGGTCGGACAGGCCAGGGAGCGGAGGTTTGCTTGTGGCGCCCTTCTTATCGAGGAGAATCTTTGACAAGGTTTGCATTTCTTGACCAGGGCCAGGGCGTCCTACAACATCATGGGCCAGTAGTACCCGTGGTTCAGAGCCTTCTAGGAAAGCAATCGGTTCCCCATGTGGCACCCGCCAATCCCTTCGTGGAGCTCCTTGAGTGCATACTTTGCTTCGTCAGGTGACAAGCAACGAAGGTAGGGCCTCCCGTCCGTTGCGGTGTACAAGTGCTTGAAGAAGGTTTCTTCGATTACGGTGAACCTTTCCGAGCGAACCCTGATCCGCCTTGCTTCGAATCGGTCTTCGGAGAGCTCTCCTTTGATTAGAAACTTTCAGATGGGAGTGGTCCAATCGTTAGGTTGAGCCCCGTCCTCAATACAGAGGGTCTGGGGAAGATCAATACTTGGGTTCAGGAGTACCTCAATCAGAATGGCTCGGTCGAGCCCTTCAAAGGATGAGGATGCTAGCTTCGACAGGGCATCGACTTGGGTGTTCTGCTCTTTTGGGATCGTCAGAACTGCGGAGTCGTCGAAGGATGTCAGGAGCCGTTGGACCATGGCCAAATACCGGATCAGCTGATCATTGCGGGCCTTGTACTCTCCGGTGATCTGAGTGACCACGAGCTGAGAGTCGCTGAAGGCCCTGATCTGTCTGGCGCCTGATTGGTGTGCTAGGTTGAGCCCTGCGATCATAACCTCATACTCTGCCTCGTTGTTAGAGACTGGAAAGTGAGGCAGAGAGAGTATTGAAGAATGAAGTTTTCGGGCCCTCGCAAAATGATGCCTGCGCCACTTCCCGCTTCACAGGATGAGCCGTCGACGTAAACTTCCCACGTCTGGTCAACCTCCTTGCCGTCAGATTACTCGGAGATGGTGCATTCCATGATGAATTCGGCGAGGGGATGCCCCTTGATTGTTGTTCTTGGCTGATAGCCGATATTGTATTGACTGATCTCGATCGACCACTTGACCAGTTGGCCAGAGCTCTCGGGCTTGTGGAGTACGGCCTTCAGAGGTTGGTCCATGAGGACCTGTATTAGTGTGCCTGGAAGGAAGGACAGAGCTTCCGTGCAGCCATGACCAGGGTGTATGCCACCTTCCCTATTTTCGCGTACCTGGTCTCCACCGAGAGCAGAACCTTGCTCACATAGTATAGCAGTTTTTGGACACCGTCGTCTTCCCGAATGAGGACAGCACTGAGTACGCTTTTCGAGGCCGAAAGATAAAGCCAGAGAGGCTCACCCGGCTTGGGTTTGATAAGGAGCGGAGGATTGGCAAGGTAATCTTTCAATTGGGTGAACGCCTCCTGGTGCTGAGCCCCCCACTCGAAGCCTCTGGTTTTGCGCAGAGCTTTGAAGAATGGGAGGGACTTCTCTCCGGACTTGGAGAGAAAACAGCCGATGGCAGCCAGTCTTCCCGTGAGCCGTTGGACTTCCTTGATGTTCCTTGGTGGGGCCATGTCGATTATGGCCTGGATCTTCTCGGGGTTCACCTCGATGCCGCGCTGGTTGAAGACGAACCCGAAAAATTTCCCCGAGGAGATGCCGAATGCACACTTGACCGGACTGAGCCTCATGTTGTTGGTCCGAAGGATGCCAAAGGCTTCTTCCAGATCGGCGACGTGGTCCTATTCCCTCTGGATTTTGACGAGCATGTTGTCGACGTACACCTCTATGTTACGACCGATCTGGTCCTTGAAGACTCGGTTGAAAAGCCTCTGATAGGTTGCACCGGCATTCTTCAGCCCGAAGGGCATGACCCGGTAGTAATAGAGACCTTGGTTGGTGACGAAGGACGTCTTGGCTATGTCAGGGGGGAACATTCGGATCTGATTGTATCCGGAGAAGGCGTCCATGAAGGACAGGAGCTCGTGACCCGATGTTGCAACGATCAGAGCATCGATGCGGGAGAGGGGGAACGGATCTTTGGGGCACGCCTTATTGAGGTCCGTGAAGTCTATATAGATCCTCTAGCTTCCTCTTGCCATTCTTACCATTACGATGTTCGCCAGCCACTCAGGGTAGCTGACCTCTTGGATGAACCAGGCGGACAAGAGCTTGTCCACCTCCACTTTCACAGCTTGTTGCCTCTCCGGGGCATACTTACGTCACTTCTGGATGATTAGCTTCGAGCCAGGGAGCACGCTTAGCCTGTGCACGAGCATGTCTTCAAAAATCCCAGGCATGTTGGATGGCTTCCAAGCAAAGAGGTCGACGTTGTAGCGAATGCAGTCAATCAGGGCGAATTTTAGGTCGGGCGCGAGGGAGCAGCTCACGCAGAACCATTTTAAATTGTCCTCCGTCCCGAACGAGACTTCTTCCAGTTCGTCCACCGGTTCGGGCTCCGCTTGTCTCTTCGAAGGTTGCAGTTCGACGGCGTCCAGAGGGAACACACTGCCTCCGAAAGCCATCATGTAGAATTCTCATGCTACCTCTTGGTTCCCCCGAACGTCCCCAACACCTGATTCGGCTGGGAACTTTAGCTTCAGATGGTAGGCCGAGGGAACAGCCTGGAGAGAGCAGAGCCCCGGTCGGCCAAGGATGGCATTGTAGGCTGCTTTGGCGTTCATAACCATGAAGTCCATCGACTCGGTACTTTGGTGGGGGGTCATACCCACAGTGACATCCAAGGTCATGATCCCCTCTATCGGTACTGGAACGCCGGAGAACCCGTGCAAGGTGTACCCAGCTGGCTTCAGCTTATCTCGGGGGAGCTTGAGGTTCTCAAATGCTTCGAGGAAGAGGATGTTCACCGAGCTCCCATTGTCTACGAGGATTCGACGGACCTCGTAGTTCGCCATGACGAGGCTGACGACAAGTGCATCGCAGTGTGGTAGCCGGGCCCCCTCCAGGTCTTCCTCCGAGAAGGAGACAGGATGTTACTGAACCTGGGGGAAAGGGAGCCTCGGACAGCATTTACCTCTCGGACAAATGCCTTGCGGGAAGTACTAGACTCTCCTCCCATGGGCCCCTCATGGACGCAGTGCAAAATGGCTTGGCCTCCGGTCTCTTCGGGCTCCAGGTCCCGCTCGAGACGCTGTTTAGGGGCGCGAGGAGGAGGAGATGGCCTCCGGTTCCTCGTATCCCTCCTGCCCCGGGCGTCTTCCCGGGTGAACTCTCGGAGATACCCTCGCTATATGAGGGCCTTGATTTAATCCTTCAGGGCCCGGCAATAGTCGGTGTCGTGCCGGTTGTCACGGTGGAAGCGGCAGTAGAACCACTGGTCCCTCTTGTTGTTGCTAGCCGATCGAGGGGGCATCTGGACGAGGTCCCTATCCTCAATTGTGAGTAGGATGGCCGACACTTTTTGTGTCAGGGGCATGTACCTCTCGAAATGCAGGGTCAGATGGGCCTTCTTCATGATGATCCCATCCCTAGAAACCTTCTTGATGGGCTCGGCCTCGTCAGCCTTGCGCTTTCCCTTCCTTGGAACCTCTTTGACGTCCTCGGGATTCAGGGCCTCTTCGGCTTGGATGTATTTCTCGACTCGATTGAGCAGGTCAGGGAAGTCGAGCAGAGGCTTCTTGGCCAAAGATGTCTTCAGCTAGCCATGTCAGACGTTGTGTCGGAAGCCTGCTGAGGCAACCCCAGCATCGAGGGAGGAGACGAACCTTGCCTCAGTGGTGAACCTCCAGATGAATTTTCGGAGTGGCTCCCCCTCCTTCTGCTGGAGGCCCAGCAGGGATGCGCTCATCTTCTCGGCCTTCCTGCTGGTCACGAAGTGGGCGAGAAAGTTGCTCTCTAGCTGGTCGGATGAGTAGATTGAGCTGGGGATGAGCTTAGAGAACCATTCCCGAGCCGGACCCCGGAGGGTGGCGGGGAAGGCACGGCATAGAAGGAGATCCGACGCGCTGTGAATCATCATGAGGATTTTGAAACCCTCCATGTGATCAGCAGGATCACCCTCGCCGTCATAGGTCTTAAATTTCGGGGTATTTTCGCTTGTAGGATTGCGGCAGAGAAAGGAGGTTGGGTCGGCCTATGAGCCGGGGCCATCCTCGAGCCGCCCTCGCCGAAGTGGTCGAGGTGGTTCTCCATTTTCTGTAGGCATCGCAGGACATCCTTGTCTTGCTCAGGCGGGCAGGTTAGGCCGCGAGATTTGCTAGCTACGGCGTCCGACCGAGAGTGAGACTGGTAGAGTGTCTCATTCACGGGGATCCCTAAGATGTCCTGTAGGATCTCGTTTCGGAAGTCTTGGAACTCGCGGCGAGTGACTGGACCTTGTCTGGTCGGGTCGCGTTGGGGTGGCGGCCTTCGGTCGGCACGACTGAGCTCCGGCTCCTGCCCTTGGGATGGGTGCCTGGCTTGGTTCGGGACCGAGTTGGAAGCGGTCCCTCCCCTCGTTCGTCTGGCTTGTTGGTTCTGGATCTGCTGACGTAGGTCGGTCGCGACCGAGCGAGAAGCCCCTGGCCCGGGTCCACCGTTGATTCTCGGATGGTTGGATCCATGGGTGTCGGTGGGGACGTCCTGGGGAGGAGCGTCCGGGCGATGTCAGAGGTGATGGCTCTTCTGGGCTTGGGCTCCATATGAGCTGGGATTGAAGGGATGCCGTTGATGGCTGGGTTCGGACTGAGGTCCGTACTGATTTTCCACAGACGACGCCAACCTGATACTGTTTGTTTTTGGGGGTGGTTGCACCAGGTGTGAGTTCTCTCAATTTGTAAAGTGGAAGCTTCGGTACTGGCTATACGCCCGACCCTTAGCTGCGGAAACGGCTCGGGAATAGGCGGGAGTGAGGTGGAGGCCGGATTCTCGGCTCGGATCTGGAGGCTCGGATCCGGAAGTCTCGTGTACCTGCACTCGAACTAGGAACACCGGGGTTGATCCCGGTGGCAGGCCCTCCGACGGTCTAGTTAGTCACTGAAGAGTAACAGTAGCTAGGGTTTTTAGAGGAAAAAGATTGATTACCTTTTTGTGAGGGAGAGGGTCTTGTATTTATAGGCAGGGGAAACGGGTCTGGGGGCTTGCTGGGTCGGGTTGGACCCGTTTCCATATGGGCCTGAAGTAGTGGAGGCCCGTTTGACCCCTGGTTGACCTGATGATCACGGATGCGCGAATCTTGAGGGGGTCCTATGGCGCAGGAGGGGCCACGTCATCTGACCCATATCAAACAGCATGGCATTAATCAACATAGGAGACCATGACATTAACCTTCATATATTTTATTTTTTTTGAAGAAAAGGTGGTGTATGGCCACCCTGTTTCATTAATAAGCAATTAACCCAGCGTACTGGGCCAAATTACAAACTACAAACAGAAAAATAGAACAGGAAATGACATGACCAGTACATACAATTAGAGCCCACTCAAACATTAGAGGATGGGCTGACAAAAAAGACCAACTAATTGAATGTACGTCAAATAAGCTTTGTGCACTGCCTCCCCGGCACGCGCACACCTACCTGAAGCGAATCATGCGGGATTTAGAAATACACCGCTCCCATCCTTCTCCTCCCCAACTCCCATAAACTCTCCAAAATGCTCTCACATTCGGCCCAGTCAAAGTCACAACCAAAAAGAGAGCCGTGGAAAGGATATCTTCACCTTTCTCACGCTTTAGCTCTCTCAGACGATTTCTCACCAAACAAAACTCTCACTCACCTTAACCACAGGCACAGTCAAAGACAGAGTCGTGAAGAGGATACCTTCCCCTCTCTCATGCTTTTACTCTCTCAAGTGATTTCTAAAAAAAATGCCAACATACACCTACATAGAGTAGTGAGAAGCGACATCTTCACTCTCTCGCTCTCTCTCACTCTCTCTCACACTAGAAACCCCGTAACAAATCACAACTAACTGAAACATCACCTTCCCCTCTTGTCCCTACGGGCGGTGGACGTTGTAGATTTCATGTTCACTGATGAGGGCAGAGTGGCGGTGCTTTCGCAGAGCCTATGGCAGTTAGTTAAAGGAGGTCGAATTCAGGGTGTGACTTACACACTGACACCAAATATCCCTAACACCTCCAATTCTACATTTCTACTTATCTCACCTTATGGGGGGACCCCCGTCTGCGGGCCCAAGCCCCACAACTGTGCTGCAACAAGTGGGGGGACCCTATCATCGGGCCCAAACCCCACAAACGTGCTGCACATCATACTTCCCAGCGAAAGAAGACCTTAGCTGCGTGCTTCACCACAAAGGAGGCATGAGCAACACGATGTTGGGTGGTGACAACCCCTAGCCGCGGGTTCCACCACTAAGGATCTCGCCAGCGCCACACCGGGCGACTAGGAGAGGTGGGTGAGTGGGTGTGGAGTCGTGCGGGGGGGGGGGGGGGGTGTTGGGTCGCGAGCGACCACACACCCTGTCGACTTTACCCTTAAAACAGAACCAGTCCCCCATCGACGACCCAAACCCCAACATCGTTTTTACTGGCCGTCAACAAAACCCCCTGAACCCAGCGAACCTCCGTCATAGCCCTCGCCTTCACTGTATGCTCAACCGCAGCCAGCATCGAAGAGGAGGATGGATAGATCTCTAGGGAGGCAGCGACGGCATGGAGCTCTCCGTCACTTGATGCTCTGTCGGTGGAGCGACGGGAAGGCAGAGTTCGATGGGTGGAGTAGCGGCGGTGTAGGATTAGGCGTGAGAGACGACGGACACGGGGCGGGGGGGGGGGGAGGGGGGGGGGCTCACATCTCAGATCTAGGGTTTCTTTTTGTCATTAACCTACATATTGGACAGCTGGAAGGCGTAGCTTGACATTAACCTAAATGCAGAGATGAAAAACTTTTAGAATATACTTAAGCATCCACTAGGAGAATAATATGGGGATAAAAGGTAGCAACGTTAGTAATTGTACCTACAGTACAAAAATTGTAGGAGAAATCAAGAACAACATCATCTCTCCTTGCTCGGAGATTTACAACTTCAAGAGGGTTTTGCACCTGATGAAATAATGAAAATTATTACATATTCTAACACTACAAACCGCAAAGGCCTTCCTGGCGTTTTTTTTGGCCATCCCGGCGTTTTACAAACGTCGGGATAGACCGTAGCGGCTTTTCTGAAAACACCGTTAGAAACACCGTAATAAGGAGCGTAGGGACAGACATAGGGTCTATCCCGGCCTTTTTTAGAAACGCCGCTATAGTCTATATCTATCCTGACGTTTAATTGAAAAACGCTGGTATAAAGCATTTGGCGAGAAAAAGGAAAAGGTAATCTATCCCGATGTTTTTAACCAAAAATGCCGAGATAGGTTATTAATTTTTTTTATAAAAAAAACACCCTAGACAAAAACACCGGGATAGGTAGGTATTTTTTTAAAATTTATTTTTTTGAATTTTAAAACATTTTTTAATAAAAAATTTACCCTACCTAAAAAAAATTTCATAGGTAGAGATTGAATTGCCTACATACTTCTACAAAGATAAACTCTAGGAATAGATAACCTTTGTTTCCAAAAGGGATAGTAGCCATAAATACATCATCATCATTTTTTAAAGGGAAAAATACAACACACCATCTCAACAAACTTATCATTCCTAGTAACAACACTGTCTTTCTCTCCTGAGCAATGGCAGCCTCTCCTTCGTTCTTCCTACAGCACAAGGGTAACAAATGGGTTCGATTTGATTTACTGTAAAAGAGGAAATAATACATTAATCAGTAAGCAAGGTATCTTGTTGTTTAAGAGGAAATATTGCTGTTTACCATTATTTAATAATGAAACAAGGTAGCATGTGCATACAAGAGCAATAGAATTCAGAGTATGAACTGTTATATGGAATTTGCATTTTACAATTGCATATTCAAAAATTGATAAGCACAACCGTCGAATCAAGTGTGCTCAACCTCTAAAATAACATAACACTTTATTCTTAAATAAGTAATAACTTAAAAAGAAATATTTGATCAATGCACAGAAAATTTGAGGAAGAAAGGTAAGAGTAAGTTGTTTAAATTTCAACCTTAGATGCCCATGATTCGGTTCTGGAGCATGCACAATTTGAGCACCATGAACAAGTCCCAAAGCCTGCATGAGTAGATATCCACACTGTCAACTCTAGGGTCAATTATATGTTATAACCCATAATAATAATAATAATAATAATAATAATAATAATAATTGACTAAATTCATGAAATATGACATGATATTTCAGGTTAAAGTATTGTATTCACAATTCCTTTGTCGCGTCACCAAACATTACATATTTTGTTGTTAACGAATTAGTCATTTATCAAATCAAGCATGAAGCCAACACTGTCTTCATCAATGTCTTAACTTAAATTAATTCCAGTCTAATGCTCTGTTTGGTAATTGCTTTTTTTTGGGAAGAAACTGAATACATTTATAGACTCAGGGCACTCAAACACCACGTCTTGTTGAGACTAGAGGTCTAAAGTCCAGAGTGTTTATTTCCGTAATTAAACAACAATAACAACAGTTACACCCAAAGATGTTTAATGAAGCTGATGCAGAATGTAATGTAACTAACAGTGATATAGAAATCATTAATATGACACACACACAGAGACACACCTGGTGACCAAGGCAAACACCTAATATCGGAATATAACAACATAAAAAATGGTTTTCCGAAATAACTTAATCTCCCTCCTTTTTTTTATAAAAAAATTGACTACTGTCACCTGTTTCTATTAATGAAATTTTAACGAAACAAATACATAAAAGTTTTAACTTAATCTCCCTCCTTTAACGAACCGTATTATACAATGAAAACTTTATGGCTAAAAAACTTCATTAACTTCTAAGAACCCTAATCCATGCCTCAAAATTTGAATACCGACCATACGGGAGGAAACCCACATGGGGGAGCAGGGACCTCATCACTTCCTTACTATTCAAGTCTAACTATTCAAGTCTTAACTGCCTGCAAGTCATTCACAAATCACATATTAGTTCAATCTGGTTAAAGAGAGAAAACACGAAGAAAGTCATCAATCCGCGTACCTTTGATCCACTGACTTCATTTGTGGCAGGCCGTGGTCATTGTCATCAGTGGTCAGTGGTATCTGCACAATAATTATGATTTCCAAAATATAATCTAATTAATTGCTTTAAAAAAATAGATAAATTCAATAGTTACAGTAAGTATTTCATTTCACTAGTACCTTTCAAGTTGAGTTTCCTAGATTATTTCCAATGGCAGGCAAGGACTTTGAGAAAAAATACATTCAAATTCAATTTTCATGGGTAGAAAAACAGAAAACAAATTTGCAGTTAAACTGAATATGAATTCAAAGAGTCACCTTGATACACTTCTTCAGTTACCTTCTGATTATACTAAACCTTTAGTGACTAAAGCTTAGGGTAACACCTACTGTAAATATATCAGCCCAATAATCTACTTAGCAATATGCAGGTTAGATGCAGCTAAGCTTTTGATTTCAATAGTATAATGCCAAACTAATAATTATAAATTCCACTGTATGATCTAAATCTCTGATTATATATACTCATTGATTATATAGATGTGAAAAGATACATTAAGAATTTATCTAGTTTTGATCCGTAGTCCATACGTGAGATTATAAGTTCAGGAACAGTTTAAAATAACGCGCCAAAATGTGAATCCAGTTGCAGGTTCAAATTAATCCTGTATTGTCTTTTAAGTGCAAAATCGCGCGTGTGTGTGTGTGTGTGTTACTTCAGCACCTCATAACCTCATCATCATATGCCTATATGGATGTGTTACATATGAAAACATTAGAATTTTCTGAAATTTAGCAACATAAACAAAAATCAAGGACTGAAGAGTTCAACCTGGCAAAATGAAGCCGTACATCACAAACCAGAGGATCTTGATCCCGCTCCAAACCCTTTAAAATCCATCCCAATCAATCCATCCACTTCAGCTTTAAACATCCCCAATATCAGCTCCTACAATTCAAACATTTCAATTCATTAGTGCATTTTATGGAACATGATGAATGCAAAAAGTAAAGTAAGATATAATTACCTTAGGAGGTGGTTTCCTTCTAGTCTCTGATAAGAATTATTAGATGGGTTGTTGTCTTGCTGACACCAGCATATAGAGTTAGTCATGGACGTTGATCACAAGTAGGGGTGGCAACTGGGCCGGGTCAACCGGCGACCCACCCGCGACCCGGCCCACGAACCCGGCCCGCATAAGGATTTCACGGGTTCGGATCGAACCCGGTGAATAGGACCGGGTCGACCCGGGTCGCTTTTTTCCCGAATTTGATTCGCCAAACCCGGCCCACGAACCCGGTCAACCCGCGAATTGGACCCGCCAACCCGCGGGTCGACCAGCGAATTTCGACCTACCGACCCGTGACGGGTCGACCGTTCGACCCGCGGGTCGAACAGGTCGAAACCCGCGGTTCGAGGCCGGGCTGACCGTTGGGCTTAGGTGCCGTTGGGCTTCACAGCGTTGGCATGCAGCCAACGGCTCTTAGAGCCGTTGCTGCTGCAGTTAGATAGTTTATTTTTTTATTATTATTTTTTTTGTTTTTTCCCAATTCTAAGTCTATAAATAGCCCCCAAAAATCTCCAAAAAAATCACACCTCCCTCTCTTACTCTCTCTACTATTATACATCAAAAAAAAAAAATTGAAAAATTGTAGTAATCATCAAACAAGTGTACAAGGAGGCGTATACACGATCAAATTTCGGTCGTATCGGAGAACAAAATTCAACGTCTTCAACTCTCTTCAACCATCGACTCAAATCTACTTCAACTCTTCAATTGCGAAATCGGCAAAGCCCTCCTCCATCTTTTCTATTATATTCTAATTTTCACGGTTTTATTTTATACGCGTATTCCACGGTGAACGGTATCAAAATATCTCTATCTCTTTTCTCTTGTTATTATTTTTTTTGCGTTGTAGTTAAAATTATTGTTCGTTTTTTGAACTTCTCTATCTCAACCCTCTTGTTTTTTAGTTTTTTTTTGTATAATTCACCGCTCGTCCCCTCCTACATTGTAGATTTTTTTTTACATACCACATTACTACACTATGTCTAGATCACGCGGTAGCGGTCGTAGTGGACAAGATTCTTCCTCATCTTCACGTAGGCCACCAATTGTCCCAATTACTGAGCCCGTCCAAGATTACATTGATCCTACTATGGAACAATGGGGTACACACGATGATGTTGGACATGAACAATTAGAAGAACAACAACAACAACAAACTGACACCACACAACCCCGTAGTAGTAGGAAAAGTAGAGGAGAAACTAGCGATTGGCATAAGTTTTATCATTATATCCCGGACGAAAATACTCCGGGTGTAGGTGTGAAAGCGTGTAAATCATGTGATAAACTATACAAATTCAAAAAGGGTGACGGAACCGGTACACTTAGTAGGCACATCCTAAATAATCATAAAGATCTTCTTGATCAACTACAAGGCCAACAAAGAATAAACCCTAGGACCGGTCAAGTAGATAGCCACCCTTATGATCCCGAACTTGTTCGTCGGGAAATGGCCCGATTAGTAATTAAGGATGAGTTACCATTTACCTATTCCGAGAGTAGGAACTTGAAAAATTTTAATCAAACGGCCTTAAACCCTCATTTTAAAAGAATTCCGAGAAATACTTGCAAATCGAATTGTTTTAAAGTGTACATGGAAATGAAGGACGCGTTGATTGCAATTTTATATAGTTTAACTTGTAGGGTTAGTTTAACTTCGGATTGTTGGACGGGTGTCAATAATATTCCAACGATGGGAATAACCTGTCATTGGATCGACAATGATTGGATTCTTAATAAAAGAATCATATCACTTGCGTCGTTGCCGTATCCCCATAGTGGCGCTGAAATAGCAAACCGTATTTTAGAAATTTGTGATGTTTTTCATATTCGCGATAAAATTATGGCTATTAGTTTTGATAATGCATCTAACAACAATGTAGCAATTAATACTTTAAAAAGAATATTAAACCCTCCATCTGACAATATTTTTCATGTTAGGTGTGCATGTCATATTATAAATTTATGTGTTCAAGATGCATTAGGTATAGCTGATCCATATATAATTAAAATTAGAGATTGTGTACATTTCATTGCATTAAAACCAAGCATTCTACAAGAATGGAAAGCTTGGTGTAGAGCTAGACATGTTCCTTTTAGAAAATTTCCAAAGGATGTTAGACACCGATGGAATTCTACTTTTGATTTACTAAATGTTGTCACCGAATATAAAGCAGTTGTAAATGATTTTTGTATCGCACAAAATATGCCTAATTTTCAAATGACTGCCGCCGATTGGTTTTTTGCTGAATCTTTGTTGAAATTTTTAGAACCTTTTAAAACCGCAACTTTTAAATTTTCAAAAACATATGAATCTACTTCTAGTAGCATTTTTATTGAATTAGTTAGCATGGTTCAAACATTTAACGAAATGTTAAATGATACCCATATTAGTGACATTGTAAAACCTGCATTTACTAAATTTTTGAAGTATTATTTTCCTCCTCCTATGTTGATTTGTGTTGCTACTGTTATGGATCCTCGTATCAAATTTGAAGGTACGAAGAATTTGATAGAAATATTTTTTGGATATTTAGATAACATTGTAGAATTAACAATTGATTGCGCTAGTTTTTTAGTTAAATTTGAATCTACGTTAAATAACTTGTATGATTATTATGATAGACGTTTTGCTTCTAGTAGTACAACTTCTATAGTTAGTTCTTCTTCTGGTAGTTCTAAAGGTAAAAGTAGAATTGGTGATAGAACATTTAGTTTACTTGAAAAAATTCAATCTAAAAAACCTAGGACTAATCAACCAAATGAATTAAATTGGTATAACCAACAAGATGCTGAGCCTTTTACTTCTGCACTAGATATTTTACAGTGGTGGAAAGAACATGAACACACTTTTAGTATTCTATCAATTATGGCTAAAGATTTACTAACTCCTCCTGTCTCTACAGTTGCTTCTGAGAGTGCATTTTCTACAAGTGGTAGGGTTCTATCAGATTACAGGAATCGGATGAAGCCCGAGACGTTAGAGATGCTCGTATGCACAGAAGACTGGCTGAAGGCTGAAGATAGGACGCAAGGGAAAGCACTATCGAGTTCCACAAGTGGGAGCAACTCGCCTGAAGACCAACAACAACAACAACAACAACAACAATAGCTTTTCTTGTTTTGTTAAATTAGAAAAATTGTAGTCAATTAAAATTGTACATAAGAACTAAGAAATATGTTATTGTATAAAACTTATTTGTGAATTGAATTTTTCATTTCGTTATAAATTGTTCAAATTGTACAACTTAAATTCATATGAATAAAATTTCAAAATTTGTTGTCAATTTCACTCTTTCAATCTTATTATTATTATTACGATTTTTTTTGTTTATTAGTATAATAGTATTATTACTTACTTAGTGTTATAATTAAACATCATTTAGGGATATTTGATTCAATTTTAAGAATTGTAGTATTATTACTTATTAGTATTATTACTGAATTACATACTTAGACAGTTAGACTTAGTATTATAATTAAACATCATTTGGGGATATTAGAAGAATTGTATAATTTATTACTTATTAGTAGTATTACTTACTTAGTATTATAATTTTTTAAAAAATGTAATATTCATCAAACAAAAATATGGTTGTTTGTATAATTGTATACATCATTTGTAAAATTATTATTATTATTAGTTCGATTTAAGATACCCAAAAAAAAAAAAAATTATATATTAAACGGGCCAACCCGCGGGTCGACCCGGCCCAACCCGGGTTGAGCCCTAATGGGTTCACGGGTTGGGCGGGCCACCCAAATCAGAATCTGACCCGGCCCGGCCCGGCCCGCATAACAACCCAACCCGGCCCGGCCCGCCCACTCCAGCGTGCCAACCCGCGCGGGTTGGGCCCGGCCCGGCCCGTTCGGCCCGTTCGCCACCCCTAATCACAAGAGCAGTATCTTTTTTCTTTTTTTTTTTTTATCGTTAAACGGTGGGTTGAATGCCCCCAGCATTTTATTAATAAGGAATTAACAAAACATACAACCAAAAATAAGGCTTATGAAGCTCAGATCCCAACAGACTGGGTTCCGGAACTCATACACCCCAACCAACAAATAAAAACAACGAAATCTTATCCTATTGATCGGCCAACCGAGCCACAACGAATTTCTCGTGCCAATTTGAGCTCACTCTCTCACTCAGAGCCTCGCTTGTACATCGTTTTTCCTCTCCAACTATCGCACGATTGCTTCCGTTGCTCGCAGCAGTGAGCCGAACATCAACACTAAGCACTCTAAGAGAGATACCACAGACACTCCGCCAATCTGATAACATCCTGTCCAGATTGAGTCATCGTTCTCTTCCCCTCGCTTAACTCTAGTTGACTCTCACTGCCAAATCGTGACGAAAGTAGGCATCGCACCTGACCGCTCCAAGCTCCCCTGACGTGAGAGAAACCAACGACACTCCTCACTTTGACCAAACCTGGTCAAAGAAGAGCCCAAACCCTGAAATTGTCTGACCAACGTCGTCCACACCAGTTAGGAAATATTTTACTGCTAATTGTAAATCAGTTGTAATTTGGATATTACGGACACTTTGGATCTTAAGGACTCCTCAACGTCCATTCGAATTTCAAAACTTAATTTGAAATTCAAAATTTTCCTTACGATAGCATTCCAAATCAAATCAAAACTCCCCTTCCCCCTGACTTTCTCCCCTTTCTCCCTCAAATGCCTTCACGGCAGCCCCCAACCCGATGGATCCTGCAACCTCCTCGTGCACAGCCATCAGCCTCGCCAATGCTGCCACCAAATTGGGACCCATCTTCGCTCACACCTGCCAAGACTCTAACGCGATGCCCGTACCCACTCACACCCGATGGATCCCCCTAACCTCCTCGCGCACAGTCGTCGTCCCCGCCAAGACTGCCTCCAAATCGGGACCCATCACCGCTCGCACAAGACGTCGACGCCAGAGCAACCCCGAGTGGTGGCTGCGACCATCCACCCCCTCCTCTCCGCCTCGCGGATGAGGCTCAGACCGGCTATCACAAGAACAGTATCTCGCACCAGAAAATTACCTTAAGCTCCGAACCCAAAAAAAACATCTGATTCCACCTATGCACTTCAACTTCTGATTCCACCTATGGACCCAATGTAAAATTTATGGCGATAGAGAAGCCATAATGATATAAGAACCATCCAATCACAAGTTGTGCATTCACATGCAGAACTATCCAAGAACTTCTTCATATTTGAAGTATTAGAATGTGGTTCATCTGAAGTATTGGCAAATTGCCAGGCTAGTTACACCTTACTATAAATTTTATATAGGACATCTGTGATCTTTAAAGCAATAACAATAAAATTATTTAAACTGCTAACATGCTAAATAATTCATGTATATCATTGATGTGTCCAATTTATCATTTAAGCTAGTAAAACCTATGGACGTTAATTCATAAGTACCTGAATCAACTTCGTGTTTTTTGACCTCTTTGAATAGTAACTCCTTCAGCGTGTCCTTCTCTTTTCTCAACTTGTGTGACACAGAAAGTTACATGATTAGAAACAGAAATGTTATTAAGTTGCTGCCTAAATATATAAATATTGATTTCGAAAGGAAAATTGATCGATTTTTTTTTCAAAAAATAGTTCTTCATCAAACACTATTGGTTCATGTTAAATTTAATGGTGGTTAAAAAGTGATACTGATCATGTTTATTTGTTGTTTAACACTATTGGGTTCTTGGGGATCGTCTTGTCACAGTGATTTTTTCATTTTGCTGATTTACTTTGATTTTATCATTGTTATTGAATTGAAATAAAAACAGAACATTGATACAATTGTCATATTCATATGTACAGATAATCTGCAAGCCTATAGCATTGAGGAGAGCATGTATCACCAAGTTAATGTTAATCTACTTTACGTTTTCAACCATAAATCTAGTGGTATATGAATCAAGAACTGTGATTCAAAATCATCTAATCAAAGTACTAGCCCAACTACTGGATGTTAGGCAAAAAGAAAAATGTCTGATTGACAATATATAATAGACAAAAGGCTAATGTCTACAACGGAGTTCAAATTTCTAATCAAGCCATCATAGCTACAAAAAATAAGATCAGCCTTAATTCAGGTGTTAGGAACAATCCAACCCCAATAAATACAATTGCAAGTAGAAATTCCTCTTTTAAAGAACTTAAAGATACTCACTTTTGTAAAAAAACAATAATCAAATTGCACCACATCAAGAAGATAACTTGAAAGCTCCACATTATATATATATATATATATATATATATATATATATATATATATATATATATATATCAATCGCATTTCCGGTTATGTCCAATTTAAGGGACAACTAGGTATCTTACAATATGTAATTACTGAGCTATATCCCCCATATTTCATTTTTACCTACATATTTGTTTCTTCGTCACACTTCCATTATTTCACATGCATCAACTAAGTAAGACCATAGTGCACCAAACATCAACATGTAAGCTATGGAGAGAAACGACATGAATATAATGTTATACCTCTTTACTCATCGCTTCTATTCTCATGAACACCTTAACAACATCAACGTTGCAGCATCATTACTACCTCTAAAAGTACTGGTCATCTGCACAAAACTAAGCCACACTAACATAAGCACAACAATGAAAATGAAAAACAATTCTCCGACTAATGAAAATAAACGGCATTTAATCACACTTTTTTCTAAGAACATCATCAAATTCTAGTAGCAAACTTAAAACCAGCTTTAATCCAAAACCCTATCATTATACCCTACAAAATCGAAAACTCATAAAAGACATATATAGTTCAGGATTCAAGTGAGACCAAACTTCATCTAAAATTCGTAATCACAAATAAACAAGTTCACAAATTCACAACCTTACAGTCTCAACTCTCAAGTAAACTAACTAAATCAAAGGTTTGACCCTTATTTGGAAAACTGTGAATTACACAGCTAACGATTATTGCCAAATTCGAAATTCAATCAAAAAAGTGCCACATTTAACCCTAATTTTCAAGATAAACAAAAAAATTTGAAACCCTTTATAAATTACTGAATTTTGGGAGGATATGAAGCTGATTCCTTTCTTCATACCTAGGGTTTGCAAAACAAGGATCAAATTCATACCTAGTGTTAGCAAAATTAATCAAAATAGATGACGGCGGGTGATAGTGGAAGCGGTGGGTGATGACGGATAACGGAAGACGACGGCAGAGGAAGAGATGGGCAACGGGGGTGGGTGGCGGTGGAGGAAGACGACGGCGGTGGAAAGGAAGATGATGATAGAACAAGAATTTCATAAAACAGAAATGCTAACAATAATTGTGAAGAGTTACAATTACAGGAAATAAAATAACAAAACAAACCATACAATACAAAGTCGAGATTTAAAAAAAAAAATAGGCCAGAGCCAAGCCAAGCCAAGCCAGACCAGACCAAACCAAACCAAGCCAAGCCAGACCAGACCAGACCAGCCCAAGCCCAGCCCAGCCCAGCCGAGCCGAGCCGAGCTGAAGCCGGGGCCGGGGCCAAATTTTTAGTATATATATACTAGAAAAAACTTTCCCCATTTTCGATATGGGACTATCCATTCTCTACAGCGATTTCATGGATTATCACCTGCAGTTCTTGGATTTGACTCACAACTGTTTTGGAGTCAACCATCTTGTAGTCCAGAAATTTGCCGACTACAAACTTCTTGGACCCGACGTCTTCTGTTTTGTACTTCTTCTCCAAAGACCCCCACAGGAGTTTGGATGTCTTGAAGACACAGTAGACGTTGTACAGAGGGTCTACCAAGCCATTCAGGATGTAGTTTCTGCAAAGGTAGTCACCCTGAGTGCATGCATCAACCGTAGCAACGGAGTGTGCATCCATTGGTGCCAGCATAGGGGCAGATTCAGTAAGAAACATGTCCAGCTTCAAGGTGGTCAGGTAGAACTACATCTTCCCCTGCCACTTCTTGAATCCTATTCTGTAGAACTTCTCTGGTTTTTCTCCCACAGTAATATGTGTGGGCAAAACGACCGAATGTGCCGCAACTGATTGTGCAGTCACATTTTGGGTTACTGGTGTTTCGGCACTGATAAGCCCATTGACACTTTCGATCTGTGTGTTTTCCATGTTCTGAAACAGTTAGAATATAACTGTTAGTTGTTTTTCCGAAATGATAACAGAACCTGTAAAGAATCTTCACAAAAACTGTTAGAATTGAGGAAAAAAATTGTTTTAAGATTGTTAGAACAAGAATTTCATAAAATAGAAATACTAATAATAATTGTGAAGAGTTACAATTACAGGAAATAAAATAACAAAACAAACCATACAATACAGAGTCGAGATTTGAATATCTCTGTCCTTAAAGCAATTTTTTCCCGTAGTGTGACGGTGGTTGACGAAATGCCTCACAGAATACAACTGTATTACCTTTTTCCTGAAGAGCAGCACCCTAACTTCAGAGATCTGATCGAACTGGAGTTGTGTTGTATTCTCAGTATTGACTCAGAGAGGAAGAAGAAGAGGAAGATTGAGACTGATTTTTTCAGAACTGACCCTCTGGCAGACAAAATGGACTGGTTTTATAGGAGTTTTAGAGCAACTGAAAGGTCCATTACTCTGTAACAGCAGAGTAATGGTCCACTACTCTGTAACAGCAGAGTAGTGGTTCAAAGTCATAACGGATAAGCCATTACTCTGCTGTTACAGAGTAATGGTACCAGTTACTGAAGTTGAAAAGCCCCAACAGTATCCTGGGGAAAAAAATTTGACTGGGGCAAAAAAAAAAATATAGGCGAAGGCGAAGGCGAGGCCGGGGCCATGCGCGCTTGTGTGTGTTTGTCATTTTGGCTAAGTCTTCTCTCCACTATACGTTAGTAGTAACCCCCGGGCCACGCCCTTTAATCCAAATTTTTAGTATATATACTAGAAAAAACTTTTCCCATTTCCGATATAGGACTATCCATTTTCTCCAAGTATCCAAGTTAGTATATATCGAGTACTCAACTTTGGACCAATATTTCTCATTCATACGGAATTCGTTTTTGGCACATGAGTACATCACAGAATAGTACTCGACGAGAGAAACATGATCCAATCAATTTCCAGCGCCGCCGGTGGCCGGAGCCCACCGGAATCCGGCCCGGAAAATCTGCAAAAAGTTTTCCAACAGATGACGGCTGTGGTGGCGATGGAGGGGCAACGGCGATGGTGGAAGAGGGAAGACGACGGCGACATGGCAGCATGACGACGGCGATGTGGTCGAGTCGAGGATTCAGGTGTGTGTGTGTGTGTGTGTGTGTGTGTGTGTGAGAGAGAGAGAGAGAGAGAGAGAGAGAGAGAGAGAGAGAGAGACGGGTGTGAGTGAGAGTGTATAAATTGGGGGATTTGGGATTTGGGGGGGAAATAAAATAGTTTGGGGGGGAAATAAAATATGGTCTATACCGGCGTTTCTTCTATAAACGCCGGAATAGATAGGTTCTATAGTGGCGTTTATGCTTAAAACACCGCTATAGACCCTATCTATCCCGGTGTTTCTCAAAAATGCCAAGATAGATGGACGAAAATTTAAAAAAAAAATTAAAAATGACATCTATCCCGGCTTTCATACCCAAACGCTGGGATAGACCTTGCGGCTTGTAGTGTAAGGATATCATGCTATAAAGGTATAGCAGAAAATAAAGAAAAACATTATCACTGCAGACCTGTGCTCTTGGAGGAATAGTATCGGGTACCAAAGAGAGCACCATATTCAAATCGAAAGAAGCTTAATGAATAAATTGGAAGTTGAAGGTGGTAAGCAAGTATGATACCAGCGAAGGCTCTGGCTCCTGCGTTACATGCATAAGCTTGAATGTCCAGATGTAAGTTGTCAGAATCGGAAGAGCTGATTGGTTGTGCATTGACTACTGAAATAAGAGAGCTCATTTGATTTCTTAACAGCCCACACAACCAACACATTCTTAGGAGAGCATGGCTCCCCCTCTTTAATTCGATGCAGTATGTCACTCAATATGGTAATAAACGGTGAAATTCCAATGCCCCCAGTGAAAAGTACCAGATTTTCATACCTGAGCTTAGAAAGTAGAAACTGGGTCAGATTAAATAAAAGCAGTTAAGTTGTGATTGTTTTATTAAAAACTTTTTAATGAAACACGGGGCTTCGGCCAACCTTTTATGGTAAAAAAATTAATAAAAGCAGTTAATAACTAATTAAACAATATCAAAATTTTAAATATTTGTCATTACGTTAAATAATATGGCCATTCGTGCCCATATATGGTCCTTCAACATAGACAGTTATCTGCTTCGATTTAATTGGTATGTTTTGAGTCTCCTCTCGGGCATTCAAGGTCATATCACTTAGTTTCTCTGTCCAATTTCTGAGTACTTTTATAAGAACAGATATATGTCTGTCACCATCCAAAAGGACTAGGGGAAACGCTGAATGGATGCCATCGTAGCCATGAACAGTCTCGCACTTGGAGGAAGATAAAACTGAGAGCGTTGTATGGTAGATCTGCACGCAGTTATAATAATCAAACTTCAGTTAAATCTACAGTGAAAAGGTACGCAATCTGTAATACCTCAGATCATATCCCGATTATCATTGACACAGGAGAAGAGGGAAGGCGACATTACAAAAGCTTCCGTTTTGAAAAAATGTGGTTGACTAATAAGGAATGCCATGAGTTGGTTAAGAGCAGTTGGGAATGTGAGATTAGACAAGTTGACCCGGAAACAAGGTTTGTTAGGAAATTGGGTAGACTTAGAAGAAAGAAATGGAATCGAATAACTTTTGGGAATGCACTGCTGCGGAAGGAAACTACTTTGAAGGAGATTGAGGATCTGGAAAAGATAGAGGAAACGGATGGTCTAGATGACAACCAATTCGGAAGGCTAACAATTTGTAGGCAGGAGATCCTAGATATTTATAACAAGGAAGAAATCATGTGGCCACAATGGTCAAGGATTAATTGGCTGTCGGAAGGGGATGCTAACACTAAGTTCTTCCACAAAATTGTAAGCATGCGGCATAGAGACAATTTCATCCACTCCTTGGATATTGATGGAAACGAGGAACGTCAATTAGAATTGCATATTCATTAGTATTTCAAGGAAATATTTGGGCAGAACAGGGAAAACACGTGCGAGTCAGTAGAAAACCTGTGCAAACCGCTTCTGTCGGCAGTACAGGAACGCGTAACAACGCTGCAAGAACCATTCACCATGGAGGAAGTCAAAATGGCAATTTTGGGAATGGGTCAGGATAAATCCCCAGGACCAGATGGTTTTTCAGTATTCTTCTACAAGCAATTCTGGGAAACTCTGAAGAACGATATCATGGACGCCATGAATGCTTTCTATTAGGGGACATTGGACCTGGGTAGGTTGAACTATGCCAACGTCTGTTTAATCCCTAAGAAGAAAGAGGCCACAGGGATAGGGGACTTTAGACCTATCAGTCTGATCAACTGCTCGGTTAAGATCATCACAAAAACCTTAGCTAACAGGTTGAGAACTCTGATTGGGGATATCATAGAGGACTATCAGACATGATTTATTGTGGGTATGGACATTCTAGAGGGGGTGGCATTGGTATAGGAGGTGTTCCAAGATTGTAAGAGACTTAACAAATCGGGTTTATACTTAAATTAGACTTCGAGAAGGCTTATGACAAAGTAGAATGGAAATGCTTACTGGAGATTCTTAGTAGGCGAGGGTTTGGAGATAGGTGGATCGGATGGATCGAGACCTGGCTAAGTTCGGCAAAGGTTATGATATTGGTAAATGGTAAACCGGGTAAGGAGATTAGGTGTAGGCGGGGTCTTAGACAAGGGGACCCAATGTCACCACTGCTATTCACCATGGTGGCAGACGGACTACATAAGATGCTGCAATCGTATAAAGAAAATGGACTTATTAATGGGTTGGGGATGAGGAGGGGGGTTTCAGCAGTGATGAACGTGCAATATGCTGACGACACACTGATTTTCGGTGAATGCGACATGGCTCAAGCAACACTTCTCAAGTGGGGGCTATATCTTTTTGAAGAGTGGTCAGGGTTGAAAGTGAACTTCCATAAAAGCACCATCACCCTATTGGGGGAGATGGGGGAGGTGGGGGTTGCAGTTGCAAACATCTTCAACTGCACGATTAAAGCTATGCCTATTAAATATTTGGGCCTACCAATTGCGGCTGGCAAACCTAAAAGGGAGGATTGGAGCGAGTTAATTGAGAGAATAGCAATTAAGTTGGAGGGATGGAAGGGTAAGATGCGGTCGTTCGGAGGTAGGCTTGTGCTGCTCAACTCGGTTATTAGTGCCATCCCACTATATTTCTTATCATTCTACAAGATTCCAGCCTGGATGATAAGAAAAATTGACAGGCTGAGAAGACGATTCCTTTGGTATGGGTCAGGTACCAACGGGAAAGGGCACTCGTTAATAAAATGGGGGGTGGTTTGCAGATGAAAAGAATTCGGTGGGTTGGGGGTATTGAATCTCCGACAAATGAATCAAGCACTGCTACATAAATGGTGGTGGAAGCTTAAAGTTAGGGCTAAAGCTAAATGGGCTATTTTGATAGACAAAGCATACATCAAGAAAGGCTGCATGCAGATGAAGCCGAAGAATATGGCATCTATGTCCGATTTCTGACAAGGGGTATCAAGAACAAGGGACATATTTCTGGCAGGAGCTACATTCGCTATTGGAGACGGGAAATCCATCTGCTTCTGAAAAGACAAGTGGTGCGGCCCAATTTCTTTAAAGAGGAGATTTCCAGATGCTTATAAAATGGCGACGGACAAAAATGATTGGACAACAAGAAACTGGAGAAATTGAGAATGGAGACCAAGATTAAGGGGGAGACTGAACACGGAAGCTAGAAGACAAAAGGATGAGCTAATCCTCTTCTTGCAAGATTGGAAGCCGACGGAAGAGGACATTGAAGACAAGGTCTCCGGGCCGGGAGCGATGGGCGGTGGATTTTCAGTAAAAGCCACTTACAAATGGTTAAACGATGGGGGGTGCGAACACATGATCCGATTTGGAGGGTTAAAATTCCATTAAAGGTCAAGATCTTCAACTGGCTGGCTAGTAGAAAAGTAATCCTTACTCGTGACAATTTCGCAAGGCAAAAGTGGCAGGGACCAGGAGTATGTGATGTGTCAAATGGATTGCGAAACAGTTGATCACCTTCTACTTCAGTGTCAGTATGCAAGGAAAATCTGGGGAGACCTTTTAGTCAGACTGGGCATCGGGGGCCAGGCTCAGGAAACGATTAACGGGGTCTGGGGAGGGTGGAGGGATTCCAATGTACGAAAAGAACATTTAATTATATGGGATATTGGGATAGCGGCAATTTGTTGGGGTGTTTGGCTAGAAAGGAATAATAGAATCTTCAGACCAACACACAAACATATCATGCATCAACAACAACTTTTCGGTATTATTGCTAATAGTCTATTCTGGTCCCAAACGGCAGGTGTTGAAGCAACAAAGACGATCAAAGAACTGTATGCAGACATCAGCAACTCTACCAATGAAGCGGAGTCTGAGGAGGAAGGTGGGACACCAGCGGGGGAGTGATTGTCAGGCCGGAGTGGAGGTCCTCACACTTTTTTGGGATATTCCGATGATAGGAACTTTTTGTATCACCTGTAATTATTTCATTTTTTGAAGGGAATATCACTATACGGGATGGGTGTACTTTTTTGGGTCGGAGAATGAGTATCATGACCCACTGTTGGGATGCATGAATATCATCTCTCCTAGCTTTCTTGGTTGTATGTTTGATTAAAATCTCTTTAATGAAGCACGGAGGGTCTAGTGCCCACCGTTTCCAATCAAAAAACAAAGATGAGTGGAAGAATAAATACTTGGTGGCTTTGAGAGGGTCAATTCAAAAGTTCCACATGGATGACATGATGCTGAAATGATATCAACTGAAGTTCGCAATTGGCAAAATCTTAAGAAGCGGTCAAGTATGAACATATATATGGCACCAGCACACATGCTGAAAATGAAGTCTCCAATGTGCATAGCTAAGAAGACGATGAATATAATGTACAGTTGATGGGTGTAGAAGAAAAGCTCAAAAATTTTAACTCTCACAGGTCCTACCGATGTTACCCACAATAACAAACCAGCAGTGCCAGTGAGGCTAATTACTCCAGGTAAATTGACAATACCAATATCTGCCCACTCACTTATCTGCATGTATAAAAAAATAAAAAATTAAATCAAATGATATGTGAATGATGAGATCTTGAAATATGCAAAACCAGCCTAGCAATGGCCCTCTAAATAGCAAAGAACGGCAATGACTCCTTGTGGTTAATGTGAAGCACTTTTTTTATAATAGAGACGATAATCAATAGTGCAATACTAATGGAAAAATAACAAAATTAACGTAATTTCACCCAAAGCTTCTCAGTTGGCATTTCCTACCAAAAACAATGTTACCGAGTATGAAACTTTCATCGCAGCAACAAGCAGCATTCCAGCTCGATGCAAGGCATCTAAATATATTAAAAGGCCATCATAGCTTAATTTTCCCTGAAAACAAATGTTGATTTATTACTTAAACTTAACCCCACAATCTGTATCATGTATCATGTTCTCTGGACTCTGATTCTAATTGTTCAGCATGATCAGAGTAAACAAACTCCTCTATAGTAAACAAGAGGAACAAACACAAATCCTTACCCCAAAACGAAGCAATAAAATGTAAAGACTTACATGGCCAGCCAGGTTAATTAATACCTTGAATAGATTTTACATGAAATTTTATTTACTTCTCTAATTGAGATACATTTTCCTACTGCAAATGATATCAAGGTTCTATATCAATAGCAGTTTCTCATACGCTAGACTACCTTGCTTCATCTCTATCCTTTTATTTTTCTTCCTCCTTATTGAAATCTTTTTGTAAGACACTCTAATTACCATTAGATTGCACTAAGTCATCAACTCACCACAATCTATATACCTTGTTGAAATTGCCTTAAACACTAAATTGCATCATCTAATAAACTTTTTTTGTGAATCACATCATCTAATAAACATTTATAGACTGTCTTCATAAACACCACTAAGAATCTTCGATTCGGAGGATTCTATAAACTGTTATTAATTATAGTCCCAAAACACATCAATTGCTATTAGGTCCCCCAAATTTGCTGCCATCATATTGCTCTGATTCTTGTCATAAAACTGTTAGTTATCAAGTTCAAGAAGGATAATTATAATTGTTGTAAAGAAAATTCTAGAAATCATAAATTAACTTCTCAATGTGCCAGGACATAAAATAGCATAATGTATGCCAAACTCATTTGAAGCTATAACAAAAAATAAATTTGACATCTTTCCTTTTGTCAAAACCTTATGAAAATAAATAAGGGCATAAATTTTACTAAACCATCATCAGCTCTAGCACAAGCATTCACACAGTCATTGACTACAATAAATCAAGCACTGCATCATATGACGATATAATAATAATAATCATAATCATAATAATAATAATAATAATAATAATAATTATTATTATTATTATTATTATTATTATTATTATTATTATTATTATTATTGGCGAGAGAGGTGGGTGATTTCAGGCCTATCAGTTTGATTAACTGCTCAGTAAAAATCATTACGAAAGTCCTTGCAAATAGACTAGGAAGGATCATTGGGGACATTATCAACGACTATCGGACTGGGTTTATTGCAGGGAGGGATATTTTAGAAGGGGTAGCCTTAGTTCAAGAGGTAATTCAAGACACGAAGAGACGTAAGAAAGCGGGGTTTATGCTCAAATTAGACTTTGAGAAGGCATATGACAAGGTCGAATGGAAATTCTTACTGCAGATTCTTGCCAGACAAGGGTTCGAGAGTAGGTGGATCGGATGGATAAATACTTGGCTAACGACGGTCAAGGTAAAGGTCTTAGTCAACGGGGCTCTGGGCAGGGAAATTAGATGTAGGAGGGGACTGATACAAGGAGACCCACTCTCACCAATGATGTTCACTTTGGTGGCTGACGGGCTATATAGAATGCTACATGCTTACAGAGAAAATGGACTAATTAATGGCCTTGGTATGAGGAGGGGTATCTCTGAAGTTATGAATGTCCAATATGCTGATGATACTTTAATCTTTGGTGAATGCGACGTGGCACAGGCAGCATTCTTGAAGTGGGGTCTTTACATTTTTTAGGAGTGGTCAGGACTAAAGGTTAACTTCTACAAAAGCTCCATCACATTCTTAGGCGATATGGGGGAGGAGGGGAATACAATTGCCAGTATTCTTAATTGCCTGATCCAAAAATTTCCTATTAGGTACCTGGGGCTACCTATAGGGACAGGAAATATCAGGAGGGTGGACTGGAATGGTATCATCGAGAAGATAGCTAGTAGAATGGAAAGATGGAAAGGCAAAATGCTATCATTCGAGGGACTCTGATCTTGCTTAACTCGGTGGTAAGCTCTATACCGCTTTACTTTGTCATTTTACGAAATCCCAGTTTGGGTTTCAAAAAAATTTGAAAAACTTAGAAGACGATTTCTCTGGCATGGGGCGGGAGAAGGAAGGGGGTATGCGTTAGTCAAATGGGGAACAGTGTGTAGACGGAAAGAACTGGGTGGATTGGGGGATGTCAATATTCACCAAATGAACCAAGCATTACTAGGGAAATGGTGGTGGAAACTCAAAGTAAAGACTAAGTCAAAATGGGGTAGATTGGTAAAGGCGACATACATGAAGAATGGTTGCATACACCAGAAACAGAAAAATAAGGGGTCCATGTCCGGGTTCTGGAAAGGAGTTAGCCATACTAGAGACATGTTCATCTCAGGGGTGACATTCTCCATAGGAAATGGGGCTACTACATACTTCTAGAAGGATAAATGGTGTGGCACCATCAACCTAAAGAGAAGATTTCTAGAAGCATACAAATTCACAAATGATAAGTATGATAAGGTTGACAGACAGTGGAGGAATGATCAATGGAGACCAAGACTCACAGGTGGGCTAACCGGTGAGGCTAGAAAATAAAAACATGAACTTATAGGATTCTTACAGGACTGGAAGCCTACAGGACATGACCATGAAGACAAAGTTAAATGGGAAAGCGAAAAAGGGGGCGTATACTCGGTGAAATCGGCATATAAAAGGCTAAACGACAGGGGAGTTATAGTATTTGACCAAATCTGGAAGGTAAAAGTACCACTTAAGGTCAGGATATTTAATTGGTTGGCATGTAGAAATGCCATTCTAACAAGGGATAACTTGGCAAGGAGAAGGTGGCAGGGACCGGCCCAATGTGTTATGTGTAACTAGGAGAACGAAACGGTGGACCATCTACTACTGACATGCAATTTCGCGAGGCAAATCTGGGGGGGTCTACTTAACAGAATCAGGAGCTCAGGGGCAAGGCCTCAAATATTACTAGATGCTTAGGGGGGATGGAGAGAGGGGCACATTGCTAATAGAAACCTTGACATTTGGGGTATTGGAGTTGCGGCTATATGCTGGGGGTTATGGTTAGAATGGAATAATAGAATTTTTAGATTGGCACACAGACACATCATGCATCAACACATAATTTACAAGATTGCTGCTAATATCATATTCTGGTCTAAAACGGTAGGTGAAGAACAAACGAAGAAGATCAAGGATATGTACACAGACATGGTACAACCAACCAATGGGGAAGAGCCACAGGATAGGGAAGGTACACCAGAGGATGTATGATTGCAGTCAATGCTAAGGAAAGGAGATGGATGAGTTTTGATGGTGTATTTTGGGATATTGTATTTTGATGTTTGTATTTTGGTTGTCTGTAGGAGTCGGTGAGGCTCTTGTTATGGGGAGGGGAATAAGTATCATGGCCCACCTGTGGGATACATGAATATCATTGCCTGCTAGTTGGGCTTTTTGCGATGTTTATTTTGTTAAAAACTTTTTAATTAAACACGGGGGCTGCGGCCAACCTTTTTTGATCCAAAATAATAATAATAATAATAATAATAATAATAATAATAATAATAATAATAATACTAGAATAATGAGTATCAACTGGATAAAATACCAATTAGCATTCTCAAATTATCGGGGAAAAAAAGCTACTGTGGCTGCTGGGATTTTAGCCAAATTCAAGAAAAAAGCTACCGAACCTAAGAAATCGATTAAAGAGATTGAGGGATCTGGTGCCCTAGCTGCTTCAGAGCTCGACGGTGGAGGAAGGTGGAGATGGAGGTTGATGGCGTGGGAATCGAAAAGAAAGGAGAGGGGAGGAGATGGGGTGTTGGCGTTGGGATGAAGATGGCGACAGTGACAGCGACAGCAATGTCGACAACAACAACGACAACGACATCGACAGTATCAGAGGTCGGGTTTCGATTACTCCGAGATCTAGTCATGGCTGCAGCTAAAAGGATTTAGGGTTAAGGAGTGGAAGAAGATTGGGAAAGAAACTAGAAAATTTTTATTATTCTTTTCAGGAAAAGTACAACTCAGATACTTATAGGGTGAAGGCGGTGACACTACAGTACATCCATTGCAATTAGCACGTGCATAGCACGTAAAAGAGCCTCCCGCCATCATCCCTCTAAAACAGATTGAAAAATGTGCGCAATGCACGTACGACCCTGATACTCAGATACAGACTCGATAAGGAAAAAAGAACAAAACAAATGGTAAGTGCAAGGTAAGGTGAACCCATCAGATCTCAGGGACTCCTGGCCGTGACTCCGTCGACTAAGAACCTGCCGTCATCCCTTACAACTCCTCCCCCCTTAGTAGAGAACTTGCCCCGAGTTCGAAATCTAGAAATCTGCGTCGAATGTCATCTATGTCAACCCAAGAAGCATTCTCTATACCTGTGTTTTTCCATTTGACTAGTAACTCAATTCCCATCTGATTTTTCTTTTTGAATACTCTCCTACCTAGAACAACCTCCATTGTCTCATGGTCGTCTTCTTTAACCCACCAGGTGGGAAATCCAGAAAAAACATTGGGGATGTGATCTCCGTGACATTTCTTGAGCTTTGAGACATAGAAAACTGGATGTATGACTGCTCCCTCTGGCAACTGAAGACGATATGCAACAGAACCCACCCTCTCAGTCACCCAATAAGGTCCAAAAAACCTTGAAGTGAGTTTCTGGGGTGTTGGGTTTCGAAGAGAAGTTTGTTTGTAAGGTTGGAGCTTTAAAAACACCAGATCGCCCACTGCAAATTCTCTCTCAGTACGCTTCCTATCAACAAAAAACTTCATGCGCTCCTGAGCTTCGGCTATGTTATCCTTCAACATCTTCAAAATAGAGTCTCTAGACCTCAACTCTTCCTCCAACGTAGGTAGACTTGCCGTCCCTCGAACATTCTGAAGTACTGATGGTGGTTGCCTACCATACACTCCTTCGAATGGTGTTATTCCCTTCGATGCGTGCCAATTGGTATTGAACCAAAACTCAGCCACGCCAACCACTTCACCCAATCAGTGGGTTTTTGGCTACAAAAACAATGCAAGTACAATTCCAAGGCCTTGTTCACGATCTCTGTTTGGCCACCACTTTGGGAATGGTACGCTATGGAGTGATTGAGTTTGCAGTTCTGCACCTTGAAGAATTCCTTCCAAAATCTGCTAATAATAAGTGGATCACAATCGCTCACAATACTTCTGGGCATACCGTGTAATTTGTATATGTTATCAATGAACACTTGAGCTATCGACTGGGCTGTATAAGGGTGTGAGACTCCTATGAAATGAGCGTACTTAGTTAGGCGATCAACGACCACCATCACCACTTTTTTTTTCTTGATTCTTGGGTAAACCTTTTATAAAATCCATAGAGATATCCTCCCAAATACGATCAGGGATGAGAAGAGGGTGAAGCAGGCCTGCAGGTTGAGTGTTTTCATTTTTACTCACCTGGCACACTAAACACTTCTTAACCCATTGCTTAATGTCCCGATTCATTCTCTCCCATTTGAAATCCCTCTTGACCCTCTGTAGGGTTTTGTTAAACCCAGAGTGACCCCCCAATCTCGATGTGTGATGATCAAAGAAAATCAAATGCCTCACAGTGGCCTAAGGGCTAACCAGTATCCTTCCCTTGTAATACTAAACCCCCCTGCATTTCTGTACAAATCAGGGTTCACTTGCCTTGCCTGTAGTTTCTCTTGCAATGCTGCGAAGTAGGAGTCCTCCACAACAATCTGTTTGATATCTTCTAACCATTTAGGCACGATGAAGGTGATATCACAACAGGTCTCCCCTTCTCCTTCTCTCTTCGACAAGCCATCTGCTGTAGAATTTTCAATTCCCTTTTTATACTCCACAGTGAATGTATAACCCAATATCTTCCAAAGCCACTTCTCTTAAATCTCTGTATTGATCCTTTGATCCAGTATATGCTTAATACTTCTTTGATCATTTCTTATTGTGAATGTACTACCCAACAAATATTGCCTCCATTGCTTGACAACGTGTAATATGGCAAAAACTTCTTCCTCATAGGTTGAGAGTACCAACAGTCTACCCTTTAAACCTTTACTCATATAGGCAATAGGGTGTGAATCTTGCATGAGTACTGCTCCAATTTCTGATTGAGATGCATCTGTTTCTAAAACAAATGGCTTGGAGAAATCAGGTGGCTTCAAAACAGGGGTTGTTACCATGGCTTTATTTAGATCTTGGAAAGCTGTGGTTGCTGCAAAGCTACACTTAAAAGCATTCTTCTTCAGGAGTTGAGTGAGGTGGAAGTGTTAGAGCTTCATTGAAGACTTCAGGGAATTCTTGAATGACGTGTTGTAAATCTTTAGCCTTAGTGTGCATTGGAGACTTACTCTTGTCCTCCTCCTCTTCTAACACACTTTCTTGGATTTGAATCATATATGCTTGGCAAATGCAGTGATTCAATTTAGAAAGCTTTTGAGCATACATGAGTTGCATTTGGGAATTGATGATTCCCTGCAGCTTCTTCACCTTCCCTTCCAATTTAAACTCCATAGTCATTAGAGAGAAATCCATGGTTACTGGGCCTAGCGACCTTAACCAATGTGCTCCCAAAACCAACTGTGCAGGACCAAGAGGCAAGAGCAAGAGCTCCGCTTGCAGTTCCACCCCTTGTACAACAAAATTCACACTAAAGACCTTGCCTTCGTTGTACATATTCTGGTGTAACACCTCGAATTTGTAAAATACCAAAAAAAAATTTATACTCGTTTTTATATTCCTGGAGTGGTGAGAATTTATTTGGTGTATTTTTATTTTAAAATATTGATGTTGGTGTCCAGATTTGTGTTAGATTGATATTAATGTTATATTAGAGTTAAGGGTTGAGATTTTATGTGAAGAAATATGGTTGATTTTTATTTTATCATTCTGGGGGATTATTATAAGATAATTTTAGTGTATTTTATATTGTTCATATTATTAAAGTATAGAGTTGGGTTTATTTTAAATATTTTTGAGACTTGAGGGCTTATATGTAATATTCCCTATTATTAATTAATTATTTAGTTAGTTATTTTTAAAGAACCCCTTCCATTTCTTCTTCCTCCTCCTTTCTTTTCTTCTCCTAATCCCAACCAAAAACCCCAAGGCCGAAACCCACTTTCGGCCATGTCTTTCCCCACCCAAATCCGCTTCATTTCTCTACTATTTCTAAATTAATTTGAGGAGTAAGCTAAGCGATGGGTGCTCTTCCTCATGGCGGTGTTGGTTTTTCAAGAAGATTATAAGAAGGTATGAGAAATTGAATGTTAGTTTATTAAATTGTATGCTTTTTATTTCTTTTACTAGAAATTGATGTAGGGAGGTGTAGAGAGCACATAGAATATGTTAGTAGTTAGAAAGTATGCAAATCTTGGTGAAATTGTGACATGGTGATTTTGGCATAAAGCCAACTTTTAAAAATAGGTGAAGTTAGGTAAGAAACTTGCTTTTAGTGAGTTCAAAAATGCCTATGAGGTTGTGGAGTAGTGTGAGGGTGTTAATATGAATTTAGAGTGAATGTTGCAGACTTAGAACATAATGGAAATGATTGAGAATGAAAGTATAATTTATATGCATGCTGGGTGTTCGGTGAAATGCCAGAGCGAGATTGAGTTGAGAATTTGTTACATTCGGAGGTGTAACTGAGTCTTATTATTAGTATTAACCCTAATTTGAGACATTAAGAAAAAGGGGATTAAAGAAATTAGGAAACAGGAAATTTTCTTATTAGAAAGCCTCCGATCATTATGTGAGTTCTTGCTTCAGCATCCAAATTTGAAATCCGTCAATGTAGCTTGTCTACTTATGTTATTTTTGACGTGTGGGTGAAGACGGATTCGAATTTGGAGATTCATAGGTCGAGTTTTGAGTTTTATGCTAATCGGTTTTATAATTTTCCATTTAGGTGGAAAAAGTTGAACTTCGACTGGCTACCGGGCGGACGTGGGACATCGTTTGCTTGATCCGTCAAGTGAGTATGTTATATCTACATATATTTTATGTTGTGGCCAAATTTCGTGGCTTTTTGATATATTTCGTAGAAGCTATGCTAAAAGTTGATTTTGAAGGAAAATACGGATTTTTAAGGGCCCGAAAATGAGTTTTTGTGATATTTGGTGAATTAACTATTTTGAGTATATAAAACCTATATTATGAATTAGTGTGATGTGTTTAAGCATAAAAATCAAATATATTAAACGGTTTATGCATATTTTTACCCCGTGCATGTTTTGGGGTATATAAGCCAATATAGGTGATTTGGTATATGTGAAGCCTTGGGTATGGGCTAATATGCTATGGATGAATGTTATGAGATGTAATTAGATGAAATTAGTGATCGTGGTCAGGTTCTGGAAACCCGTGTATGTGTAATGCATGTTTGTGCATGTTTTGGGGCATATAGACCCATATAGGTGATTTTACTTACATGGAGCATTGTGTATGAGCTAGCATGCTATAATTAGTTGTTATGGAGTTCAATTAGACGAAATAAGTGACTGTGGCCCTATCTCTTGGAAATCTGCAAATGTGATGTATGCTTGTGATATACATGTAGATGATAATGATGTGATGTGATATTATCCAGACTATGTGTCTGTGGTGCAGTGCATATATATGATAATGAGATGTGATGTGATATTACCCAGAGTATGTGTCTGTGGTACAGTGGTTATTACCCAGACTATGTGTCTGTGCTGCAGTGGTTATTATCCAAACTATGTGTCTGTGCTGCAGTGGTTATTACCCAGACTATGTGTGTAATACCCCAGATTTGGCAGCGAACAGTCGACTGGTCGATGGTTCAGTCGACTGGTACTGCAAAGTTGAGACGGATTTGAGAAGATATTGAGAAATTTAGTCCCACATGGGAAGTTTGATATGATAATTTGAGTATAAATACTATTAGCCAATGATCAAGAGTCACCTAATTGGTTAACCACCTTTTAAGAGGGAGCCTGTGGTGGGCAGTTGTACTACATAGTATCTAATTTGTCTTATAAAAATATTAAAATTTTCTGAGTATTGGGGCGGGGCGTTACAAATGGTATCAGAGCCGACTTTCGACACCGGGTGTAGTAGAGGTCAGTATGATCTGCGGTGCTGAGAGTCATTGATCTCCGGGGTCGGGTATATTCTACGGTATTGAGAGTCACAGGTAGTGATTGATAGCCGGGTATCCGATCTGCGGTGTTGAGAGTGATTGATCTCCGGGATCGACTATACTACATCGGCTAGAAAGGGCGGTCCTACACTAGATGTGTGCCCTGTACTTAGCGAGGATGCTGATTTCTAAGGGGGGGTGTATGTAATACCCCAGATTTGGCAGCAAACAGTCGACTGGTCGATGGTTCAGTTGACTGATACTGCAAAGTTGAGACGGATTTGAGAAGATATTGAGAAATTTAGTCCCACATGGAAAGTTTGATATGATAATTTAAGTATAAATACTATTAGCCAATGATCAAGAGTCACCTAATTGGTTAACCACCTTTTGAAAGGCAGCCTGTGGTGGGCAGTTATACTACATAGTGTCTAATTTGTCTTATAAAAATATTAAAATTGTCTGAGTATTGGGGCGGGGCGTTACAAATGGTATCAGAGCCGACTTTCGACACTGGGTGTAGTAGAGGTCAGTATGATCTGCGGTGCTGAAAGTCAATGATCTCCGGAGTCGGGTATATTCTGCGGTATTGATAGTCACAGGTAGTGATTGATAGCCGGGTATCTGATCTGCAGTGTTGAGAGTGATTGATCTCCGGGATCGACTATACTACATCGGCTAGAAAGGGCGATCCTACACTAGATGTGTGCCCTGTACTCAGCGAGAACGCTGATTTCTAAGGGGGGTGTATGTAATACCCCGTATCGGCAGCGAACAGTCGACTGGTACATTAAGCAGTCTACTGCTACTGCATAGTTGGGCCGGATTGGTTGGGCCAAATTTGAGAAGGATTTGAGAAATTTAGTCCCACATGGGAAGTTTGATATGATAATTTGAGTATAAATACTATTAGCCAATGATCAAGAGTCACCTAATTGGTTAACCACCTTTTAAGAGGGAGTCTGTGGTGGGCAGTTGTACTACATAGTATCTAATTTGTCTTATAAAAATATTAAAATTGTCTGAGTATTGGGGCGGGGCGTTACAAATGGTATCAGAGCCGACTTTCGACACCGGGTGTAGTAGAGGTCAGTATGATCTGCGGTGCTGAGAGTCATTGATCTCCGGGGTCGGGTATATTCTACGGTATTGAGAGTCACAGGTAGTGATTGATAGCCGGGTATCCGATCTGCGGTGTTGAGAGTGATTGATCTCCGGGATCGACTATACTACATTGGCTAGAAAGGGCGGTCCTACACTAGATGTGTGCCCTGTACTTAGCGAGGATGCTGATTTCTAAGGGGGGGTGTATGTAATACCCCAGATTTGGCAGCAAACAGTCGACTGGTCGATGATTCAGTTGACTGATACTTCAAAGTTGAGACGGATTTGAGAAGATATTGAGAAATTTAGTCCCACATGGAAAGTTTGATATGATAATTTAAGTATAAATACTATTAGCCAATGATCAAGAGTCACCTAATTGGTTAACCACCTTTTGAAAGGCAGCCTGTGGTGGGCAGTTATACTACATAGTATCTAATTTGTCTTATAAAAATATTAAAATTGTCTGAGTATTGGGGCGGGGCGTTACAAATGGTATCAGAGCCGACTTTCGACACTGGGTGTAGTAGAGGTCAGTATGATCTGCGGTGCTGAGAGTCAATGATCTCCGGAGTCGGGTATATTCTGCGGTATTGATAGTCACAGGTAGTGATTGATAGCCGGGTATCTGATCTGCAGTGTTGAGAGTAATTAATCTCCGGGATCGACTATACTACATCGGCTAGAAAGGGCGATCCTACACTAGATGTGTGCCCTGTACTCAGCGAGAACGCTGATTTCTAAGGGGGGTGTATGTAATACCCCGTATCGGCAGCGAACAGTCGACTGGTACATTAAGCAGTCTACTGCTACTGCATAGTTGGGCCAGATTGGTTGGGCCAAATTTGAGAAGGATTTGAGAAATTTAGTCCCACATGGGAAGTTTGATATGATAATTTGAGTATAAATACTATTAGCCAATGATCAAGAGTCACCTAATTGGTTAACCACCTTTTAAGAGGGAGCCTGTGGTGGGCAGTTGTACTACATAGTATCTAATTTGTCTTATAAAAATATTAAAATTGTCTGAGTATTGGGGCGGGGCGTTACAAATGGTATCAGAGCCGACTTTCGACACCGGGTGTAGTAGAGGTCAGTATGATCTGCGGTGCTGAGAGTCATTGATCTCCGGGGTCGGGTATATTCTACGGTATTGAGAGTCACAGGTAGTGATTGATAGCTGGGTATCCGATCTGCGGTGTTGAGAGTGATTGATCTCCGGGATCGACTATACTACATCGGCTAGAAAGGGCAGTCCTACACTAGATGTGTGCCCTGTACTTAGCGAGGATGCTGATTTCTAAGGGGGGTGTATGTAATACCCCAGATTTGGCAGCGAACAGTTGACTGGTCGATGGTTCAGTCGACTGGTACTGCAAAGTTGAGACGGATTTGAGAAGATATTGAGAAATTTAGTCCCACATGGGAAGTTTGATATGATAATTTGAGTATAAATACTATTAGCCAATGATCAAGAGTCACTTAATTGGTTAACAACCTTTTGAGAGGTAGCCTGTGGTGGGCAGTTGTACTACATAGTATCTAATTTGTCTTATAAAAATATTAAAATTGTCTGAGCATTGGGGCAGGGCGTTACAATGTGTCTGTGGTGCGGTGTTCCCTCGCTAGTTCGGCTAGGAGGAAGACGTAGCCTCGGACGTGTAAGACTCTATGTGAGCATCGTTCCGTGTGTTTTATTGAGCTATCGACTTTCAGTATATTAGGATATTGTAACTCACTGGTCGACAAACTAATAAAATAAATAAGTGTAAATAAGAATGAGAAAGTAAAGAAAGTGAAAAGTGAATTGTAAATGTGAAAGAAAGTGGTTGTGAATGAAAATGAATGTGGAGGAATACGAGTTATGAGTTTGTGTATGGAAAGAAATGTTAAATGAGGTATGTGGTTGATCTGATATCGGTAATGTGTAATGAAAATGAAGAATAAAGTAAAGTGTAAGATGCAAAGAATTAAAGTAAATTAATAACCAAGCTATCGGCTTGAGATGTGATGTAATATTACCCAAGTTCTACTTGGGGTACTGATTATTACCCAAGCTATCAACTTTGGGGGTGTGATATATTATTGCCCAAACTATGTTTGGGATATGGAGTATATTGTGATGAGAATGAAAGTGAAATTAATGGCGACTTGAGATATAAATGACAATGAAAGCAAGATTAATTTTATTATAAGATTGAGTTGTAACTAAAGTGATATAATGAGATGAGAATGAGTTCTAAAACATGTTTTTAATGCAATAAGAATGAGCATTCACATAAGTGATACAGTGATGATGTGATGAAATGCGGGTAAATTGTAATGTGTAATGAGACGTTATGTTTGTGTTATACTACATGAATGAATGTGGTATTATGGGAATGAATGCTTATGTTTATGATGTGATATGTGATATAGTACAATAAAATAAATACTAATACAGAGTGGTTATGAAAATGGTTATTAAAGAACGTATGTTGTGATATGAGTTTGTGTACCTTGGAAGTGTGTCGGGGAACTACTCGCTTGCTATTTCCGTGGGAATGGTGGGAACTACCTGCCTTGGCACAACTTCCAGGGTGAATGGGTGAGTTGATCATATAATACAAGTAAATGAAGCGCATGGCTAAATAAAGATGAAGAAAATATGTAGTAGCATCCTGTGATTATATATATATAAATAAAGAAATGGTGATATGACGATAATTGTGGAAAGATGAATATTTGTGTTAGGAAATTTAAATCGAAAGATAATGAATTGTATGTGAATTAGTACTATGCAAATGTAAAATAAGGATATATATGCGGTTAGTGTGATGTATATAGTGAAATATGTGAAGTCATGGATATGTATACAGTTGGATGCAGATTTGAAGAGTACTTTGGTATAAATCGTATTGGTGATATTTTTATGTTCAGACTCCTGGTTAAACCTTCTTATCTTTATGTTTGTAAGTTCAATTCATTTTCTTTATACAATTTAATTTATTTATTACACTAGTAATTATACTCACACCAGAAATGGCTTACCCCTATTGTTTTCTAGGGGTTAGAGGGGTCCCTCCCTGAGGGTGGACAACCCTAACTCTCCTGTAGGTTTGCTAGCAACCCGGCAAGGTAGATATAGAGTTAGATATTATATTCTTGTTGAAATGATAGATTCTATGTACTTTGCATATAAAGAAATGTGGATAGTTAATGTATTATTTTGTATTAAGGTGAGGTTATATAGATATAGTACTGTAATGAGGTAAGAAAGCTTGTACCCACCTCGTTGTGGAGTATTGGGTGCTGTGTTTGGTTTTTAGATAGTTTTTTTTCTACAGTTTTTCTAATACTTATATAAGTTTTCAAAGAAAATTTATGATCTTTAATTTATAATTGATATTCTATTATGAGTTTGGCCCCCAGTGCATGATATTTATATTGCCTGTGTGATTCTGCTCATTTTGGCCTGGGGAGCCTATGATTATATTGTCTGTGTTGTGAGCTACAGAATTTTGAGCAGAATTCCGTAAGATTTTTGTGTTTCGGGGCAGAAATTTCAGGGGAGACTTTGCCAAAATTTTATTTGAAATATACCTATCTTAGTTTATATTTAAAGTGATATAGAAATTGAAAGACTAGAATATAGAGGTTTGGTTTTTTTTTTTTTTAAATGGGGTGTTACATCTGCCCATTAGCTACTGTAACCCTGTATCGAGGTTCATTCATGATAGTTAGATTAGCTCTGAGTGCAGTTTGGGGGTCAAGATAGTTATGTGTAGAGCTGGAGTCAATGAGTATATTTACTTCCTTCCCACTAATTCTCCCATCACTACAAACAAAGAAGGCTACACCGGCGGTTTTGTTCGGCTTCACCGGCGTTTATAAACGCCGGTGAATACCGTACCGGCGATTTGAGGAGCGCCGCACCAACCGCCGGTGGTGCGCGTGCCGGGGTTTCTTGGCCAACTTTCCCCGGCGCTTTGGTAACCGCCGGTATATATAATCTATGGGCCGGCGCTTGTAAATGCGCCGGTGAACACAGTTTTTCATTTTATTTAAAAAAAGAAATTAAATCTACCCCGGCGGTTTGGAAACGCCGGGGAATAGTTTTTATTTTTAAAAAAAAAAAAGAAATTATCCCTACCCCGGCGGTTCGGAAACGCCGGGGATATATATAATTTTTTTTTAAAAAAAATGAAAAAAAATAATTTTCATGAATAACCACCGGCGTTATGGAAAACGCCGGGGTTGTTTTGAATATAAAAAAAAAAAAAAAAATCTGTATATATATGCAGATTTTTTAATATATGAAAATGTTGCTAGTAAACCCAAATTTATACTCAAAATTTTACACGCACACTCATGGAAATGAACAATAAAAAATTTAGCTGACAAAATTCAATATATATATTTCATATTGATCAACATACACAACTTCAGATGTTTAAAGTTCTGTAAAATTCATAATCGTCGACAACAATAACCAAAGTATCAAGTTATACATATACCATGTTTACATCAATAAAGTTCTAACAAGTTTGATCATACAAACTGATTGCACCACAAAAAAAGACCAAAAAATGACTTGCAATTAGTAGATTTTTTTAATTGGTACGCCTTCTTAAGTCGTTGCTTCCATCATGCTCGCTTTGGTTCTCTGGATTTGCCCGACTTGAATAAGTTGGTATTCTATTCTGAAATTGTAACAAAAAAAATATGTAATAATTTTGAAGATTGACTTGGAGTATGAATATATAGAATGATCATAGCATGCATGTTCTTTTATCTGATATCACTATATCAGTTATATGATTATTTTTTTCCCAGTTCAAAGTTGAAAAAAGCTGATATATGAAAACAAGGGCATTCATCCTAGCTACCTTGAGATACACATTCTGATCGAGGTTATGCAAGAAACTGCATGCTTTGCAATTCATGTACACGAATATATGCCTGTTATAACCGTAAGATAGGACATCACAGAATGCACAACTGCAAGTACGTACTTCCCAAGTGGAAGGAACTTTGTATGCAACCATCAGAAACCGATCTAGTGACAAATTAACTAAAAATAGACAATCAAATAGTAGCCAGAAACACACAATTATGAGATTGTATAAAAAATAAACTAAAAACAAAGAACGAGAAAAGAGGAATTGTAGAACTGTACACCTAAATTTGGGAAGAATTAGTTGGAACTCTACGGTGCTAAACTGAAATAGCTGGGATTCTAAGGCCCATACTGGTGAGAGTAATTTAATTTATAACCATTATAAATAATAATACTTGCGATCGAGAGTAAATGGATCTGTTGAATTAATTTCAGCAAACAAACTCAGGAAAATGGATTTGACAAATAAGTATTCTAAAGCATCTTTATTACTGTGTTTGTTCATATCAGCAATTACAGCAAGCAAGGCAGCTTTTCTCAATGTGGTGGAGCGTGGGGCAGTAGCAGATGGCAAAACAGATAACACGAAGGTGAAGTAAAACTAGGCTTCTCTACTCATTCATCAATTATATATATATATATATATATATATATATATATATATATATATATACCTGTAGCTTTACTAGCATTTAATTTGATAAACAAAGTTATATATATATTCATCAAAACCCAGAACAGGATCAATTCCAATCAAATTAAGCTCATGATAATCCAACTGTGAAATTTGATCATGGGACTCGATTGGAATTTGATCTAACCATCATGATAGTTGATCTCATATATAGATCACTAGCATTTGGTAAATCGTTTTTCACAGAAGAGGTTAAATTAATGTTTGTACCATGAGCAAGGAACAAGTTACATCCAAAAGCTTAAGGACAAAAGTTACCAGGTTATGATTCTTTGTCATCTTAGACATTTTATTAATTTATGAGATGACATTATGGGTTCAGGGTATAATTTAATCATATTATTAAAGCAAAGTAATCAAGTATGTTCCGAAAAATATACTTGTAAATGTGATTCAAAGAAATAAAATGAGTTTAAAAAAACAATTTCTAACCTGTGTCGGAATGGCTGGTTCGGGATTTTGTTGCCTCACCAAAGCTGCAACTACCTCTTTAAGCTGTGACACATCTGACCTTAGAGAGCGTAACTCCTCGTCTCTCGGATCCTCAGCACTAGACGCATGAGCTTTGAAGACTTCAGTAGGCGTTGGGCCTAAACCCATTCCACGCACACGGCCAGGGCGCTCAGGGCCTCTTGTTTCGAGCAAAGCATGACGCTGAAGTGATAATGCGTCAAAGTCAGTTGTGGTAGAGTCGGGGGCCATTGTGGAAGACAGTTCAGCATACTTGACTCTGGCAGTGCTCTGTTAAATTACAAATTGACATAAAATTATATAAGTTATTTACTTCTATAAGCGACTTAACAAATCAAAGAACACATACTTCATGAAGAAAAATTACCGATATCATCGCAGCTGTTGTGGAAACAAATTGGCCATCTGATTTCTTGTGGGTCGCGTCAAAAAAATCTAGATCGCCAAACTTGTCTGCACCGTGTTCCTCAACCTTTAATTAATAAATCACAGATATAAGAAACTTTATAATCTTTGTATATTCATTAGTGAAAAAAAAGGCTTAACACATACCAATCTCTCACGAACTCTAGCGAAGCTACTAGTTCCAGCAGTGTGCAATACATCCTGTTTTCCTCGACTTGCCGAACCAATTTCAGACCTTTTCTGCACATTTCAGATAATTACAACTCAATCAAAATAAGTTTAAATAATCAAATGCAATGTACTATATGCAATAATCAATACGCACTTTAAAGAGACTGGCAGAATAGTTTGAATACTAAAAAATGGACAGAGAGAGAAATTTAAATAGTTTGAATACCTTTCCCTCTGGAGAACTCCAAAAATGAACAAGGTAGTGCCAATCGGAAGGATTAACATTGGGGGGGACAACCATTGCATTCTCGGCTACGGACTTATTTTCATCGAAAAATGCCGCTTTCAATTCACATTTCCAGTCTCTCCACTTCTTTCCCATTGATTTATTCAACCATTTCTTATCAAGATTGTCGGGGTATTGAAATTTTTGCTGTATAATATGATTGATTAGCAAATATATAGGTAGGAACAAGTAATCTAAAGTATCATCCTCCAGTATATCAAACAATATCAAATTTCAGCTGATAATAAAATGCATTGGCCAAGTCAAATTAATTGAAAAAAAAAATTGCCTACTGATCAATGATACCAGATGCATCAAAATGAACAAATACTTAAATGAACAAATTCAATATATGCTCCTCGATTCTATGATGACATTCAGTTTTACTGTTAGGGAAGGAGGATATCGTTCAATTTTACATTTTCTTTCTTTTGCTATAACATATCAATCGAATCTCTGTATCTTCTGACAGTCAACTATAGTATTGTGTCACTTGGAGTTTGATTGCTATATGCTTTTTCTCTTTTCTGTTTGATTGCTAGATTGATTGCAGTCTACTATTGCTAGTTTGACAACTATAGTTGAGTTTGAAACAAGTGTAGATGACAGTCAACTATAGTTTGATTGCTAGATTGTAATGTTGAAATTTATTTAAGTGATTCTCTTTTCTGTTTTAGTAGGCATGTTTTGCAGTTGAAGTTTTGGCATTTTTGTTATATGCATTGTGGGTGAGCTAAGCATATATCTACATCTCACACCAAACCTAACACTTAATTTGTGGACTGGTCATCTACACTTGTTTTTCAAATTGCACGCATTTGTTGCTGTTGCTAGACCAAACATCTTGTGTTTGTCACACAAATGGTCATAACCTAATTTCGAAGGGCATATTATTATGTTTGAAGCATGAAAACCAAGATTCATATGTTCTTTGACCTCCTAAATGGGTATTGAACAGAGGAGACACTTTCTCATTGATATAAGTTTGAATATTTAAACTGCAAGTCATCTCTTTCATATGCAGTACATGTAAAGAACTAGAGGTAGTTTCTTCTCTCGTAGCCTTATTTTTATTATTTTCATGCTCACTTAACAAAGAATTACTTGAGGTACATATTCGACCACAGAACTTAACAAAGAATTTGCTCTAATTAAATCGAAATACATTTATGAGAAACTTAAACAAAGAAACTTAAAGCATAATACCTTGATTGTATTGATGGCAATTGTCTTAGACGTCGCCGGAATTTTTGACCACCTGTCGTAAGACAATGGTAGTATTTGACCATTTCTTGCAATTACCCCTATGAAATTAGCAAATGTAGATGCTTCATCGCCCACAGGTTGGTTTGCGGGGTTGACGGACACCACAATTTTGTCGTTCGGCTGACGCTTCCAGACATCTGCCATCCTCGTCGGTCCCCTGTTTTTTTTTATTGGCGGTGCACTCCCCTCACCGATCTCAAATTGAGTGTCAATCTCCATCTCTTCTGGAGACTGTCCCTGCACATCCCCCGTGATTGGTGTTGGCGAGAGACACCTTTTTTTAGTTCGTCGAGGCATTTTTCACTAACAAAAAACATCATATTAATTGCAATGTGGATAAAACCACTTTCATAAACAAACAAAATATATCCATCAGTTGTAATATATCCATCAGTATCAGTCATATTAAAGAAACATATAGAGTAGCAAAGTGTAATATCCATCAGTTGTATTTATCCATCAGTAGAAACATATATCCATATAGTATACCATATAAAGAAACATATAGAGTAGAAACATATAGAGGATATTCCAATTAGATGGAGTAATAGTATACATACACATCCTTACAATGCACAGAAACACAGCTTGTGCGCAAATATGTGACTCACACAAGTACGTGACAGCTATGTGGTGGTCAATTAACAGACGATACTTGATATAGGGATCCTCAGATACAACCCCTAGCACAAACAGGTACAAGTCTAAGCTTTAATGTTGACTTGAAGATCGAAGATTGGTGATCCTATATATGTGCATGTTTAATTGTAAATGTCTCTTTCCTCCAGTTATCATGAATAATACAATTTTAGATATTCAAAAAAATTTAAGATCATCTGTGTATAGATCTTTAAGATCAGGTCTGTGTATAGATCTGTAATTTTTTAAAGAATCACGACAAAAAGAAGAATTTAAGAAATTACAAGACTAATAAAACAATTTAAAAAATTAAAAACAATTATAGAATAAAATATCTACTATTAATTTTGAAGCAAGAGAAAAGCATTCTGCAACACTAACAAAGCTAAAGGATGGACTAAAAGGGGAGATTCAGTGACTTTTTCCCAACAATGCTCAGTACAGAATCAGTCAAAACATAGTGAAGATTCATCGAGATGTTTATCTTTTTCAATATCATCTTGACACTAAAGGATTAAAATATAACCATAAAAAACAATCATATAAGAAAATATGTCGCTTTAAAATGCTAAAGCTAAAGGAAAGACTACTATGGGAACTCTAGTGAGTTTTTTTCCCAATAGTGTTCAGTATAGAAACAATCGAAGGGTCAAATCCATTCAATCTTTATACAGCATAAATTTCATTCTTCTTATTAAGTTGCACTAGGTTTCTTCTATCCGTAAAAAATATTTATATATTTCAGAAAATGAGAAAAACATATATACATGTTGTATAATTATAGAAAGAGAAGCAGTCACTAAATCATGATATATTTGCATACTACATGCTGGAAAGGACTCACAATGAATGCAAATTTTGTAAATTTTGAGCAATCACGGTACAATGGTGTACTAGCATCTTCCATTAACTTAGTAAAGGCTTCATATTCTTTATTTACTTCAGAATCTTGTCTTTCCTCTTCCAATCCTCCACTAATGTCTACAGTTACTGTTGGCTCGTTATGGACTTGTGTTGTTGGACTATTGGAGTGTGTTGGATTGTTACGAATTCCAAATGCATCCCGCAATAAATCTTGCATCTCATCGGCTACATTTAAGTCGTCATTTGAAATGTGCTCGTCTTCATCTTCTAACACACCCGGTTCAACCGGAATTGCCTGGGCATGCTCTCCATGGCAAAACCATTGTGTGTACCCTTGGAGAAAACCATTAATCACCAAATGTGTTTCAACTTCGACGCATGTCTTCAGATGACAGTTAGTACACCGCCGGCATGGACAAAGAATCAAATTTGGATCACGAGAATTATTCTTGGCAAAAATAATAAAATCTTTAACGCCGTCCCGATACTCCTTTGATAATCGTGATTTGCTCATCCAGCTTTTATCCATTTCAACAATATCACTAAATCTGAAATTAAAATTTCATATATTTAAATATTAATAACATCTACCTTACTATGTTGATTGGTAATTTCAGTAATATTAATAATATTAATAAAGATTGAATGAATATTCAATAATATTAATAAAGATTGAATGAATATTCACTGTTGTATTAATTTCAGTAATTTTCCAAATCCTGTTAGTACATATTATGAGGGCAATTCATGCTGTTCTCTGTATATGTTCCTTCAGACAGGACTGTGTAATTTTTAATTATTATTTCTTAATATCAGGATTTTAATTTAATCTGAGGATAGGTTGTTTCTTTGATTACAAAATAGGCCAAGTTCAGTTTAAACTCTAGACATGCACATGGAATTAGTATCTACAATTACTCATTGGAATCTATTCCAGGTATCCGAAGGCAATTGAGATATTTGAAACAATATCACGCCATTACATGCAGGAAAATCTGCTTAAGTATAGTGTAAAGGGGATGCTCTTAAATGCTGGCATTTGTCAACTATGTAGAGGAGATGTTGTAGGAATCACCAATGCTTTAAAGCGATATCAGGTTTCATAGTGCTTTTACATAGTAATGATTGAATGCTGCTTTTCTGATTGTTCAGTAAGAACTCTAATTCTTTTGACGTAATTGGTTGTACAGGAACTTGATCCGAATTGAAATTATGACCATTTCAATATGGTCATAATTTGTAGTCTCCTTTTGCTTTGAATAATCAGTATGGAGAGCATCATATGATCTTACAACTAATATTTTCAATGCTTCATCATGATATTTGGATATCACCAATGCGAGACATACACATCGGATCTTGCAAAATCTCAAACTAATTGGGAAAAATTAAACTTGAGCCAAAACTTATTACATGCTTATTTTATCTATCCAAGGAAAAAATAACAGCATGTGGAGTATTTAGATTATAAGTACAGCTTGAAGGTCTTCATGTAATTTGACGTCAACCCATGCTTTTAATGTCTAACATAAATGATGACAATCAATGCGATGCATTATAAGGTACACCTGCATCTAAGCAGTGTTTGGAGTTGTTCTGTAAAAATGAGTCAATAATGAACAGCTACATATTAGATGGACCTATTTAAGACTATCCTTTCGGAATAGCAAAGTAATGATCATTCACTATCATACCTTTCTTATTGTTTTATGGCAGATAAATACAAGAGTTGCTTTCTACTACAGAATTACAAATATTCTTCTGAATAAAATGATACATGAGTATAAGTCCAAGCAGCCTATAAGTCCAAGCAGCTACATGAGTTGCTTTCTACTGTCTATTCATAACTTGCTTTCTACTATCTATAAAATGATACATGAGTTGCTTTCTACTATCTATTCATGCGAAAACCCAACCCATTCAGAAGTCAAATCCTAATTAGTCCACAAGTATTGTGATTCAACTAGATGGCGACTTAATTAATAAATGGACATGCATATATATATATCTTATCTAAATGTACAGCAGGCAAAGGGTATGGGGCACGTATATGCTTGTCCTTAAACAGCTAGCTCTACAGAAAGATACAGAATTAAACTACATATAGGAAATGGAAATGGTCGCAGTTCAATTAACTAATCTTCTTAATTAATTGGTAAATATATAATGTTAGCTAGCAACTGAAACTGTACTACTGTACACTTTCCAAACTTCCAGGTTCCCTTCATGTCAACCATACAGGGTCTTGCTATACAAATACAAACTCAAGTATAAATCCAAGTACAAATACAAATAGAAATATATAATACAAATACGAAATAGAGAGAAAGCTGATATTTTTGTAGGTTGTTGGGAATTTGTAAGCAAAGACCAAAACTAATCAACAAAATAATTACATTAACTATCCTGCCATTCTGTTTGAGGAAATGAACAAAGTGGGAACTGATTGGGTACATCAATCCCTTTTAAACCAAAACATGGACGATTAATTCCAAGTCTGTGTCAGGATGTGTTGGATGGTTAAAAACCAACTAATTCAACTAATTCATAACTGTCAAACCTACTCTAAGCGAATGCATCCACTTAATTATGTTTAAAAGTTGACCCTGATTCTTATATCTCAATGCTTACCTCACATATGGAGGTTTGGAACAAGGAGCTGCCTACATTATTTCCATATTGACTTTCTCTAGTACACATTATCAAATCCTAACCCATGAAAATGTTCACTGCTATAAAAGCATTATCAAATCCTAAATAGTCCACATTATCAAATCCCAACCCATTCTCAAATCGCAAAATACCCCTAAATCACAGATTATTTCGCACAAAATCCCAAACAATTTCATTAAAAAATAAAAAAATTATCAAATGTCGACAACTATCATACCAGCGAAGAGAGGGGGAGAACGATGGCGTACGGCGGAGGATCACGGTAGAGGAGCACGGTCGGGGAGGCGCACAGCGGAGGAGACGAGCGATAGGGTTTGAGAGAGGAAACGAGGAAGAGATTTGGAGATTTGGGTAGCGGCGGCGCTAAGAAACCAGCGAAGAAATTGGAGATTTGGAGATTTGGAGATTTGGAGAGGAGACGAGGAGATTTGGAGGAGGCGCTGAGGGATTTGGAGAGAAGAAATTTCGCACGAGGATTTGGAGGAGGCGCGAGGGTTTTGGAGAGAATAAATTTCGCGCTAGGGATTTGGAAGAGGCGCGAGGGTTTTGGGATAAATAGGATAACTGGAGGAGGTGATTTTGTTAACGAAAAATATTTAAAAAAAAAAAAACTACGGTAATCGGGAGATTAATGGGTAATTAGCTACCTTCCCCGGCGCTTTGTATAAAACGCCGGGGAATATAACGATAACCCCGGCGGTTATCATAAAGCGCCGGTGAATTAAAGCTAATTATTTTTTTAATTAATGCATCCCCGGCGTTTTGTTAAAGCGCCGGGATAAAAACGCCCCTGTAGGGTAATTCATTTGTAGTGCATTCACTCTCATAGTTTGGGGATACACTTGATTACCCACCAATACATGAAAGGAAATTTCAGGTTGCTCCAATCGTTGTAGAGGGACCTGCACATCTGAGTGGGAGTTCTCTTCCAAATGTGCTTCTTCACAAATTGCGTCTTCCCCTTCCTCCACCTCCAATCTCTCTAAGAAGTAGAACTTTTGAGACTGACAGATATGACCTGGAGTATACCTCTTATCACAATTAAAACATAGGCCTCGAGACCTCCTCTCCTTCATCTCCTGTATACTCAACCTTTTGGGAACAAAATTGGATGTAGCTGTGGATGTTGGAGAGTGATTACTAGTAGGATGTAAGGAGTTTTGTGACATTACAGGAGTAGGGTGAGACTGAACAAAGTGGTTTGATTGAGAGAATGGTCTGGAAGAGGGCAATGGAGCTTTAGTTGTGAAAGAGCCCCTGTAATTCCTTCGCAAGCATGAAACTTTTTCTTCATATCCTCTCGCCAGTCCAATTGCCTCATTCTCATTCTTAGGACGTTGAGTATTCACATCCCAACGTATTTCATCCCTAAGTCCACTGATGAAATTACTCAAGAAATGTGATTCGGTCCATCCTTCTACAAAATTAGAGATTCGATCAAAGTCTTGAAAATAAACTTTGATATCTCCTTTTTGCTATAGCTTTGATAAAACCCCCTCGTAGTCTTGAAATTCCGTAGGTCCGAATCTGGTTAATAACTCTTCAGGAACATCGACCAAGAAACTTCATGTATTCTAGATTTCAGGTGCCTACGAAACCACTACGCAGCTCTTCCCCTTAGGTTTAGTGATGCGTACTTCAATTTTTGAGTCTCAGGAATCTCATAGAAATCCAAAAATTGTTCTACACTACAGATCCACTCAGTCGGATCCCTTTCATGGAACATTGGAAATTCTACCTTGAATGGTGTTCTATACACACCCCCTCCCTCATTGTGAATTACAGATTGCATCAGATTTGAGTTAGAGTTCGTTACCTCCCTTTGGAGTGGTGGTTGAGGTGGATTGGGAAGCAGGGGAGGATTCAGAGGTCGTTGTTGAGTCTGCTGCATCATCGCCATTATTGAATCAAGCCTCGTCTCAATCGATGAAAACCTCTCACCAACGCTAGTGGCAATGGTATATGTTGAAAAATAATTATAAATGGGGGTGTAAAATTCAGCTTCTTAGAACTTTGAGTGTGGAAAATGATGAAATTTAACTATTGATGAGATATTTTCTATTTTTAATGTAACATGAGCAATAAAAAAATGCATAAAAATCTGAAAATTTACAAACCTGAAATCTGAAAATATAAATTTCTGAGTAAATAGAGAGAGAGAGAGAGAGAGGGAGAGAGAGAGAGAGAGAGAAATAAATAAATAAATAAATAAATAAATAAAGGAGTTGTTTTAGGGAGATTTGAATTTGAGTTTTAGGAGGAAACTTTTGGGCAGGAAAATATGTTTTGTGAGGTTAGATCTGGACCATTGATTTCAACCATATTGAATGAGAGCCACTTGATAGCTTTCTTTGTATTTTATTATATAGATATATATATATATGCATGGTGAGATTGAATGGAGAAGCAAGTAGGTGGAGAAGCACAGGGAGATGCTGGATGGTTTGGGCTTCGGATTTGACAGATGAGGAAAGAAGGAAGGAGATAAGGAGAAAGTGTGAAAGAGTATATATATATATATATATATATATATATATATATAGAAACATCTATATTGAATTTATTGTCGGGATGGGTTGGGGGTGGGCGGAAATTGATGGCTGATTTTGGTTTTTGATTTAAATTTACAGTGGGCCAGTAAGGTTTACTCAACTTGGCAATTTCTTCTTATATTTGGATTTAGAAGCATTAAATAGATATAAACTTCTGTCATGAATCATTCATCGTAAAGATGGATGGAGATGGAAGAGATTGAAAAAATTACGGTTCTACTTCCTCCGTTTCACTTTAAGTGATATACAGGAGTTTTGCACACAGATTAAGGAAGGGTGAGATAAACATTTGTTTCCCTCTACACCCTTATTAATAAGTCTTCATGATTTAATTACGAATTCTTTTTCCAATACAAATTCTGATTTCAAGAGATTGTAATTAATATTTTCTCAATACAAATTCTGTTTCCAAGAGAAAATAGAATTATTAATTCTTTTTCCAATACAGCTGGCATTAAATTTTTGGAGAAAATAAAATCTAGAAAGTTGAAACTAAAATTTTCTAAGAATATTTGACAGGATTAAGATGAGTAATTAAGACAAAATTTCAACATAAATAAGGGTTTTCTTGGAAAAAAAATAGGAAAAAATTGGATAATATCACTTAAAGTGAAACAAGAAAAAAATCATAAATATCACTTAAAGTGAAACGGAGGGAGTATAATATAATCTCAATTTGAATCTGAAAAACCACCGAAATTGTTAATAGGGAGACCAATGATTTTGCAAGTGAATTTAAACCTTGTTCAGAGGTATGATTTCCTTGCCTATCCAGTCGAATCAGTTTCACACTTCTCCATTTCTTAAAGAATAAATTCAATATCAAGGATTGCTTTTTGTGGTTTGTTTTTAGTTATATGAACTATTGGAATAATGCAACTCAAGTGATCAACCCTAATTTGAGGAGTTAAAATAAACCGGTTTTTTATTGTTAGATTTTTTTTTGGTTTATTTTTTTGATAAATTAGTTAAAATAAACCGGTTTTTTTAATTACTAGTCCAAATGAATTAGAGTCATTCATCTCAATCCTCTCAAATCCAATGGTTAGAATTAATGTTTCTCATTTTCTCATTTTAAGATGTTTCTCATTGGATCACTCCCTATATATATATATATATATATATATATATATATATATATATAGGGAAAGGATCCGTTGCACACTAGCCCAGTGTTCAATCCCGTGCGCACTAGTTGTGGACCGTCCGATCGTAATGGTCCATCTTCATCCCCATCCAACAGTTTGCATTCATTCCCGCGGATCACTTAATGTGTAGGGGGGGTTATAATCGGAATTCCCCCCCCCCCCCCCCCCCCACACACACTAAACCTATCTCCCTATCTCCTTTCCCTCTCTCTCCCACTCATCTCCTTCCCTGCCTTCGATTGGAAAAAACCCTAGCCCCCAAATCATCTCCCCCCCTCCTCTTCAACGTTATCTGGGAAAGATCTATCCATCTACTCCCTCCCTCTCCGACGCTCCCTTCCACTGTTCTTGGTCATTTTCAAGAGGAGATTTCAAAACCCTACCCCCAAAATCGAGATAGGGAGACAAATCGACCCTATCTCCTCTCCTCCTCGTGACGCGATCAAGATCTTATGGCTCTTTTCAATTTCTCATCTCTATCTCCAGTGCGCACCCGATCGTTATTGAAGGTATCGATTTGATTTTTATTTTTTTTTACTTGATATTGTTGAAAAAAAATCCATTTCACTGAACTCAGTTTCAAAATTTATTTGCTATTGTCGAAATGAAATCCGAAATTATGAGATTGATTAACGTTTCAAATTTGTAACAGGTATGGAGTTAGGTGAAGGTTGCTCACAATTGGGTGACAATTTTTTGTATGTTGAAGAATGTGAATTTACCCCCACTGTTGAAGAGCATCTAATCCCTAAGATAGGTATGATATTTGAGACCCTTGAGCTAGTAGAAAAATACTATGATAGCTATGCAAAATGTTCGGGTTTTCAAATGCGTAAAGGAGGTAATAAATTGAAGGATGGTGAGGCGGTGGAAAAAACTTTTTTATGTATATATATGTGGTGGGAAAAACTTTTTTATGTATATATATATATATATATATATATATATATATATATATATATATATATATATATATATATATATATAGAGAGAGAGAGAGAGAGAGAGAGAGAGAGAGAGAGAAATAATTAAATAAATAAATGAGTTGTTTTGGGGGGAAATTTGAATTTGAATTTTGGGGTGGAACTTTTGGGGGAAAATGTGTTTTGTGAGGTTAAATCTGGGTTTTTGATTTTGGGGGATCGAAGGAGAGCCACTTGATCGCTTTCTTTGTGTTTTATTATATAGACTAGATTTGCCCGTGGGCACGTGCCTACGGTACATCTTCGGAACGATACAGCATATGAAAGTCTTGTGAACAGTAAACCAACAATTATGTAGCTCAAGTTTGAATAGTAAAACAATAATTAGTTGTAAATAAAAGTACATGTTTCCATTAGTATATGTTGAAAAATAATTATAAATGGTGGTGTAAAATCCAACTTCTTAGAACTTTGAGTGTGGAAAATGATGAAATTTAACTGTTGATGAGATATTTGTTATTTTTTATGTAACATGAGCAATAAAAAAATGCATAAAAAATTTGAAAATTTACAAACCTGAAATTTGAAAATATAAATTTCTGAGTAAATAGAAAGAATGAGAGAGAGAAATAAGTAAATAAATAAATGAGTTGTTTTCGGAGATTTGAATTTGAGTTTTGGGGGAAAATTTTTGGGCGGAAAAATATGTTTTGTGATGTTAGATTTGAACTATTGATTTCAATTCTATTGAATGAGAGCCACTTGATAGCTTTCTTTTTGTTTTATTATATAGATAGTACAACTTTTAGGCCCGGATCTAGGGATGTGCTTAGGGCCCAGCTTTTATGAAGGCAGCAGGCCTAGGCCCATGCCTGGCCTGGCCCATTTTATATCATTACTCTTAAATCTTAATACCCATTTGCTCAGCTCCTCGAACACCCTCGATTTAATATAGGGCATGTATTAATGTCTTTCTCTACTTGATTGGTGGACACCAAGTGTGTGATGAAATGCCTCTGTTTACTTTGCTTATTATACATGCACATAAATTGTTTAATGATATTCCTCATTAACACCGTATTTATTATCTATGCTATATGCATAATCTTATCTATCTCCACATCCTAAGATCAACATCTGCTATGTTTGTGGATCCGAACCTCGGATCATGGATCTGACCATGACTATAATATGTTGTCCTAAACCTACACTGTTGACTCTACACTTTGAACTCCATTCCACTTACTGCTTCTTGCATTTTCATTCGATATTCTTTGTAGCTCACGAGATCAGGCTATCTATGCTTTGTGCACTCTACGACCCCATTTGTTGGATCCTCTTCTAGGAAGAGATGTTTGACCCTGCATTGTGCTTGTACTTATGATGCCAAGTACATAGATAATATAGCTTGCCCGTGCTTTACATTCCCCTAAATATAGTTCTAATATTGATTTGGGCTTGAGAGGTAGCGACCCCTTTCTAGCCCTATGTTTGAAGAGTCCTATGACATATAATAGTTGTCCATAATGATCTTAACTAGAAAATAAAAACCATTTTCCTCGATTTGCTCCACCATAATGGTATGTGATCACCATCGATATTGTTATCAATGACTTGGATCGTAAGTTGTCTCTGACACTTTAGGAAAGTGGAGCGAATTTTAATCAGAAAATATGGCTTTTTTCCAAGTATTTTCACATGATGAACATATGGTACAACCACAACAAAATTTTGATAGCTAAGTGCCTAGTTGGGAAATGTCGAAATTTCTGTGTCTCACATACCAACTACCTTATTAATTTCATTTTAAAAAAGCAAACTGTGTCAATTATCCATTGAATAACATTTATTGATTGAAGTTTCCATAAATTACCCGATTGACGATAAAATCTACTCATAATTAACGTACAACCTCTCTCTCTCTTGCAGAGAAAAGTCCAGCCAAACCATTACCAACTCCTTTACTTTCAAGCACACGCACATAACACGTGTGAATGAATAAATAAATTAAATAAAACGCAGATGTAAATAGTTACAGCCTGCCTGTGCCTATTCCAGCTCTCTTTACAGTTGAACCATAATAATGAGAAACTGTTTGTAAATAGTTACAGCCTGCCTGTGCCTATCCCAGCTCTCTTTACAGTTGAACCACAATAATGAGAAACTGTTCGTGTCTTTAATTTTCGCGCCTCACTTGACTGGGTAGCGGTCAATGCAATCCCCCCACGGATTGCACATTCTAGAAGACCCACTAGCTGTTCGATCAATTGCCGGAACGTCTTTCATGGCCTTCCACACTGCACTGTTACACTTGAACCCCGACCCAAACCCAATCTGCCAAACTCGATCACCCTTTCCAACTCTCCCCTTTGCCTCATTGTAAGCCAGCTCATACCACAGCGAGCTGCTACTAGTGTTCCCAAACCGGTGGAGCACGCTTCTCGATGCCTCCATGTCTGTCTTCTCCAACCCCAGATTCTTCTCGACCTCATCCAACACTGCTCTGCCCCCAGCGTGCACGCAGAAGTGCTCAAATGCGCGTTTAAAATTTGGAATGTACGGCCTCACCCCTTTCAGTTTAAGCAACTTTCTCGTAATCAAAGTTGCCAGAAATTTCCCCTGTTCCGTCAACGGCAGCACTAGTGGTCCCAAAGTCGTAATGTTCGTCTTCAATGCATCTCCAGCCACTGCCATTAACTCCTTTGCCAGTGAAACACCTACCTTCCCTCCTTCGTCTTCTCTCTGATACACGCAGTTGTAACAGCTGTCATCTGCTCCTTTGTGGGTCCTCACCGTGTGAAGTAGCCTATACTTGGCTCGCTTTGCGTCTTTTCGCTTGTTGGATAATAAGACTGCTGCTCCGCCCATTCGGAAGATGCAATTGGATAGAAGCATGGATCGATCGTTGCCGAAGTACCAGTTCAGTGTAATGTTCTCTGTACTGAGAACTAGCGCATAGGAGTTGGGATTGGCCTGCAACATGTCTTTAGCTAAGTCAATTGAAATTAGCCCGGCACTGCACCCCATCCCGCCTAAATTGAAGCTCTTCACATCTTCTCTCATCTTGTAATGGTTTACGATCATTGCAGAGAGGGAAGGTGTGGGATTGAAAAGGCTGCAGTTGACAATTAAAATCCCAATATCTCGACTGGGGTTAATACCAGTGGATTCGAAAAGCGCATCGAGGCAACCGAACATGACTGTCTCTGCTTCAAGCCTGGCCTCCGCCATGGACAGTTTCGGTGGGCGAGCTTGTATTCCTGGTGGCAAGTAAGTCTCATCTCCTAGCCCAGAACGCACTGTGATCTTCGTTTGGAAGTCAAGAGACTTGTCGTTGAACGCAGTCGTGCTCTCTGTCATTTCTAGGAAACCTTCATTTGAAATCTTGTGCTCGTCTTCTGGTTTGTAACAAGCAAAGTCGACAAGATACACTGGTCTAGGGCGTCTAGTATAGTAGACACCAAGGAGAAGAAGAGCGATGGAAGAGGAGGAGAAAGCAGTGACAAAGTCGATAGAGAAGTTGGCAGGAAAGGTGATAGTGGTATGAATACGAAAGATTAAGCTAGCGGCAATAAGGAGAAGAGGAAGGAGAAGGTAGAAGGGTGGTTTGGTGGTCGACCGATAGCCAAGCTTGACATACTTGAGCTTAACAGACTGGAGAAAATCAGGGAGTTTACGGCGAATCTTGATGACAATGGAGGAGTCTCTGAAGGCCATCTCAGCCGTCAGTCGTTCTCGGTCCATTACCGACGGCTTAGATATCTCCATGTTTGTGTTGTAGTTTTGTGTGTAATGGTAGGGTTTGTGGTGTTGGGTCTGTTTTATAAAGGGTAGAAGAGAAGGTGAATAGATGAGTCAATGGGTAGATGGGAGATGGGATAAATAGGTGGGGACTGGTTACCTATCCCTATTAATGCTAGTAGTTCTGGGGATTCAAGGAATCGCTCAACGACTCCTGGGTCTCTCATTACCTGTTGGATGCATATATCATTAATGACGGATTTGAGATTTCGTGGTTCACACTCACAACATAAACATTTCCACTGTTGACTGCCTGAAAGCAGCTATACAATATTTTTACGAAATTTAAAGCATTTGGGTTTTTTGGACTTTGTGAGCTCTGAGGTGTGAAGATGACGAGTTGACGACCACCTTTAGCTGGTTGAGAAGATGACAGGAATTGAACTTTTGCACATGGCAAATTGCATCACTACAGTACTAATAATGCATAATTAGAGATACATATATGTAAGATAAGTTTTCATCATATATGTGCATTTGTTTCTGAAAGCATTCTCTAAATATTTAGCTAGTATTATACATTCATGTGATACAATTCGGGATATTTCTCTTTTTTCTTTTTTCAAGTCCTCCATCAGTTATCTCATGTAAAACTTTCCACATTTATCTTTTTGAACTACCTATGAACAGATGCAAATGTGTGTAGTTAGGATATCTTTTTTGTGTAACTTTCCACAGATATATTTTTGAACTACCTTTGTTCAGATGCAGATGTATATGGTTACAATATGTATTTTATGGTGAAACAAATGAGATCACAGTCACACTCACTGTAGATATTTAGGATTGAATAGACACAGAGCCGGCTCCCTACTTGAGTCAGGGGAGGCGGCCGCCTCGACCCCGATTTTTTCACAATTTTAGGTGCCCAAATTCTATTTTTCTTGTATTTATATATACGTATTTTGCGTAAAATATTTTTTTAGAGGCCTCCAAATTAAAAAGTTTAGACTTTTTGTTTTTAAAATTAGTTCTTAAGCCGGCTTATTTTAGTTGAGCATGAGTTTGTATGGAGATTTTTTTTTCTCAAATCGTTAAATCTGCGTCTATTTCTTCAAACTAGTATTTTTCACGTGCGATGCATATTTTGAGAAGAGTTTAAAAATTTTTACTTGCGATATACGTATTAAGAAATAGTTTTGGAGTTGAACGTGGTTGCACGTAATTGAGAAAAATATTTTGAAGAAAATACTAGTACGTGTAATGTACACGCTCATAAGTAGAATTAGAGTTGTATGTACAACATATGTGTTTATTTGGTGTTAAAAAATATTAAAAAATTATTTTGCATGTGCGCTGCACGTTTAAATAGGTGAAATTTTGTTTGTCTGTTTGTTTGTTTGTTTTTGTTGTAATTAATAAAATAGTTGGAGTTGGACGTGCAACACACGAGTTTGTATGTGGACAAATTTCAACTCCAACTCTCCCATTATATTTAGAAAAAATATCTCAGTTTTTAATAATTGTCATAAAAAGAAAAATCATTTTTTTTATCAATTTTTTTATGGGGGCCATATTTCGGAGAGTCGTACAAATTTCAACACACGAGTTTGTATGTGGACAAATTTCAACTCCAACTCTCCCATTATATTTAGAAAAAATATCTCAGTTTTTAATAATTGTCATAAAAAGAAAAATCATTTTTTTTATCAATTTTTTTATGGGGGCCATATTTCGGAGAGTCGTGCCCCGCCCCCCCCCCCCCAACTCAGGACCGGCCCTGAGTAGACATTTATCCACTTAATCTGTTGAGGAGAAATGGTCTGTTATTTATAGAAGTACATATCATAAAGCTTCTAAATTTCATCATAAACTTTTATAATATCATCAACACCGTAAGACATAGGGGAACAATGTAAGACCAGGTGTATGTTTGGTCCGCAGTGCAAGGAATGCAAGATTCTCATGTAGATTGCTTTGGCTCAATAACATGTTTTTTAAATAAATTTAAAAAAGTGATACACCCGTCACATATTAAAAATGAACATTTCATTAATGAAAGATGAACGAAAACGAATCGTACAAAATATTACCAGCCAAATCAAGCTCTCTAGAGCAAACAAGCTAGCATAAAATGCATCCAAATAAAAGAAAATAATGCATAAAGTAGGCATTCAAACCATCACCGGAGTCGTACTCTCCATCGACGTGGAGTGAGAATGTCAGCACCATCCAACTCCTACTCCTCAATGTTCGTGCACAGTCTCTTTTTCACCCCTGCCTTACCTGCCCAAGCATTAATAAAAGCATACATTTTATATAACATCATAATAAATTTACAATTTATTGAACCAAAGCACGCTATCGTTATATCCCACGTGACCCTACTTTCTACTCTAATATGTGAAGATCTCCACTCCCCTAGAAATCATTGATATGAGTTGGAGTTTCTACAATACCAAAGCTCAACCCCATAATTTTCCAAGTCAATTTTGCCTTAGGGCAATCTATGAAAATGTGATTAACGCCCTCCTCCCCTAGGTTACATCTAGGACACCTAACATCGATCTGAACGTTATGTTTTCTTCGGTTCACTTTTGACAAAATATCATTGTTCATAACCAGACACAAGAAAGCTTTCACTTTTGTAGGTGTTTCTGACTTCCAAATAGTATTAGCCGCATGATTTCTCATACCCCCATCATTCAAGTAATGATACATTGAAGCCACCGTAAACAACCTACTTGACTCTAGTGTCCACTCCCTGAAATCTCTATCTTCGTTCGAATATAGACCCCCCCTCCATTATCAATGCTCATAGTCTCTGTAGTTGTACGTACCTGATTTTTCTGTAGATAGATTTTCCTTGAAATCAATATGTACTCTCTATCATTTTTTCAAACGTCTATCACAAGAAGATTCTCATTAACATTTCTTTTGCCAATTGTGGGAATAGTGACAGCAACGTATTATTCCCACACCATTGATCCTTTCAAAATCTTGTATCTTTACTATTCCCAATCTTGGACCTGGTCTTAGTAAGAAACAGTTTCCCAACCTTTGCGATTCATTTTCAAAGATATGATGTGTTCCCCTGCGCGCTCCATTCTCCATATCGAAACTTATTCCTTCTCCTCCCAAATTCTTTTTTCTTATACACCCTTTCTCATCTAACCAAGTGAAATCATTTGTTGTCTTCTTTAGTTCCTTTCCATAGGAACCGTTTTCTACATTTGCCTATTCTATCAATTACCCATTTTGGTAATTCGTAGATAGCTATTAAGTATGTTGGAAGGCTACTGAGAACCGCATTGATAAGAGTGATTCTCCCGCTCAGTGATACGAACTTTCCTTTCCATCCCACTAGCTTCTTCTCTATTTTTTCCACCAACAAGATCCAGTCTTCTTTTCACAATCTGCCCGATATGATTGACGTTCCCAGGTATTTGATAGAAAATTCTCATTTTTCACATTTCATTGCAGTTGATATCAAGTCTACCTGGTTGTCACTTTCATTACTGAGGCCAAGCACACAACTTTTATGTAGGTTAACCGTCATTTCAGACCAATACTCAAAACATCTCAACATTACCCGAAGAGAAATGATTTCGTACATCCATCTTGGACGCTCCAAAAATCAGTGTATGGTCTCCATATTGCCATATGGACATTAGCATTGACACACCTCTAACATTAACTCCCTTGATAATTTGTGCATCTCTTCATCTTCTGGTCATTTCTGCCAGTCCTCCAACGATCAAAGTGTATATCAAAGGGGATAGCGGGTCTTCCTGTTTTAGTCCACGATCAATAACTAGTTGTAGAAAGAATATTAGATTTTCATAAAAATTACATTCCTCCTATATAGGAGTTTTTTTTTTCACCCACAAAAGCGTGGAATTTGTGATTTCTCCTTGAGACAGATAGAGTGAAAAGTAGTTACATACCAAAAATGTGATAGTAATAGGTGATCAGTTCCAGGAATGCAATGTATTGATATCAAATGTAGTATTTGCAACTCCCCGCCATTCTCACATTGCACCGATCCTTTATTTTACATGAATTTTCCAATCAGTATGGTATCAAACGAGTATAAAATAAGTCTAAACTTTGAAACTTTCTAGATTACTCATTATTTAATGTATATCATAAGAGCTTTCTTGCAGAAAAAAGTCCAACTTATTTTTTTTTTGAAATATATAAAAAAAGTCCAACTTGTTATTGCAGAAGTCATTCAATTGTGGCCCTACGTCAAAACCCTACTTCTTTCTGTGAGTCATGCAAATGCCACTCGTCCTTATTCTCATCCACAAATGATGTCCTATCTCATAAATAATTTTATTTTAGTACCTATTTTAAAGTTTAATTTAAGTTGACTTATATTTAATAATGTGAATTCATTTAAACAACACCAGTAAGATTATATTGATATCATTCATATCATGTGTTTAATTTAGTTTATTTTAGTGAAGCCCATATTATTAGTTATGTTTATGAAAATAAAGAATTGTGGTTGTTTATTTGGAATTAACAAAACTGTGAGTGATATCTATGGAAGAAAAAAAAAAAAACCTTATTATTTTCCTCTCCCATAGTTTAAAATGCATGACTAAATTGATTATGGTTCTCACGTTGCATGCATCCCTTCAATTTTGGAGTAGTTGTAATGAAAGAGAGAGGCGGCTACTTGACAGGTGCACAAATTGGATAGTGTCGGGTGCCCAAAGAGATTTAGGGGTTAAATATTGCTTTTAGGACTTAAATTAAGACAAGTTGCTATACCTAACACAGATATCCTTCTTGTCTAATTAATCATCACTTGATCATTTGATGGTTTTTGCTTGAAAGATATCATCATCTATTTGCTGGGCGTTTCGTGTTTGCCTTGTAACGTGATGGGTTTACAGTCAATGGAGTAGCAGCATATGGCTGCCAAACCTGAGCATTTGCGTGATGGTTTGTGTTTGTTGAGTTTGTATTCACTTTCGCCTCAAAGTAATATTAATACTGTCGAATTGGCCCATTCAAGATAATGTACAAGGTTTGGGACAGCAATTTTGTTTTGCATTATGCAACCTGAACCTGTTACTGTCGCGATTGCCCTCCAATTCATGCTAACCTATTAACAATTTGAGCTTCAAGGACCACTTTGATTGCTCATATTTGCTGTCTTGGTATTGAAAGCCTACGATTATTTATGATTGCGCGGGGGGGGGGGGCAAACTGATTTGGGTCCATGAGAACTTAGGGGTTATGCATCCTTTCAAGAATTAAATGGGTGATTAGCTTACTCTAACTAGAAACAAATAGGATTTGATTCGGGACCTCCTATTTAGGGATATGATTTGCCTAAAAATACCTTGCTTACGTATAGGGCAGGATTGTAACTACTGTTGTATCTGTGTCATTATTCCATGACAATATTATTTGATGAAATGGGTCAGTACCTTAGGGCTCATGAGTTAGTTCATCAGCAAATCAGTCTTGTACTACAATCTACAGTAAAATTTGATCTGATTACGAAGTCGGACCACACAAAAAGATTTGAGATGCCAGCTCTCCTGCCAGCGATAATCTTCTGATATTATAGTCAAGTCTTTAAACATAGGGAAGAGAAAGCTACATTTTCCTAGTGTGTGCACATCTCACACTTTGGTTCTGTTAATTTCTTAGCAAACAGAAAACTACATGAAAACAGTTACATAACCACTTGACGAGGTTCTTAGCTCATTCACTTTATGGTCAATCAGGTTTTATGTGATCAATGTAAAGGTGAACTGAATGGCTTAATATTTTCTCATTTTGGCATTTATCATTGTCGGAGACATCAATATGGAGAATAAAATTTATGTATATAAAACAATGGACAGTATTGATGTATATAACTATATCACATTTTCTTTTACTGTCCAAAGGCTAAGTTGGCTTGAAAAGTTCTGGAACTGGGATTTTGTTGGATTTAATTTCTTGCATACTTAATCGATGTAAAGAGAATATGGTGATACAAGCAGACGGTTCGAAGCGAGGAATTGAAGAAGAAGAAGAAGAAGAAAATTGCGTTGGAGACTGGGAGGAATTTAAAAAACAGTCAGCAGCAATAACAGTGACAGATTGGGTTGGAGATTGGGAGGTTGCGGTCGACCGCAACTATGTGCGGTCGACCGACCGCAACGCTGATGGATTTTTGAAAGCTGGTCTGGCTGATTCGTTTGAAGCCCACTTCGCCTTCTGGTTAGATCGTACTGCTCTAATTGTATGTTTAACTCTTCGGTATACATCATACGGCTATTGTATCAAGATATCAAACTAGAGTTTCTCTATATCTATATATATTATTGTAATTGGTCTCCATTAAGAGGCAAGAGAGGGAGAGAGAGAGAGAGAGAGAGAGAGAGAGAGAGAGAGATTACTTCATTGAAGAAAGTTTGAGAGGTTTTCCAATTCTAAACAACTAGTATTTTCTGGTGAAACTTGGGAGGGTCGTTGTGAGAATTGGAATATTCTTGTAACTTCTCTAGTTGAATAATGTCTCGATTTCTTCTCTCCTGGATTAAGGCGAAAGCCCCAACCGGAACAAATTTGTGTGCTTTGGTGTATTTGGTGTGATCTTCTGTTTACTTGGTGGGTTTATGTTGATTGTGTTTCTTAACTCAACAAGATCCTAGTAGAAGAAGGAATCAAATTCCCTGACAATTGGTATTAGAGCGACATTGTTCCTAACTATTTGTAACAGAGCTTCAGGTTTGTGGGTTTGTTCAAGTTCCTTGAAGAATATGGCAGAACAGATCACGAAGATCAAGCAGTTCGACGGTAAGATCGACTTTAATCTCTGAAAGGTTAATATGTATGATACAATGGTTCTAAAGGATTTGAAGTTAGCCCTAGAAGAAGATAAAGGAAGACCAATCGGCATGAAGCATAAGGAGATTTGTTCAAGAGCCTTGAGTTTAATCTGAATGTCATTGACGAGCGAAGTTAGGTGCAACCTCATAGAGGAGCGAAGCGCATTGAATTTGTGGGCAAGACTCGAAATTGACAACTCGGAATCGCTGTTACAGGATTGGATGCACCATAAAAGAAAGTTGTTGGGTTACTCAATGAAGAAAAGTACCACTCTTCTATATCATACAGTGGAGTTCAATACGAAGTTATCTGAATCAAGGGCGATCAACGCAGATGATCTAAAATCTTCCAAGTTGATATATTCACTACCAAATTAATCCAACTTGATAACCATGCTACACATGAAATCTTCCATAAAGAAGTTTTCGGTAGCATGTATGATCAAGGGGTTGGCGAATGATGCACTTAGGAAGGAGAGTTAGAAATCAACGTCTACTTCTGTTAGTAGCTTAGAGGTGAATGGTATTTCGAATAGAAGTGAAAGTGTACGTAAGGGTAGGATTCATTACCATCACTAGTTCACTATAGAGGAGTTGGGCATTACAAGAAGGATGTCACAGGTGGTTGAGTCAGAGAAGAGCCAAATCCAATGCCCCTGAATCAAGTGATAGCTTAGACAATAATCTTGTTTCAAATTTTATAAATGTGTATTCTGGCTGGTATCTTAATTCAGAAAGTTCTTCTCATATATGCTCCGAGAGAGATGTTTTATACTTACAAGTTCGCAATAGATCGTCGTTGTGTAAGAACGGTGGTTGGTGATATTTGTGAAGTAGTGTGTGAGGGAACAGTCAAATTGGAGGCACTAGATGGAAAAGGTTACACAGTAGAGAATGTTATGCATATTCCTCAGATGAAGCGGAATCTTGTATCATTGGAACTCTTGAAGCATGAGGTTACAAGTACATAACTCAAGATGAAGTTCTATCAGTTTGGGAAGATCGTCATGTTGGATATCGAGTACAATCACAGATTAAATATATAGCGGAAAAATTACAAAATATCGAAACCTAGTCATGGATTCATGCGAAAACCATAAGTCGTAGGAGTTATACCTTGAGTAGCATTGGTATAAATATCCGAAACCCGGATCCGACCCGGACCCGGCATTGGACTAGAACTGACCCGGCCTATCCGGGTCCGGTTCTGGGTCCTAAAATGGGACTCGTTGTACTTTCAGAACCGGGTCCGGGTCCGCTCAAAAGAGACCCGACCCGGACCCGGACCCGTTAAAAAAAACCCAAAAAATCAATATAAAAATAAATATTCTATCATCATCCTTCCCCTCATTCCTCCTCAATTCTAAATCTTTCTCTGTCAAACTCAAAACTCATGCCTTTTTCTTCTCTCATCTATTCTAAATCATCCACTCGCCGCCTCTGCTCACCGCTCACACTCACTCTCCTACCCGAACGGGTAGGAATATTTTAATAAGACCCGGACTCGGAACCGGAACTGGTCCTTACGAGTCCGGGTTCGGGTAGTGAAGGACCCGGCCCGACCCGACCCGACCCGATACCAATGCTAACCTTGAGATGGATCTGGTGTCTCAAAACATGTCAATCACAGCACTACAAAACTTGCAGTGCTCTCTATTGTATCCACACGAACGGATCAAATCAAGCTCCCCCTCACGCTGTGGAAGGGGATGTTCTTCACGATCTCTCTCTCTCACACAGTTTCTGTGACGCTAGAGTTTTCTTGTGTATCTTTTTCACAGAAATATATCGTATATATAAGTGCAGAAAATCAACCCTAAGAGAGTGGTGAGACGGTTGGACTCATAATCTGACCTGGGTCAGATTCGTGTGTGTGCATTCTAACTTTAGTTGACCCATTTAATCTAATTAATTACCCAACCATGTCATGAATCCAAGGCTTAATAAGATTTCCAATTAAGTTCATCTCATAAATTTAAATCTCAATTTCGATCCATTCTAAGTGTGTGACCCTATAGGTTCCCATTACGTTGACAGTAATACAAAAATCATATTCTACTGTTACAAATAGTGAGCTGTATCTAGCAATATATCACTGCTACTCAAGTAACGAAAATGCCAGTGATTTGACATAACCTATCTGTGACCAATGTTACCATGTAGTCTACTTCTTTTGTCTAGATATCTTAATTCACCACAAGGCATAGAGTGTGTCACCATTGGTTTCTTGATATCCGAGTAGACTTACTAAAATAAATGAGCACAATATCTCATATTGATTCATTTGAGAATGGTCATGAATTTTTCAGTCTCACTAAATCAAGGGGCCCGTAGATAACGCTCCTGTTATGTAGGAAGGATAATCATATCTAAGTCACTCACATCCCTCCGTATGATTTGTAGTATATCCAATATTCGACTTTATAATCACCATATTACATGCAACGTTTGACGGTATTAAAACATATAACTTTTCATGTAGGAAACCGTAGTGACTTCAATTCAAAGGACTACGTACACCATGGTCACTGTGAGAACCGCTTATGACACTCACATAACGATCCATGCAGCATTCTCACGGTGGGTCAGTCCAGTACATTATTACTCTAATATGTACCAATGTGATGACTTGATTTATCATATCCATGACCCGTGAGAATGATCATCAGTTTACACACACACTAGCATCTATGTATTATCGTTGTCCTAATTCACAATAATACTTGACTATGAATATTTAAGAATAGTGTTCTCATTTCAGCCAATAGGATCTCACAATTAAGTCATGCACTTGATATCCCATGACATTGAAATTACTATTCTAACGAATTAATTATGTTCATTTAATTCACAATAAATAAAATGTCTCAATAGAAAATAAATGTCATGATACAATGTAAACTAGTAATATCAATTCAAAACTGACATCTAGGGCATACACCAACAGTCATAAGGTGATGAAAGGAAGGAGGGGGGTTGAGCACAACCTCTACAAGTTTTGTGAGAACGTGAAAATTTGAGCGAGTGTTTTGAAGTTCTACATTCCTAAAACACTATCTAGTTTGTCGTCACTAGAATCATCCGAGTGAGGCTACGACGTTCAAATATCGTCGAGAGGTGGAGAGTGTCTCGGGGTATATGAAATTCGTTCGGAGGGTGGTGCATTCGTGTCAACGCCTACTGAGGTGTGCCTTTGAGGGACATACCAATTGGAGAAAATCAGACGGAGGTAGATTCAACTAGTAGAAGAAGTCACAGAACCGAGTTGTTTGCAAAAGGAAAATAAAAAAGTCAAGAAGGTTTTAAATTACACATGTGTGGATTCATAGTATGAAATCCAAGGTGGAGATTGTTGAATTTAATGTCTTGCATACTTATTCGGTGTGAAGAGAATATGATGATACAAGGAGTGGGTTCAAAGGGAGATATCGAAGAAGTTGAAAACAGTTAGCAGCAACAACAATGATAGAAAGGTAGACAGTCAACTGTGCAGTCGACTGTACTCTCCTCGGGTTGGAGACTGAGAGGTTGCGATTGACCGCAACTATGTGCGGTCGACCGACAGCGGCGCTGATGAGTATTTGGGTGACGATAGATTTTTAGGTGCAGGTCTAGCTAATTTGTTTGAAATCTACTTCGTCTTCTGGTTAGGTCGTATGACTCTAATTTTATGTTTATCTCTTCAGTATACATCGGATGTCTATTGTATCAAGATATCAAACTAGAGTTTATCTAGATCTATATTTATTATTGTAATTTGCCTCCATTGAGAGCCAATAGAGAGAGTACATCATTGAAGATAGTTTGAGAGCTTCTTCAATTATAAACAATTAGTATTTTCTGGTGAGGCTTGAGAGAGAATCGCGGTAAGAATTGTAATATTCTTGTATCTTTTCTAGTTGAATAACATCTTGGTTTCTTCTCCCCGGGATTAAGGTGAAAGCCCTAACCGGAAAAAATTTGTGTGCTTTGGTGTGTTTGGTGTGATCTTCTATTTGCTTGGTGGGTTTGTGTTGATTGTATCGCTTAACTATACAAGTTCCTAGTAGAAGAGGATATCAAATTCCCTAATAATTGGTATCAGAGCGACATTGTTCCTAACATTTTCTTTTACTGTTCAAAGTCTAGGATGGCTTGGGATGTTCTGGAACTGGGATTTGGTATTATGGTCATCCCTTCCAATATTGATGACATTTGGGGGGCTTGGAAAGCGATATGGATTAGTAGAGATAATAGGGTAGTGTGGGATATTACGGTAGTGGCAATCTTGTGGTTCCTATGGCTAGATAGGAATGAAGTCTGTTTCCGTAGCATTATCTGTAGATTTCGTATGATGTTAGTTCTTACTAATGCTTGGGCAGGTCAAGCAGGGATTCGAAAGAGACTTCTCTTGGAAGGTGCAAATTAAGCTAGGAGGATTCGTCTGAGTTTTTGAGTAGACTTGCTGGAGGTTCTTGTCGTTTTGGGATATATCTAAACTCATTTCCATTTTATTGTTGATGTATTAATTGGAAGTTTGACGAAGAGACTTAGTTAGCTTATGATTGTAATATTTGAAATTCTATATTTCGTTAACTTTACATAGGGTTGGCAAACGGGTCAACCGACCCGGGTTGGGTCAACCCGTCCGGGTTGAAACCCGAGTAGGGCGGGTTCGGGTCGGGTCCGAGTGTTAACCGGGCCGAACCGGTCCGGGTTGGATTCGCAAAAGATCGATCCGCCCAACTTGCAAACCCATTCGGGTCCAACCCGGATCGGGTCGGGTCGGGTCGGGTCGCGAGTTGACCCGTCTATTTAAACTAAATTGTTTTTTTTTTTACTTTTAAAAAAATTAATAATTAAAAAAATGTATAAATAATATAAGAATCGAATAATGAAATTGCAAAAAAAAAAGTATATATTATTAACATGATTTCAACTTATACAAGTTTCACAATTTTTTATAAGAAACAAAGATTTTCTTCAAATTTGTTCTATAAAATAACAAATATCTACTATACAAATTCAATTTTCTTCAATTACCCAACTTTTTTTTATAAGAAACAAAGATTTTATACAATTTTTTATACATTTATAATTTTCTTCAATTTTTTGGTCTTCAATTTGTTATTGTTGTTGTTGTTGGTCTCAATTCTTCATGTTGGTTTCTATTGTTGTTGTTGTTGTTCAGGCGAGTTTCTTCCACTTATAGACGTCTCGAATCATTTTCCTTGAGTCATATCTTCGGCCTCCATCCAGTCTTCCGTGCAGACGAGTATCTCCATCGATTGGAACTTCAAGTGATTCCTATAATCATTTAGAACCCTGTAACTTGTAGAAAATGCATTTTCTGAAGCAACTGTAGAGACATGAGGAGTTAGTAGATATTTAGCCATATATTTAAGAATACTATAAGTATGTTCATGGTCTTTCCACTATTGTAAAATATCTAGTGAAGAAGTAAACTTTCAGAATCTTGTTGATTGTACTAATATAATTCATTTGGTTGATTAGTCCTAACTTTTTTGATTGAATTTTTGCAAGTAAATTAAATGTTGCATCATCTAATTTACTTTTACCATTACCTTTAGAAGTAGCAGAAGAAGAAGTAACTAAAGTAGTTGTACTGCTAGATGCAAAACTTCTATCATAATAATCATACAAGTTATTTAAAGTCGATTCAAATTTAGCTAAAAAGGTTCCGCAATCAATTTCTGATTCATCTTCCCCGATTAAATAAAAAAATATTTCAATTAAACTCTTCGTACCTTCTAATTTGATACCAGGATCCATCACAGTTTCAATACAATACAATATAGGAGGAGGATTAAAATATTTCAAAATTTTGGTGTATGCAGGTTTCACAATATGACCAATAAAAGCATCATCGATCATTTCTTTGAAAGTTTGCATCATAGTAACTATTGAAATAAAAATGCTACTAGAAGTTGATTCATAGGATTTTGAAAATTTTAAAGTTGCGGTTTTAAAAGGTTTCAAAAATTTTAACAAAGATTCGGCATAAAACCAAGCTTCGAGAGTCATTTGAAAATTCGGCATATTTTTTGCCAAAAAAAAAATCATTTATACATGCTTTATATTCAGTAACAACATATAGCAAATCAAAAGTAGAGTTCCATCGGTGTTTAACATTCTTTGGAAATTTTCTAAAATGTACATTTTTAAGCTTACAACATGCTTTCCATTCTTGAAATATGGTGCCACTTAATGCAATAAAATGTACACAATTTTTTTATATAAATGGGTCGGCTATTTTTAATGCATCTTGAACACATAAATTTAAAATATGACATGCACATCTAACATGAAAAATATCGTCACATGGAGGGTTTAATGCGGTTTGTAATATACTAATTGATGCATTATCAAAACTAATACACATAATTTTATGACAAATATGAAAAAGATCACAAATTTTTAAAATACGATTTACAATTTCATTACAACTATGGGGATAGGGCACCGCGGCAAATGGTATGATCCTTTTTTGAAGAATACAATCACTGTCGATCCAACGACAAGTTATTCCCATCATTGAAATATTATTACAACCCTTCCAACAATCGGAAGTTAAAGAAACTCTATAAGTTAAACTCCACAAAATGGCAATCAAAGCTTCTCTCATTTCGTTGTATATTTTAAAACAATCCGACCTCAAAGTATTCCTAGGAATTCTTTTTAAATGTGGGTTTAATGCGGTTTGATTAAAAATTTCTAAGTCCCTACCATCGGAATAGGAAAATGGTAACTCTTCCTTAATTACTAATGGGGCCATTTCCCGACGAACAAGTTCGGGATCATAAGAGTGACTATCAACTACACCGGTCCTAGGGTGGATTTTTTTATGGCCGGGTAGGTCTACAAGAAGTTCTTTGTGTTCATTTTGGATGTGTCGTTTTATTGTATTCGTCCCCTCACCCTTCTTCCATTTGTATGGCTTCGAACATGTTTTACAAATTTTTATACATACACCCGGATTTTCTTCATCCGAAATATTGTCATAAAATTTGTGCCAATCACTTGTTTCCCCTCTAGTTTTCCTATTACTACCTGGTTGTGTTTGTGGTTCTTTTTCTAGGTCTATGTCTCCCACAAACACATCGTGTGTACCAATGTGTCCGATCATAGGGTACTCTTCGGCGGACTCATTTTGTGGGACAATAGGAGGCCTACGAGAAGTTCCGGTGGAATCCTTTCCACTTCGGCTACGGTCACTACCTCGTGATCTAGACATATTGATGTATTAGTGTATGTGAAAAAATTAAAATCAATCTAGGCAAGATAAGTTTTATAAAAAAATTTAGAAAACAATAGAAGGGTTGTGAGAGAGAAGATAAAAAAACCAACAAACTAATATGATACAAAAAATTATAACTACAAAAAAATATAAAGACAATAAAAGGGCTATGCAATTTTAATACCGTACTTCGCGGATACTCGTATATAGAATGAGAGTGAAAATAAAAGTACAAGTACAAGTAGAAGTCCGGACTCCTATATAGATAGAAAGATAACTTCTTTGTTGGAGCCTTAAAGGAGTTGAAGACTTGAAGTAGACGTAGTTGAAAGTTGAATTCGATACGATCGGAATTTGTCGCTTCTATGTTGCTAGCTTCTTTGTTGACAAAATTTCAGAGAATTTATATTGAGTTAAGTAGTAGTAGTAGAGAGAGTAAGAGAATAAGGCTTGAAATTTTTAGAGTGGTTTAAGGGGTATTTATAGGAGAAAAATACCAAAAAAAAAAAAACCCCAAAAACGGTTAGAACAGCAATGACCTCTGATTTTCGTCCGCCAACGTTTGGCTCGTACGGATCTAACGGTTCGAAACCCGCGGGCCAACCTGCGGGTTGGTGGACGGATTGGCCATTGTTCACCGGGTTGACGGGCTGGGTTGAACGGGTTGGAAATCCAAATTAGATGACCCGGGTCGACCCACTTAGGTTCGCGGGTTCGACTCGGACCCGAATCGTAACTTAACAGATCGGGTTTTGGCGAGCGGGTCACGGTTAGCCCGGTTGCCATCGCTCTTTTCATTAACAAAACCAGACCGAAGTCACTTTTATATTTATATTAAAAAAACATTTGACAGTATTGGGTTACTAAACTAAGTCCATCAAATTAGAGGAAGATTTCAGAAAACACAAATAATAATAATAATAATATTCGTCCAACCTAATTTATGGCATGCAGTTGGTCCACATTCCGACGTAATTTAGCTTTCTTCAAAATTATTGAGTTATCTTGCTGAAATAATTGGAATTGTTGGAGTTAGGTTTTGAATGTGACGAGAGAGGTTTCAAATTTAAGTATAACAATATTGTTGGGAAATTTAGGGTAGCGTATTTTTGTGCGTTCTGCTCGGCCGAACACGAGGATGCTGATCATCTTTTTCTTCGGTGAATTTTATCCAACCCTTGTGGACTATCACTGTTCTTGCTTGGCAAGTACCTTCTACTCCCGTAGTTTTTTCGTCCTGTTGGAGGGCGCACTTGCTTAGGAAAGAGTTTCGCTCTTCTTGGTTCCTCTCCATTGTGGCCATTATCTGGGTGATTTGGTCAGAAATGAATAAACGTATCTCTTGTACTCCGCATCACCGATAGCGGTGATGATTGATGAATTCTTATTTTTCACTAATTTGTGGTCTTCCACTTTAACGCTTCTTAAAATGAAGTTTTTACATTTGGGCCGTCTAGAGGAGGCCTACCAAATCTTTCGTTCTAATCTTATTAATTCTAGTTAGCTTTATTCATTCTGATATGTGTTCATTTTTCCTTCTCTTTGCAGATTTGAGAGGTCTTAACCTTTCTTGACTCTACTTGCTCTGGGGATCTCTTGTTCTTATTTTTGGTGGTTGATGCTAGGCTTTTGATTTCTGGGAGAAGCCGATGTTCTTTGATCCCCTTTTTGAGCATCGGCTGCTGCTTTATATTCCTGTAATTGTATGTATGTATGGTTTTTTGTCCTCCAGACTAGGTTGCTCTGGCTTGTGTTGGGACCTTGACCAATAATGGCCTATGTTCTGAATGTTTGCTTTATTGTCTTTTGGTATATGTTCTGGTTGAATGATTTATTTGTTGAAATATAGTAATTGTATATTCTGTTTCCTAATATATAGGAAACAGATTCCCCAAATCTCTCATCTCCCCAATCTTCTCTCAATCTTTTTTCTTCTTCTCCAAGAATATAATTCATATATATAGATGTATACAGAAAAGAAATAAAACAACAAGAAGAATAAGAATTATTTTTCCCAAAATTATTTTCTTCATGGTATCAGAGCCTAACCAGATCTAGGCCAATTGAAGAAGAAGAGGTGATCAGATCTGCCTCCTCGTCATCCAAAAATCTCGTTGCTGATCCCGTCACCGATCATCATCCCGTTGCTGATCCCGTTGCTGGTCCCGTCACCGATCATCATCCTCGTCGACTACAGATCTCCAGATCCCGTTCACCTTCATCTTCCTAACCTTCCTGACCGTGCTCATCTTCAGATCCTGATCATCATCATCCTGTGCTTTGTTCTCGCTCGACCGCACAGCACAGCCGCCAACCCTATGACTCTCCTTCTTCTTCGTCAACGTTTCCCAAAACCCAACTCCGACCTCCTCCTCGCCACCGCACTTCGCCATTACCTCACCACCGTCAACACCACTGTCGCCACCCCTGCTGCCAACCACCGCTATTACAGCCGACCAGCCTCTCTGAAGCTCCGACGACCATCGCCTGCACCCATGCGCCTCCCTGACGCACAACACCCTGTCACCACCCTGTCGACATCCTCTCGTTGTCTCCTCCAAGCGCCACCACTCGCACCCCGTCTACAGCGCCTCGCTGCCTGGCTGTCTTCTCCTCGACCGACGATTCACTCATCGCAGTTGCCACCACTCCAAGATCCCGATCTCCCGATCTGCAGTTGATCAAATCAGATCTGAGGAAGAAGAAGATCCCAATCTTGATCCTCCCTATCATCCTCCCGAGCTCCCGATCCCTGATTGGTGTTTGTTGGTGTTGGTGCTTGCTGTGTTACTGTTGGTGTTGTTTGTTGTGTTGCTAGTTGCTGTTCTTGGCCAAGTTGTGTCGATCAGATCCGTTGTTTTCTTGTGCCGCTACAATGGGACAAACTGATGGAGCTGAGAAGAGTATTGGACCCACCTCTACATTAGTTATAGCTGCAGGTAATGATGGTAAGGTATTTAATATTTCTGCTTCTGTTATGAATAGTGCATGGATAATTGATTCGGGTGCTATCGACTATATGACTTTTGATTCTAGACAAGTTCAAAATTTTCAACCATCCACTAAATCAACTATGTCCACTGCCAATGGTGATCCTGTCACTATTACTGGCGAGGGTACCATACACCTCACAAACAACCTAACCTTAGATACTGCCCTAGTTGTGCCATCCTTGAATTTCAACCTATTATCTGTTGCCCAAATAACCACTGCCTTACATTGTATTGTAGTTTTTTGGCCTTCACATTGTGTGTTTAAGGATATTCGGACTCGCAAGACGATTGGTTATGGGGTTAGACACGGGAAGCTCTATTACCTAGATTTAGAATCTGAATGTTCGAGCAAGTTGACTCAAACTCTAAGTGTGGAAGGATCCGAAGATGAGAAGAAGAAATCAGATATTTGGCTATGACATCGACGTCTAGGTCATGCTTCTTTTGGTTATTTGAAGAAATTATTTCCAAGTTTATTTTTGAAGTTGGATAACTCTGCCTTTCGGTGTGATGTGTGTGAACTCGCAAAAGGTCATCGTGTCTCTTTTCCTCCAAGTCCAAGTCGAAGCTCCCTTCCTTTTATGATTATTCATTTTGATGTTTGGGGTCCATCCAAAACCACTACATTTGGAGGAGCCAAATGGTTTGTGACCTTTATTGATGACTGTACCCGTATGACCTGCATTTGTTTGATGAAGTCGAAAAGTGAAGTTAGTGGTTTATTTCAGAAATTTTACAAGCATGTTATGATTCAGTATAAATCACAGATTCAAGTTCTTAGGAGTGATAATGGCGAAGATTACCTGAGTTCAAATCTGCAACAATATTTGGTGGAATACAGAATTGCTCATCAGACTACATGCTCGTTTACACCTCAACAAAATGGGGTTGTAGAAAGGAAAAAATAGACACTTGCTCGAAGTGGTCCGTGCTTCTCTCATCCATGGAAATATGCCACTCATTTATTGGGAAGAAGCCCTTGCTTCTGCTGCATACTTAATCAACCGAGTTCCCTCTAAAATCCTAAACTTCCTCACACCATTTCAAGCATTAACTGAAGCTGTGAATGTACCAAAAGTCGTCAACTTGCCACCTCGTGTGTTTGGGTGTGTTGCATTTGTTCATCTTCATCAACATGAACGCAATAAGTTAACTCCTCGAGCTGTCCGCTGTGTTTTCGTGGGATATGCACATAATAAGAAATGGTATCGGTGCTATCACCCACCAACTCAAAAGATGTTTGTGGCTATGGATGTTGTGTTCCATGAAGATGAGATGTATTTTTCCTCTGAGGTTGAACTTCAGGGAGAGTACCGAAGTGAAGTCCAAACTCTTGTCTATGATGAAGTAGTTACTATTCAAACCGAACAATCAGATATAAGGGGAGAAAATCAGGATGTAAGTAATGACGATCACTGGAATGAAGACTTGGTTGAGAAAGAAAATTTCCACGAAGATCTGCAGTCAGTGCCGAACCTCCATGAAGATGAGCCATCTCCACCACCAGCACCATCTGAACCATCTCCACCACCAGTACCATCAGATCTATCTCTACTTCCAGCAGAACCCCAAAATCAATCGTCATCGCTGTCCGAAGCTCCAAGAAGAGAACTCCCAAACGGTACTACTAGAGGTATCTCCAAACCACTTACGAGCCTAATCCCACTAGTAAAGTCAAGTATCCCATGAGTCATTATGTGTCCACTCACCGATTGTTTGAATCAAATAAGTAATTTGTGAATCAATTATCTGCTGTATCTATTCCTAACAGTGTGCTGGTTGCCAAAGGGTACACTCAAACATATGAAATTGATTATCACTGCAGGGAATTTGCCATATACCTACGGACACCTGTAGTGACGGATCACTAAAACCGTGGGTATAGGCATCATATACCTACAGACGTGTAGTAAACTGTGGGTATAGATATCCTATAGCTTTAGAGCTTTTAATCCGTAAATATAAGTTTTACCGACGGGATTAAACACCGTGGGTATAGTCCATAATTTATTTTCCCTCAACTTTTTCATTTTCCCTCCCCCACCCAAAATATTTCATTTATCCCTCTAAAACTCCTAAATCCCTCTCTCCCCAAACCCAATCTCGCCGTCGGTCTCCTAAATCCCTAAACCCAAACTTCTCCCCAAACCCAGCTAAACAAGCCAAACTCCTAAATCCCTCTCTCCCCAAACTTCTTCCTCGGCGTCAATCTCGACGAAATCTCCCCCGCATCTGCCGCCTCCTCCTCCTCCTCCTCCTCCGCTGGTGCCGGCATTGAGGTTCGCCGATTTTGAATATGTACATCTTCTATTCTGAATAATTAGGGTTTCGATTGGGGCAATTAGGGTTTCTGAATACTTTTGTTTTATTTGTGAATTCCACAACATACTTTTGTTTTGTTTGCAAAAGGGCATGATTTTCTTTTGTACAAAATTTTCGATTATCCTTTCAATTTAGGATCGAAAGATTGGAGAAGCAATCAAGAGTCCGTCGATTAAAAAGGTATTAAATTCGATTACAATTTCAATATCTAGGGTTTAATACCGAAGTTTTGATTCTAGGGTTTTACTAGAAAGGAAAAATACTGCAAATCATAATATTTTTGTAATTAATCAGGTGGCTTTCTAGGGTTTTAATCTAGTTAAGTGTTAAAAAAAAAAAAAAATCCTTATTTATTTTGCTAATTTGCACCCTTGTTTGTTGAATTGAGTTATCAAGTGATCTAGGATTATCAATTTAGTGCATATCGATAGATAATAGATGCTCTGATCAAAGTATCTTGATTCTCTGTTATTAATTTAAGGAGCACGGAAGGTGTTTGTGGAAATGCTGTTGAGAATTTTTTTAGATATAGCGTAACTTGATTAACTGGGATTACTCAAAAGACAATTATACGAAGTTTGATTTAATTCATTATTATCTTACCTTGTTATGCATTAGTATTGGTAATCCATTATTGTCATTGTCATTGTCATTATCTTGAATCGATTTAATTATTGAAATTGCAGCTGTAATGACTTAGCATGCACACACACATCTTGTGAGGCATTACCCGTCCCTTATTTTGAGGCTTCATATGTGATCTCATTGATACGAAGCCCCCATAAAAAATCCGGACATTCTACATGCCTTAGATAGTCTAAGGATGTAAAATCAAGTTATTTGAAGCTCATTTGTTTATGTTTTACACCGTGACAAAATTGTATGACTGAAATTTCTTCATTTTTCTAAGGACATGATGGATGGGTAAATGAATGTCCAATAACTTGATTTGACACCCTTAGACAGTTGGGGTCAATGAGGCATGTAGAACAAGATGAACAGCTTCGAATTTCTCATGGGAACGCCGTATCATTTCAGACCTCAAAATAAGAGAACAAGTAGGGTCTAACATGATCCCACCCCATAACTAAAATATTTAAAATTGTTCTAGTAACTACGTTATTTGAATTTTGTTTATAAGGAAAACAAAAATAAAATTCTTTGTTGATGTAGTAATGTTTATGAGTGGCAGGCTCATTTGTAATGTACTATGAGCAATATGAAGGGGAGTGAAGGCAAATCTACGTCTTCAAGTGTTTGCTTTATCTGAATACAATGTTTTACATTCCACTCACAGTGAATCAATGATCTGCGGTGTTGATTTTTTCTTATTTTAAGATTCGTATAAAACTAGGATAGGTAGAATAGCATGTCTACTTCTCATTATAAACTGTAAAGCATGTCATAATCAAATTGCTTATTCATTATTTAGTCCGTAAACTGTTGCACCGAAAAAAATGTCTTAGAAATTCGAGATAAGCAAAGAACATGATTCCATGAGTGCATATTTAAACGAGCCACATAGGTATTAATCCCAGTACCTCTACCAGATCAAAACTTAAATCTTCGAGAATTGATTTTGTAAAATCTTGATGAAACTACTACTTGTGGATCTTTGTCCTAATCTGTTAATTGATTAATATCTTGCATCAGTGCATAAGGTAATAAGATAAATAACCTAGTGCATACTATATTACATAATAATATGTGAAACTTAGGCACCCAAGAAATGGATGGGTATGAATTCAATCTACTCTCTTCTTTCTCGGATATCGCTTTCTTTATCTTTAAAACTTGTCATACCATACCTTTAACTAACACGTTGATTTTGTCATGGTTGGTTTGTTCGATCCTGGAGAAATCTTCAACCTTTTTTACTTTACAACAAAATTATCATATAGCCTTTGAGTGGATGTTTGCATTGTAAATATTAAATTGTTGAAGTGTCAGCAATCAATGTATAATAACTATAATTTTTTTTTATTTAAATCCTTTTCTCCTAAAAAAAAACTTTATATCCTTTGACAAACAATGTATGTTATCTTTCACTCATCTGTTTAATTTTTGAATATTTCACTAATAATATTATGTAGTGGTTATGTAGTGGCGTTGTTCTTCCTCAACCAGTTAGTATTGCAAAGACTATGCACTCAATATATTGTTATTCTTTTAGCTCACTAAATCGTTTTAGTTGATTTTGGTATGAAAGGAGTGATTGACTGGCTTTTCTTCTCTTAGGAAAACTCCAGTCTTTTAATGATCTTTTCAAACATCTTATCGTTGTGATTGATTAGTGGTTACAATTAATCACTGATTGATACTGTCCACCAAAGGAATTAGTCCATCATAGAGGCCCTTTTTTTTTCTTCTTCCATTTCAAATCCTAATTGAAAGTAATATCAAACTTTGTTGGCTTATCTATATGAAAGTTTTATTTGTTGCAGCTTGTCAATTTCTGTGTTGACTATTGTTTAAACCTGAATATCTCATATATGATAATGTTTTAGATTCTGTATTTATTTAAATGTTGAATCCAGATGATCAAATTCTTGGAGATAATAGATTGACAATATATAGATGCAAAATTCCAGGTAATTATTAGTAAGAACAAGAAAAGTCATATATAGTTAATTCATATATATCAAATCATGTGGAGAAGAACGGTATGTCTGTTTCTGCTCTCACTTAAACACTGTGTTCTGGATTGTCAATCAAATTTGAAAAGACTTTGAAACCTGATCTTGGTACATGCATCTACGCATGAATCCAGTTTGTACTGTTATTGAAGTCAGTGAACTCATTACTTAGGCTGATGGACCACTCTAAGAGTTTGTTATTATACTAGCAAGATAGTTTCACTGGACACTCGGTAAGGTAGTGAATACTTTAGTGCTCTTCTGTTACCATTAAACTTTAATGTCAATAGCTTAAGAGTCCCAAATTGAAAACTTGTTTGGGATGGCAACCAGTCAGGTCCGGGTCGGATCTTGACAAGATTCATTACGATTTTGTAATTTTGTAGTGTCCATTTGGCAATGCAAACCTACTAAGCAGGTACCTACAACCCGAAAATACAGGTTGTATTCGGGTTGGGATATCCGTTTATTGGGTTCCATTGCCACCCTTGAAGCTGGAGGAGAGAACATTGAATCTTGTGGTGCTTATGATCATAAGCAAGCAAATTATAGATGGTGATAGGAGTAGATGATGGGAGGTAAAGTATAGGATCTTCCATACATTAGAAATACAATTTAAGGAGAATTTTGAGAGATCTTTTTGGTGTAAATGCACTTAATTTAGCATTCAGAACCAAGCATAGGGATTTAAGCCTGAATCAATACAGCTGTAATGACTGAGTAATGACCGAGCATGCACACACACATGCACATGCAATATAACAGATAAAAAGGTACTTGAGATAGGAGTTTTGCAGCTATCTACAAATGGACTTCTTCACCACAACTTGGTCAATTAGATGATATGTAATTTTTAATTTACATATAGCTATGGAGCTTTTTGGAGGATATGAGCAATGGAGCTTGTGGAGCACCATTCACATCAAGGGAGCAATGGAGCTTGTGGAGCTTGTGGAGCACCTAATACAGGTATTTATGTGATAAATATATACATGAGAAAATTTTCATTGATGCAAACTATTTTTTGATGAATCAGCAATGTAAACATGTTGCTTATTCTCTTTTATGCAGTCAAGATCTGTTTGATTTCAAGAGCTTGGAAGAAGCAATTCTGGATAGATTGTAAGGCTCTTGTCTACTCGTGAGTGCTCTTAACATGCTTTCTATATCTACTCTTAATGCATGTAGCAATGGTATCTTTTGTATTCAAGAACAATATGGTGGCATTGCCATTTCCTGTTGTTTCTTAATGCATGTTGCTCTTAATGCATGTTGCACTTTGCTTTTTTAATATATGGAGATTCAATTTATACATCTTCTACATCTAAGGAGGTTATGCTTACTTTCTACATCTCAGTAAAACCATCTCAGGAGGTTATGCTCATTTTCACTTCTACAGAACCTTCTAAACCATCTCAGGAGGTTATGCTCACTTTCACTTCTACAACAACTTCTACATCTCAGGAGGTTATGCTGAAACGGTTCTCCGCCACGCTGCTAAAACCATCTTTAATACATTAGAATTTAATACATTAGAAGTAAGTTTATTTTTAAGAGTGTATACTTACTTTCATTAGTTATTTATTTTCTGATATGTTACATGGTTTTCTTTTTCGTAGATTGATGGTAAAATAGTTTTGAGATTTGCCCTGTGCCGAACAAGTTTTCTTTATTACCCTTCGCTGAATGTGCCTAATAACTATTCCTTTAAATTTATGATGGTACAGGAACTTGCTGAGATGATTTTCCAGTCAGCATTGTAGATCGGAGTTATTTATTGGCGAATTGTAGATGTACACTATTTACTGGCAATGGAAGCTAATTTTCTGTTGATGGAGCAAACCTTGAAATTAAGTGGATGAGATTATTATAAGACTTTATATGCTTATTATATGTCAGTATGGTACTTTTAGGTTGACATTTTAACTATTTTGTAATTTGAATTTGACATGCTTGTAATACTTCATTAATTTTTAATATGATTGAAGTTTAATTTTATTTAATTTTGTTTCAAAAACACATGTATTAATTTCTTTGTGTATTTGGTTTATAATTGAATTAATATATTATAAAAGAAAATATTAAATTATCATAAGCATAATTAATAAGAAAAAATTGTGTATAGAGCTTTGAGATACTTCCTTGGTATTGAAATTTCTTGCTCAAGAAAGGGGATATTTCTTTCTCAAAGAAAATATGCTCTGAATTTATTGAAGAAAACTGGAATGTTCGCTTGTCAACCGATTAGTACATCATTGGAAGAAAGGCTGAAACTATGCAACGAAGCTGATCAAGTGCCTTGTGATAAGGAATGATATCAGAGATTAGTTGGACGACTAATGTATCTTGCACATACACGGCCAGATTTGTCATATGCTTTAAGTGTGGTAAGTCAGTTTATGCATACACCTCGGGAACAACATATGGACACGGTAATGAGAATTATGAGATACATTAAGTCAGCCCCAGGAAAAAGGAGTCTTATTTGCGAAACATGGACACTTGAAGGTTGAAGCATATACTGATGCTGATTGGGCAGGATCTACAATCGATAGGCGCTCCACTTCAGGATATTTCACCTTTGTCGGAGGAAATTTAGTTACATGGAGGAGCAAGAAGCAAAATGTTGTTGCACGCTCTAGTGCAGAGGCTGAGTATCGTGGAGTAGCTTTAAGTATAACAGAAGCTTTATGGCTGAAACTCCTGTTGCATGACTTAGGCTATGGTCCAAAGGAACCTATGAAGGTGTATTGTGACAGTCAAGTGGCGTGTGATATTGCGGCTAATCCAGTTCAGCATGATAGAACGAAATATGTAGAGGTGGACAGATTCTTCATCAAAGAAAAATTAGATGAGAAAGTTATTGAGATATCCAAGGTGAAGTCAGAAGATCAACTCACAGATATCCTAACCAAGGCTGTTTCTACTCGGCTCTTCTGAAAATTTGTTGACAAGTTGGGCATGTTCGATATCTATGCACCAACTTGAAGGGGAGTGTTGAAATATAGTAATTGTATATTCTGTTTCCTAATATATAGGAAACAGATTCCCCAAATCTCTCATCTCCCCAATTTTCTCTCAATCTTTTTTCTTCTTCTCCAAGAATGTAATTCATATATATATATATATATATATATATATATATATATATATATATATATATATACAGAAAAGAAATAAAACAACAAGAAGAATAAGAATTATTTTTCCCAAAATTATTTTCTTCATTATTAGCTCATGGCTCCTTACTGTGGGGGATGATCTGCGCAGTACTATCTTCATTGGTCTTAATTGTGTTTGTTTGTGGTGTGGTTTTTTTTTCTACCAGAGGGTCTGATTGTAGGGGATCCTTCTGGGTGAGTTTGGCCGAGCTGCTTCGCTGGTCGGAGCCAGCTTCTGGCAGGTGCTCGTCATTTTTTCTTTCCTTCTCTTAGTCTGGTATTAATTATTGAGTTGGACTTTGTTATTGGTGTAATTTCGTCTTTTGAGCTTCTCTGCCTTATCATTATCCTCCTTGAACTTTGTTGTTAAAGGAGTGAGGCTGATGCCATTGTGAGGTCGCGTGTGTGCTCGTTCTCCAGAGCACACCGTACCTCAATCCCATTGTGGTTCAGGCTTTATTCTGGCCTGCATTTGGCGTTAGTTGCCATTGTTGTCGTTTTTCCCCTTTGTGTGGACTTTGCCTGCTTCATTTGGTTCAGACCCGTTCACTGTTTCGTTAGTTGGTTTCCTCTTCCGTTAATTCGGCTCGATGTTTTCCTCTTCGTCGTAGCGGGTCATTGACTGCGCTGTAGACCAGTGGACCTGCGGTATTCCCTGTTGGTCGATCAGATTCTCGGCAATTTCTCCCCTTCTTGCTGACCTATTTTCTCAGCAGCGTAGCCGATGAGTGGGTCGCTGGCCTTGTTCGCCTATCGACTGCCGCTTTGTTGGTTAGCCAGGGTTTCGAGTAGCGGTCCTGCAACTGATCCCCCTATTCCGTTATGTAGATCTGTGCCTTTTATTTGTATTTGGCTTTCTATCGAGGAAATTTTCTCCATTGCTAGCGTCTGTATTTTTTCTTTTATCTTCGTTGTTTGGTTTTGGTTTTACTACTTATAAAATTGTATCTGGATGTACCGCTCTTGTTTTTATTTATATATTTTGGGCTAGAATGGTACGATTCTATACTCGTTATTAAAAAAAAACAAATTTTCAATACACAATGAGATAACTGTCCGTCATGAATGGTTTGTTGCAGAAGAAAGATGATAGTATCTTTTTCTCCCCTAACCAAGCAATGATGAACTAGATTCATACAAATGCAATTTTAAACAAGGTTTTTATGAACGCACAATTTTTTTATAGCGCTTGATGCAATTCATTTTAAAAATTTGTTCATGTTTTTTTATAGATTATAGTCTTAAGGTCACTAGCTAAGATGACTATGTTTAGTATGTGACGAAAAATTTATAATCTATATAATAAATTATAAAGAAAGCTATCAAGTGGCTCTCATTCAATATCCCCTAAAATTAATGGCCTACATTGATTCTCACAAAACATATTTTTCTGTCAAAAATTTCAAACCCCAAAATTAAAATTTTCCCGCCAAAATTAAAAAACTCCGTACTTTATTATTATCTCTCTCTTCTCTCTTTACTTTTTCATATTTCTCTCTTTATCTCTCTCCCTCTCTCTCACATTCTTTCTTTATTTACTTAGAAATTTAGATTTTTAAAATTTCAGGTTTGTAAAATTTTCAAAATTTTTATGATTTTTTTATTGCGTATGTTATATTGAAAATAACAAATATCTCTTCAACAATTAAATTTCATCATTTTCCACACTTAAAGTTCTGAGAAGTTATATTTTACACCCTCATTTATAATTATTTTTTGACATATATTAATAGAAACATGAACTTTTATTTACAACTAATTATTATCATACTATTCAAACGTAAACTACATAATTGTTGTTTTACTGTTTACAGAGCTTTTCGTGTGTTGTATCGTTCTGAAGACGTGCCGTAGGCACGTGCCCACGAACAAATCTAGTACATAATACTATACGATATAAGATACAGTTTACACGAAAACGATACAAAATTTAACAACTTTGCTCTCGCGTTGCACCGATCTCTTGTTTACATGAATTTTCCAATCAATATATGGTATCAAAGGGGTGTAAAATAATCTAAACTTTTGAAACTTCCCTTAAAAGGTACTGTATAGCATAAGAGCACTTTTTGTGCAGAATGATGTCGGGACATGCTTTGGCAAAACTCATTCAATGCAGCCGTGCTTCCAAACCCAGCTTCTTTCCCAAGAGTCATGCAATTGGTATCTTACCTCAGAATCTCTACCATATAAATGGCCGAGTTGGAGTTCAAACAAACAAACAAACAAACAAACAAATTTTTATTATCCTTTTGTTATCAAACGAAACCGTGCAGCGCACACATCCCTCCATCTTCATTTATTAATACGTGTATCACACGTACAAATCAAAAATTTTAAAGTTTTCAAACAAACAAACATTTTTAAAATATTTGTTTCACTGATTAAATCCATGTATCGCGTGCGCATCTCCATCTTCATTTATCTTTATTTATTAACATGTATATCGCACATGCAAATCAAAGTTTTCAAAGTTTTTATTTAAAAAATTTTGGAATTATGTGCATCACCTGTTTAACTCGAACTTTTTCAAATAAAACATCATTTTCTCATTAAACAAGCCCGGATAACACTTACCACTTCAACTCTATTGGCACATGTATCACACTTGCAAATAAAAGTTTTTCTTCAACATCCATTAAAACTAAAGTGTATCGTCCGTTTAACTCCAACTTTTTTTAAAATTAAGACATTCATCGTGCGAACTAATTACAACTGACTTATATATATCGCACGTTTAACTAAAAATCTTTATTAAAACGTGCAATGCACGTGAAACTTAGTAAAATTAATTTTCCCTGTCATAGTTTAAATGATAAATTTCACTAAACTACCAGGACGTTTGGGCTCTGACACATAACCAACCTTAATTTTTTTTGGTGACGCTTAGCTACCCCGAAAGTTTCAATCCGTTAGTAAGACATCCAGCCCCTCCGTCATCTACCTATTAGATTAAAGAAAATATCTTTTGACCCCCCATTTAACTGTAAATGTTTTGATAGAATCTTTTAACAATTGCAGTTTAAACCTTTCATTATTTAAAATATTTGTAAAAATCCTATATGCAAAATTGCCAAGTTAATATTGATTATAAGTAGTTAGTTAATTTCAATGGGAAGATAGGGAAGGGTTAATTGTAATGATAATGCCGGTGCATAGAAGGGTAGATTAATTAAAAAGCATAAAATAGCATGAGTATGTGTATTTAACATTAAGGAAAATTTTGCTTAAGTCTCTTATCTTATTTGTGATTTTGCATAAGATCCTATAATATATTATTTTCACTTTTAACCACTCAATTTTCAAACTATTTAAATAAAGTACATATCTAAAAAGAGAAAACAAAATAGAAGGCGGCATAAGCAGAGGCGGATCCAGGGGAACTGGGCTATGCTACAACCTCCCCTAAAATTTCTAGACCTTTAATTTTTTATTATTATAGGAATATTGCCCCCCTCCCCCCCTTCTATTTTTTTATCTTTTGCCCAAGCCCAACTCCAGACACTCAATTCTCTTCCTCCATCTCCATCAGCTCCTATTCTCCTAATCAGACTCGATCTAATCGCAGTCCCTTCCATTCCAAACCCTAATTTCCTTGAATCCCTCAATCTCCTACTCCAATCTCTAAACCCTAATTCTAATTTCTTCATCTCCGAATCCTAATTACATTTTCATTTGAGCACCTTTGATATCTGAAACCCTAATTTCATCACAATTTTATCAAGAAACCCTCAAATTCTCTCTTATTTGAAAACATAGAATCTTTCAAATCAGAGACTGCATGAATAGAACGAGAATCGAAGTCAGAAGAATTTGGTAATTCCTTTGAACTTTAAGGCCAAATCGTAAAATTTCATCGGCCTCTTTTTATTGTAAAAAAACTAATTTTATATGACTTTTTTTTATTTAGCAATGATAGGGGAAATAAAAAAAAACGCATGGAAAAGGAGGAGCCTTTGGATTCACTGAATCAGAAAAAGAAGAAGCAAATGAGAAAGTAAAGTAAATGTCGCATTTTCGCTAGTTAATTGAAATCAATGTTTTACTGTTTAGGTCTTTATGTTATGGTTGATGCAGTATTCGGTAAATTTCTCAAATAATTGATGCCATAAATTTACTGTGCAAAGTCATGTCACATTGGTTAATTGCCTATTATATATTGAGTTTGAACAAAATTATGCAATATTTTATCATTAAAAGTTTGGTTAATTGCCCATTATAAATTCATTGTATCGCCAAATTTAATGTTTATGCTATAATTAGATTGGAGTTGAGGTTGGGATAGCTTTCCAATTTAGTGTTTAACTATCGGCCTACATGCTAATTAGAACAAATAATTTAACTATCGACATATAATGCTTAGTAATTATTTTTTTCTAAAGCATGCTTGTTGTTCGATGATATGATGAATGCAAAAATGAAACAAACTACACCCTCCATTATCAATTTTTTAATAAAAAAAGTGTTAGAGAATCTAATTTTTGATGATGTTCCAACATCAAATCACGTTCCAACATTGGATCATGTTTCAAGTCTCATTCAACAAAAATCATCCATAGAAACATCCCGTAATTTCATTTAAGAGATATAATAGTATGTATATATATATTTAATATTATAATGGGAGAGTTGGAATTGGAGTTGTCATTTGTCAATATACAAACCCGTGCGTTGCACGTGCAACTCCAACTCTCCCTAATTACAACAAAAATAAACAAATAAAAAATTCTACCTATTTAGAATGTGCAATGTACGTGTAAAACAATTTGATAATATATTTTCAACACTAAACATACACATATGTTGTACGTACAACTCAAATTCTACTTATAAACGAGTGCATTGCACGTACAAATTGTAGTTTTTCCTTCAAATTATTTTTCCCAATTACGTCCAATGCATGTCCAACTACAAAATTATTTCTTAACACGTATATCGCACGTGAAAATCATCCAACTCTTATCAAAACGTGCATCGTACGTGAAAAATACTAATATGTGTAAACGAGGCAATGACATAAATGTAATTAAGTGAAAGATGAGGGTCCCACGGGCTGAATGAGACATCATGGTTGCTTTCTTTGTCTGCTTGTGGCGTGATGACATCACCCATGGGGGGGGGGGGGGGGGGGGGGGGGGGGGGGGGGCCTCGTTTGTGAAGAGTTGGGCCCTTCACGTGCTGCTCTCTTAATGATGTGGGTATGGGGCCCACGTCCTTGGTCATTGTGCTCACGTGAGAAAGAGGAGAGAGATAGAGTAAAAATAATCCCGTATCGGGAATCACACAAGAATAATTAACTATAAATAATAAAGCCTATAATCAAGAGTTACCAATTCGGTTAACCACCTTTGAGAGGCAACCTGTGGTGGACAGTTATATTGTACTATAAATAAATTGTCTGATAAATTGTATAAAAATTATCTGAGCTGGGCCAAGGGCGTTACAGATGTGGATCTCAATTCTCTCGAGTGTGACCTGTCATTGAGCCTTTTTTGCTTTCAATGCTATCTTTTGTACACTAATCCTTCGAAATTTTCTCCTATATCACCTTGAAAAAAAATTCATCTCTTCTTCCAAATGCATGATCCATACAATTCTAAGTGTTCAACATGTCATAAAACTTAAAAAGAGAAAATATTATCAAATTTGATGACCGTAATAGTTGCATTGTTGAAAACTGTTTGTTTTGCAACGTTATGATGAATGGGAAAAACATATTCAAATTTTGTGTTTTTTCTTCATTTTATGTTTTATGATACGAAGATGAAATTTAACGGTGCGGATTGAAAATTGTGGTTGCAGAGAATTGGGTTTTAGTGCGCCATAGAATAGGACCCTCCTCTTTAAAAAAATGAGTTATAGAAAAGTTGAACGCATATACTCCTATAGTATATATTTTTTTATATGCCACTTTCCGAAACTATTTGTAGAAAGATGACAGTTACCAAAGTATTTTTACTCGTGGACTCAGCAACTAAACTCGTCATTCTCAATGACGAGTTTAGTTATTTCATGCTCGCCGTTGGGACACTGTGAGTTTAGTTCTAATTTTTTGAGAAAGTCGCAGTTCCCAACGGCGAGTATCGTTAAAAAATTTCAATGAAGATTCGCCGTTCCCAATAGTGAGGACATTTATACTAGACTCGCTATTGGGAACAACGAGTTTAGTTCAAAATTTTCAAAGAAGACTCATCGTTCCCATCGACGATGACATTTATACTAGACTCGCTGCTGGGAACTGCGAGTTTAGTTCAAAAAAAATTATATGAATTTTTTTTCGAAATTCACTAAGTCATTCTCAATGGCGAGTTTAGTTGTTTCATGCTCGTCGTTGGGACACTACGAGTTTAGTGCTAATTTTTTGAGAAACTCGCAGTTCCCAACAGCGAGTTCCGTTAAAAAATTTCAATGAAGATTTGCCGTTCCCAATAGTGAGGACATTTATACTAGACTCGCTATTGGGAACAACGAGTTTAGTTCAAAATTTTCAAAGAAGATTCGTCGTTCTCAACGACGATGACATTTATACTAGACTCGCTGTTGGGAACGGCGAAAATGTAGGAAATTTCACAGAGAGTGAAACATTCTATTGAACTTAGTGAATTTCGAGAGAAAAAAATCCATATTTTTTTTTGAACTAAACTCGCAGTTCCCAACAGCGAGTATAGTATAAATGTTCTCGCCATTTGGAACGTCGAGTCATCTTTGAAAATTTTGAACTAAACTCACTGTTAGAAACAGCGAGTTTCTCAACAACAAAAAATAACTACATTCGCCGTATTCCAACGGTAACGGCGAGTATGAAACAACTAAACTCGTTGTTGGGAATGACGAGTTTAATTGTTGAGTTCAAGACCGCAAATACTTTGACAATTGTCCTATAAGTGGAAATAGTTTCAAAAATGGCATATAAAAAAATTTCTCTATAGTATGACCTGTTACATATATATCTACTGAGTTATGAAATATATCTACTGAGTTATGAAATAATCAATACCTTACAAAATAAGTCCGAATTAAGCCAAAGATTCAATTTGGGGGAGAACTAGGGTTTCGATTTTTTCTTCGAAGAAGGGATGAGAGAGTAGGGTTTCAAAGTTTGGAGTAGATATTGGGAGAGAGGAGGGGGAGCGGACGGAGGTTTATATCAAAGATTTGGGTTTTTTCTTTTTTGGGTTCGTCGAAGAAAGAAGAAAGAGCGAGAGTGAGCGTCGTCGAAGAAGACGATCTGTATGAAGATCTAAATGAATATAGATTGCCTTAACCCGTTCTTGGGAATAACGGGTTAAGGCTATTTCTTTTTATAAAATTTAGCATTAACCCGTCATTCCAAACGACGGGTTAAGGCAAAATATCATTAAAAAATATATGGACCGTTGGATCAAAGATCCAATGGTCTAAATTAAAGTTTGCACGGGTCTGTGCACACAGACCCATTTGCAACGGAAGAAGAATATATATATATATAATAAAACACAAAGAAAGCTATCAAGTGGCTCTCCTTCAATCCCTCCAAAAATCAAAGGCCTAGATCTAATCTTACAAAACATATTTTCCCCCCAAAACTTAAATTCAAATCTCCCACCCAAAACAACTCCTATATTTTTTTTTCTCTCTCTCTCTCTCCCTCCCTCTTCTATTCAAAAAATTAAGAAAATAAAAATTTTAAAATTTTTTAAAATTAAAAAACTAAAAAAATTAAAAATTTAAAAACTTCAAAAATAATTCAAAAAAAATCAAAAAATCATATAATATGTTTTTTGCTCTATGTTTGCTACTTCAATTAATTTGCTGGACCTCCAAAACTATTTTATATAATCAAATAAGGTGCATCGTTCCGAAAACGTGCCGTAGGCACATGTCAACGGGCAAACCTAGTATAAAATAAATTACAAAGAAAGCTATCAAGTGGCTCACAATCAATCCCCCCTAAAATCAAAGGCCGAGATCAAACCTCACAAAATATATTTTCCCTCCAAAATTTCAAACCCCAAAACCAAAATTTTCCCCCCAAAACTAAAAAATTTATTACTTTATTACTATCTCTCTCTTCTCTCTTCACTTTTCATATTTCTCTCTTTCTCTCTCCCTATCTCTCTCTCCCATTCTTTCTATATTTACTTAGAAATTTAGATTTTCAGAATTTTAATGTTTTTTTTGCACATGTTATTTTGAAAATAGTAAATATCTCTTCGACTCCACACTTAAAGTTCTAAGAAGTTAGATTTTATACCCCAATTTATAATTATTTTTCAACATATACTAATGGAAACATAGACTTTTATTTACAACTAATTATTGTCATACTTTTCAAACTTGAACTACATAATTGTTGTTTTACTGTTTACAGGCTTTTCGTATTTTGTATCGTTCCGAAGACGTGCCGTAGCCCACGGGTAAATCTAGTATATATATATATATATATATATATATATATATATATATATATATAAATCTACTATTTTATAGTTAAGATGCACAGTTGTTAAGGAAAGCTTTAAATTTTATCAAGTTTATTTTTCGTATTAACTTAAGGAGTTAACATAATTATTTTGGATGTAAAGGGTTTAAGGTGAAATGAGTCAAAGGGCATAATGAATAATCACTGTCAAATGAAGGGTCTAATCAACGTTTTTTCTTTTCGGAAGTGGACAGATAACGAAGAATTGAACCGAGCGTAGTTGAGTGTGGATCTGAATTCTCTCGAGTGTGACGTGTTATATATGGCGCCTTTTACTTTCAATGCTATCTTTTTCTTGCTAATTCTTCGAAATTTTCTCCGATATCACCTTGAAAAAAATGATCTCTCTTCTTCCAAATGCATGATTCATACAATTCTTAGTATTCAACATGTCATAAAACTTAAAAACAGAAAATATGATCAAATTTGATGATTGTAATAGTTGGTTGTTGAAAACTATTCGTTTTGCAACGTTATGATGAATGGGAAAAACATTTTCAAATTTTGAGTTTTTTCTTCATTTATGTTTTATGATACGAAGACGAATTTGAACGATGCAGATTGTAAATTGCGATTGCAGAGAATTGATTTTTAGTGCGCCATAGAATAGGACCCTCCTCTTTAAAAAATGAGTTATAGAAAAGTTGGACGCATATACTCCTATTGTATAATTTTTTTTATATGCCACTTTCCGAAACTATTTGTAGAAAGATGACGTACAGTTGCCAAAGTATTTGTGCTCGTGGACTCAACAACTAAACTCATCATTCTCAATGGCTAGTTTAGTTGTTTCATGCTTGTTGTTGGGACACTGCGAGTTTAGTGCTAATTTTTTGAGAAACTCGCAGTTCCCAACGGTGAGTTCCGTTAAAAAATTTCAATGAAGATTCACCATTCCCAACAGTGAGAACATTTATACTAGATTCGCTATTGGGAACAACGAGTTTAGTTCAAAATTGTCAAAGAAGACTCGTCGTTTCCAACGACGATGACATTTATACTAGACTCGCTGTTGGGAACGGCAAAGATGTAGCAAATTTCACAGAGAGTGAAACATTCTGTTGGACTTAGTGAATTTCGAAAAAAAATCCATATAACTGTTTTTTGAACTAAACTCGCAGTTCCCAATAGCGAGTATAGTATAAATGTGCTCGCCCTTGGGAACGTCGAGTCTTCATTGAAAATTTTGAACTAAACTCACTGTTAGAAACAGCTCTCACTGTTAGCAGCAAGTTTCTCAACAAAAACAAAATAAGTACACTCGCCGTATTCCAACGGCGAGCATGATACAACTAAACTCGCTGTTGGGAATGACGAGTTTAATTGTTGAGTCCACGAGCGCAAATACTTTGACAATTGTCCTATAAGTTGAAATAGTTTCAAAAAAAGGCAAAGAAAAAAAAATCCTATAGTATGACTTGTTTTATATATATATATATATATATATATATATATATATATATATATATATATATATATATAGGCTTCTTCCATTACAAACGGGTCTGTGTGCACAGACCCGTGCGAACTTTGATCTGGACATAGGCTTCTTCCATTACAAACGGGTCTGTGTGCACAGACCCGTGCGAACTTTGATCTGGACCGTTGGATCTTTAATCCAACGATCCATATATTTTTTTATGATATTTTGCTTTAACCCGTCGTTGGGAATGACGAGTTAAGGCTAAATTTTATTTTAAAAAATAGCCTTAACCTTTTCTTCCCAAGAACGGGTTAAGACTAAATTTTATAAAAAAAATAGCCTTAACCCGTCCTTCCTAAGAACGGGTTAAGGCAATCTATATTCATTTAGATCTGCATACAGATTGTCTTCTTCAACGACGCTCTGTCTCGCTCCTTCTGTTTTCTTCGACGAACCCAAAAAAAAACCCTAATCTTTGATCTAAACCTCCGTCCGCTCCCCCTCCTCTCTCCCAATATCTACTCCAAACTTTGAAAACCCTAATCTCTCGTCCCCTCTTCGAAACCAAATCGAACCCTAGTTCTCCCCCAAACTGAATTATTGTCTAAATTCAGACTTATTTATTAAGGTATTGACTATTTCTTTACCTAAGTAGATATATTTGTGTTTATTTTTCAATTTGTGTGTACTAAATTATTTAGAAAGCGGGCAAAAAATTATTTGCCTTAATAGATTGTAGATGTAGAATTGGAAAGACTTTTAGTATATTCAATTGCCGAAAATTTTTGTTTCCCTTAGTAATTTGTAGAACTAGAATTGTGTATATGAAATTATTTAGAAATTTTTCAGTGCGGTTATGGTTGAAAACCCTGCAAACGACCGTAAAAAAATACGAAACTTTGCGAGTAAATTGGTCTCACGTAGTACAAGTCACCCCAAGTTGTAGAAGTGAGTTTCGACTCACGGTTCGAGAGATACGGCCGCGTATCGCTTTTGGTTGAAAAAAACCAAGTAAAGCGGTAGACGGCCGTATCTCGCAAACCGTGACGCGAAACTTACTTCTACAAGTTCGGGTGGCTTGCGCTACGTGAATTCGACCAAGTTGAAAAGTTTTATAATTTTCGGATACCATTTGTGCGGTTTTCTAACGTTCCTCACATTAGAAGTTTGTGACTTAGAATTTTTTAAGTGCGGTTAGAGTTGAAAACCCTTCAAAAGATATCCAAAAAATTTGAAACTTTGTGAGTAGGATGATCTCATGTAGCACAAGCAACCATAACATGTATAAGTCAATTTCGACTCACGATTAAAGAGATACGACCGTATATCGCTTTCAGTTAAAAATAAGCCAAATAAAGTGATACACGGCGTATCTCTCTAACTGTGAGTCAAAACTTAATTTTACAAGTTGGGGTGGCTTGCGCTACGTGAATTCAAGCAAGGTGCAAAGTTTTATTAATTTTGGATTTCGTTTGTGTAGTTTTGTGACGTTCCTCGCATTAGAAGTTAGTGACTTAGAATTTTTTAATTGCCGTTATATTAGAAAACCCTTCAAACAACCTCCAAAAAATACAAAACTTTGCGAGTAGGATGATCTCATGTAGCACAAGCAATCCGCACTTGTATAAGTCAATTTGGACTCACGGTTAGAGAGATATGGCCGTATATCGCTTTCGGTTGAAAAGAAGCCAAATAAAGGGACACACGGCCGTATCTCTCGAACCGTTAGTCGAAACTCACTTGTACAAGTTGTGGTGGCTTGCGCTATGTGAATTCAAGCAAGATGCAAAGTTTTATTAATTTTGGATGTCGTTTGTGTGGTTTTGTCATGTTCCTCGCATTAGAAGTTAGTGACTTAGAATTTTTTACAGTAGGTTTGGATAGTTAAAGTATGGTTACGGTAGGGTTAGAATAATTTTAAATATTATGAAATTAAATAATATAGTGGAAAATATGAAAAATTTTATGAAAAATTATAAATAACCCTGCGAACTCTCTAACCCTAATGTAACCCTACGAACTTGTAGGGTTACAGCTACGGTTATAGGGTTATTGTAGGGTTACGGTAGGGTTTGAGTTGTTCTTACGGTAAAAAAGGGGTTACGGATTATGTAAAATCCAACTTCTTAACACTTTGAGTGTTGAAAATGATGAAATATAACAAAATTACTCAAATTAGAGGAACTTGGTTCACAACAAATAAGGTTAGAGTAGAGTAGAGTAGACTAGAGATAAGGTTATAGTAGGTTAGAGTAGTCAACCCGTAGGTTAGAGTAGCCAAGCCATAGGTTAGAGTAGGTTAGATTTCTAACCCTAGCCGTAACCCTACTGTAACCCTAGGGTGCTGCCAAGCCGTAACCCTGTTTTTGTAAAATCAAGTTAACGACTTGTACTACATGTTAGGGTTTGCTCGTCCGAATTGGGGGCCAAATATTCCTCCTCAAACTGAAATTTTAACCAACTGATGTACAGTGATTTACCATCAAAAGTTTCATCCATCACTTCAGTCTCCGCTTTATCTTTCGTAACTTCTATTTGTTCATACAATAAATCTTCATCAAAATCTGCGGGCACATTATCGAGGATTTCTTTTTCAGCGGCCTCTCTTCTTTGGAGAATTATCAAATGGAGATAGATACCGAGTAAATCACGAACAACTTCAAGATCGAATTCCATATTCCCCGTCACGGCAATCCCATCTATTGGTAGCCTAGTTATCATTGCCACATCTTGTAAGGTCACAGTCATCTCACCAACTGGTAGGTGGAATGTGTGGGTTTCCGGCCTCCATCGCTCGACAAGAGCTGTAAGTAGCGGCCGATCTCGCTTTACTGAACCAATAAATTTTGATCTGTAGAAACCGACCTCCACTAAATATGGCGTGATTCAGGGGTCAAAAAGAAGAACCGCGTGCTTCCGGAAGTTACAATTTTTATCGGACCCATTCCACACGACTTCGAATCGGTGTTTGGGTTGCAAGGTGAGTATGCTTGTGTCCACGGGTCCAGGTGATATAACGGGAACCGAGGACGACGGACTTGCCTCAGCAGATGTGGATTGACAGCCACCAACCTACACGAATAAAGATAACAAATGTTATTATTGAGATAATGTTACATATTCATATTTAAAACCAATAATAATAATCAATCTTACCGCAGTAGTTGGTGTGCCACTAGTGGTACCGGACGGACTTCTCGGTTGCCTTATTCTAGCCATTTATCTATGCACCAAAAAATTTAAATGTGGTTGGTACAAATGACAACAACAAAAAAACATACCGAAATTCTGGTAAAAAACGCACAAATGACAACAAAAAAAAGCACTAAAAGTCAAATTGGTCGAATTCACGTAGCATAAGTCACCCCAACTTGTGGAAGTGAGTTTCATCTCTCGGTTGGAGAGATACGGGCGTGTAAGATGGTTTTGGTTGTAAAAAAACCCAAATAAATCGATACACGGCCGTATATCTCGAACCGTAACACGAAACTCACTTCTACATGTTGGAGTGGGTTGTGTTGAATGAGATCAGCTTACTCACAAAGTTTCGTATTTTTTGGACGTCGTTTGCAAGGTTTTCAACTCTAACCGCAATAAAAATATTCTAAGTCATTAACCTCTAATGCGAGGAACGTGAGAAAACCGCACAAACGGCATCAAAACTTTATAAAATTTTTCCACTTGGTCGAATTCACATGGCGCAAACCACCCGAACTTGTATAAGTGAGTTTCGCCTCGCGGTTTGTGAGATACGACCGTATACCGCTTTATTAGGTTTTTTTTTAACCAATAGCGATACACGGCCGTATATCTCGAACCGTGATTCGAAAACCACTTCTACAAGTTGGGGTGCCTTGTGGTGTGTGAGATCAACCTACTGGCCAAGTTTCGTATTTTTTGGAGGCCGTTTGCAAAGTTTTCAACTCTAACCGCACTAAAAATATTGAAAGTCATTAACTTATAATGCGAGAAACGTGAGAAAACCACACAAACGACATCAAAAATTTATAAAACTTTCCCACTTACTCGAATTCACGTAGCGCAAACCATCCAAACTTATAGAAGTGAGTTTCGACTCACGGTTTGCGAGATATGATCGTATACCGCTTTATTAGGGTTTTTTTTAACCAAAAGCGATACACGGACGTATATCTCGAACCGTGATTCAAAAACCACTTCTATAAGTTGGGGTGCCTTGTGGCGCGTGAGATCAACCTACTGGCAAAGTTTCGTATTTTTTGGAGGCCGTTTGCAAGGTTTTCAACTCTAACCGCACTAAAAATATTGTAAGTCATTAACTTATAATGCGAGGAACGTGAGAAAACCACACAAACGGCATTCAAATTTTATAAAACTTTACAACTTGGTCGAATTCACATAGCGCAAGCCACCCGAACTTGTAGAAGTGAATTTCGACTCACGGTTTGCAAGATACGTCCGTATACCGCTTTATTAGATTTTTTTAAACCAAAAGCGATACACGACCTTATATCGCGAACCGCGAATCGAAACCCACTTTTACAAGTTGGGGTGGCTTGTGGTGCGTCAGATCAATCTACTGGCAAAGTTTCGTATTTTTTGGTGGCCGTTGACAAGATTTTCAACTCTAACCGCACATAAAAAATTCTAAGTCACAAACTTCTAATATGAGGAACGTGAGAAAACCACACAAATGGCATCCAAAAATTATAAAACTTTCCAACTTGGTTGAACTCACGTAGCGCAAGCCACCCGAACTTGTAGAAGCGAGTTTCGAGTCACGGTTTGCGAGATACGGCCGTCTACCGCTTTACTTGGTTTTTTTTCAACCGAAAGCAATACGCGGCCGTATGTCTCGAACCGTGAGTCGAAACTCACTTCTACAACTTGGGGTGGCTTGTATTACGTGAGACCAACCTACTCGCAAAGTTTCGTATTTTTTTACGGTCGTTTGCAGGATTTTCAACCATAACCGCACTGAAAAGTTTCTAACCTATTTTGTATATACAATTCTAGTTCTGCAAATTAATAACGCAAATAAAAGTTTTCGGCAATTGAATATACTAAAAGTCAACCCAATTCTACATCTACAATCTACTAAGGCAAATAAATTTGTTCCCACTTTATAAATAATTTAGTATACACAAATTGAAAAATAAACACAAATATATCTACTGAGTTATGAAATAATCAATACCTTACAAAATAAGTCCGAATTAAGCCAAAGATTCAATTTGGGGGAGAACTAGGGTTTCGATTTTTTCTTCGAAAAAGAGATGAGAGAGTATGGTTTCAAAGTTTGGAGTAGATATTGGGAGAGAGGAGGGGGGGGCGGACGGAGGTTTATATCAAAGATTAGGTTTTTTTTTCTTTTTTGGGTTCGTCGAAAAAAGAAGAAAGAGCGAGAGAGAGAGTCGTCGAAGAAGACGATTTGTATGCAGATCTAAATGAATATAGATTGCCTTAACCCGTTCTTGGAAAGGACGGGTTAAGGCTATTTTTTAAAATAAAATTTAGCTTTATCCCGTCATTCTCAACGACGAATTAAGGCAAAATATCATAAAAAAATATATGGACTGTTGGATCTTTCTAGATTAAAGTTACGCACGGGTCTATGCACAGAGATCTGTTTGCAACGGAAGAAGACACACACACTCTCTCTCTCTCTCTCTCTCTCTCTCTCTCTCTCTCTCTCTCTCTTTATATATATATATATATATATATATATATACTAGTATAATGCATGTGCGATGCACGTGGAGGGGGAATGAAAGGACAAAAAAAAAATCTACCAGACAAACACACACCAAGGAATAAAAAATTGTTTATTTGTTTGTGAACCCCAACTCTCCCATTATAATAGTTACTAGTATAATGCACGCGCGATGCACGTGGAGGGAGAATGAAAAGGACAAAAAAAATCTACCAACACGTGCGCTGCACGTGTTGACACACACACACACCAAAGAATAAAATATTGTTTATTTGTTTCCAACCCCATCTCTCCCATTATAATAGTTATAGATACTAGTATCATACACGTGCACACGTGCACGTGGGAAAAATTGAAGGGTTAATGAAAAAGATAAAAAGAAAATAATTTCCAAACTGGTCCACTTCCGAATATATTTACCAAACTGGTCCACTTTCAAAAATATTTACCAAAGTGGATCATTTTGTCAACACGTGCGCTGTACGTGTTGGCTTCAAAATGACAACAATGACAGATGACACTAAGGCCTTCTCCCATTATAATAGTAGAGATATATTGTGTTTATGTATATTAGTATCATGCACGTGCGATGCACGTGGAGGAAGAAGGAAAAAGAAAAGGAAAATAATTTCCAAACTTATCCACCGCCTAAAATATTTACCAAACTGGTCCACTTTCGCACGTGCACGCGGAGGAAGAAGGATAAAGACAAAAAAAAGGGGAAATAATTTCCAAACTAATCCACTGCCGAAACTATTTACCAAATTGGTCTACTTTCGAAAATATTTACCAAATGAGTCATTTGGCTTCAAAATGACAAAATGAAAAAAAATAAAAAATTAATGACAAATACCACTAAGGCCTTCTCCCATTATAATAGTAGAGATCTACTATTATAGTTAAGATGCACAGTTGTTAAGGAAGGCTTTAAATTTTATCAAGTTTATTTTTCGTACTAACTTAAGGAGTTAACATAATTATTTTGGATGTAAAGGGTTTAAGGTGAAATGAGTCAAAGGACATAATGAATAATCACTGTCAAATGAAGGGTCTAATCAACGTTTTTTCTTTTCACAAGTGGACCGAATCAGATAACGAAGAATTGAACCGAGCGGGGTTGAGTGTGACAACAAAAAAAATCGAGTGGTTAAAGTCGAAGGTGGTTAAGTGAAATTTACACTAGTTTAAAATGCATGACTAATTGACTATGGTGTTGACGTTTGCATGCATGATGCATCCCTTCAATTTTGGGGCAGTTGTAAGAGCATCCACAGTCGTTGAACCCAAATTTTGGGTAAATAGCATTTGAGAAATAGAAAAAAAAGAATGTTGCTGCAGTCGTTCAAAGCTATTTTCGATCGGTCGGTTGTTTTTTTTTAAACGACGGAAGATTATCTACCGTCAATCTCCTATGACGGTCGATAATATACCGTTCGTTGACCAGGTTTAATGTTTGAGAAGTTGTTTATTTAAAAAACCCAACAACGGTTAATGATGTGCCGTTAATCTCATCAAACGATAGAAAATATACCGTCGCTTGACTGGAATTTAAATTTTTTTTTTTTTTTTAAAAATACCCAACAACGTTGCATTATGTGCCGTTAATTTCATAGTACGGTAGGAATTGTGCCGTCGCTGACCTATTTTTATTATTTTATTTTTTTTTTAAAAAAAAAACCAAGCACGGTACATAATGTGCCGTTAATTTGAAGGCACGGTAGGTTAGTTGCCGTCGCTTGACTGGCTTTTAATTTTTTTATTTTTTTTTTAATAAAAACTGGAAAAAACGGCAAATTATCTGCCGTTAATGTCTAGCCACGGCAAACATTCTGCCGTTTGTTGACTGCCTTTTGAATTTTTTTTTTTTTTTTTAAAAAAACCGAAAAACGGGACATAATGTGCCGTTAATGTATACGCACGGTATATTTTCTGCCGTTGCTTGACCGGCTTTAAATTTTTTTTTTTTTTTTTTTTTCCAAACCCAACAACGGTGCTTTATGTGCCGTTAATCTCACGAGACGGACATTAATACACCGTCGGTGTACAATTTTCAGATTTTTAAAAAAAAAAAAAAAATACACGGGAAATATTCCACCGTCAATCCACTGCCACGGCATATAATACACCGTCGGTGAATTTTTTTTAACTTTTTTTTTGGTTAAAATAGTGGGACGTGATTGGGTGTTTGGAAATTTGTGTCACGGGTGTGTGAGTATTTGGACACTTCTGTTAAAGTAAAAAAAAAAAAATCAAAAGCTATATGAACTTGTCTGCCATTGTTCTTCTACTTGACTATTATACCCTTGGATGTTTTGCTATAAATTGCAGTGAGCGGAAGAAGATTAGCCAGACTAAACAAGTTAGATACCAAACTACATTTCTTTCAATTCTTATAGTTTCGGCTTCACGAATTCAAGTCTCGAAGTCAAAATATAACAAGATGTCGATCCGGCGTTTTATTGGCAGACTCAAATCAAAGGGTGTATCTGGTTCTGAACAGGGAAATAGAGGCAAAGAACCTGAAGTAGATACCGGAGAAGTTGATTTAAGCGATCCAACAATGTGGACACAGGTATTCGACAACGATTTTCATATAGCTAATAATGTTGCTGAAAATTCTTTTGGTGGGTTCTGTAGATTTAGGGGTAGTTGGAATGGTCCAATTAAAGCCTACAAAGTATGCTCTCGTATTCCCGTTGTAAAACAAATAATAGATCACACTGGTTGGCAAAGATTTTTCACAATTGATACAGAAAAATCATCCCAGAAGATTACCGAAGCTTTGGTTGAGAGGTGGTGGGATACTACCCACACATTTCATTTCCCGTGCGGCGAGTTAGGATTTACCCCGTTAGATTGGGCAATGTTGACGGGGATATCCATTGGGATCGGCGATCAACCACCATGTTTGGATGAGAAATATCCATTTGAAATAGTACAATCCCGCTTCTTTCCAGAAATTACTGAAGAGGATTGGAAGTCTCAGGGAATACGCTGTTCGTTCTTGAAGAAATATTTTCATAGCAGTATGATTGAGAAAGCAATGACTGACAACCATGTTGCAGCGAGAGTCGCAAGGGCTTTTTTTGTTTACTTCCTGGGCGATTTTCTTTTCGCCAATGGTGCTTCTTTAATTAGGTGTGGATGGCTTGCAGCTCTTGAAGATCTGACTAAGGTTGGGACATATGATTGGGGTGGTCAAGCTGTGGCACTCTTGTACATGTCTCTGGATGCTTGCTCCAGGCAGAAAGTTAAATCATTTAACGGTCCGTGGCAAGTATTACAGATAATTTTATTATTTACTAGAAATACTTGGTTTATTATTGACATAATCGATATTAATACAACTATATATTTTCAGTACTTGGCATATGAATACACATCAAAAAATTACTGCCGCAATCCGTTGTTTAGCATATGGTTCATCAACCGATGCAATCGACGAGTATGTACGTATTGGCGAAACAACTGTATTGAAGACATTGCGCCGCTTTTGTGTGGCAATTGTTAATGTATTTGGTCCAGAATACATGAGACATCCAACAGTTAATGATGTGGAAAGATTACTGGCGGAAAATTCAGCGAGGGAATTTCCCGGAATGTTAGGAAGTATTGACTGCATGCATTGGCAATGGAAAAATTGTCCGGCGGCCTGGCATGGTCAATACACGGGTCACGTACGTGAACCAACTATTGTGCTTGAAGCTATTGCATCCTACGATCTATGGTTTTGGCATTCTTTTTTTGGAATGCCGGGGTGCAATAACGATCTTAACGTCCTTAACCGTTCTCCACTGTTCAACAACGTTCTCGATGGTTGTGCACCACCTGCTGAATTTGTAATAAACAATCACGCATACAATATGGGGTACTATTTAGCTGATGGTATATACCCTCCACTGGCGACTATAGTTAAGACTTACTCAGCCCCAGATACACCCAAAAAGAAGAAATTTGCACAGATGCAAGAGGCTGCACGAAAGGATGTTGAGCGCGCCTTCGGGGTTTTACAAGCTCGATTTGCTATAGTGAAAGGACCAGCTAGACTTTGGGATGCAGACAGCCTATCGTACATCATGAAAACGTGTATCATATTACACAATATGATTGTTGAAGATGAAAGGGAAGCAGGGATCAGTGACTATGTGTACGATCATGATTCCAACTCGTCATTTGTCGTACCTGATAGGTCTGACCCAACTGAGCGTGCAGCGCGAACGGCACGTACTGTGCAGCTTCACGACAGACAAATCCATCATAGACTGCGTCTTGATTTAGTTGAGCACATTTGGAACGCATATGGGGAAGATGAAGAGAATGAAGATTAAGTGGAGATGTACTGGAAAGCAATGGATTACACGTTTTATTTGGGTGATGTTCTTTTTCATTAATGTATGCAATTTCTTTTTCTTAATGTAATGTTTTTTTGATTACAATAATGAATAAAATCATATTTTTATCCCGGAGAAGATTGTTTAATTAAGTTTGAAAGTGAATGGAATTTCTTCATATCACAAGAAATAATTACATAACAACTTTAATGTTAAACAATTTTACGATAATCTATTCTAAGAACAAGAATAATAAGCATTAGAACAACATACGAACAACAATAAAAATAATAAAATATTAGCATAATTGGAATTTAGTACATCTTCAGCCCGGATGATAGCCCCTTTTTTGAGCGATTTCATGTTGTCGACTAAGAAAATAATAACGCTGATGATCAGGTAAGCTACTTACATCCATAGCCATTATACGATCTTCTTCGCTTGACACTCTGAAATCAAAATCTCTTTGTTTCAGTTCAAGCCTGTCTTTCTGATTGCTCATATAAAAATTGTTAAAATTTCGCGTTTCTTCCACCATCGCTGAAACGTCACTGGCTTCAACAGTGTGCTTCCCTTTTTTCTTTGCTTCTTTCCTGCCGGGTGGTCGCGATAGTGGCGAGGGCGCATTTAAATCAATTGGTATATCTGAATCCCAATGAACGTTCGTGGGGGAAGGTGTTGAACAACCACCATCGGCATATTGACTATTCGGAACATTCTCAAAAACTTGTGTAGTACGTACAGAAAATTTGGGTTGATCTTTCAAAATTTCGTAGCACTCTTCAAATTTGAAAGGCTTTCCGGCCGATTGCATATATTCTAGTCGTGCATCACGTACCTATCATAGTTTAATAATTGTTAACAAAAATTAGGTGATGAAAATTTATAATAGGAAAAAATAACACAATCATTGCATTAAAATACAAGCCTACAAAACAAACCTTATCGGCGTTCGTCGTACCACTTGCCGCTCTATTTGTCACACCGCTCAACTTTGCAATGTACAGTGATACTTCCTTGGACATAGTAGAAAATCTACTACAAAGAGAGCCGGCCGTTCGATCTGTTGTACACCCAGAGAGGTTCTCGAACGTGAGAAATATCCTATTCCAAAATTGGTTGCCAGTTTGATCGCTACCGATCAACGGATCTTGGGTTATAGCAACCCAACTTTGCGCCAAAAGAATATCCTCATACACGGTATATGCTCGGCCTCTATTTGGACGGGGATTAGCCATAAAATGAACTGAAAAAAAGTTGAAAAATTATAGAGATAGGAAGAAATTATAGTGAAAAATTAAACAAAATTATAAACTGTTTTGAATACCTCGTTGGTAATGAACAGGGAGAGAGGAACACCTCGTTGATAATCAACAGAGAGAAAGAGGAACACCTCGGTTGATAAAGAACAGAGAGAGGAATTGAGCTAGCACAGAGGAGGAGGAGAGGTGGAGAAGTAAAAGCTGTGTTTATTTCTGATGAACGATTCTCTTTATAAAAAAAAAAATTCTAACCGTTGGCTCTCAAAAAAAAAAGAGCCGTTGAAAGAAAGGGAATATGAATTTTTTTGTGGCCGTTGTAAAAAAAAAATTAGTGCAAAGAAACATCAGATTCAATAGGTAAGGATACTTTGGTCATTTGACATTTAAATCAAAAAATTAGTGCAAATAAAAAAATTAGTGCAAATAAAACAAAAAATTTTACAACGGACGGTAGGTAAACTACCGTCCTTTTAAATCATTATTTCCCCATCTTTTTGCCGCACGGTATATAATACATCGTCTCTCGTTTTTAGGGTTTTTTTTTTTTTTTTCTTTCTCAAAAGCCAGACTAATCATTTGGTTCAGTACTTCTGTACGAGACGGCATATTATCTATCGTCAATTAGATCGGACGGAGTATTATGTGCCGTGAGCTATATTTTGCATTCGGCCATTCCGCCTGCTATATTTGGCACGCTACTGTTCATCGTATACCCAAAATTTGGGTATTTACACAACGACTGCAGCCAGATTTTTTCTATATTTTCCATATTTTGGGTATATAGCAAACGACTGTGGATGCTCTAATGAAAGAGAGAGGCTACTTGACACGTTCACAAATTGGACAATGTCGGGTACCCTAGAGATTTAGGGTTAAAAATAGCTTTCAGTGGTTATATATGCATCCTTTTAGAGCATCTGTAGTCGTGTGGTAAATACCCAAAATTTTAAAAAAATAGGAATAAAATCGCTGCAGTCGTCTTCCAAATACTCAAAATTTAGGTGTACGATGAATAGTAGACTGCCAAATATAGCAGACGATTTGGCAAAAGCCAAAATATAGCTATCGGGGAATTTTCTTTCGTCCCTGAAAAGAGACGAAGGATTATCCCATCGCTTTAAAAAAAAGATTTTCCGGACGATAAATAATGTCCCGTCCTTTATTATAAAATAAAATAAAAAAAAAGTGACGGACAGTGTATTATACACCGTCCCAACAATTTTGAATGAGACAAAATTGGTGGGCCGGTGTATAATCCACCGTCCCACCAGTTTTTCAAATTTTTTTTTTGTCTTTTAGTGCCCAGAAATTTTTTTATTTTATTTTACTTTTTAAAAAAGTTTGAGACGAGAGATAATTGATCGTCCGACCATATTTTAACTTTCAACCACTACAGCGCGCAACTATATTTTCTATTTCCAAAAGGCAAATACCCAAAAAATAGCTTAGAATGACTACAGATGCTCTTAACAATTAAATGGGTGATTAGCTTACTCTAACCAGAAAATAATTTGATTTGGTTTTGGGCCTTCGAATATATGGATACTAGTTTTTTTCACGTGAGAAACACGTTTTGATAAAGAGTTGGAGTTAAACGTGTGATATATGGAAGTCAACAGTAATTAGCACGTGTAATGAATGCCTTAATTTGAAAAAATAGAGCTGAGCGTGCAATACATGTATTTTTTAAAAATTAAGAAGGAAAATTTTTAATGTGTATGTGCGAAGCACGTATTAAAAATAGATTTGAAGTTGCACGTGCGATGCACATGTGTATTTGGTGACAAAATTGGAGTTTCTTTTGAGACAAAAAAAAAATATTGAAAATTATTTATTTGTGACAAACTCTTCCATTAAATAGTAAGTATATCTCTAATATTATAATGGAAGAAGACCTTAGTGTCATTTGTTAATCTACCAACACGTGCATAACTAATATGAAGGAGGTCTCAGGTACGAGTCCTCACTATCTATCTATAATATAATATATTTACTTATTATTTAATGGAAGAGTTTGTCACAAATAAACAATTTTAAATATTTTTTTTGTCACAAAAGAAACACCACTTTTCTCACCAAACAAACATGTGCATCGCACGTGCAACTCCAAATCTAATTTTCAACATGTGCATCACACGTACATATCAAAGATTTTCCTTCTTAATTTTTAAAAAATACGTGAATCACCCATGCAGCTCCATTTTTAAAAATTAAGGCATTCATCTTACGTGCTAATTATTGTTGACTTACGTCTATTGCACGTTTAACTCCAACTCTTTATCAAAACGTGCATCGCACATGAAAAATACTAGTAAATTATATTATAGATAGATGGATGGATATTAATTTACACATATGATTCATATTTAATTGTAATATCCGTATGTGATGGACCTTCATGGTGAGCTTAGTAATTAATTCATTGTTAGATCAGGGCCGGTCCTGAGGTATTTGAGGCCTTGGGCGAAAAAAATTGGGCCCTTTATAGAAACGCATGTATTTTTATATATATTAATAAATTATAATATAACGTCGGGGGACATAAAAACAATACCCAGAAAAATAAAGATTACCTTTATTTTGCTTTATGACACCAAATACTTCATATTTTTCATTAAGCATAGTAACAACGACTTTTGCACCTGCCAAAAAAAAATCACATCTCATCTAAAATATAAGGCCAGGGCACCAGGAATCAAGCTTATCATATAAACAAGCTTCAAATTCCAGTTGGTCACTAAGCTTGCCTAACAATAAAATCAATCAACAATACTATTGTTGGAGTGATTTCTACCTCAGTACCTCCTAAACCCACAAAAGAGATTCTCAGTTCTATTAATTTAAAAAAAAAACACGAGAGGGCTGAACTACCAGAGTAGTGCTAAGAAGACCAACAACTCCAACTACGCCTCTGATACCCGAGACACCATGACTACAACTACAACTCCTGCTAAGAAAAAAACTCTGTGAAAGAAACAAAGGAAAATTCTCAACTGACAATTTGAAGAAGATCTGAAGATGCCAGAAGGGGAGAGAGAGTGTGTGAGAGAGAGGGAAAGAGAGAGAGAAAGAGAGAGAGAGAGATAATTTGAAGAAGATGAAGAGGCTGGACAAAAAAAATGAAGAAGTTGAAGTGACACTGAAAGAGAGAGAGATTACTAAATTGGGCCCTCCATTAAAAATTAATTACAAACCCATTAATTCATTATATTAATTATAAGACCATTAATTTATTATATTTAAAAGAAATTTAGGCCCCTCTCCTGAAGTGGGCCCTGGGCGGTCGCCCAGCTGGCCCTGGGCTAGGGCTGGCCCTAATTATGTGTGTATATATTAGGAAGCCTATGATCAAGAGGCACCAACTAGTCATGACACATTTTGAGAGGCAGCCTGTGATGGACAGTTGTTATAATTTGTTTGAGCAAGGCCCGGTGTAACGGCCCGAATTCCAAAATACGGTAATTCGTAGCACAGTAGGATTTTTACTTAATTTCGAACAATTTTACAAGGAATTAAAAAAAAAACTTTTCTTTGTACAACACTGTTTATTTTACATCAACGCAGCGGAATAAAAAAATTACAATATAACACATGTACAATTTAAACATTAACATTTAAAGTAGTCTTCAGCCTCAAATTCTTCTTTAAGTCTTTGCCAATCCAAGCCCTATATTGAATAATGTGGGCACGCCAATTACACACAACTGACGCAATACTATACACGGTGATCCTTTCTATGCCGTAATATAGCGAATCACTTACTTTAGCATCCACACAGATGAATGCATATTAAAGTGTAAAAGAGTGACTGTAACCCCTATTTCGGTTAATATGTGATATGGCTAAAAATAGGATTAAATCGGGACCGTTCACATCGGACACGAATCTTAAAGCTCAGGGGTAAAATGGTAATTTCACCTACTAACGGGTCTGAAATGGAAACTGGGTCTTTCTTCAAGACCCAAAAACCCACGAACGGATCCACCTCAACTGGGTACGGGTCCCAACCCGCTGCATACCCAGTCCAGCAAGATAAAATCAAGGTCTCTGATTAAATCTTAATCAACGGCCCTGATTCACATCTATCTTTTCACTGGGAATTAGGGATTACATTCCTTATCTGATTACGGGGATTATATTCCTTATCAGACCACGGGGATTACATTCCTAATCTGATCCCTAAGGCGACTATAAATACCCCCCATCTACCACCGTTATGAGGTAATCAGTATTTTGCCAATTTACGCTCTTTCATAATCATTTCTGATTACTGACTTGAGCGTCGGAGGGTGCGTCGCCGGGATCAACCCCGGTGTCTCGCACTTTTTGCAGGTGAACGGTGGGAGTCAACGGTCAAACTCCGGCAGAACAGGTTAGAGGTTTGCTATTCAAGTTTTCCTAAGAATCCACAAATACTGTCTGTTTACCCCCACACCAGAATCAGCGGTAACAGATTGGTGCCGTCTGTGGGAAACAAACGAACAGCAACTCTTCATCTTCCCACAGGTCAGATCTTCCCCCGTCATGCCTCCAAGGAAACTCAGATCCACGGGGTCCAACCGTGGGTCTACCCCTCCTCAACCACAACAGGAGGTCCCCCTCCAACCTGTTCAGCAGCAGGGGTAACTTCCTCCTCAGGCGGAGGACCCCCTGCGGCTGGACCAACTCCCTCCTCAGAATCTTCAACCCCCCTCGGGGTCCAACCGGGCCTCAGAATGCCGGTGCGGGGGGCTCGCGTCCCAATCCTCAGAAGCAACATCTCCAACAGGACCGCATCCCAATACACAACCCCTCTTCTGACTCTATGGCATACCATAATCCCCGAGCTTCCGACTTTCGAAATACCATCCTCAATCGACAGAAGGAAGATGATCTTCGCTGCCATTTGGATGAAAAGCGGGCCCGAGAGGGAGCCTCCCGCCAACAACGTCCAAATGAGCGATCTCCTCATCGCCGAGACTACAGAAGGTCCCCTACTCGAAGAGGGCGAAGGGAGTCCCCTCAGCATCATCGGCGGAGAACTCATTCTCCAGTAAGCCGAGCCACACATAGGGACCGCCAAGCTGGAGAGGCACCAGTCACAAGGGCAGACCTTCAAGACTTCCAAGCGACAGTCTTACGGGCCCTCAATATCACCCCAAAGAACGACCAAAGGCCACCTACTCACGAGCCAACTAGGAGCCATCGCCTTCACACTCTCAGTCCTAGTCCATCTCCAAGCTACCATCGTCGCAGCCCCAGTCCACCCTCGTACGAAGATGAGTCCCGGGGCTCGGTAAGGTATGATCAAAGAGAAGACTCTGTCTACCACCGTCTCTACGAGATGGAGAGGCGCCTCGGCCGAATTGACAGGGAAGAAAAGCAACGGGCGATAAACCTCCACCCGAGCAGACCTCCATTCTCCCGCACCATCATGGAGGCCCCCATCCCAGAGAACTTCAAGCCACCTCACTTCGAGTCGTATACTGGGGAGTCAGACCCCATGGATCACATAGAGAGTTTCAAAATTCTCATGATAATTTACCATGCTTCAGATGCCCTCCTCTGCAAGATCTTTCCTGCCACGTTGAAGGGGCCTGCAAGAGAATGGTACTCTCGACTTGCCCCGGCATCCATCTTTTCATTCGATCAGTTCGAAGGGCTCTTCCTTACTCATTTCGTGGGTAGCCGCCAGGCCGAGAAAACAAGTGTATCCCTGGTGATCCTCAACCAAAAAAAGGGTGAACGCCTCAGGGATTACGTTCGACACTTCACCACCGAAGCCCGATCCATTACATCCCTCAACCAATCAGTAGCCTCTGTAGCATTCGAGCGCAACGTCACTAATGCCAATCTCAGGGCGTCCCTTGCCAAGAAGCCTCCTCGGGATTTCTCAGAACTCCTACTTAGGGTAGAGAAGTACATATGAGCGGAAGAGGCTCTCAACCCCCCTACTCTTAAAGAGACATCTTCCGGGAACAAACGGAAGAACACAAGCGAAGAGGGGTCCCAAAAATCCCAGAAGGATGGCAATGGCCAGCGCCACCCAACTCTTCGGTTTGAGAAGTTCACCCCCCTCATTGCTAATATATCAGAAGTGCTTATGGAGGTAGACAAAGAAGGACTACTCCGTGCTCCCCCTAGAATGAACACACCAGGAAAGAAGAGGAACAAGGATAAGTTGTGTCGCTTTCACAGGGACCACGATCACAACACGGATGATTGTCGGGCTCTCAAGGAAGAGATCGAAGAACTCATACAGCGGGGGTACCTTACCAAGTTCATCCAAAAAGACGGGGCCGAGCTTCCCCACTAAGGAGCCAACAAACGAACAGAAAGGCCCACCGAGCTTCAAGACCCAGAACCTCCCAGCTCTTCCCAAGAGGTCTTCACCTTATCCTATAAGTAGGATCTTGATTTTCAATAAGGCTGATGCTTGTAATCCGGCCAATAGCATGTAATAATGGCTCACCCTATTGAAGCAGCCACTTAGTTTACTTCAATAAAACTTTACATCTTTCATTGAAAATTATTGCTCTTGCTTCTCTATCTCTCCGAGTCACGACTCGCTAAATGGTGAGTTCAGAGTCCAGCTTTTTCTACATGGCTGCTCCCGCAACTTACCAACCTTTAACAACGAGTTCGGAGTCCAATACTTGGCTCGATTCTGCTTCAAATTACTCGCGCTTAAGCGAGTTAGAAGTGGTTCACCATTTGGAATTGCTCCTACACCTCGTTAACCTCTCTTAAACGACGAGTTCGGAGTTCAACACTTGGCTCGATTCTGCTACAAACTACTCGCTCTTAAGAGGGTTAGAAGTGGTTCGCCATTCGGAATTGCTCCCACAACCGTTGAACCTCTCTTAAACGACGAGTTTGGAGTCCAACACTTGGCTCGATTCTGCTTCAAATTACTCGCTCATAAGCGGGTAAGAAGTGGTTCGTCATTCGGAATTGCTCCCACAACCGTTGAACCTCCCTCTAACGATGAGTTCGGAGTCCAACACTTGGCTCGATTCCGCTTCAAATAACTTGCTCTTAAGTGAGTTAGAAGTGGTTCGCCATTCGGAACTGCTCCCACAACCGTTGATTCTCTCACTTAAACAGCGAGTTCGGAGCTAAAGCTCTCCCCTAGAGTTGCTCCTCAAACTCGTCTCACAAATGGCTCTCTCCCAGAGTCAAACGCTTCGCTCCGCTCACCTCCAAGGCGGACCTCTTCTCAACGAATTCGGAGCACAACTCTCTCCTAGAGTTCCTCCTCACACTCATCTCACAAATGGCTCTCTTCCAGAGTCAAGTTCTTTGCTCCGCTCATCTCCAAGGTGGACCTCCTCTCAATGAGTTCGGAGCTCACAACTCTCTCCTAGAGTTGCTCCTCAAACTCGTCTCCCAAATGGCTCTCTTCCAGAGCCGAGCTCTTCACTCCGCTCACCTCCGAAGCGAACCTCTTCTCAACGAGTTTGAAGCACAACTCTCTCCTAGAGTTCCTCCTAACACTCGTCTCACAAACGGCTCTCCCCCAGAGCCGAGCTCTTCACTCCGCTCACCTCCGAAGCGGACCTCTTCTCAACGAGTTCGAAGCACAACTCTCTCCTAGAGTTCCTCCTCACACTCGTCTCACAAACGGCTCTCTCCCAGAGCCGAGCTATTCACTCTGCTCACCTCCGAGGCGGACCTCTTCTCAACGAGTTCGGAGCTCACAACTCTCTCCTAGAGTTCCTCATCACACTCGTCTCACAAACGGCTCTCTTCCAGAGTCGAGCTCTTCACTCCGCTCACCTCCGAAGCGGACTTCTTCTCAATGAGTTCGAAGCACAACTCTCTCCTAGAGTTCCTCCTCACACTCGTCTCACAAACGGTTCTCTTCCAGAGCCGAGCTCTTCACTCCGCTCACCTCCGAAGCGGACCTCATCTCAACGAGTTCGAAGCACAACTCTCTCCTAGAGTTCCTCCTGACACTCGTCTCACAAACGACTCTCTTCTAGAGCCAAGCTCTTCGCTCCGCTCACCTCCAAGGCGGACCTCCTCTCAACGAGTTCGGAGCTCACAACTCTCTTCTAGAGTTTCTCCTCACTCTCGTCTCCCAAATGACTCTCCACATCCTTCAGAATCAAGCCCGAGCGACAAGCGATCTGAGCCTGATCACACAAGCAAGCCGCTCGGAATCCGAGCAAGTGCCAATCCGAGCTGCGAATTGGAGAAAAACGACTTTCTCCCTGAAATTCGTGTAAGATCTCGATCAAACGGCTCAGATCGCTCCAGCAGCACTTAACGACAAGATAGTATTTTCTCGAGTACCAGGCCTGTCTCGAGATCCGCACCGAGATCCAACGGTTCAGATCGAGCTCACAACTGCCTCCTAGAGTTGCTCCTCAAACCCTTCTCACAAATGGCTCTCTCCCAGAGCTGAGCTCTTCACTCTGTTCACCTCCGAAGCGGACCTCTTCTAAACGAGTTTGGAGCACAACTCTCTCATAGAGTTCCTCCTCACACTCGTCTCACAAATAGCTCTCTCCCAGAGCCGAGCTCTTCACTCTGCTCGCCTCCGAAGCGGACCTCTTCTCAACGAGTTTGGAACACAACTCCTTCCAAGAGTTCCTCCTCACACTCGTCTCACAAACGGCTCTCTTCTAAAGCCGAGCTCTTCAACCCGCTCACTCCGAAGCGGACCTCTTCTCAATGAGTTCGGAGCACAACTCTCTTCTAGAGTTCCTCCTCACACTCGTCTCACAAACGGCTCTCTTCCAGAGTCGAGCTCTTCACTCCGCTCACCTCCGAAGCGGACCTCTTCTCAACGAGTTCGAAGCACAACTGTAATACCCCAGATCTTGAGCTAACAGTCGGCTGGTACTGCCAGCAGTCGACTGGTAGAGGACAGTCGACTGGTACTGCCAATAGTCGACTGACTATTGAGATTTGTGAGAGGATTGAGAAATATAGTCCCATATCGGAAATTTGCGAAGATAAATTGAGTATAAATACTATTGCCGAGGATCAAGAGTCACCAATCCGGTTAACCACCTTTTGAGAGGCAGCCTGTGGTGGGCAGTGGAACTACATAGCATTTATAATTTGTCTGAGCATTGGGGCGGGGCGTTACAAATGGTATCAGAGCCGACTTTCGACACACCGGGTGGGGGTGTATCTGCACGTCGAGGGTCTGAGGGGGGCCTATTCGTGGGGTACATATATTTGCATGTCGAGGGTCTGCGGGCCTATTCACGGAGCATGCCGGGTGCTAGAAAGGGCGGTCCTACACTAGATGTGTGCCCTGTGCTCAGCGAGGACGCTGATTCCTAAGGAGGGGTGTATGTAATACCCCAGATCTTGAGCTAACAGTCGGCTGGTACTGCCAGCAGTCGACTGGTAGAGGACAGTCGACTGGTACTGCCAGCAGTCGACTGGTACTGCCAGCAGTCGACTGGTACTGCCAGCAGTCGACTGACTATTGAGATTTGTGAGAGGATTGAGAAATATAGTCCCATATCGGGAATTTGCGAAGATAAATTGAGTATAAATACTATTGCCGAGGATCAAGAGTCACCAATCCGGTTAACCACCTTTTGAGAGGCAGCCTGTGGTGGGCAGTGGAACTACATAGTATTTATAATTTGTCTGAGCATTGGGGCGGGGCGTTACAACAACTCCCTCCTAGATTTCCTCCTCACACTCGTCTCACAAACGGCTCTCTTCCACAGCCGAGCTCTTCACTCCGCTCACCTCCGAAGCGGACCTCTTCTCAACAGTTCGAAGCACAACTCTCTCCTAAAGTTGCTCCTCAAACTCGTCTCCCAAATGGCTCTTTTCCAGAGCCGAGCTCTTCACTCCGCTCACCTCCGAAGCGGACCTCTTCTCAACGAGTTCGAAGCACAGCTCTCTCCTAGAGTTCCTCCTCACACTTGTCTCACAAACGGGTCTCTTCCAGAGCCGAGCTCTTCACTCCGCTCACCTCCGAAGTGGACCTCTTCTCAACGAGTTCGAAGCACAACTCTCTCCTAGAGTTCCTTCTCACACTCGTCTCACAAACGGCTCTCTTCTAGAGCCAAGCTCTTCGCTCCGCTCACCTCCAATGCGGACCTCCTCTCAATGAGTTTGGAGCTCACAACTCTCTTCTAGAGTTGCTCCTCACACTCGTCTTCCAAATGACTCTCCACATCCCTCGGAATCAAGCCCGAGCGACAAGCGATCTGAGCCTGATCACACAAGCAAGCTGCTCGGAATCCGAGCTGCGAATTGGAGAAAAACGACTTTCCCCCCAAAATTCGTGTAAGATCTCGATCAAACGGCTCAGATCGCTCCAGCAGCACTAAACGACAAGATAGTGTTTTCTCGAGAACCAGGCCTGCCTCGAGATCCGCGCCGAGATCCAACGGTTCAGATCGAGCTCACAACTCCCTCCTAGAGTTGCTCCTCAAACTCTTCTCACAAATGGCTCTCTCCCAGAGCCGAGCTCTTCACTCCGTTCACCTCCGAAGCGGACCTCTTCTCAATGAGTTTAGAGCACAACTCTCTCATAGAGTTCCTCCTCACACTCGTCTCACAAATAGCTCTCTCCCAGAGCCGAGCTCTTCACTCCGCTCGCCTCCGAAGCGGACCTCTTCTCAACGAGTTTGGAACACAACTCCCTCCAAGAGTTCCTCCTCACACTCGTCTTACAAACGGCTCTCTTCCAGAGCCGAGCTCTTCACTCCGCTCACTCCGAAGCGGACCTCTTCTCAACGAGTTCGGAGCACAACTCTCTCCTAGAGTTGCCCCTCAAACTCGTCTCCCAAATGGCTCTCTTCCAGAGCCCAGCTCTTCACTCCGCTCACCTCCGAAGCGGACCTCTTCTCAATGAGTTCGAAGCACAACTCTCTCCTAGAGTTCCTCCTCACACTCGTCTCACAAACGGCTCTCTTCCAGAGCCGATCTCTTCACTCCGCTCACCTCCGAAGCGGATCTCTTCTCAACGAGTTCGAAGCACAACTCTCTCCTAGAGTTCCTCCTCACACTCGTCTCACAAACGGCTCTCTTCTAGAGCCAAGCTCTTCACTCCGCTCACCTCCAAGGCGGACCTCCTCTCAATGAGTTCGGAGCTCACAACTCTCTTCTAGAGTTGCTCCTCACACTCGTCTCCCAAATGACTCTCCACGTCCCTCGGAATCAAGCCCGAGCGACAAGCGATCTGAGCCTGATCACACAAGCAAGCCGCTCGGAATCCGAGCAAGTGCCAATCCGAGCTGCGAATTGGAGAAAAACGACTTTCCCCCAAAATTCGTGTAAGATCTCGATCAAACGGCTCAGATCGCTCCAGCAGCACTAAACGACAGATAGTGTTTTCTTGGAAACTGTGCCCGCCTCGAGATCCGCACTGAGATTCGACGGCTCATATCGCTCCACGTCGCTCGGTATTCCAAGCCGAGCGACTAGCGATCCGAGCCACTCGCATCCTTTCTCCACCCCTAGGGTCTTCCTAGCACATCTTACAAGGGTCTTCCTGGCACAAGGGTCTTCCTAGCACAAGGGTCTTCCTAGCACATCTTCTCCGCCCCTAGGAGTGGAGCTCCTCTTCCAAAATCCCCAAGACCAAAACACTCCTCAACTTCATGAAGACAAGGATGTTGCGGGACTATTTTGACCATAAAGGTGGGTGAATCTTCATCCCACTCCTAAAAAGAAGTTGTAGATATTTGAATCATCTTCGAAACGAGGGGTCGCACGCCCCGATTGGACCTCCGTAGCACCGGGAAAGTGGATCGCAATACAGCTGCGTCGAATAGCTCAGAAATCCAAACCGAGCGACTTTGCTCGGAATCCGAGCAAGTGCCAATCCGAGCTCAAAATTGGAGAAAAATGTTGCCGAACAACTACAAACGTTGGATCTTTGCGAAAGTCGAGCCAAAGGTGATGGACGGCTCAGATCGCGCCACGTCTCCACAAAACGACAAGATAACGTTTTCTCGAAATTTGAGCCTCTTGTCTCGTGATTCGCGCCACGATCGTGATCAACCGTCCAGATCGAGCCACGTAGCTCGGATCTACCATCCGAGCTACTGCCCTACCGAGCTGCAAAATGGCCAAAAATTTGCCTCAAAATCCGTGCTCGGATTTGCCGAACAAGAAGCCAAAAAAAACCCGTTAGGGTCGGGTTCGGACCCGTTAGGGTCCTAAACCCGAACCCCTTCCTCCCCTTCCTCTTCTTCTTCATGTTCCCGCCAAAATAGAAATCAGAACAAAAAACCAAGCTTTTCATCTTCGAGCTTCGCCCACCTCCATGGCCATGTTCCGAGCTCCACAATGCCGAAGACGAACCCATGCCGAGCTCTCTCTCCCTCTCTCCGAGCTGCACCACAGTGCCGAGCTTCGACCACCTCCATGGCCATGTTCCGAGCTCCACAATGCCGAAGACGAACCCATGCCAAGCTCTCTCTCCCTCTCTCCGAGCTGTGCCACCGAGCTGCACCACAGTGCCGAGATTCGCCACCGAACCTCCTCACCGAACCCATGCCGAGCTCTCCACTGTCGAGCTCCTGCGGCAAGCTCCTCCACGGCGCGAGCTCCAATCGCAACCAAGCTCTGAGCTCCGCCATGGCCGAACCCAACGCCATCGCCAGCTCCAATGAAGAGCACGAGCATCTCGAGCTCCTCCTTCGTCGATCCCCGAGCTCGGCACCACCCCATCAACGTCGAGCTTCGAAGCTCTGATGCCAAAGCTCCCCCTCCATAACTCCTTTGCCGCCTCTACTCTCCGAGCTCAAAAGCTACGAGCTCATCACCTTCGCTGCTGAGCCTCCCTCTGCCGAGCTCCATCATCGAGCTCCTCTTCGTCAAAAGCTCGCCAGCCGACCTCCACTAAACTCTCGCCATTGCCGTCCTCCTCGCCGAGCTCCAATGGTGCTCTCAGGGACGGAGACGGAGTTGGGGCCGGAGGGATGGTTGGGTCGAAGTCTGGGTCGAAGGAAACAGAGAAGACGAGTCGAAGAAGAACAAGGCGGGAGAAGGAGAAGAAAAGAAGAAGAAAAAATATATATATAATAATAAAATTGTGCCACGTGGCCGCCACGTGGCAGCTCGAGGTGGGTCGGATCTAAGCAGTGCGAAATTGGGCGAAGTTGCTCGGTCGGATTCCGAGCAAGTACCAATCCGAGCTCGAAATTGGAGAAAAACGCATCCGAGCTAGAAACGTGATTTGCTTCGCGATGCGCACACATCTGATCATGATCGACGCTCAGAAACGCGCCACGTGTCCAGGTAATATTTAATTAATTTATTTATTTATTTAATTGTTTTAATTATTTAAAAAATTCGAAAAAATATTTAAAAATCGAAAAAAATTAATTAAAAATTCTAAAAATAATTATTAATTCAGAAAAATTATTTTAAAATTCTGGAAAAATAATTATTAAATTAGAATAATTAATTAATATTTTCGATAATTAATTATTTAATTCAGAAAATAAATAAAATATTCAAAAAAAAAGAGAAAAAATTCAGAAAAATCTGGAAAAATCACCAAAAATCTAGAAAAGAGAATATTTTTGGGCATTTACAAGCCCAGAATAATGCCGTTACACCCCGAGCACGATCCAAACTCCCTTAAGAACACCGATAAAATCCCATACGCCATTAGAACAACAAAACTACTCCTCAAAGACTGAAAAACTCAGTCTCTAGGAGTGGGGGCTCGTGATATGGCTAAAAATAGGATTAAATCGGGACCGTTCACATCGGACACGAATCTTAAAGCTCAGGGGTAAAACGGTAATTTCACCTACTGACGGGTCTGAAATGGGAACTGGGTCTTTATTCAAAGTCCAATAACCCATAAATGGATCCACATCAACTGGGTACGGGTTCCAAGCCGCTGCACACCCAGTCCAGCAAGATAAAATCAAGGTCTCTGATTAAATCTTAATCAACGGCCCTGATTCACATCTATCTTTTCACTGGGAATTAGGGATTACATTCCTTATCTGATTACGGGAATTATATTTCTTATCAGACCACGGGGATTACATTCCTAATCTGATCCCTAAGGCGACTATAAATACCCCCCATCTACCACCATTATGAGGTAATCAGTATTTTGCCAATTAAAGCTCTTTCATAATCATTTCTGATTACTGACTTGAGCGTCGGAGGGTGCATCGCTGGGATCAACCCCGGTGTCTCGCACTTTTTACAGGTGAACGGCGAGAGTCAATGGTCAAACTCCGGTGGGACAGGTTAGAGGTTTGCTATTCAAGTTTTCCTAAGAATCCACAAATACTGTCTGTTTACCCCCACACCAGAATCAGCGGTAACAATATGTAAAAAAAAAACAAGTATTTCTCCGTATTTTAAATTTGATGTGTCTAATTTATATACAAATATTTGTACTCATTTACCTATTAAAATGGCTTGTTTTCGTTGATATTGTCTATAATTCATCATATTTCTATAAGATTTCATTTAATTAATATTTTTTGAAGAAATAATATTTTTGATGCAAAAAGTAATGATTTGTGGAAAAAATCAACAAACAGAGTAAAATAATTAATTTATCAATTTTTATTGTTTTGTTGAGTTAAAAGTGCGACAAATAATTTTAAAAGGATTTTTATAAGCTAAATATGATTTGTAGTTAGTTTAATTAATTTTAAACTAATTAATTTTATTTTATTTAAAAATCCTAATTTCTGGTATTATTTTGTGTATGCAGAAGCACGTGGTTGGCAGAAAAGGCAGAAGAAAAAGAAAGATTAAGAAATAAAGTTCAGATCAATTAAAGGAAGCAAATAAAGGAAAAGAGTGGGGTTTCCTGCAAAAAGTGCAAACCCTAAATCTTATTCCCGTACTATAAATACAAGCCAAAGAAGGAGAAAGAAACCCAAGAGGTGACGGCTAACACAAAAGAATAAAAAATAAATATTAATTAAAGAGAGAGATCTCTCTTCTCTGATGCGGCACATAACAAAGAAAGAGAGAGAAAGACCAAGCAGCAAGGCACCTGACGTGGCGACTTCTTCTTCTCTTCCGCACGTGTGGACCGAAGCCAAATACCAAGCAACAAGGCACCTGACGTGGCGCTCCTTCTTCTCTCCTGGCGTGCGCTTCGAAGTAGCACGTGCGGCTCAGATCAGCAGGGTGACAGCGATTTTGAAGTGATGTGGCGCCTCTGGTTTTGGGACACGCGGCCCGACAACGGCAGTGTGACAGACTGACGCGTTGATGTGACGGCGCGTGACAGCAACACTTTTGGCTCATACTTTTGAGACAGAAAAGGGGTTTGCATTAATTTTAATTTCTTTTTGTATCTCTCATTCTCTATATTTTTGATGCAATCCTAAACAAATTTGATATGAACTAAATTTATTGTTCTAGAGGCTAAGGTGTAGCCGAGTTTTGTAGAACACAAATTTTAATTCCTTATTATTACTTTATTTTTCCTAGTTGTGTTTTAATTTTTATTATTTATGCGTACAACATGGTGGATAGACATTTGTATGATTTTTCAAATCATAAAGAGACCGAACAGGTAATTTGTGATTAATAAAAATTAACACCGTATATTGGAGGACGTGACCGTTAAGAAATCCCATTTCTCAACTAATAATTTGATGGATAGGCGAAGAATTAGTTGAGAATAATTTTTAGACTACGTGGATAGAGTGGTTAATATCTTTAGGATTTTGGTCTACAATTGGGAAAGATAATATTTTTATTTATAAGGAATTATAATTTGTGTGTGTGATAAACGAGGTGAACCAAGAGCCCTAGAACTAATTTTACCATTAAACAAAGTACAAGAGCTTTATAGTTTCACAGCCCTCTCCCTCTTCACCAATTTAGTTAGATTTAGTTAGATTAATTTAATTTAGTTGCTTTATCATAATTAAATTCCGATCTTCCAAATAGTGATTAATCTAGCGATATCGGTACTCAGTAAAATATCTAGTCCCTGTGGGTTCGACACTCTACTCACCTATCTATATTACTTGTGCGATTTTGTACACTTGCAAATATTCAGCATCAAAATTCTTAGTTCTTTTAACTATTTTCTTAATTGATTATTTTATACAACTATTTTATAAAAACCCAATTGTTCTTATAAGCCAGCTTCTTATTTTACTTTATTATTCTGAGCTCAATTTTTGTTATAAGCCCAGTTATTTAATTATCCATTGTTTTATTATTTAAATGATTTAAAGTCTAAGCCCACTTGTCTAATTATTTAGTGCAAGCCCAATCCTATAATTAAATAAATAAAATTGTTTTAAACCCATAGACCAAGCCCATCCCCTATTGGATCTTGATCCACTAAGCCAAACACAACCCCATTTGTTGACCAGATCAACAAATTCCCAAAATCTCTCCTCCATCCTATAACCCCAAAATTTAATCCCTATCAATTAGCCCTAAAATCCCTCCTTCTTTATATGGCAGTTATAACAAATTTCGTTGCATTTTATTCTCCTCCACACAATCAGCTATTTGAATCCCGTAATCCCCTCCCCCTATAACCACTCTACTCCTTATTTTTATACTATTTCTATACCATTTATTATAATATTATTATAATATAATCTCTCTTTCTCCCGTACTCTCTCTCCTTCTCTGTTTAAACCCAAAAAAAAAACAAAAACAAAACAAAAAACCCCACTCTCAACTTCATCTCCCACCCTGCGTCTTCTCCCGCTCGAACCCATCGACACCCTGCCCTTCTCCGATCGCCCTTCACCATTACCCATCCCCCCTCGTCTCCCGTCACCTCCCATGTCGTCTCCATCGATCCATCGCCTCGTCTACGCCCTCACCGCATCACCCTCCACCATTGTTGTCCCCGAACACCTCGCAACCCCCCTCCGCTCGTCTTCGACAGTGCGCATCAGCCACAACCCCGACGCACGCAGCTTCCCTGCGTCGCGCCGCTCCCCGCAGTGCCCCAGTCTTCGCCGTTTGAACCCCCCGAAGTCGCCGCTATCGTCGTCTCGCTGTTTCGACCAAAAACAGAGCCTTCCATCATCGGAGTTCTCGTCACCGCCAGAGTTGTGAGTCACTGCCGTCAGCCACCATCGCCTCTTCGCGAGCGTCGCTGCCTCTCCCGCCATCGGAGATTCCCGATCGCCTCTCTATCCTCCTCGTCGAAGCGCCACCACCCTGCTCCTCTATTTCGGTGTAGAGGAACAGAGCTCTGCTCGACCACTGCACCGCTACTGGCCGCAAGCGCCGCCCCATCGTTCTCCCGATTGCTCTCTCTCTATCTTGCCGAAGGAAGAAGACGAATTCCCATTGTTGGAAATTGGTGTTCGGTGTTCTGGCCACTTTAGATCTTGATTTGCCGTTCCGTGTTTGGCCGATCCGGTGTGGGGACGCTTTTCATTTGCTGTGTTCGCAGTCCCGTGTTTGGCAAGCAGCGGATCCGAAGATCCTGTTTGCTGTTCGGTCTTGATCCTGGTGTGGAGTTTTTACCGTGAGCTGTTGTTGTTTGCTTGGACTTCCTGCACGTATTTCGCACGTAATCTTCGGAGTTCGCCGGTTATTCTCTTTTGAATCGTCAGAAACGCAAGTATCTCTTGTACAAATTTGTTGTTCTAGTACAAGATTTTTGCAAAATACCGCAAGTATAGTATTTTTTACTCCATTTCGCATTCATAAGTCGAATTAAAATCTGTCACTATACAAAATCTGTCGATCTCGTATTCACATATGATCGTGAATACTTTGTTTCCATATGCATGACATGAACACAAATTAATACGCACAGATGTAGTTTAGGGTTATACATGTTGGGAAAAGTCCCTTTTAAAATACATCTGCAAGAGAAAAATTTGTTGTAGATATTCTCTTATGGATGGGGACAACAAGTAACAACTTCTCTTGCAAATACTCTATTGTACGCAAGGGATAGTTACAATTCCATTGCGGATGTATACATTAACTATGGGAGATTTTGCAACTGCACAACTATAAGGGAATGAAAAAAATCCCTTACAAATGTGCACTAACCATAGAATTCCACTCTTCTACAAGGAAAATTTGTCACGCCCCGCTTCCCAAAAATACGAATGCAAGCACGTGACACGGCCCAGCGAATGACTTGCGTCATCTATAGGCTGTCATCGATCTAACGCAACAATATAACAAGAAGTAAAACAACCACGCTTGTAATGAAAGAATAATCACATAAATAACAATATTGAAAATTAAGCATAAAAATAACCAACATCAAAATAACCCAACATCTGGAATTTGACAAACAACATTCGGGTCAAAGCCCACAATACTAAGAAAACAACATTTGTTTAATTTATTAAAGTTCTCGAATAAAGAAACATTTATTTAAGTGGCGCAGCAAAATATCTCCTTCACCATTGTTGATTCCCTAGTCTGTCAGGTAAATCTCCTTGATTATCTGTAAGCTGTTCATCTAAAGAGAGGAAAAATGTCCTTAGAGCAAGTCACGGACAACATGTAGAGAAACAGAGAACAATGATAATAACGGTATAACGATGAATTCAATGAATGATGAAATCGATAGTGTTGAATAGTAACAAAGTGATAACAGTACAATGTGCAATAACGATGATTTGTAACGATAATGATAAACAATAATAATAATGGTAACAATAACAATAACACTGTTCAATAAAGATGACAATATGTAATGACAATGTGATGAAAGTCTTAAGTCTATTATTCATTTTCAATCCTAGCTAATGCACGTACTACTGCATCTCATTCTACAGGTTCCATGCATATAATCAATTTCGTTTAGACTAAGGTGGTAGATTCTATAGTTCATGTACTGGGTATGATGACGATATCGGTAATAACACTGGACATGTGTAATTTTTTACACGATGTCGATAACGATAAAAACACTGGACATGTGTAATTTCTTACATGATGCCGATAACGATAATAATCACTGGCCATCATCCGAGTACACTCACTATATTTTCAACTAGCCTAGTCTACCCTTAATCCCGGCTTGATTAACATTTTTTATTCAATTAACATACAATAATGCGATTAATAAGGGACACTAAAAAGATGACAAAATAATCCTAAGATCATGCAATATACTTGTTACCGGTGAATCTGGTGTGGGGGTAAACATATAGAATTTGTGGACTCGTAGAAAACCAGAATAGCAGACACCTAACCTGTTTCACCGGAATTTGACCGCTGACTCCCGCCGTTCACCTGCAAAGAAGTGCGAAACACCGGGGTTGATCCCGGCGACGCACCCTCCGACGCTCTAGTCAGTAATCAGGGATGATTAAGAAAGAGCGTAAATATGCAAAAGAGTGATTACCTTGTAACAGTGGTAGGTGGGGGGTATTTATAGCTGCCTTGGGGATCTAATTAGGGATGTCATCCCTCTAATCTCGTTAGGAGTAAAATCCTCAAAATCAGTTTAGGAATGTGATCCTTAATTCCCGGTGAGAGGATAATTACGAATCACGCCTGTTGATTTGGTTCAATCAGAGACTCTGATTCCCTCTTGTTGGTCTGGATTTGTTTCGGGTCTGGACCCATACCCAGATGATGTGGATCCGTTCGCGGGTTGTTGGATCTTCGGGAAGGAGATCCAGTACCTGTTTCAAACCCGGTCGTAGGGGAAATTACCGTTTTACCCCCGGGGCTTCGAGATTCGTGCCCGATTTGGACGGTTCTGATTTAACTCTATTTTTTCCATGTCATGAGCCCCCCCACTCCTGAAGACTGATTTGGATCAGCCTTTGAGGAGTAGTTTTACTGTTTTGATGGCTGGCGGAGTTGTATCGGAGTCCAAATGGCAGGTTTTGAATCTTTGAAGGAGGTAGTGTGGCGATTTTCCAAGTTGGTTGCACTCTGAGTTGTTCTTGATCTTTTCCGGATGTTCGGTGATTTTTATCTATTTTCTCGAATTATTTATTTAATTTTGCGAAGTGTTTATTCGTCGTTCGGGGGTCTTAACAGAATGTTCTAGGTAACAATTGTTCACTCAGGGACTTAAAAATATATCCCCGAATTTATAATTATTTTCTAGAATTTTTAGTTAATTTTCCCGAATTTTTAATAATTTTTCGCATTTTTTTAAATAAATAAACAATTAAAATAAATAAAAACTAATTTTTAATTACCATTTATGGCGTGGCGCGATCTGGACCCTCCATTAGCGTCGAGCGCGGCTTTCTGGACGATCGAACGACGCCATTTCTTCGGCAGATCGTTTCTCCGCATGAGCTGGTCGGTGCCTCGGTTGCTCGGCTCGACACCTCGTCGGCTCGGCTCGGAGGGTCGATGTCTGCCGAAGTATGTGGCACAATCCTGAGCGTTGGTTTGTGGCACAGATTCCCATAAAATGCTATCTTGTCGTTTAGCGCACGTGGCGAAATCTGAGCCGTCCATCTCGCCGACCACGCTTTTTGACAAGATCCAATGGCGAAGGGGGGTCGGCCACTTTTTTCTCCATATGTGGAGGTCGGTTCCTCGGTGATTCGGCTCGGCAGGTCGGCAGGACCGGTAGGTAGATAGTTCGACCTCGCCCCTTCATGGTTCGGCAGGCCGGCTAAGTGCTGCGGCATGTGGATAGTTCGACCTCCCCCTTTCCTAGCCCCGGCTGATCGTTTGGTTCGTATTAGTGGCTCGAAGGCTTAGCCAAGCTGTTCGTTAACTCGGCTGAGCGTTTCGGTGGCTTAACTCTTTGTCTTCTATATTAGTGGCCCGGTGGTCCAGCCAAGCAGTTCGGTAGATCGGCTCGAAGCCTCGGATCTGCCGAGCTACGTGGCACGATCCTGAGCGTCCATCTCAGCACGGATTCCCAAAAAATGTTAGTCGTTTAGTGAACGTGGCAAGATCTGGGCCGTCCATCATGCCGAGCGCGTTTTTTGACAAGATCCAACGGCTGGGGAGGGTCGGCCTCTTTTTTCTTCATATGTGGAGGTCGGCACCTCGTCCACTCGGCTCGGGTGGCGAGATCAAGACCGCTCATCCTGGCATGGATCACGAGGCTAGGGGTTTAGATCACGAGAAAACGTTATTTTGTCGTTTTGTGGGCGTGGCATGATCTGAACCGCCCATCGTGTATCAACGCTAATATTGAAGGGATCAGACGGTGAGTTTACCTCGGCGAAATTTTTCTCCATATGTGGAGGTCGGTACCTCGTCCACTCAGCTCATGAGGATGGTCGCTTGGACGAATCCTCGAATGTTTGGACCACTTGGTGAGATCGAGACCGCTCATCTCGGCGTGGATCACGAAGCCGGGGGTTCGGATCACGAGAAAACGTTATTTTGTCGTTTTGTGGGCATGGAGCAATCTGAACCGCCCATCGTGCATCAACGCGAGTATTGAGGCAATCTGACGGTGAGTTTGCCTCGGCAGAATTTTTCTCCATATGTGGAGGTCGGCACCTCGTCCACTCGGCTCGTGAGGATGGTGCGAAGAATTGAGCAACAGAGTTGGATTTCTGACTTAGTGGCTTAGAGGCTCGGCCCAGTTGTCCAATAGCTCGGCCAAGCACTCCGGTGGCTCGTCAGGGTTTGAATTGTCGAGCAACGGAGTTGAGTTTTTTGACTTGAAATGTTGTAACTCTCCGTTTTTGGCGTTTTGCCTTCCCTTAATGGGCCTTTAAACGCTCAAGTAAGCCCAAACGTCGCTTTTGGGGTTATAAATTCTCACCCCCCACACCCCAAAGCTCATTTCTCACTTTTCACTTTTATTCTCTGTGTGCTCTGCTAGCGGAGATTTTCGCTCCAAGGTGGTTGCGTTAGCTGTCGCGTGGGCCAGGCAATTTCCGGTGAACTTATTCCAACCGTGAACGTCACTTCAAAGCCACGTCACTTCAAGGTCAGTTCACTTGCCTTAACTTATTCAGAGATGTCAAGGGTTAACTCGGGGAGTGAGGCCTCGTCCTCGGGCGATAGTGGCACCGAGGAGAGGAGGCGAATGGAGGTCCGACGAAAGGGGAAGGAGGTGGCCGAGCCATCCGTGGCCGAGGTGAAGGAGAAGAAGAAGAAGAAGAAGGTAGTGGCCCGATCTCCTATAGTCGAGGAGATCGTGGAGGTCGAGAGGCGAGCCCCTGAGATGGGCCGGTACCCTAGTGTACTGTCCGGCCACGCCGGAGTTAGGCAATATGAGGGGGACCTTCTGAAGAAGGCGGTCGTAGGGTAGCCGACAGTCTACGAGGAGAACAACCCGGTCCTGACTACCGAGGTGGACGAAATTGCATCGGTACTATCCGAGAAAGACCTGCTTCGGATCAGAAAGGGGTTCACCATCCCTCCGGAGTACAAGATGATCCTCCCCGGCCCTGGGATGCGGGCGAACTCCAAACTATCGCCGGATACTTGCGTGTTTGACTACGACTCGCTGAATGCCGAATTGTGCTTTCCTCTGCACCCTTTTGTGCTGAAGAACCTCGGGTGGTACTGTCTAGCGCCGACTCAGTTTATGCCGAACACCTGGCGCCATGTTCTCGCCTTTCTGCTGCAGTGCCGCCACGCCGAGGTCGAGCCGGACATGGTGATCCTCCGGAGCATGTATAGGATCAACTGGATGCACAAGACCGAGCATCGCTACTATTTATCACCTCGGAAAGGAGTGAGGCTCATCGAGAATCCGGACTCGATAAAAGGATGGAAGGAGAAGTATTTTCTGTTAAGGGATCCTTCGATGCTGAACATTCCGACCCGGTGGAAAGTAGAGGTGCCGAAGTTTGCTAGGCTCGACCCGGTATTGACACCAGCCGAGGGGGAAGTGGCGGCAAAGATCATTGCTCTCCCGATGTTGAGCTGGAGGGAGATGACCGAGGAGGTGCTGTATGGGTCGGGCCTTAGTCCGATTGACCCGAGTACGCTCCTGACATCTCGTAGCGTTATTTTATTTTATTTAATTTTTTTTCTAAGTCTTTTGCTCGTCTTTTAACTTGTTTGTTTGTTTCGCTGTTCAGAACAGAAGCGTCGAAGATGGACTTCCTGGCTCTATTGAACGAGAGGGGCAAGGTGGCCAATGGAAGGAAGAGGAAGAGGCCGACCAAGGAAGCTTCGTCCGGCCGACCCACCATGGTTGCCTCGGCGGCTGCTCTGCCTACCCCCGTCCCTGAGCCCCCCTCGTCAGCAGTGGTCACCTCCGCCGATACCTTGGCTCCTGCCGTGTTCGGCACGGCCGGCGAGGCCTTCGATGTTTCGGCGGCGATGTCTCTCGAGGCTCCGCCTCTGACCGCTCAGGCTGAGGTGATCCTGACCGAGCAGCACAAGAAGCTATTCATTCCTGACTGGCGAGTGAAGAACCATGACAGCTTCCTCGGGGACTCGCAGATGTGCATGCAGGCCGTCAAGCACCTAGCGACCCCCAAGGACCGAGCCGCATTGAAGGCGGGGACGACGGGCGATGACACCTACGAGGTCGCTCGATCACTCGTGTCGGTAAGTTTCAAATTCGTTACTTTTGAGAATTTGTCAAGTCTTCTATTCGGCTTATGTTTCGCCCTAACTACCTTTTTCTTCGGCAGGCCACTTGTCACTTCGGCCACCTCATCCAGGAGTTCGCCGACCAGGAGAAGGAGTTGAAGGCTGCGAGCGACAGGGACAGGGTGGCGAAGGCAAGGGCAGTCCGGGAGCTCGAGGCAGAGCAGAGACGCTCGGATGGCTGATGGTCCGGGTTGCCGACCTTGAGGCGGACCGGGAGCGAGCGAATGGGCGGCTCGCTGAGGAGGTTGCCAAAGTCGCCAAGGCTGCCGAGGAATTGGCGGCATCGGCGAAGGCATTGGAAGAGGCGAGGGCGGAGACGGCTGCGGTGGCGGCTGCGACCAGGAAAGAGGTTGAAGCCGAGGCAAAGGGGCACCTTCAGAGGAACATGGAGCTGTCCTACGAGAGGGCCCTCGACCATGTCCAGGATCGCATCCCCAGCTTTCAGAGGGTCGGGTACCGGATGTGGCACGGCAAAGAGGGAGAGGGCGAGGAAGATGAGGGCAACGAGGAGGAGGGCGGTGACGAGGAGGAGGGAGGACGGCAGGACGAGGATGTGCCTGCTGATCGCGAGGTCGTGGCGGTCAAACCCGAAGCCGGGGCAACGGGAAGCGAAGGACCATCTGGCGAGGCGCCTGTGTCCGGGCCGCCACCGCAGGTGGATCCTTGATCTCATTCGCTTTTTGTAGTTTTGTTTTCCTCTGTTTTGAATGTAATGCCTTTTCGCGGACTGGCCACCGCTTTTGTTATGAATGAGAAAATTTTGTTTTGGAAAAATGTCTTAAGTGTTTGGCTCGGATCTAGCTCTTCAATGTGATGCTTTTATTTTTTCAGAACGTCGAACAAGCTCCGGCTACTGCCGCAGCTCGGCACCGAGCGGAACTATTTAAGCAATCTCGCGAGGCTCGTCTCGCGGGCGAGATAGAGCTGGGCCAGAGGTTGTTGTTCAACGTGGATAAGAAGAACAGCGAATTACTTGCCGAGGTGCACCACTTACGGATAGTCGAGGCGGAACTTTCGGCGAGGGAAGAAAAGTTGGCCTCGGCATTGGCCGAGCGGGACGAGCTCGCAACGAAGGTCGAGCGGTTGCGGAGGGTCACAGTGGACAGGAGCATTGAAATGACTAACTTGCGCCGCATCATATTCGACAGCGCCGAGGAGCCGGGCTCGGCCAAACTCCCTCGTTTCAAAATATCGGTGAAGGACGGGACTTTGAAGGATTGGATCGCCGAGCTCGAGGAGGAAGTCGCTCGCCTTAAACCTCAGCCCGTGAGGATTAACGTCCGCAGCACCTCGTGTACCCGCGAGGAGAGTGAGCGAGGAATTACTTTCTACGAGCTCGCGACCCGTGCCCCTGTCGTTGGTCGGATTGCGGCCGATGCTCAAAGTGGCGTAGCAGTTTCCTCGAGCGGAGCCTCGGTTGGAGCCACTGTTAGGGTTAGTGGCGAGGAGGCATCTCAATTTGTCGGTCTAGAGACGAGCTCGGAGGTCAAGCGGCGCCAACCTCGCGTGTCTCTGAATCGGAACGTCCCCATTCTGAGGAGGCACTAAATGAGTTGTACTGTGCTTTTGGGTTTTTGCATTGTCTTTTTTATTGTAACCTCTTGTCTTGTAAATTGGTCAAGTTGTTTTTTAATGAAATTGAAGTTTGTCTGCTCATTGATGTGCCGAAGAAGCAAGGGTTAGCTCCTTCGAGCGTCCTAGCCACAAAACTCTCGCCTTAGCTGTAGAACTTTGACTCTTGCTCAAAATATACCGAGGCGACTTCTCACTTCGACAACTATGCGGTTCGGTTTAAACACGAGCTGTGTAGCTCAATCTGGACGGCAGATCACGATCATGGCACGAATCACGAGACAGGAGGCACGAGTTTCGAGAAAACGTTATCTTGTCGTTTTGTGGTGACGTGGCGCGATCTGATCCGTCCATCGTACTTGAGTGCGAATTTTAAGAAGATCTAACGGTGAAATCGGGTCGGTAGTATTTTTCTCCATATGTGGAGGTCGGTACCTCGTCTGTTCGGCTCGGTGACCAGATTATTGAGGAAGATCAGCCGAACCGAGCGTCGAATTCCGAATTCGTCGTCAGGGGTTTGTCAATGGTTGTAGGAGCGATTCTGAATGGCGAACTACTTCTAGCTCGCTTAAGAGCAAGCTTGCGAAGCCGAATCGAGCCACGTGTTGGACTCCGAACCATCGGTAGAGTTGTTCAACGGCTGTGGGAGCAATTCCGAATGGCGAACTACTTCTAGCTCGCTTTAAGAGCGAGCTTGCAAAGTAGAGTCGAACCAAGTGTTGGACTTCGAACCATCGGTATAGTTGTTCAACGGCTGTGGGAGCAATTCCGAATGGCGAACTACTTCTAGCTCGCTTTAAGAGCGAGCTTGCGAAGTAGAGTCGAACCAAGTGTTGGACTCTGAACCATCGGTAGAGTTGTTCAACGACTGTGGGAGCAATTCCGAATGGCGAACTACTTCTAGCTCGCTTTAAGAGCAAGCTTGCAAAGTAGAGTCGAACAAAGTGTTGGACTCCGTACCATCGGTATAGTTGTTCAACGGCTGTGGGAGCAATTCCGAATGACAAACTATTTCTAGCTCGCTTTAAGAGCGAGCATGCGAAGTAGAGTCGAACCAAGTGTTGGACTCCGAACCATCGGTATAGTTGTTCAACGGCTGTGGGAGCAATTCCGAATGGCGAACTACTTCTAGCTCGCTTTAAGGGCGAACTTGCGAAGTAGAGTCGAACCAAGTGTTGGACTCCGAACCATTGGTATAGTTGTTCAACGGCTGTGGGAGCAATTCCGAATGGCGAACTACTTCTAGCTCGCTTTAAAAGCGAGCTTGCAAAGTAGAGTCGAACAAAGTGTTGGACTCCGTACCATCGGTATAGTTGTTCAACGGCTGTGGGAGCAATTCCGAATGACAAACTATTTCTAGCTCGCTTTAAGAGCGAGCATGCGAAGTAGAGTCGAACCAAGTGTTGGACTCCGAACCATCGGTATAGTTGTTCAACGGCTGTGGGAGCAATTCCGAATGGCGAACTACTTCTAGCTCGCTTTGAGAGCGAGCTTGCGAAGTAGAGTCGAGCCAGGTATTGGACCCCGAACCATTGGTCGAGTGAAGAGTAAAGGTGGAGAGATGCGAGCAATTTTACAAGTAAAATAAGAGGAAGCTTTCTTTATTGATAAATAACGGTGAGCCGTTCTTACATATGAGAACTAAAGAGAGAAATTACAAGTAAGAGGAGAGGAACGGTTCGACACCCCGAAATACTCAGAGAGGCGCCAGGGCGCTTTCGTGGTATTTCAAAAGATGGTCGGCATTCCAGGTCCTCGGGATCTCCCTGCCTTCGAGGTCTTCTAGACGATAAGCCCCAAGCCGAACTACTTTTGTGATCTTATAGGGTCCCTACCAATTTGGAGCTAGCTTACCCTTCTGACTGGGGAAGGAGATAGCCAGCTTTCTGAGGACCAAGTCCCCTTCTTTGAGATCGGTGGGTCGGACTCTCTTGTTGTATGCCAACTCGATCCTCATCCGATAGCTCTGTTGGCGGATTGATGCTCTTTTCTTTAGCTCGTCTATCAGGTCTAAGTTTGCCCGAAGATCTCTGGCAATCTGTTCTTTGTTGTAGGCTGCGAGGCGAGGAGAAGGTATTCTGACTTCGAGAGGTATCACCGCCTCGGACCCATAGGTGAGGTTGAATGGGGACTCTCCTGTGGGGGTCCGTTTGGTGGTGCGGTAGTTCCACAGCATGTTGGGAAGCTAGTCGACCCATAAGCCTTTAGAACACTTATCCAGTCTCTTCTTAATGCCGGAGAGGATCTGTCGGTTAGCATTTTCCGCTTGGCCATTCGACTCCGAATGGGAGACGGAGGAGAAGCGTTGTTGGATGGTAAGGTCTTCACATAGAGCTCGGAACGAAGCCCCAGTAAATTGGGTTCCGTTGTCTGTTATGAGGACTCGGGGGACGTCGAATCGGCAGATCACGTTCTTCCAAAAGAACTGAAGTACCTTGTTCTCGGTGATGGTGGCCAAGGGCTTGGCCTCTATCCACTTCGAGAAGTAGTCGATTGCCACGACCAAGAACTTGAGCTGGCCCGGAGCTGGAGGGAATGGCCCTAGTAAATCCATCCCCTACATTGCGAAGGGGATAGGACCTGATAGGGAGGCGAGATGAGCTTGGGGGAGGCGACGAATGTTGGAATATTTTTGACAAGAACTGTATTGCCGAACGTGTCGCTCGGCGTCTTGGAGGAGGGTAGGCCAAAAGTACCCGTAATTCAGCACCTTCCGAGCTAGGGACCTAGACCCTGAATGTGCCACGCCGATGCCTTCGCTGAGCTCCTGCAAGGCGTAGTCGGCTTGTTCCGGGGAGAGGCATCTCAGGTATGGTCTGCCATCTGCCTGTGAGAAGAAGCGTTTGTACAAGATTCCCTTGACTAGGGTGTACCGCTCTGCTCTGGTTCTCACTCGGCGGGCTTCCTTGGGGTCTTCGGGGAGGAGCCCGTCCCTTAGGAATTCCACCAATGGCTTCATACAGTTATCTTGCAGTAGGACCGGCAGCGACTCCACCGAGTCGAGAACTTCGTCTTCAATACTTGGTTTCAAGAGAACCTCGATCAAGACGGTCTGCTCGAGACCCTGGAGGGAGGAGGAGGCTAGCTTGGAGAGGGCGTCGGCCTGGGAATTCTCCTCTCGGGGGATCCGCTGGATGAGCGCTTCTTCGAACTGGGCCATGAGAGTTTGGACTTTAACGAGATACTTCACCATCCGGTCGTCTCGTGCCTCGTACTCACCTAAGACTTGGTTTACCACCAGCTGAGAGTCACTAAAGATTCGGAGGCGTTGCGCCCCCACTCTTCAGGCCATTCCGAGACCGGCTGATATGGCTAAAAATGGGGTTAAATCGGGACCGTCCAGATCGAGCACGAATCTTGAAGCACAGGGGTAAAAAGGTAATTTCACATACAGATGGATCCAAAACGGGTATCGGGTCTCCTTCTCGCAGAACCAACCTCTCGCGAATGGATCCACTTTAACTGGGTACAGGTCCCGACCCGATATGAACCCAGCTCACCAAGAGGAGAATCAGGGCCCTTGATTTGACTAAATCAATTCAACAGACCTGATTAGCTCCAACCGGGAATCAGGGGCCAATTTCCCAAAACAGAATAGGAGGATTTCCCTCCTGGCTGTTATGCAGGAAATCCGGCACCCTAACGACTCCACAGGCGACTATAAATATCACCCCCCTACCACCAAGACCAGGTTAATCACTCTTTTACCACTAAGCTCTTTCTTAATCTTTTTCTGATTACTGACAAGAGCGTCGAAGGGTGCGTCGCCGGAATCAACCCCGGTGTTTCGCACTTCCTTGCAGGTCGCGACAGGAGCAAGAGGGCTGAGTCAACTGTTCAGGTTGTTCTCGGACTCACAAATTCTATCTGTTTACCCCCACACCGAAATCAGCGGTAACAGATTGGCGTCGTCTGTGGGAAAGACCACACGAACAGCCTCGGCCCATTCTCCGTCGTCCCCTGCAGTCATGCCGCCGAAGAAGGTCAGATCCAGAGGGTCGAACCGTGTGGGCAACCTCGCCGACCCGGCGAATGAAGTCCCAGTCAATCCTATTCCTCAGTCCGACCTCCCTCCGCCGACCCAGCAGGTCCCACCTCCTCCTCCCAAGCAGCAGCCCAACAATGGTCCGTCCGGTCATAACGGTCGGAAGGAGAAGCAGCCCCTCAATCAGGGACATGTCTCGGTCCATAATGGGTCCTCGGACTCGATGGCTTCTCATCATCCCGACCTCCGTATCACACTTCTGAACCGCCAGAAGGACGACGACCTCCGCACCCATCTTGACGAGAGGCGGGCCCGAGAGGGAGCCTCCCGCCAGCGTCAGGGTGAGCGGTCCCCGCGTCGCCGAGACGGCAGAAGGTCTCCGGACCGCAGGGGCCGAGCGGCGTCCCCCGAGCACCGAAGGAGGAGGTCCCGTTCCCCCGGGGATCGGCGTCATCCGAGGGACTGAGATGTGCCTATCAGTCGGGCCGAATTCCTCCAATTTCAGGAGACCGTTCTACAGGCTCTCAACCTTCGGCAGAACGTCCAGAATGCTCAGAGGGCTCCGACGCCCCCGAGGGATCCCAGTCCTTGCCGCCGAACCTGGAGCCCTTCCCCGACTCCTAGCCGCCAGCAGCGGCAACAGAACCCTCGCCGGTCCCAGGACTACCGGCGCCGCAGTCCACGCTCCCCTTCCTATGAAGAGGAGTCCGGGGGGTCATACGATTACCAGCGGAGGGACGACGCCCTCATCCGCCATCTCCATGAGGTGGAAAGGCGTATCGGCCGCATGGACAGGGAGGAAGAGTCCCGTGCAGGAACCTTCCGTCCCAGCCGACCCCCCTTCTCACGGTCGATCATGGAGGCCCACATACCGAGGAGTTTCAAACCGCCACAGTTTGAAACATACTCAGGGGAATCCAACCTGGTCGATCACGTCGAAAGCTTCAAGACCTTGATGCTGATCCATCAAGCTTCCGACGCTGTGCTCTGCAGGACCTTCCCTGCCACCCTCAGGGGGTCGGCTCGGGAATGGTATTCCAGGCTCGCCCCCTCCTCCATCTTCTCGTTCGAGCAGTTTGAGACACTGTTCATCACTCACTTCGTGAGTAGAGCCGAGAAGACAAGTCTGTCCTTGCTGAACCTGCGGCAGGAAAGGGAGGAGAAGCTGCGGGACTATGTGAAAAGATTCACCGCAGAAGTAAGGTCTATTGCCTCCTTAGACCAGTCGGTGGCAACCGTGGCGTTCCAGTCGAACGTCCTCAATGCCAACCTCCGATCGTCCCTAGCCAAGAAACCGCCGCATGACTTCGCCGACCTCCTCCTGAGGTGCGAGAAGTACATCCGAGTAGAGGAGGCTGAAGCCCTTCCGAGCTTCGGAGGGCCCTCCGCAGGGTCGAAGAGGAAGGCGACGGGGGAAGAGGGGTCCAAGAAAGCTCAGAAGGACAACGGCGGCCAGCATCGCGCTCCCCCCAGGTTCGAGAAGTTCACTCCCCTCACCACCAACGTCTCCACTATCCTGATGGAAGTGGAGAAGGAGGGGGTCATCCCTCTAACTCCGAGGATGCACACCCCGGCAAAGAGGAGGAACAAAGATAAGTGGTGTCGTTACCACCGAGACCACGGGCACGACACGAACGACTGCCGGGCCTTGAGAGATGAGATTGAAGCCCTCATCCACAGGGGGCAGTTGGCCAAGTTCGTGAAGGCGAACGATCGGGCGGATCGGAATTCTCCTCCGGCTCGGGGGGCTAACAAGCACTCCGAGCGGCGCGAGGAAACACCCGAGTTCGAGGAGGAAAGGATTCTGCACCTGATCCATGGAGGCCCCATGGGAGGCTCCTCTAATACCTCCCGGAAGGCCTTCATCCGAGAGGTCAACTCGGTTCACAGTGCTCCTCCTCCCAAAGGTCTCGGCGTCCCCGTATCTTTCTCCGATGCCGACCTCGAAGGGGTCCGAACCCCACACTGTGACGCCCTCGTCATCGACCTCCGCATGGCCAACTTCAAGGTGCAGAGGATTTTGGTGGACAACGGGAGTTCGGTCAATATCCTTTTCCTCTCGGCCTTCCGAGGCCTGCAGCTATCCCGAGACCGTCTCAAGCCGGCCGGTTACACTCTCCACGGGTTCACGGGGGTCCCGGTAACCGTCGAGGGGGTGATAACCCTAGACGTTACTGCGGGAAGCACCCCTACTACCCGGACCGAGCCGATGGACTTCATGGTCGTCGACGTCCCAGCAGTATATAATGTTATTCTAGGCCGACCCGGCCTAGCCGCCCTGGAAGCTGTCCCCTCAGCATACCATTTGAAAATGAAGTTCCCCACTCGGTCGGGAGTAGGGGAAGTCAGGGGAAACCAGGAAACAGCCCGGAAGTGCTACATGACTTCCACCGGGGGACCAGTGCTCTCGCTCGAGACACTGAAAATCCCCGAGCCGAAGGCCCGCCAGACGTCCGAGCCGGCGGACGAGTTAGAAGAGGTGCCCTTCTCGGACGAGGACCCGAGCCGGAAGTTCCTCATCAGCAAGTCCTTGCCGACCGCCCTGTGCTCGGACCTGATCAACTGCATCCGAGATAACCGAGACTTGTTTGCATGGTCGGCCGCGGACATGCCCGGCATTTCCGAGGAGCTGCTCGTCCACCGTCTAAGTGTTGAGCCGGGGTGCAAACCGGTCCAACAGAAAAGACGGAAGTTCGCTCCCGAGCGACAGCAGGCCATCAAGGATATGCATTGACTGTCGAATGTGGTAATGGTCAAGAAGTCCAATGGCTCGTGGAGGATATGCATTGACTTCACCGACCTAAATAAGGCGTGTCCGAAGGACCCGTTCCCCCTCCCGAACATCGACACCCTTATTGACGCCACCTCGGGCCATGAGCTTCTCAGCTTCATGGATGCCTTCTCGGGGTACAATCAAATCCGAATGTTCCCTCCGGACATTCCGAAGACCTCCTTCGTCACCGACCAAGGCCTCTACTGCTATCGGGTCATGCCGTTCTGCTTGAAGAATGCAGGCGCCACCTATCAGCGCCTCGTCAATAAGGTTTTCCAGAACCAGATAGGCCGGAACATGGAGGTGTACGTTGACGACATGCTCGTCAAGAGCATCCGCGGCACCGATCATGTAGCCGACCTCCAGGAGGCTTTCGGCGTGTTGAGAAAGCACAGCATGCGGCTGAACCCGAACAAGTGTGCGTTCGGGGTCTCCTCGGGAAAATTCCTCGGCTTCATGGTAAGCCAACAAGGAATCGAAGCTAACCCCGAGAAGATTAAGGCCATATTAGACATGGCCCCGCCTCGGAACATCAAGGAGGTGCAAAAGCTCACCGGCCGGCTCACTGCTATCGGCCGGTTCCTTTCGAAGTCGGGGGAAAAGTGCCTTCCTTTCTTCAAAGCACTCAGGGGGGCTAAGGGTTTTGAATGGGGCCAACCACGACAGGAATCATTCGACCAGCTGAAGGCCTATTTGGTGAACCCCCCTCTGCTCAGCAAGCTGGTCCCGGGCGAGACTCTCTTCGTCTACTTGGCTGCTTCCGAGCAGACCCTAAGTGTTGTCTTAGTGAGAGAGGAGGACCGGGCCCAGAGGCCTATCTACTATGTGAGCAAGGTGCTTCGGGACGCCGAGCTCCGCTATCCGAGGATAGAGAAGATAGCCTACGCTCTGGTCATGGCAGCGAGAAAGCTTCGGCCGTACTTTCAATCCCACTCGGTCGTTGTCCTCACCGACCAACCCCTCAAGCAGATCCTCCACAAGCCTGAGACCTCGGGCCGGCTGATGAAGTGGTCCATCGAGCTGAGTCAGCATGACATCTCTTATCAGCCTCGGACGGCAATTAAGGCACAGGCTTTCGCCGACTTCATCGTAGAGTCCACCATCCCCGAGGTCGGCCACGTCCCGAATGGGCCCCCCATTTGGACAGTCTTCGTGGACGGATCCTCTTGTAATGAAGGAAGCGGCACCGGAATCATTCTGAACGGCCCTGACGACTTCGTCCTCCAGTACGCGATCCGTATGAACTTCAAGGCCTCGAACAACGAGGCGGAGTACGAGGCGCTCATTGCTGGCCTCGGACTTGCACGAAGTGCTGGGGCGCAGTGCCTCCGAATCCACAGCGATTCCCAGCTCGTCGTGAACCAAGTCTTGGGCGAATATGAGGCTCGGGATGAGCGGATGGCGAAGTACCTTGCTAAAGTTCGGGCCCTTATGGGCCGGTTCGAGGAGGCGCTCATCCAGCGCGTCCCCCGAGAAGAGAACTCACAGGCCGATGCTCTCTCCAAATTGGCCTCATCCTCCCTTCAAGGTCTCGAACAAACCGTGCTGATCGAAGTCCTCTCCAAGCCGAGCATCGAAGACGAGGCACTGGGCTCGGTGGAGTCATTGCCGGTCATGCTACAGGACAATTGGATGAAGCCCTTGGTGGAATTTCTAAGGGATGGAGTTCTGCCCTCGGATCCCAAAGAGGCTCGCCGAGTCAGGACTCGGGCCGAGCGCTATGTCTTGATCGAGGGCATCCTATACAAATGCTCTTTCTCTCAGATAGACGGCCGACCGTACCTAAGGTGCCTCTCTCCGGGTCAGGCCGAATATGCCCTACAAGAGCTCCACGAAGGCATCGGAGGGGCACACTCAGGATTTAGGTCCTTGGCCCGAAAAGCTTTGAATTATGGGTACTTCTGGCCGACCCTCCTTCGAGACGCCGAGCGACACGTTCGGCAATGCAGTTTCTGTCAGAGACACTCTAGCATCCGACGCCTCCCTCAGGCCAACCTCGCCTCCCTATCAAGTCCCATCCCCTTCGCAATGTGGGGCATGGACTTACTAGGGCCCTTCCCTCCGGCTCCAGGTCAGTTCAGGTTCTTGGTCGTAGCCATTGACTACTTCTCGAAGTGGGTCGAGGCCGAGCCCCTCGCCACTATAACCGAGAACAAAGTGGTACAGTTCTTCTGGAAGAGCATCATATGCAGGTTCGGAGTCCCCCGTGTCCTCGTAACGGACAACGGGACTCAGTTCACAGGCGTAGCGTTCCGAGCTCTATGCGACGACCTGGCCATTCAGCAGCGCTTCTCGTCCGTCTCCCATCCTCAGTCGAACGGACAGGCAGAAAATGCCAACCGGCAGATCCTCGCAGGCATCAAGAAAAGGCTCGACAAAAGCTCCAAGGGTTTATGGGTCGACCAACTCCCCAACGTCCTATGGAACTACCGCACGAGCAAACGGACCCCCACAGGCGAGTCCCCTTTCAACCTCACCTATGGGTCCGAGGCCGTGATACCTCTTGAGGTCGGAATACCTTCCCCTCGGCTCACAGCCTATGACGAAGCACAAAATGCCCGAGACCTCAGAGCAGAATTGGACTTGATAGACGAGCTGAGGGAAAGGGCGTCGGTTCGGCAGCAGATCTACCGAAGAAGAATTGAATTGGCATACAACAGGAAGGTCCGGTCCGCCAACCTTAAGCAAGGAGATTTGGTCTTAAGAAAGCTAGCTATATCCCTTCCCAGTCAGAAGAGCAAGCTAGCTCCGAACTGGGAAGGGCCGTACAGGATCACGAAAGTTGTTCGGCCAGGAACATATCGCCTCGAAGACCTGGAGGGCAGAGAGCTTCCGAGGACCTGGAATGCCGACCACCTCCTGAAATACCAAGAAAGCGCTCCGGCGCCACTCTAAGTATCATGGAGTATCGAGCCATTCCAGCCCTCTGACTTGTAACCCATTTTTCACAAATTGTACTATGTAAAACGGTTCGCCGTCAAATATCAATAAAGAAAGCTCTATTATGTTTGTGAATTCGCATGTTTTTCTCCCCTCTTATCACCTGCTTTTTATATTGTGATTTCAACCAATGGTTCGGAGTCCACGTTCGGCTCGGCCTCATCCCCTCGGATCGTCTCCGAACGGACCAGAGGTAGACCGCCGTTCCGAACTGCTCCCACAACCGTTGAACTACACCGATGGTTCGGAGTCCAACACTCGGCTCGACTTTACCTCCTCGGCTTGTCTCCGGACGAACCAGGGGTAGATCGCCGTTCGGAATTGCTCCCACAACCGTTGAACTATACCGATGGTTCGGAGTCCAACACTCGGCTCGACTTTACCTCCTCGGCTCATCTCCGGACGAACCAGGGGTAGATCGCCGTTCGGAATTGCTCCCACAGCCGTTGAACTATACCGATGGTTCGGAGTCCAACACTCGGCTCGACTTTACTTCCTCGGCTCGTCTCCGAACGAAACAGGGGTAGATCGCCGTTCGGAATTGCTCCCACAACCGTTGAACTATACCAATGGTCCGGAACCCAACACTTGGCTCCCAGTCCCTCCAAGCTCACTTCGGGCACATAATCCGAACTCTCCTAACTATTAGCCGAAGCCCGAAGACCCACGCCTTCGGTCGGCTACCGAGCAAGTGCCTTTCCGAGCTCGCAAACGGAGAAAACACACTTTCCCCTCAACTTTCGTGCATGATCTCGATCAGACGGCTCAGATCTCGCCACCTGCGCTAAATGACAAGATAACGTTTTCTTGGGATCTGAGCCGCCTCAAGATTCGCACCTACGTTCGACGGCTCAGATCTTACCACCTGCTCTAAACGACAAAATAGCACTTTCTTGGGGGCAGAGCCGCCTAGGAATTCGTACCGTACCGTGTCAGAGTCGCTAAACGACAAAATACCGTACTCATGGGGACCCGTTCGGTTAAAGTAACACGCTCGGTTCAAAAGATCTCGGCACGACCAACACAAGTTATAAGCAAAGACAAATATGCAGAGCAATGAAAGGGAATTTTATTAATGGGCGGCACATAATACAAAACATTCCATTACAAAGTGTTGGCAAACAAAACACACAACGCCCGACCTCCTACACTTGTCTCTCATATAGAAACATCCTCACTGGACTGTTCCGCCGACTGTTCGTCCTCCTCGGCTGGCAGCTCCCCTGCGCCCCTCCGGAGCTTCGCCACCACAGCCTGCAAGTGCCGAATCTCCGAGAACAAATCATCCCGCTCGGCTATAATCTTCGACTGGTTGTGCCGAATGCATCTAACCCGAAGAGCGTTGCTGAATGCGGTTTGCGAGTCTTCATCCCCTCCTACGGGACTCAGCTTGACGATCCTATTCTCCAAGCGTTGGATCTCAACTTCCCGAAGGTCGAGGACGGACGAAAGGTGGGCCCGCTCACTCTCAGCCCGGCGTAACTCCAGATCGGCGCTCCTAGGGCTCAGAACCACCATCCCAGAAGTGGCCGCGGATTCGGAGTCATCATTCGAACGCTCGGAATCCGAGTCATAGATCGTCACCACGAGCTGAAAAGAAGGGAAAACGAATAACACAATTTCAATACACTGCCGAAGTCTAACACTTGAAAATTTTCCAAAAAGATTCGCATTCAGACATAATAGTGTTACAGACGGCCGAACCGACCCCACAATTAGGTTTTTACAACAACCAACGAAAATGGAAAACGACATGATCAGGGCCTCTTCGGAAGGGGAATGCTTCGGTTTAGGAAAACACGAGGACGACGAGGCCTGCCCTCCGAGCTCGACCCTAAACCAACGAAGCGCGATCCCCCTTCACTGCTGGTCCTAACGGCGGTGCCGACCGAAGCCCCGCTCGACGAAACGGCCGCACTACTCTGGGCGTCGGCTGGACTCCGTCTGACCGAGGGCAAACGTGTCGCAAGCTCATAAAATGTAATCCCTCTCTCACTCTCTTCGCGGGTACACGATGTGCTCCGGATGTTGGCTCTCTCGGGCAGGGGCTTGAGCGACGCCACCTCCTCCTCCAGTTCGATGATTCTATCCCTCAAGGCGTCGTCCTTTGCCAACTTCTTCGGTCGAGGGACCCTCGACGAGCCCGAGGCGTTAGCACTATCGGTCGCAAGCCGTCGGTAATGGGTGACCTCGATCCCCCTATCTATCGTGATCCTTCTGAGCCTATCGACTTCGGCCGACAGCCTCTTGCGCTCGGTCGACGTCTTCTCCAGCTCGGAAGTCAGTTTCTCTTCCGTCGCCGAGCGTTCTTTCTCCGCTAACTCCAAGTATTGGACCTCAGCCAAAAGGTCGTCATTCTTCTGCTCGACAGCAATGAGCTCTCTACGGAGCCTGTCGACTTCGCCTTCGGGACAAGGAGCTGAGGGGTACTTCTGCAGTTGCCACAGCTCGCGACAGTACCTCCGCAGAGCTGCCTTCGTCTCCTCCAGCCTGCCGAGTAGGATAAATCGATTATGCCGGCTCTGAAAGAGCTCGCCCTTCGTTTTTGCCAGCTCCTTCCGAAGGTATACAACCTCCGTGATCGGACCGAATCTCACCTGAAAAGCAGAGATAAATCCGATGCCCAACACTTGAAGAAATTTACGCCAAATCAGACACTAAATCCGAGACTCAACACTTGGATGAATTTCGGCCAAACAGAACATTTTTCATTCAAATTCAAAGAGAAAGTTCTACAACAGCGGTGGCCAGTCCGCAGTTAGGCTTACAAAAAGAGACAAGATAGCAAAAGACAAAAAAGAAGAAAGACAACCGAGTCAGGGGTCGACCTTTTTGTCGTTCGGGTCCGTCGACCCCCCGGCCTTGTCCTCACCATCGCCCCTGCCTCCGCCTTCGCTCCTGCTCTCCTCCTCGGAGTCGTCCTCCTCCTCGTCCTCGGCCTCGGCCTCCCATGGGTCTCCGATGGATTCCGTCTCCCCCTCAGGGTCGAGCAACCCCTCGGGGACACCCTCCTCCCCTTCCACGGGGTCGTAAAAGTTGTAGGAGGACGTGTCGAAGCCCGGGTTCTTGGCGGCTACATGTTGCAAGGCTCGACCATAGGCATCCACCATGTTTTGGAGCATGTGCTGCGCGGCCTCCTCCTACACGGCCTTCTTCACCTTCTTCACCTTCCTGAGGTGTTTGGCCTTGATCTTCTCGGCCCTCTTCCGAGCCTTCTCCGCTTCCGACCGAGCCTTGGCAAGCTCCTCCTTCAGCTCGGCTGCCTCCTTCACCGACGCCTCGAGCTTGGCTACCGTACCCTTTAGCTCGGCCGCCTCCTTCTCCGAGGCCTCAAGCTTGGCCGCCGTGTCCTTCGACAGCTGAATGGCGTCGGCTAGCTGCTTCTTCAAACCCCCCACTTCGGCAGCCCTCTTCGTCGAGAGGAGCTGCTCAGCATCAAGCTGCTGCGCGACCTTGACGCGCTCCGCCCTCTCCTGCTCCTTCTCCTGCTCCTTGCTCGCCAACTCCTCGACCAGGAAGTTGAAGTGGCAGAGAGTCTGAAAGAAAACAGCACGTTAAAATCCGAACCCAAGAACTTAGAAAAATTCTAAGGAAGAAATTTGGATGAGGGAGAGCTCGGCCCACTTACCAACATAGTATTCCGAGCAATCTGCATCACAGCGTCCCCTGCCATCCCTGCCTTCAGGGTCGCTCGATCCTTCGGGGTCGGCAGATGCCTCACCGCCTCCATGCAGATGTTCCCGTCGCCCAAGAAGCCGTCGACGTTCATCACCTGCCAGTCGAGGACGAAGATCTGCTTATGACGCTCGGTCAAGATCTTCTCCGCATCGGCAGTGAGGGGCGGAACGGGGAGAGACAACGCCTCCTTCGCGCCGAACACACCGCTCGACGAGCCGAGAGTATCTCCCTTCGAGATCGGTGTCGGCACATCCGAGGTCAGAGCGTCGAGGACCGGCGCGTCCGAGGTCGGAGGGTCGAGGATCATAACATCCCCCTGCTCGAGGACCATGACCTTCGGCTGGTCGGCGAGCTTCGCCACCGAGGGCTTCTTCGAGGCTCGGCTGTCCTGAGCCCCTGCCGCCGGCCTCTTCTTCTTCTCCTGCTCCGACCTGCCCTTCGCCACCAGAGCCTTGTAATCAAGCTTCATCGTCTCTGCAAAAGCCGAATGAAAAAACTTAGAAAAATTTTCATGAACTTTAAACAAAGAGTATAAATACCAGAAGCATACGAGGGTCGATCGGACTGAGACCCCCACGGAACAGATGCTCCTCCGTAATATCTTTCCAGCTTAGCGCTGGCAGGGCGAGGAGCTTCTTCTGGACCTCCGCCTCCTCATCACTCAGCGGTGCCTCCCTCTTGGTCCGCTTGGGCAGACCCTCCTTTGCCCAAACCGTCGGTATCACTCACGGCGTCAGGGCTCGGATGAGGAAGTACTTCTCCTTCCAATGTTTGATCGAGTCCGGATTCTCGATCAGCTTCACGCCTATCCGAGGAGAAAGGAAAAACCTCTGCTCATCGCGCCTCGGCTGGCAAGGTCGGAAGAGACTCCGAAAGAGGAACATAGTCGGCTTGGCGCCGACCTCTTGGCATCGGAGGACGAACGCCACGAGTGCCTCCATGTGTTCGGCATCAGCTGGGCGGGACTCAAACCGTACCAAACCAGAACTTCAACCATGAACGGGTGGAGGGGAAAGCGGAGTCCGGCAATAAGGGAGTCGACCGGAAAGACGCACACGTCCGACGAGGACTTTGTGTGGGCTCGGAATCCCGGCCCAGGGAGGAGCAGTACATACTCAAGCGGGATCCGGAAACCCTCTCGGATCAGACGAAGATCGGTCTCGGTAAGAGTCGAGATCCTATGGTCCACCTCAGACAGCTCCCTAGGCTCGTTCTCCTCCACCAGCTTAGCCGTACCTTGGGTGACTCTCTCCAAGGTATCTACGGCGTAGTCCCGGACGCCTCCCACGCTCGACAGGGCGATAGGCTGCCGACCGAACGCCCCCGCTCTCTTCGGTGTTTCCACTATCGTGACCATGCCTTTACCCTTTCGGGACTCCGCCACGACTTCCTCGGGTAGCTCGGCCACTTCGCCCTCTTTGTCCGGACGAACGACGTCCTGCTCACTCGGCTCAACAACTCCCTTCCCTTTATCCCCTCGGCCAACGGCTTGCTCCGAGGCGGGGGTCTCATCCGAAATCTTAACCATTTTTCCTAAAAGAGAAGGGAAAGAGACTGACCTTGAAGTGACAGGTGCGGTCGGAAAGTTCGCCGGAAACAAGGAACGCTACCGCGACAGCTAGCAACGCCACCAGAGAACTAAAAACTTCGAAGCAAAGTAAAAACTGAAGAGAGAGAGTAAAAGTGAAAAGTGAGACTTGGTCTAAGGGGGGGGTGAAGATTTATAGTAAAAATGGAACGTCCCTTGGACTTCCAAACGAAAGTTTGCGACTTTTGGGCTGCTCTCGAAATGTCGTGAAGGCCCATCACCACTGTCTCCATCACCAAGTCAACTAGCTCGGCTCCAGGGGATCTGAATCCGAGCCACAAGCAAACCGAACTTGTCTGCAACAGGGTCCGGTCGGAATCCAAGCAAGTGCCTTCCCGAGCTCGCAAATGGGGAAAACTCACTTTCTCCTCAAGAATCGCGCATGATCTCGATCAGACGGCCCAGATCTCGCAGAGAACGCTAGACGACAAGATAGTATTTTCTTGAGAAATGTGCCCGTCTTGAGATGCGCGCCACCATCCGACGGCTCGAATTGCGCCACGCCGCTCGGACTCCTGAACCCTCTGACATCCCACCTGTGTCTAGAGGAACCATGAAAAATTTTGATTCAAAGTTTTAAGGCACCGCCCTCGGCGAGCACCCCCCAGGTCCCGCGTTCGGTCGATATTCGACCGACCCACGGGTCCCGGTCAAAAACGGATCGGCACTCCCCCCATCTCTAACTCCCCCGGGTTGACATCCATCGGAAGGCATCAGCCCGGAAGGAAGACAGAGATGGGAGGGGGCCCATCAACTCTCAGAGATCTAGAGAAGCGCACCATTCCGAGCTAGTTGTTTGCAACTGGAAGGCTCGGCCTGGCAGAGGACTCTGGCAACCGCGCCTTCACAGTTGCTAACAACGAGCTCAGATGATCCGGAAAAATCATGGTAAGGGAACGACCGCTCGTCCTTCTGAACAAGCTCACCCCTCGGATTCGGACATGGATCATCACCTCTTCCACCAGGATCTCCACCCACCTTGACACCCACTTCGGAGCAACCAAAGAAGGCCGAAGATCTTGGTGGAAGAACGACCACCCGTCCTTCCGAAGTAACTCATCCATCGGGTCCGGACTACGGTCGTCACCACTACTGCCTCGTTCCCCCCCGCTCCTGACATCCACTTTGGGGCCGTCAGGAACAGAGGGAAAACCAGGCAGAAGAGCAACCACCCCTCCGGACCTCAAAAGAGAAGCTACCCAAGGCAGACACCACCGAGGTCTAAAACTCAACATTGCTGCGACTGAAATGACAAAGGGAGTGGAGTACTTATAGCCTGCCTCCAAGAACCAGCCATTATGACCCTCGGAAGTTGAAACGCCGCGTATTAATTGAGGGAGTTATCCTTAATGACCTTGGGAAGGCGGAACGCCGCGCAAGTCCCGAAGCACCATTAATACCCTTGGGAACAGAGTCATCTCGGATTGCCAAAACCACAGGCCCTCGGTCGGCCACCGAGCAAGTGCCTTCCCGAGCCTGTAAATGGGGAAAACTCAGTTTCTCCTCAACTTTTGCGCCTGATCTCGATCAGACGGCCCAGATCTCTCCGAAGACACTAAACGACAAGATAGTGTTTTCTTGGGAGCTGCGTCCATCTCGAGATGTGTGCCAACATCCAACAGCTCAGATAGCGCCACATCGCTCGGACGACCGAAGCCACACTTCCTCGGTCGGCTTCCGAGCAAGTGCCTTCCCGAGCCTGTAAACGGAGAAAACTCACTTTCTCCTCAACTTTTGCGCCTGATCTCGATCAGACGGCCCAGATCTTTCCGAAGACACTAAACGACATGATAGTGTTTTCTTGGGAGCTGCGCCCGTCTCGAGATGCGTGCCAACATCCAACAGCTCAGATAGCGCCACGTCGCTCGGACGACCGAAGCCACACTTCCTCGGTCGGCTTCCGAGCAAGTACCTTCCCGAGCTAGTAAACGGAGAAAAAAGACACCGAGCTACTTAGACCGTTGGATCTCTCAGAAATTCGCGCTCCTAATGATGAACGGCCCAGATTGGGCCACGTGCGCTAAAGGACAAGATAGCGTTTTCTTGAGAACTGCGCCCGCCTCGGGATGCGCTCCAACATCCGACAGCTCAGATTGCGCCACGTCGCTCGGCTCGCCGAACCCCCTTACCTCCGGTCGGCAGCCGAGCAAGTGCCTTTCCGAGCTCGTAAACGGAGAAAAGTGCTGCCGAGCGGTAACAGCCGTCGGATCTTTCTTAAATTTGTGCTCGTCCATGATCAACGACTCAGATCGAGCCACGTCATTAATCGGTATTTAAATCGTTTTTTATTTATTTAAATCGTTTTATTTATTTAAAAATTGCGAAAAAATTGCTAAAAATTCGGGAAAATTAACTAAAAATTCTGGAAAATAATTGAAAATTTGGAGGCCCATTTTCGAACCCCTGAACGAACAATTACTGCCTGGAATGTACTGTTAAAGGCCCCCGAACAATTAGTGAACACGTCGCAAAATTAAATAAATAGTCCGAAAAAATAGATAAAAACCCTCAAATACCCGATGTGACCAGAGAACAGCGAGCGGCATCAAAAAATTACCTCACTACCCCCTTCTAGATTCAAGATCCCACATTTGGACTCCGATACAACTCCACTAGCCGCTAAAACAGTTAGACTACTCCTCAAAGTCTGATCACACTCAGTCTTTAGGAGTGGGGGGCTCGTGATATGGCTAAAAATGGGGTTAAATCGGGACCGTCCAGATCGAGCACGAATCTTGAAGCACAGGGGTAAAAAGGTAATTTCACATACAGATGGATCCAAAACGGGTATCGGGTCTCCTTCTCGCAGAACCAACCTCCCGCGAATGGATCCACTTTAACTGGGTACGGGTCCCGACCCGATATGAACCCAGCTCACCAAGAGGAGAATCAGGGCCCTTGATTTGACTAAATCAATTCAACAGACCTGATTAGCTCCCACCGGGAATCAGGGGCCAATTTCCCAAAACAGAATAGGAGGATTTCCCTCCTGGCTGTTACGCAGGAAATCCGGCCCCCTAACGGCTCCACAGGCGACTATAAATATCACCCCCCTACTACCAAGACCAGGTTAATCACTCTTTTACCACTTAAGCTCTTTCTTAATCTTTTTCTGATTACTGACAAGAGCGTCGGAGGGTGCGTCGCCGGAATCAACCCCGGTGTTTCGCACTTCCTTGCAGGTCGCGACAAGAGCAAGAGGGCTGAGTCAACTGTTCAGGTTGTTCTCGGACTCACAAATTCTATCTGTTTACCCCCACACCGAAATCAGCGGTAACACCGGCGATTAGTGCCTCGTACTCCGCTTCGTTGTTAGATGCCTTGAAGTTGATGCGGAGGGAGTATTAGAGAACGAAGTCATCTGGGCCTGCCAAAATGACCCCGGCTCCGCTTCCTTCATTGCAAGAAGAACCATCTAGGAAAATCGTCCAGATAGGAGGTCCAGTCATTGCCTGGCTGACCTCGGAAATGGTGCTCTCGACGATGAATTCTGCTAAGGCCTGAGCCTTGATCACGGTCCGAGGCTGGTACGAGATGTCGTGCAGGCTTAGCTCGATGGACCACTTCATAAGTCGGTCGGAGGTCTCCGGCTTGTGGAGTACTTGCTTCAGCGGTTGGTCGGTGAGGACGACAACCGAATGGGACTGAAAGTATGGGCGGAGCTTCCTCGCCGCCATGATTAGGGCGTAGGCCATCTTTTCTATCTTTGGGTAGTGGAGCTCGGCATCCCGAAGCACCTTGCTCACATAGTAGATGGGCCTTTGAGCCCGGTCTTCTTCCCTCACCAAAATAGCACTTAGGGTCTGCTGTGAAGCAGCTAAGTAGATGAAGAGGGTTTCTCCTGGAATGGGCTTGCTGAGCAGAGGAGGGTTGACCAAGTAGGCCTTCAGCTGGTCGAACGACTCCTGTTGCTGTTGACCCCATTCGAAGCCTTTAGCCCCCTGAGAGCCTTAAAGAATGGGAGGCACTTTTCTCCGGACTTCGAAAGGAAGCGCCCGATAGCGGCGAGACGACCCGTTAGCCTCTGCACTTCCTTGACATTTCTGGGAGGGGCCATGTCCAGTATGGCCTTAATTTTCTCAGGATTTGCTTCGATTCCTTGTTGGCTGACCATGAAGCCGAGGAACTTTCCTGACGAGACCTCGAACGCACACTTGTTCGGATTGAGCCTCATGTTATGCTTTCTCAGTAAGCCGAATGCCTTCTGTAGATTGGCCACATGGTCGAAACCTCGGATGCTCTTTACGAGCATGTCGTCGACATACACTTCCATGTTGTGACCTATTTGGCTCTGAAAGACTTTGTTGACGAGGCGCTGGTAAGTGGCACCAGCGTTCTTCAATCCGAATGGCATCACCTTATAGCAGTAGAGGCCCTGGTCGTGATGAAGGAGGTCTTTGGGATGTCCGAGGAGAACATTCGGATCTGGTTGTAGCCAGAAAAGGCATCCATGAAGCTGAGGAGCTCATGGCCCGAGCTGGCGTCGATGAGGGTGTCGATGTTCGGAAGGGGAAATGGGTCCTTTGGACATGCCTTGTTCAAATCAGTGAAGTCGATGCATATCCTCCAGGTACCACTGGACTTCTTAACCATGATGACATTGGAAAGCCACTCGGGGTAGTTCACCTCCTGTATAAACCAAGCTTTTAGAAGCTTTTCTACCTCTTCCTTGATGGCTTGTTGTCGGTCGGGAGCGAATTTACGCCTCTTCTGCTGGACTGGTTTGGAACCTGGTTCGACGCTGAGGTGGTGGACCAGAAGCTCCTCGAAAATTCCAGGCATGTCGCGGCGGACCAAGCAAATAGGTCGCGGTTCTTCCGAATGTACTGCACTATGTCGGAGCACAGGGTAGACGGGAGGGTCTTGCTAATGAGGAACTTTTGGTCGGATCTTCATCCGAGAAGAGCACTTTTTCCAATTCGTCCACTGGCTCGGACGTTTGTCGGATGCTCGGCTCGGGGATCTCCAAAGTCTCGAGGGAGAGCACCGGACCCCCTGTGGAAGTCATGTAGCACTTTCGGGCCATCTCTTGACTGCCCTTGACTTCCCCCACTCCTGTCCGGGTGGGGAATTTCATCTTGAGGTGGTACGCCGAAGGAACGGCTTCTAGGGCTGCTAGGCCGGGTCGGCCCAGGATGACATTATATGCGGTCGGGACATCGACGACCATAAAGTCCATCAGCTCTGTTCGGGTGGTAGGGGCTTTGCCAGCAGTTACGACAAGGGTGATTACCCCTTCAATAGTTACTGGTACCCCCGTGAACCCGTGGAGTGTATAGCCGGCCGGTTTGAAACGGTCCCGGGATAGCTGCAGCCCTCGAAAGGCTGAGAGGAAGAGGATGTTCACGGAGCTCCCGTTGTCTACCAGGATCCTCTGCACTTTGAAGTTCGCCATACGAAGGTCGATAACAAGTGCGTCACAGTGGGGGGTCCGGACCCACTCGAGGTCTTCATCCGAGAATGTTACTGGGACACCGAGGCCTTTGGGGGGAGGGGCGCTGTGAACTGAATTGACTTCTCGGACGAACGCCTTCCGAGAGGAGTTGGAAGAGCCCCCCATGGGGCCTCCATGGATAAGGTGAAGGACGCGCTCTTCCTCGAAGTCAGGGGTTTGATCACGTTGCTCGGGACGTTTGTTAGCCCCCCGAGGCAGAGGAGTAGAGCGATCGGTTCGATCCTTTGTTCTAACGAACTTGGCCAGCTGCCCCCTTTGGATGAGGGCCTCTATCTCGTTCTTCAGGGCCCGACAGTTGTTGGTGTCGTGGCCGTGGTCCCTGTGGTACCGGCACCACTTTTCTTTGTTCCTCTTCTTGGACGGGGTGTTCATCATCGGAGCAGGAGGAATGACCCCTTCCTTCTCGACTTCCATTAGAATGGTGGAGACATTGGTGGTGAGAGGAGTAATTTTCTCGAACCTGGGGGGCGGGCGGCGCTGACCGCCATTATCCCTCTGAAGTTTCTTGGCCCCTTCTTCTTCGGTCGATTTTCTCTTTGCCCCGGAGGTAGACCCTCCGAACCTTGGGAGGTAGGCGGCCTCTTCGACCCGAATGTACTTTTCGCACCTAAGAAGGAGATTAGCAAAGTCCTGCGGAGGCGTCTTAGCAAGGGACGAGCGAAGGTTAGAATTGAGGACGTTGGATTGGAATGCGACAGTCGCCACCGATTGGTCGAGGGAGGCGATCGATCTGACCTCCGCAGTGAACCTCCTCACGTAGTCCTTCAGCTTTTCTCCTCCCTCCTGACAGAGGTGGAGCAATGAGAGGCTGGTCTTCTCCGTGCGTCTGCTACTCACGAAGTGGGTGATGAAGAGGGTCTCGAACTGCTCGAAGGAGAAAATAGAAGACGGGGCAAGGCGGGAGTACCATTCCCTAGCCGAACCCTTAAGAGTGGCGGGGAAGGTTTTGCAGAGCAGGGCATCGGAAGCTTAGTGGATAAGCATGAGGGTCTTGAAGCTTTCGATGTGATCGACGGGGTCCGACTCTCCCGAGTAGGTTTCAAACTGCGGAGGCTTGAAACCTCTCGGGATGGGAGCCTCCATGATGGTCCGGGAGAAGGGGGGTCTGCTCGGTCGGACGGTCCTTCCTCTCGACTCTTCTTCTTTGTCCATCCGTCCGATGCGCCTCTCCATTTTGGGAGGCGGCGGTAGAGAGCATCGTCCCTCCTGTGATAGTCAAACGAGCCTCTGGACTCGTCTTCATAGGAAGGGGAGCGGGGACTACGGCATCGGTAGCCCTGGGAGCGGCGAGGACTAGGATTATGTTGTTGGTGGCTAGGAGACGGAGGAGTTACGGACCGATGGCGAGGGCTCGGGTCCCGTGGGGGTGTAGGAACCCTTTGGGAATTATTGTTGTTGGGCCGGAGGTTGAGAGCCTGCAACACCGTTGCTTGAAACTGGTGGAACTCGGTACGAGTGATGGGTGCCTCCTCGTTCCTCGGATGATGCCGAGCGGTAGGGGAATGGGATCTTCTCCTACGCCGCTCGGGTGACTCTCTCCACCCTCTTTTGATAGGGGACCTTCTGTTGTCTCGGTGGTGAGGAGATCGCTCATCCGGACGGGAGGTTCCCTCTCAGGCCCTCTTCTCGTCCAGACGGCGGCGAAGATCCTCATCCTTCTGCCGGTTGAGAATGGTATTGCGGAGGTCGGAAACTCGAGGGTTGATGGAGGCCATAGAGTCCGTAGAGGCATTGTGCATTGAAACATGGTCCGGGTGGAGAGGTTGCTTCTGCTTCTGCGGGTTAGGACCAGCGGGACCATTAGGGGGTTGCTGATTCGGAAGAGGAGGCTGGCCCCATTGGAAATGGTCCTCGACCGGGGGAGGAAGTTGCCCCTGCTGTGAAGCAGGATGGACGGGTACTTCCTGCTGCTGATCAACAGGGTTGGGTCAGCGGTTGGACCCCCTGGATCTTACCTTTCTAGGAGGCATGGCTGGAGGAGATCTAATCGACGGGGAAGAGGAGGGGCTGCTATTCGTATGGTTTCCCACAGACGGCGCCAGTCTGTTACCGCTGAATCTGGTGTGCGGGTAAATAGATAGAATTTGTGGACTCGTAGAAAACCCGAATAGCAGACACCTAACCTGTTCCGCCGGAGTTTGACCGCTAACTCCCGCCGTTCACCTACAAAGAAGAGCAAAACACCGGGGTTGATACCGGCGACGCACCCTCCGACGCTCTAGTCAGTAATCAGGGATGATTAAGAAAGAGCGTAAATATGCAAAAGAGTGATTACCTTGTAACAGTGGTAGGTGGGGGGTATTTATAGCTGCCTTGGGGATCTGATTAGGGATGTCATCCCTCTGATCTCGTTAGGAGTAAAATCCTCAAAATCAGTTTAGGAATGTGATCCTTAATTCCCGGTGAGAGGATAATTACGAATCAGGTCCGTTGATTTGGTTCAATCAGAGACCCTGATTCCCTCTTGTTGGTCTGGGTTTGTTTCGGGTCTGGACCCATACCCAGATGATGTGGATCCGTTCGCGGGTTGTTGGATCTTTGGAAAGGAGATCCAGTACCCGTTTCAGACCCGGTCGTAGGTGAAATTACCGTTTTACCCCCGGGGCTTCGAGATTCATGCCCGATTTGGACGGTTCCGATTTAACTCCATTTTTAGCCATATCAATACTCTATACAATTAAATGCACCAACTATAATATTATAGATTTAATTATATATTATTAAACATAGGAACCCAATTCTGGACAGTAGTAGGTTGCTGTACCAAAATCAGAATTACCGTTGCTACAAGATAGCAAATGTGGATCTGTTAGAAGGTCGAGAAACTAGACTTCTGCCCGGTTCCAACGTATATTTAAAGTCTAAATTCCGACAACAGCATCTAAGTGAATTTTAGTGTTCTTTACAGATGTCAGTTTCTGGCTGGTTATAGATGTTGACTAATTTCAGTTGTAAGAGCAGTAATTATTCATTGTAAAAATCAGTAAAATAGTTTTTATCACCCTAAGCATGTTATCTACCAATCTATAATTGATCATGGCAATATTTGATCATTAGTTCACTTAATTTATCAGCCTAACATGGTATGTACATGAATCTAAAATTACAGCGCAGCAATAGCAAAAGGGTCATAACTCGTGCAATATAAGTCGGAATTCGAAAATTATGGACGTTATTGGCAACTAGACACTTGGGGATACATTTTATATTCAGAAAGGTATTGATTTTAATGACATTATATAGGTTGAAACAGCACGACAGTGTTCAGGTTGACAGTAAATTCAAGGTCTCAATATAATTTTTCATACATAAAAATAATTAAGATGTTATGAATGGTGAGTTAGAGGTTAACAATCATAAATCATAACAAGTTACCCCTATGTGAACATGGTATTATGATATATAATGTCCATAACCCTACTAATTACAAACATCTAATTTATCATTATCAATCACATGAATAATCAGCCCTAATATACAATCTACAATAGTTGTGTATAATGTCATGAGATGAAATGCAACAATATTTTCCTATTCTTATATTCAATAACTAACTATACGAATGCAAGTAAGATCACTATACATTAGAGGCAAAAAGTCGGCACAAAGTCAAGAATACTACTTGGATTCGCTCGTGATAATCCGTAGTATCCCAACGATAGATAACAATAATAATATACGATATTCAAAATGGATCTACTTGCGGGATTCAATAAATAATCTCGAATACGATACAATACAATTCGAAAGTAAGATGACTTACCTTTAAATGATGATTAAATCTGATAATTTGAGAATAACGGGATCGGAATCCTAGCGACACGGCAACGAGAAAATGATCACGATAATCACGATCGGGCACGGATCTCGATGATCAATATGGTGATCAAGTTGAAGATCAAGCGAATTCAACGGCCGAGATCGAATATTAAACATATAAGAATTAGAAGTGTACCAAAAGAGTAAATATACCATGATTGACAATTTGATGAATGGGAACAAAAGTTGATCAAATGTTTAACTCACCAAGTAGAAGACGAACGAGACGATCGAAACGATCCAGGACCAAGATCAAGTGTGATCGGTCGATCGGACGGCTGAGATTGAAGATCAAGATCAAGATCAAGATCAAGATGATGATCACGATCGCGATAATCAAAAGAGATCCGATGGTCGAGATCAAGATCTTGATGATGACGGAGATGATGATCATGATCGTGATGATCAACGATCGGACGACCCAGATCCAATGGCTTGGTGATGATCAAATGGAGGATCAAACAGTTGTGATCAAGAGCTGGGGATGATGATGATGATCTGATCGAATCGGGAGGAGATCGGGCGGCCCACAATCGAAGTGAGCAACTCACTGTTGTGATCACCCACAGGGGACGGCGGGGGCTATTGTCGGCTGCGCATAGGGTGGCGCGATAACTGGTGGCTGGCGCGGTACAGTAGACGACAGGGAGTCGCAGCTGAAGGCGCTGGTGGCTGACGCTCGGGAGGAGGTAGCGCGACCCAGGGGATGCAGCAAGGCGGTGACCACAGGGGAGCGGCGCTGCAGGAGGTGCTGGCGTCGACTGAGGTCGCGACGCACGAGGCGGCGCGATGGTCGACTGACGCTGGCGTTGCGACTGGCTGGAGGGCACACATGGTCGCTGCTGGCTTCGGGAGAACGACCGGGAAGGGGGACGCAGGGCTGTCGTGGCGTTGCGAGGGGGAGAGCAGGGTGAGGGGGTCACTGCGGTGGTGAGGGATGGACGGGCGAGAGAGAGAGAGGAGATGGGTTAGGGGAGATCGGGAAGTGCAGTGGGTAGGGTTAGAAGTAGGCGGCTAGGGTTTGTTTTTGTGAACAGGGTAATGCAGCAGGAGGAAAATATATGGGTATTAGAGTTAACGGGTTGGGTGCAACTGGGTACGAGATCCAATAGGGTAATAGGGTAGGGTTATAAATGGGTTAGGGGTTAAGTGTATTAGGTTATATTATATATGTAGGGTTAATGGGTATGGGTTGTTCGGTTTAAAATCCAATAGGAAAACAATTAGGATAACCAATATAGTATAATCTATAATAAAATATACTTTGCATTACAATATAGAATTTTTTTTAATACTACAAATGCAATTAACAATATAAATAGTTTTTTACTTTATCAATCAAGGGTAATGATAATAATAATAATAACAATAATCATAATAATAATGATAAAATAAGAATAAAAGTAATAATAATAATACTGATAACAACAATAATAATAACGATATAAATAGGATTTGTATTATAATATGAGAATCATAATGAATGGTTACAAATAAAATTATTGATTAAAAATAAACTTTAATAGGAGGTCCGACAATACGTTTTAAGAAAAGAATTTGAAAGCAGGAAAATAATTTACAAAAATTTAAAATACAAAAAAATACACAAAAACTACAGAATTGGGGAAACAGGGGTTACAAAATTTCTATTGCAACTATGGTATTTTCTACTAGTGACTGATATGGCTAAAAATATGATTAAATCGGGATCGTTCACTTCGGACACGAATCTTAAAGCTCAGGGATAAAACGGTAATTTCACCTACTAACGGGTCTGAAATGGGAACTGGGTCTTTCTTCAAGACCCAATAACCCACGAACGGATCCACCTCAACTGGGTACGGGTCCCAACCCGAATTGAACTCGATCCAGCAGGATAGAATTAGGGTTCCTGATTAGTCCTAATCAACGGCCCCGATTCACATCTATCATTTTACTGGGAATTAGGGATTACATTCCTAATCTGATCACAAGGATTACATTCCTTATCTGATCACAGGGATTATATTCCTAATCTGATCCCTAATGCGACTATAAATACCCCCCATCCACCATCATTAAGAGGTAATCAATCTTTTACCAATTTACGCTCTCTCATAATCATTCCTGATTACTGACTTGAGCGTCGGAGGATGCGTCGCCGGAATCAACCCCGGTGTCTCGCACTTTTTGCAGGTGAACGGTGGGAGTCAACGGTCAAACTCCGGTGGGAAAGGTTCAGGTTTGCTATTCAAGTTTTCCTAAGAATCCACAAATACTGTCTGTTTACCCCCACACCAGAGTTAGCTGTAACAATGACGTTAACCCCATAAAGATCTGGACTAACCTGATTTCACATAAGATGCAAAATTACAAATCAAACTCATTCTCAACCCAATTTAACTCCTAACTAACCACATTACATTTAACATGTATCTTTACCTGCCCAAAAAAACCCCCTCAAAACCCACAATTGTGACAGACTAAACTCATTTGGTTGCTGAATCTTTGGTTCCACACATTCATAGTCGCATTTGCTCCATAGTACTTATCTCCCTCTACATAAGCAATTGCATATGCTACTCAAAAAACCACACAAAAACCCCAAAAAATAAAAAAAATGAAAAACCCCAAAACAAAAATTAGTAAAATATTGAGATGGGTAGTCTAAAAATCAAATCATTAACCCTTTCCAACTGTTGAAAGTCAAATTTACCTGATGTCCACTCACATTGATGAGATCAAGTGGCATGAGGACACTGAGGAGAAGGGCGGTGTGATGGTGCGTCATGCAGAGAGGGGCCGACGTGAGGGGGTTCGGGCAGTATGAGGGGGTTGCGGGCGACATGAGGGGGCAGCTAGTGGCGGCTGGGGATTTGGATTTGGATTTTAGACGGGGGGGACGAAGAGATCTAGGGTGAAAGAGTTTGGGGCATCTGGTTTTTTTTTTTTAATAAGAACGTGCGGATTGCACATGGTAATTTACATAAAAATTCCCACCTTTACTCTCCGTTCTCTATTTTGAAATAGAGAAAGGAGAGAGGGGTATGCCTATTAGCTTAAGATATAGTATAATACATCAATGCGTAAACGCATAGAAAATCGTGCAAATGTAGACAGTTAACGCCGTCGAAACCAGGGTCGTCACGGCCTGAATCGCCGCCTTGCTTCCACCGGACAACATCCCCAACCGAATCTGAATCACATTCACCATTGACCCGGGGTGGTGAGGGAGAGGCCGACGAAGACGGTGATGGTGAAGAAGGAGTTGACGTTGACTAGACCTTCGAGAGCGGTGACATGGATGCTTGTCATGCTCATCTCTTTGGATTCGGATCTGCAAAATTGTGAAAGTTAGTGTTTTCATTAAATGGTAAATTAAATAATTAATGTATTGGTATTTTGAGTTGAGGAGGGTTACTCATTCATTCATTCATTGGGTTTGAGACAAGGGCAAAGCCAGAAATTTTTTATCGAGAGGGCAAGGCAAAATTCTATGATTACATGTAAAAATATAGAGATTTTTTCATAATTTTTAGGGGGGGCAAACAATAAAACTTAGTTTTCATGGGGGTTAAATCTTAATTTTTTTGAAGGGTTTATAAAATTTTCATTAGTGTGAAGGAGGTTTTTAAAAATTCGGAGGGGGGGGGGGGGGCACCCCTGGGCCCTCACTAAGCTCCGCCACTGGTTTGAGAATGAGTTATTATTAGGTTTCGAAAAAGTAAATTGGACAAAGGAAAAGAGGGGATAGATTGAGATTGTTTTGAGCTGGGTTTCGGGAAAGAGAATTGTGGCCGCTAGATTGGTGACTGGTGAGGGATGTACAAGTGCTTTTGTTTGGTTTGTGTTTTAAATCGAAGCGGTTGCTGGATGCATAGGCCACGTAAAGAACCGATTATTACTTCCTCCCTTTCAAAATATAAGAACATCCACACTTCGTATGGTATTTTATCATTTTAAATATTTTACCACTTTTTAAGCACGACAGTCGTGTGACAAATATGCTTATTTTGTCATTTCCACTACAGTATATTGCTATATATGAGAAAGGATATAGCAATGTGCATATTATACAGAACGAAACATGATTTTGGAGAAAATTTCTTGTCATTCATAAATGTCTATGAATTAAATTTATATGTGTTTTTCATTTTTATTCTTATCCAATTTTTTATAATAAGGATAGAGTCATGAAGACTCCAGCCATATATATATATATATATATATATATATATATATATATATATATATATATATATATATATATATATACACACTAGGTTTGCCTGTTAACACGTGCCTACGGCACGTCTTTGGAACGGTGCACCTTGTTTGATCATATAAAATAGTTTTGGAAGTCCAGCAAATTAACTGAAGTAAAGTAACAAACATAGAGCAAAAAACATATTTTATAATTTTTTTGAATTATTTTTAAAGTTTTTAAATTTTTAATTTTTTTTAGTTTTTTAGTTTTTTATTTTAATTTTTTAAAAAAAAATTTATTTTCTTAATTTTTTGAATAAAAGAGGGAGCGAGAGAGAGAGAGGGAGAAAATAAATAAATAAATAAATAAATAAATAATTATAGGAGTAGTTTTAGGTAGGGGATTTGAATTTGAGTTTTGGGGGGAAACTTTTGGGAAAAAATATGTTTTGTGAGCTTAGATCTAGACCTTTAATTTTTTGGGGATTGAAGAAGAGCCACTTGATAGCTTTCTTTGTGTTTTATTATATAGATATAACCAAAATGTATTACAGAAGAAAAAGAAGTTGCGGGCATCAAAGCCAGAGTAAGGAGAACAGAGAAACATAGATACATGCATCTCATCCTCTATATAAGATGAACAAAAAACATACTACAAAATAAGCAGATGAAACATAATCCTAGAAGAAGTAATAATAAATTATATGAGCTTTTTTATTCTTATCATTTTTGTGTAAGAGAAGTAATAAAAAGTTATAGAGGATGACAAATAGGATATTGTACAATTGATGGCTCATTTAAGAGCTTCAAAAATCAAGAATATGTATCATTTTTACTCAATTTTAGGTTTTTTTTTAATAGTCGTGTAGAAATCTAGAATGACCTATATTTTGAAACGGATGGAGCATGACATTATTTATTTGTATGTTTGGTAGTGACGTAATATAATCTTTTTAAACCTACGGGCCTGAGTCCATTATTACTTTGAACCATTCATAATTGATCAATCAAGGCCCAATGTTGTAGAAAACAAAAGAAAAGAAAAGGCCCACCCATGAAAATCTACAAGATGCTGCCGAACGTATAGGGTCCTTTCACTCCCCATATATTAGCCAAAAAAGACTACAAAAATATTCTTAGGCATACATACTACTTTATAGGAATAGGTTCTCTACCATTATCATACCCATTTGCGTAAGTAGATAATACTTCTCAATTACATATCCTTTTAGCTAGATAGGTTAGAATCTTCATCTTTATTTTTGGAGAATAAATCAATTTTGCATCCGGTATATAATTTTATGAATATTAGTTTACCTTTTGAGGCTGATGTCTTTCGATCTATCTGATTATCACAAAAAAATATTAGTTTCTATTAGGACAACAATCAATATAGTTTTAAAGATGGAGAAATCTTCGGTTGCACACCATTTTTGGTGAGCACTCCGTGAGCACCCACAAAATAGAGCACCTATGAAAAATTCGAACTGCTCATATTGTTCTATATGCCTAAGATAGCCTAACAACAAAAAATCAAGTAATTTGAAGTTCATTTGCCCATAATTTACATCATTACAAAATTGTATGGCTGAAAATTCTAACAGCATGATGGATGGACAAATGAACTTCAAATTACTTGATTTTTTATTGTTAGGCTATCTTAGGCATATAGAACAATATGAGTGGTTCAGATTTTTCATAGGGTCTTTATTTCATAAATGCTCACGGAGTGCTCACCAAAAATTGTGTGCAACCGAAGGGGACTCTTTAAAGATGAGCAGCGAGAATATATATATATGCATCAATTCATGTACGAGGAGGGCAACACTCAGCACATAAATGAACAAATAAATATGACTTTGGACTAAACCAAACAAAACCAAAAAAAAAAAAAAAAAAATTGCATTGAAAATTGAAAGTTTTCCAAGTTGTAGGTGGCCCCCTTCGAACACGTACTTATTTCGCGAAAGAATCCCATGCGTTTGCATATGATTTCAAATGCCATTATCGATTGGGATGGTTTGAGCGTCTCCGTCCGTGGAAGGAAATCCAGGAAAACTTTCAATTTTTTATGTTTTAGAGTAATTAATGACTGATGCATTCAATCATGACAATCATTAGAACTTTGTATGTTGTATAAGTCGTACACTGACCGAATATAATGCAAAAGTCTTTGTGCCAAAAAGTTTATACATCTCTTGATTAGCATGATTCGGGGTCTACATTCTTATTCATCTCTTTCCGTCCTACTGTGAACGTTTTATAAGATTCAACCTTAATATTCGTTAATTATTTATAGGCCTATGGTATGGAAAATTTATATGGACCATGGTCCATATCCAGTGGCCTTATTTACCAACCGCTTGAATTGCTTTGAAACGTGTGTCTTGTGTAAATCATTTGGTTACCACAGTCTTGAAAATCAATTAAGTAGTGGGTAAGTCAACTGGTTTATAAACCATGTTCCATATGAATTTTTTTTTCCTGTAATTACGAACAAGGATCTTATCTTGATCTCAACTTGGATCAAAGATGATGGATTGACGGGTAAGGTCTATGTTAAAAATCTCTTATCGAAAAACAGAACAAGGTTCCAACTATAGTAATTAAATGCATTATTTTTTATGATTTTTTTTATAAAAAATATTCCCTTTCTATATAACAAGATTATTTGTAATAAGCACGATTGTTAATTATAATAGGGAACAAATGGCTAGCTAGTTGTAGATGCAAGTCATATGCAACCTCCGCTCTTCTATTTATAAAGCCATTAACATCTCTTACTTCCCTCACCTCAAACTTCACCCCTTTCTTTCTTTCACCTACCATCACCAGTTCACTATCAACTTTGAGCCATTGTAGAGTATCCAAATGCATGCAAGGTTCAAGGTTTGAGAATATTATATTATATATTTTTGTAGGAACTGTTGGATGTATATGTATATTCTCAATATAATAGGATAATATTGTGTATATTATTCTATGGAGCAACACGGGTTTACACGTGTTATGTATTAATTATTGGAACGGGTTGAGTGGGCTAAAAGCCCAGTACCCTAAATCCAGTCTAATCTCTTTATAAGCTGGTCTAGAGATAGTGCTCTGTGATATTCCAATACTGATAAGCAGGATATAATATCTTAAGCGGCTAGAGATTAACCCTAACCCTAATTTCCCCAAATCAGTATTAACAGGAACTTCATAATTAACCTCTCTCTTCTCCTTTAAGAAACATTTATACAACCTCTTCATCATGCAATCTTGGCGTTTCTTTACTCGCTCCAATCTCCCTTAAAACAACTGAAAAAACTAGTTTTGTTTTGTTTTGTTTTCGATCATGTTTCTTTAACACTAGCTACATAGTTACTTAAACCCTCTCACAAATTAATTAACCAACTCCCTGGAAGGAAATTTTATAACATTCTCCCTCTGCACATCACCGAAAAAAAAAGAAAAAGAAAACTAAACGAAAGCAGAAGAGATAATTAGTATCTCATAAGGAAATGATAACGGACACGCTGACTGGATTGGCACCTATGTCAGCAACAGCGCCGATGGACTAATCGCTGCCTTATGATAGAAAATCAATGCCGCAGTCCAACAACTGCATACCGTTGGACACTACTGCCTGTGATAACACTTGCCTCGGTGATTTTGCCAAGCCTGATGTTTCCCTAGCCAACAAGGTAGGCATGCACCAGCTGTCAAACGCTATTAATTAAGTTAGTTTATTCTATATATGGTATGTCAAATGAAATTCTTACTCTGCAGGTACTAGCTAATTAATACCTCTAAACAAAAAATGCATGATTTGTGGGCATGCATGCATATGATATTGCAGGTAGGTGCAGAATTTGTGGGCACATTCATCCTAATTTTCGGGGCTTCAGCATCCCCCATTGTAAACCAAAAGTACGGTGGTGGTGGCGCTGAGACTCTCATTGGCAACGCAGCAAGTGCTGGTCTGGCTGTTACTATCGTCATCCTCTCCACCGGGCACATCTCTGGGGCCCATCTCAACCCGTCCGTCACCATTGCATTTGCCATCTTTCGCCACTTCCCATGGCCGCAGGTGCCTGCTTACATTGTTGCTCAGGTGTCTGCATCTATCTGCGCTTCTTTTGCGCTCAAGGGCATTTACCATCCCTTCCTCTCAGGCGGAGCCACTGTCCCTTCTGTCAGCACACTGCAGGCCTTCTCAATAGAATTCGTTCTCAGCTTCATTCTCATGTTTGTCATCACTGCTGTTGCAACTGACAATCGGGCGGTACTGCAATATATTCTTAATTACCACCTATATATATGTAGTTTAATTTGAATTGGAGTAAATGGACATTTAATTCATGTTAGCTAGAAATTTGGAATTAAATGAGAATTGCACATAATTCAACCTAAGATGATCGATTCTTTGGTTTTAATTACTTTCCTGTATATATAAAATGAATTATCAGTACTGGCCGGTATTTGTAGATACATATGCCTCTATTAAAAGTCACATACAAACTCTATAATCCAACACCAATTTCTGTTCTTAATTTCTCGCTTTTATGGAGTTTATGCGCGCAATTTTCTTTTCTTAACTCAATTGTATATGTGTTTTTCTTTTGTTTAGGTAGGAGAATTGGCCGGAATTGCAGCTGGAGCAACAGTGATGCTTAACATCCTTATTGCCGGGTTAGTATAGTAGTGCAAATCGTTGTTCAATTTGCTAGTAACAAATACGAACTACGCTGGCATGTGGTAATTTTTGTAAGATGCAAGGATGTAGAAACTTGCATTGAAATTAAATCCTTACTCAATGTACAGACCTATAAGTGGAGCATCAATGAATCCAGTGCGAACGCTGGGGCCAGCAGTGGCAACAGGCAACTACAAGCAGATATATGGATATATTTTTTGACCCCCATTGCTGGGGCCATCCTCGGTGCTGGGGTGTACTCTATTGTGAAGCTCAAAGACATCAATGGTGTGCCTGTTGCCCCTCGCCAAGTTAGCAGCATTTGCCGCTGATACCACCCCTTTGGGTTCCTCCATATGCTCGTGACACTGATACAGGGTTTGTGTTTGCAGTAACAATTTCAATGTGTATATGACACTACAGATGTACTATCGGTTCTGGATGCGTTCAATTGACAAGATAAGCTATGTAGAAATATTGTGGTGCCTTGTTATGTATGCGAGTTAGGCGGTTTTGTGAGAAGTGAAACTGATCAATTTGACGGAAACCTACGTAGATCGATCTACTCCAAAAGTGAGGGATTCGGGTGCAACATTAGGACACTATGATCCATGCAACTATACCAAATTTTTACAAATTTGCAAATAATTATACCCATATTTTTTATTTTTTGCGGTTTGATATACTATACACGTAATTACGTAAACTTGTTGTGCATTACTGCTTAAGCACTAACCTGTTAATTTTAATCAGTTTGACTGTTATACTCCTGCTTTAATTGGTCTAGGGAGCGTTTGGTACGCGGATTAGAAAATTCCTAGAAATTGGTGGATTCCCAGGAATTGGTGGATTCCCAGGAATATGAGGATGGAAATGAAGATTTCCAGGAATGTTGTAAACTGTGTTTGATATACGACATTACATGCCTGGGTACTCTATTACCATGTTTGGTATAAAACAATTCATTCACATCAATCCATCTCTATAGTAGATATTACCAAAAAAATCCTGAAGACCTAAAGGTGAGAAACATGCTTCTCCATGACAATGTAAAAAAACAAACGACTTTGACATTAATTTCTGAACAGAAACTACTATAGTTTATCAACATTCCAACACATTAGCAGCTTCATATTAAGCATCTTCCTCCACCCCTCAACCAAAATGGGCTCCATTAGCTCTCTAGCAACAACCTCCTCATCTGAAATCTTCTGTGCTTTGTCAGTGAGTCTGATAGAGATTGGGGATCGAGATTGGGACCCACCTGAGACTTTAAACACAATTGGGTGTTTCTGGATTAGGGAAAGGAAGTTCCATTTCTTGATGAAACCCACTTCCTTTTCGAGGTTGCAAAGGAGAATGGAGTGGGTTTTGGAGGAGGTGATGAGGTTCTTGAGAGTGAGGATTGAGGTGGGCTTTTTGCGGAGGTCCATGGCTTTGTCGAGGTTGGGTTCTCGATGGTAGATTTTCTTTTTGGGGCGTTTGTTGGATTTGAAAGAGTAGTTTGACATGGGATTGGAGTGAAGAGGGGAGGAAGGAGATGATGGAAAGGGTTTTGAGGGTTTTAAGAGGAGAAAGCGAACAAGAGAAGGCTTTTTTTCGTTTGTTTTTTTTTCAAAGAGAAGAAGAAAACAGGAAGAGGAGTGTGATATTTGGGTGGATTTGGTTGGGTCGGTTTTTTCAGGAGGGTGTTTTGGGTATGCAATAATCTCACTCATTTTTTATGTGGAAGAATCCACAAATCGCACCATTTTTAAGGAAAATGTTTATCCTTCCCAAATAATTATTTTGATAACCCTGGAAATTTAATATTATTTATAAAACTATACCTATGTCTTACCAAACCAGGTAATCAAGAGGGTAATCCTAGATTTCCTTATACATTACCGCGTATCAAATGTCCCCTCTCTCCCCTCACAACTTAACCTTCTTCCTTTTTTTAAAATAATTAAAATATGCTTACTTAAAATAACTCTTGGCCTTCACTCTATCTTATTTTCTATTTTTTATATAGCAGAATGAAAAATAAGCACATTTTATTATGAAAAATAACATAATTAAATAATAATAACATTCATGGGTATATTAGGAAGAAATCACTTAAAACTGCAAAAAAATCATAACATGGTATCACATGATATTTGAAATTGATAGAGTACACCGATGTATCAAAAAATGTCGACGGTCCGAAAAATAAAATAAAAAAGTATAGTTTAGTGGAATTTACCCAAACAGTTTCTATGAAAAGTTATTTAGTAAAAATACAATATTTCTGTGCAAAGTCCGCATAGGATTCCATCTTCACAAAATACTACTGTCTTCGACAATTGGAGAAAAAAAAATAAATTTTTTTTCAGAACCATTTGCATGAAAGAGAAATAATATTATGTTACGTAGGGATGGCATTCGGGCCATTCGGGCCGGGCCGGGCCGGGTTTGACCGGGTTTTGACCGGTCCCGGGCTAACCCGGGCCGGGCTCCTCGAATCGCGGGCCGGGCCGGGCCGGGCTGAGGGTAAGGAACCCTGGCCCGGACCTGGCCCCTAGCCCCTAGTGGGGGGGCCGGGCCGGTTCGCGGGCCGGGCCGGGCCTGGCCCTTGTATGAATTTTTTTTTCCATTATTAATTGAAGTGCATAAATTTGTAATTGTATAACAAGTATATGATTTTGTAATTGTATAACAATTGCAAAAAATAAATTTTCATAAATAATTGAAGTACATCTTCATCAAAAAAAATAAATAATTGAAGTACATGAATAAATAAAGTACATGATTAAATAAATTTGAACTTCTAGAATAAAATTAAGTACATGATTAAAATTCATACAAATTTGTCTATTTAGCTCAAATCATAAAATTACAAATCAAGGGAATTACTTGAATTTAAAGATCGAGATGGCCTCTACTTAGATTGAAGAGAAGGCAGTGGACTACTGTCGTGCACTTCAACTTAACCTAAATATAGAATCTCATCACTCTAAATTTTCCCATTAATTACAATTAATTGAACAATATTTTAATGTAAATTAACTAAATTTAACCGTTCATTCATCGCTGCTTGTTGATCCACCTCCAGCTTGTGCTTCAAGTAAGTCTTGGGTCCTCTCTTCCGCTTTCATCCAATCTTCGGCGCACACTAGCATCTCCAAATTTTTTGCTGTCAATCGGTTCCTGCTCGGGCTCATTATCCTGCCACCATTAGAAAAAGCACTTTCCGATGCAACAGTTGACACCGGTGTTGTTAGCAGATCTTTAGCCATACGGGAAAGAATATTAAAAATTGCTTCATTAGTCTTCCAATATTGTAACACATCTTCTACATCTTCAACTGCACTTTGTGCATTATACCAATTCAACTCATTTGGTGAATTGGTCCTAGCCTTTTTCGATTTAATAAGATTTAAAATACCTAGACTAGGTTGACTCTTTCCCTTTGCTAATGTGGAGGAAGAAGAAGAAGAAGAAGATTGAACATTTTGTGTTTGTGTTTGAATATTGTTAGCTGAATAAATCCTATCATAAGAATCATATAACCTAGTCAAAACATTCTCAAATTTATGAGAAAGCAATATGATCAAAATCTAGTATTGCATCGTGTGGGGCATAAGTGTAGAAAATATCTATTAAATTTTTTGTACCTTCTAATTTAATCATAGGATTCATTACACTAGCTAAACAATATAACATAGGAATTGGATGAAAATATTTCAAAAACTTAACATATGCCGCATTAACCATATCTCCAATAAAAGGGTCATTTTGTAAATCTTTAATTGTTGTCATCATAGTCACAATTTCAAGTAAAATACCACTAGATGTAGATGTATATGTTTTCGAAAATTGCAAAGTTGCATCGTTAAAAGGTTGTAAAAATTTATATAAACTATCGGCAAAAAACCAAAAATCATCATCTAACATACAATTTTGCATACCCATTGCGACACAAAAATCTCTAAGACTATAACGATAATGAAGAACAACACCTAATAATTCAAAGGTAGAATTCCAACGATGTCGTACATCTCTAGGAAAACGTCTACATACAATGCCCCTAAGTTTACACCAATCATGAAAAGCTTGATAAATTGGACCACTCAATGTAATATAATGAACACAATCTCTCATAGCTTCTAGTTTATCATTTCCATATTTTAGTGCATCTTGCACACAAAGATTTAAAATGTGGCAAACACACCTAACATGAAAAATTTCGGGTTCCACAGGATCTAAAGTAATTTTTAAACTCTCAATTGCCTTAGTGTTATTGGATGCATTATCAAAACCAATAGCCAATACTTTATCATAAATATAAAAATTATTGCATGCTTCCATAATGTGTTCGGCTATAATTTCACCCTTATGTGGGTACCTAACATATCCAAAAGAAATTATTCTCTTTTGAAGTAACCAATCCAAATCTATCCAATGACATGTTACACACATCATTGGAACCCCGTTTACTCCTACACATCCATCCGATGTCAATGAAACTCTAGTGTTTAGTGATTTTAGTGTTGCTATCAAAAAATCCTTCATCTCATTGTAAACTAATTTACAATCACCCTTAACAACATTCCTAGCAATTTTTTTTAAAATGGGGGGTGAAGGTGTCTTGTACAAAATCCTCTACATATTTTTGTTCACCAAACGAATATGGCAATTCACCCCTAATTACCAATTTCGCGATTCCCTTACGAACGTGATCGTGATCATATGTACTACTATCTACTTGACCGGTTTTAGGATGTATTTTTAGTTGTGTGAGATGATCTTTCGAAAATTGTGGTTGACATTTATTTAAGTGACGTTGAAGTGTACCCGTGCCCAATCCTACTTTAAACTTATACGGGGTTTGGCACTTCTTACATATTTTAAGTCCTACACTCTTATCATTTTGTGAAGGGACAAAATTGAAAAAATTGTGTACTTCCGAAGTAGTCCCTCTAGTTTTTCTTGAGTTTAGAGAAGGACCTTGTTCCGATTGTTGTGGTTCTACATGATCTTCTATTTCTATAGGATTTGAATGTGTTTCATTCAAATCGGGAAAACTATCATAATTAATAAATGTTTCTTCACTATCTATATATTGGTTAGGAATGGAAGGAAGGTGATGACTAGTAGATTCTTGACTACTATGCCTACCACCACCGCGTGATCGATTAAAGGCCATTTAACTTTGAAAAAATAAAATTGAAGTAGTGAGTGAGTAGTGTATGTTTCTTTTACCACTTTACCAAAATTAAAAATAAAATCTAAAAAAATTGAGAGAAAGAAGATCAAGAAAACACAAATTATATGACAATAAAGAAGTATTATGCTATGTTAATTCTAAAAATTAAAAGTATACTAAAATGAGTAGTGTATGTTTCTTATACCACTTTACCAAAATTAAAAAGAAAATCTAAAAAAATGAGAGAAAGAGGATCAAGAAAACACAAATTATATGACAATAAAGAACTAAAAGAAGTAGTATGATATGGTAATTCTACAAATTAAAATTATACTAAAATACCGTAAGAAAGTTGAGATTTGAGTTGTTGTTGTAGAGAAAGATGAGACTTGAGTTGTTGTTGTAGAGAAAGATGAGACTTGAGTTGTTGTTGTTGAATGAGTTGATCACTTTGATTGTTGTTGATTGCCCTCCTTCAAACTTGAACTTGATCCCTTGAAAGATTGTTGAAAGAATAGTAGAGAGAAAGATAGTTGAGTGAATTGGTGAAGAGAAATGAAAGGAATGGTGCTGTATTTATAGAAAATGTAATTTTTTTGATTTCCTAAAGTACCCCCCAAAACTAGCCGTTATAAATCCGTTGGGGGGTATTTTGGTAATTTTTAATTTTTTTTAATTTCCTGCAAAAAAAAAAAAAAAAACCCAACGGTCGGCCCGGCCCGGCCAGAGCCCGTACGGGCCGGTTCAACCGGTCCCGGTCCACATGCGGGCCGGGCTAGACCGGGCTGGCCTGGGAAATTTGGGGACCGGACCTGGCCCACCATTAGGGGGGCCGGTTCAAGGGCTGGACCGAGATTAGGGGGGGCCGGGCCGGTCCCGGGCCAGCCCGGCCCCGATGCCATCCCTAATGTTACGTGGCCTTTTAGGCTTTTAGTTTTAGCTATAGATAGAAATGGAATCTTCATCCAAGCCAAAAAAAACCGTACAGAATCTTGAACTTTGTAAGGAGAATAAATCAAATCAAATTATGCTTGCGCAGTAGCAGAGGATAACAAGGATTATGAGGTGGAGGCGGGACCGGCCCTAAGTTTACGGTCCGAGGCGAACTTTAAAAATGGGGTTCCATATAAAATTTATTTTTACAAAAATTATTAAAAAAATATTTTGAGTTTTTTTTTCTAAAATTCTTAAAACTGATATATGTGAAGAAATGACATATATGAAGAAATAGATAAAGATTTAGGAATTTGAAAAGAAAAAAAAATTATACAAATCCAAATCCAACTAAAATAACTCGGTCGTCCAGGTACTAATTTCAAAAACAAAATAAAAAAAAATTAAATTTGGGGCTCCTAAAAAATATTACGCACAAAACACGTATTTGTACATACAAGGAAAACATTTTTGGGGGCTTCTAAAATTGCGAAAAATTCGGTGGCCCGAGGTGGCCACCTCCCCAGCCTCCATTGGGGGGCCGACTCTAGGTGGGGGTGTTGATAGGAATACTTTCAGATCGGATATGGCCAATACAAATATGAGTCGATAAATATCCGTATCCACAATTTTTGGATACGAATGCGAACTGGATATGGTGTATCCAATGCAGATACAAACTCGAACGTTAAAACAATATTAGTGACATGCATGTGCGATGCACGTGTTAATAAATTTTTTTTATATAGTAATAATAAGACGTAATCTGGCATGAGACCTCCTTTTACTTATCATATACTCTTTACAAATTACCCCTAGTGGCACAATTTTTTATTTTATATGAGTCACTTTTGTAAATAATTATGTCGTAAATAAATTTAAACTTTGAGAGTATTGTGGTAATTAACAACAGTTGAGTAAATAAATAGTTAATATAACTCTCACTTAAAAATAAATGGTTGAGATTAGATAGTTGAATATCTACAAATTACAGGTTGTCTACAAATGACAATCTCAACTCTTCCATTATAATATTAGAGATTAAATAAAATATACATGAGGAAGAAAAGAAAAATGAGATAAAATATAGTCCCAATTATAAATAATAATTTTAATTTAAAATATTAATTAAGCAGAGACTACTTAAAAATGCATAACATAGAAGAACCAACAAAAGAATTTATACATTAAAGAGAGAATAAAGAAGGATAGTTCAGATATTGAAGAAAAAATAAATTATAATAGAAAATATATATTAGATTAATTAATAATATATTAATTACGAGGGGTATATAAAATGTTTAAAAATTATATATAAACTAGATTTACCCATGGGCACGTGCCCACGGCACGTCTTCAGAACGATACAACATATGAAAAGCTTCGTAAACAGTAAATCAACAATTATATAGCTCAAGTTTGAATAGTATGACAATAATTAGTTGTAAATAAAAGTCCACGTTTTCATTAGTATATGTTGAAAAATAATTATAAATTGGGATATAAAAATCCATGTTTCCATAAATATATGTGTGTGCATATATATATATATATATATATATATAGATATATATATAGAGTAAGTCTATTAAGAGCTGAGGAGCTGAAATTCTAATCGGGAGCTGGAGATTTCAGCCATCCGATCGCGTTTGATCGCGATCGAACGGCTGAGATCTTCAGCCGCTTATCTTCGGAATTGATGATAGGTAAAAGGGGTATAATTGAAATCCTAATCCCTATCTCTTATCTTCTCACGCTCTCTCTCCCGCTCTCCATCTTCGTCCCGCTCTCTTCGAAATCCTAATCCCTCTCTTATCTTCTCACGCTCTCTCTCCCGCTCTCTTCGAAACCCTAATCCCTATCTCTTCTCTTCTCATGCTCTCTCTCCTGATTTCGATCTTCATCCCGCTTCTAAACCCTACCTCTATATCTCTTATCTTCTCACCACCAAAGTGGAGCACTCTCTCCCGCTCTCTTTCTTCGTCACTTGTGTAAACCCAACTCCACGAAAAACCCCATCTCCAGCCGCTTATCTTCAGATCTGTTGAGGGGTAAAAGGGCTATAATCGATCAACCCCTATCTCCCTTATCGTCTCACGACCAAAGAAGAGCTCTCTCAAGTTCGTTCTCTCTCTCCGACAGAAAACCCAAACCACGATAAGGGTTTCGATTTCTACTCGAAGTGGGTTCTGCCTCTCTCAGATTCCGGAGGGAAGTGTTTGATTCTCATAAATGCTTTTATGATTTCTGTTTAATTTCTTGCATTTTCATTCAGTTTTGTGTGTAGGCAATGATGAGATTGATTTTGATATAAGTTGGTTATTTATTTTTGGGGATTGAAATTATTGTTTTGAAGCGTATTTGGTTGTGTGCCATGATAATTATTCAAATTTGAATAGAGTTTGGGGTATGAGTGGGAGAGAAGATGGGGAAGAAATGAAATAAAGGTTTTTGAATGCCCAATACCCTCAACACTTACCTTACATTTATGTGTATGTGTTGGATACTCATTTAAGCCTTTTGGTGTTTGATTCTCTCCTTCGGTGTGTTGGTTTAGGCAGTGATGCAAAACAATTTATGATCTGAATAATTATTTCAAGCTTGTTGTATTTATTCTTGATTATATATCTATCATATCCTAGTTGGCATGGCACCCCAATGCAGCCCTAGTTATGAATAGTGTGTTCTGAGCCTACTGGTTTTTTTAGTCTATATATATTCATGAGTAAGTCTATTATGTATGCTTGGTCGATTGATCGTGAGAAGATAAGAGATAGGGGTTTTTGATTTTACCCCTTTTACCCCCAAACATTCTGAAGATAAGCGGGATCGAAGATGAGTCGTTTGATCGCGATCAGTTGCGGACGAATGGCTAAAAACTTCCGCTCAGGATAAGGATTTTAGCTCCCAAACTCTTAATAGAATTACTTTATATATATAAGACAGTTGATGATAAGCTCAAAACAACAGAAACAGAACATGAAGTATCAAATTTTGTAAGCTCAGAACAAACAGAAACTATATTTTTTTGGTAACTGATGTTGGATGCGTATGTGTTGGATACTCATTTAAGCCTTTTGGTGGTTGATTCTCTCCTTCGGTGTGTTGGTGTAGGCAGTGATGCAAAACACTTTATGATCTGAATAATTATTTCAAGCTTGTTGTATTTATTCTTGATTATATATCTATCATATCCTAGTTGGCACGGCACCCCAATGCAGCCCTAGTTATGAATAGTGTGTTCTGAGCCTACTGGTTTTTTTAAAACCTCATGTTCAGTGTTCTGTTGTTCTGAGCTTACACATTTTGAACTAAACATATTCAGTTTGTGTTGTTGTGAGCTTACAAAATTTGAAACTTCATGTTCAGATTCTGTTTGTCTTGAGCTTACAGAATTTGATGCTTCATGTTAAGTTTCTGCTGTTCTGAGGTGAGCTTACAAAATTTGATACTTCATGTTCAGTTTCTATTTGTTTTGAGCTTACACAATTTGATACTTCATGCTCTGTTTATGTTTGTTCTGAGCTGAGCCTTCACAATTTGATACTTCATGCTCTGTTTCTGTTTGTTTGGAGCTTACACAATTTGAACATCGTGATCGGTTTCTGTCGTCCTGAGCTGAGCTTACACAATTTTAAACTTCATGCTCAGGTTCTGTTGTTCTGAGCTAACAAATTTTGAACTTCATGTTCAGTCTTTGTTGTTCTGAGCTGACCTTACACAATTTGATACATCATGTTCAGTTTCTCTTGGTTGAATTGTTTGGTCTGGTGTCAATCATGCTTTAGTGTGTTGGTCATGTATGGATTGTAATGGAAGTTGAAAGTTATAACTGGTATGTGGTCACAAATGTGTTTTTAATACATTGGTTTGTGACACTGATATTGCTGTTGCTGCTGCTTCGAAACAGTTTATGATCTAATTGTTCTGTTGTTCTGAGCCTACTATAATTGCTGAATGATATTTTGTGTTCTGAGCCGCCTATATTTTTTAAATATTTTGTCTTTTCCAGGCTAAATAAGCTCTGTTTAATTTTGATTTCAGGTTGATTTCAGCATGAAGTGCTTCTTGGAGCTATTGACTACTCGACAACTCGACAGCAGTTGATATTTGTGTAAGCTCAAGACAAACTTCATGTTAATAGTAAAAATTTGAGCTCAAGACAAACTTTATGTAAGCTCAAGACACATTTGAGCTTTTGTGGATAAGTATGTTAATAGTAAAAATTCTTTACATGAATTTATCACGAGGTTTGAAATTGCAATAAGGAAACAAAGACAAAATCAGTTAGCAGCTGACTACACAACTCTTCATACAAAACCAAAGCTGTAAACAAATTTTGAAATTGAGACACAAATATCTGAGCTCTACACTAGAGACACAAATATCTGAGCTCTACACTAGAGCGAAATTTCATGTATTTCAAGCTAATTAGTTGAAAGCTTGAATTACGCCTCTTTAATGAAAGTTGACGATGGTAGTGTGCGACACTATATTGTGAGGAGAATGGGAAAGTCAGTAAAAGCTGATAAAACAAGAGATGTGTTCTATAAGAGAATGGACAATGCTAGGTCTTGCACTTGTAGAAAATTTGAAGTGGAGGGAATCCCTTGTAGACACATCCTTGTGGTATTGAGGAATGAGTTTGTTGATTTCCTGCCTCAATCTTATATTTTAAAAAGGTGGACCGCTTCGGTAACTACCGAGATAGTATATAATGATGCTGGTGAAGAAATCATTGGTAGCTGCGGTAGTCCACAAGATTTGGATATGGTGGAGTTGTCAAATGAAATCAACAAAGTGATGAGGATTGCTCGCTCATCAAAGAAGATGTGCCAGAAGGCTAAAATATTACTAGTTGGTGTTGTTACAGAATTACAACAAGATATGCCCCAAGAATTACAACAAGCAACAAGTACTTCACTGCCTAAAACAGTCAATATTCATGTACCGGATATTGCAAAGACCAAAGGTAGTGGGAAGCGAATTAAAAGGGAAAAGGAGAAAGCATTGGAGAAGGCTGCGAAACCACTAAGGAAGTGTCGTTTGTGCAAGAAGCTTGTTAAGCATGACAGTCGCACTTGTCCTTTAAAGAAAAGGTTAGTATTTAAATACAAACTTTATTTCAATTTTTGTTATATATAATATAACCTTATTTTCATTTTGTGAATATTAATCGTGTAGCTTTAATATGAATAAGTCACAAGCTTCTACTACTTTTTCAAGAATGGAACCCATAACAGAAGAGGCTCCAAATATTGCATGAACTATATTGGTTTATTTCTGTGGATTTTGCAAGGTATGTATCATACATGATTTAAAATAATTTCTGACCCATATCTGTAATTATTGTTCTTTAATACCTTATAGCACATTTGTTAAATTAACCGTTGTCTTCATTGTTTGCAGGTAAAATAATGATGTACATAAAATAGATGCATGATTTGAAATTTATATCCGAAAAGTTGGTAAATAGATTTGGTTTATAGTTTATAATTCCAAGTTAGTAGGCAATGATGAAAAGTTTATGCATGAGATTTTTTTTTTGGAAGCTAGTAGGCATGGCTTAATAAAGCAGCCCTAGTGACAAATTAAAAATTCCACATTTGACTCACTTATACTTGATTTATTATGCGGCAGTGATGAAAAGTTTATGCATGATTTTGTTTATTCATGATTATATATTCGGCAATTGGTATAGAAAATTTTAAAGGATGGTGTTCAACTTCATGTTCAGTTTGTGTTTGTTTTGAGCTGGGGAGCTGAAATTATTTGATATTTCACCCTTTTGTTCAATTAAAGTTGTCTGAGCTTACCCATTTTCAACTTCATTTTCAAATGCATTTGTACTGAGCTTACAAATTTTGAGGTTCATGTGTAGTTTATGGTGGTGTTATTCTGAGTCTGCATGATTTTTGCATCTGAGTCTACAGTTTTCTGTTTTTGTTGTACTTGTTCTGAGCCTACAAGTTTTTTTGCTGAAATTTTTTACTTGATGATGCACTGTCTATCCAAAATTCGATGATGTCCTGTCAATTTAAATTACCAGCTTCACCATGTTTAACATACACTCTCCAGGAACATACCACATACGTACTTGCATTTTTTTTATATGATGAATCACTTTGTGCAGCAATTCAAGAGGAAGAACAAGAAGGTCGTTAGCGGAGAACCGGAGATACCTTCAGAACACTCTCCGACAAATGGAATTCTTTACTGTGTTGGTCATGTATGGATTGTAATGAAAATAGTGAAAATTGAAAGATACAACTAGTTTGTGGTTACAATTGTGTATATATTTGTTTTCTATAATCTTCAGAACACTCTCCAACTAGTTTGTGGTTACAAATTTTGAAACTTCATGTTCAGCTTCTGTTTGTCTTGAGCGTACAGAATTTGATGCTTCATGTTAAGTTTCTGCTGTTCTGAGCTGTGCGTACACAATTTGATGCTTCATGTTCATTTTCTGTTTGTTCTGAGTTAACAAAATTTGGTACTTCATGCTGTGTTTCTATTTGTTCTGAGTTTACAAAATTTGATAGTACATGCTCTGTTTGTGTTTGTTCTGAGCTTACAAAATTTGAGACTTCATGCTCTGTTTGTGTTAATTCTGAGCTTACAAAATTTGATACTACATGCTCTGTTTCTGTTTGTTCTGAGCTTACAAAATTTGATACTACATGCTCTGTTTGTGTTTGTTCTGAGCTTACAAAACTTGATACTTCATGCTCTGTTTGTGTTAATTCTGAGCTTACAAAATTTGATACTACATGCTCCGTTTCTGTTTGTTCTGAGCTTACAAAATTTGATACTTCATTATCTGTTTCTGTTTGTTCTGAGCTAACAAATTTTGATACTTCATGCTCAGTTTCGGTTTGTTCTGAGCTTACAAACTTTGATGCTTCATGCTCTATTTTTGTTTGTTCTGAGCTTACAAATTTTGATACTTCATTATCTGTTTCTGTTTGTTCTGAGCTAACAAATTTTGATACTTCATGCTCAGTGTCTGTTTGTTCTGAGCTTACAAAATTTGTTACTTCATACCCTGTTTTTGTTTGTTCTGAGATTACAAAATTTGATACTTCATTCTCTATTTCTGCGGTTCTGAGGTGAGCTTACAAAATTTGAAACTTCATGTTCAGATTATGTTTGTCTTGAGCTTACACAATTTGATGCTTCATGTTAAGTTTCTGCTGTTCTGAGGTGAGCTTACAAAATTTGATACTTCATGTTCAGTTTCTATTTGTTCTGAGCTTACACAATTTGATACTTCATGTACAGTTCCCGTTGTTATGAGCTTACACAATTTGAGCTGACACATTTTCAGTTTACACATTGAGTATACATCATACCATCACATGACACCAAAACAATAATGAACTAAATATATGGAAGAATTTCGATCATCATAGAATTGCAAGGTAATACAATGTTCTTGACATCTGAAACTTTACAAAAAGCTGAAACTTAACAAAAACTTTACAAAGTAATACAATGTTCAATAACGCACACGTACATCAAAAACTTTACAAAAACTGAAAGTATACAACTTTTTTTGCTCCAAATATAAATTTTTTTGTATAGTGTCAACAAAAATATAATTTTTTTTGCTCCAAATATCAACTGCGGTCGAGTTGTCGAGTAGTCAATAGCTCCAAAAAGCACTTCATGCTGAAATCAAAATTAAACAGAGCTCATTTAGCGTGGAAAAGACAAAATATTTAAAAAATATAGTCGGCTCAGAACACAAAATATCATTCAGCAATTATAGTAGGCTCAGAACAACAGAACATTTCGATCATAAACTGTTTTGAAGCAGCAGCAACAGCAATATCAGTGTCACAAACCAATGTGTTAAAAACACATTTGTGACCACAGACCAGTTATAACTTTCAACTTCCATCACTTCAATTACAATCCATACATGACCAACACACTAAAACATGATTGACACCAGACCAAACAATTCAACCAAGAGAAACTGAACATGATGTATCAAATTGTGTAAGGTCAGCTCTGAACAACAAAGACTGAACATGAAGTTCAAAATTTGTTAGCTCAGAATAACAGAACCTGAGCATGAAGTTCAAAATTGTGTAAGCTCAGCTCAGGACGACAGAAACTGATCACGATGTTCAAATTGTGTAAGCTCCAAACAAACAGAAACACAGCATGAAGTATCAAATTGTGAAGGCTCGGCTCAGAACAAACATAAACAGAGCATGAAGTATCAAATTGTGTAAGCTCAGAATAAATAGAAACTGAACATGAAGTATCAAATTTTGTAAGCTCACCTCAGAACAGCAGAAACTTAACATGAAGCATCAAATTGTGTAAGCTCAAGACAAATAGAATCTGAACATGAAGTTTCAAATTTTGTAAGCTTACAACAACACAAACTGAACATGTTTAGTTCAAAATGTGTAAGCTCAGAACAACAGAACACTGAACATGAGGTTTAAAAAAAACTAGTAGGCTCAGAACACACTATTCATAACTAGGGCTGCATTGGGGTGCCGTACCAACTAGGATATGATAGATATATAATCAAGAATAAATACAACAAGCTTGAAATAATTATTCAGATCATAAAGTGTTTTGCATCACTGCCTACACCAACACACCGAAGGAGAGAATCAACCACCAAAAGGCTTAAATGAGTATCCAACACATATGCATCCAACATCAGTTACCAAAAAAATATTATTTCTGTTTGTTCTGAGCTTACAAAATTTGATACTTCATGTTCTGTTTCTGTTGTTTTGAGCTTATCATCAACTGTCTTATATATATAGAGTAAGTCTATTAAGATTTTGGGAGTTGAAATCTGCTCAGGTTTTTAGCCATTCGTTCGCGACTGATCGCGATCGAACGACTCATCTTCGATCCCGCTTATCTTCAGAATGTTTGGGGGTAAAAGGGGTAAAATAAAAAACCCTTATCTTTTATCTTCTCACGATCAATCGACCAAGCACACATAATAGACTTACTCATGAATATATATAGACTAAAAAAAACCAGTAGGCTCAGAACACATTATTCATAACTAGGGCTGCATTGGGGTGCCATGCCAACTAGGATATGATAGATATATAATCAAGAATAAATACAACAAGCTTGAAATAATTATTCAGATCATAAAGTGTTTTGCATCACTGCCTAAACCAACACACTGAAGGAAAGAATCAAACACCAAAAGGCTTAAATGAGTATCCAGCACATACGCATAAATGTAAGGTAAGTGTTGAGGGCATTGGGCATTTAAAAACCTTTATTTCATTTCTTCCCCATCTTCTCTCCCGCTCATACCCCAAATTCTATTCAACTTTGAATAATTATCATGGCACACAATCAAATACGCTTCAAAACAATAATTTCAATCCCCAAAAATAAATAACCAACTTATATCAAAATCAATCTCATCATTGCCTACACACAAAACCGAATGAAAATGTAAGAAATTAAACAGAAATCATAAAAGCATTTATGAGAATCAAACACTTCCCTCCGAAATCTGAGAGAGGCAGAACCCACTTCGAGTAGAAATCGAAACCCTTATCGCGGTTTGGGTTTTCCGTCGGAGAGAGAGAACGAACTTGAGAGAGGTCTTCTTTGGTCGTGAAACGATAAGGGAGAAAGGGGTTGATCGATTATACCCCTTTTACCCCTCAACAGATCTGAAGATAAGCGGCTGGAGATGGTGTTATTCGTGGAGTTGGGTTTACACATGTGACGAAGAAAGAGAGCGGGAGAGAGTGCTCCACTTTGGTGGTGAGAAGATAAGAGATATAGAGGTGGGGTTTAGAAGCGGGACGAAGATCGAGATCGGGAGAGAGAGCATGAGAAGAGAAGAGATAGGGATTAGGGTTTCGAAGAGAGCGGGACTAAGATCGAGAGCGGGAGAGAGAGCGTGAGAAGATAAGAGAGGGATTAGGGTTTCGAAGAGAGCGGGACGAAGATGGAGAGCGGGAGAAAGAGCGTGAGAAGATAAGAGATAGGGATTAGGATTTCGATTATACCCCTTTTACCCCTCATCAATTCCGAAGATAAGCGGCTAGCGATCTCAGCCGTTCGATCGCGATCGGATGGCTGAAATCTCCAGCTCCCGATTATAATT